>OX638131.1:79853511-81053511 GCA_951804985.1 Dryomyza anilis
GTAAGTAAAAAATAAAAAGAAATTATCAGAAGGGCATAAAAAAATGTCAAAATACGTGCAAACTGCAATTATTGAAAAATTGTATGTAGTAGATTCTTTTGCTGTCTCTTCATACTTTTACATATGGCCGCATTCTATTTTCCTTGACCCTGTGGCTTTATAATTTTCAAATATATTATAAATATATAGAATTTCGGTGTGGTGAGTTTAAAATATTTGTGGTGGTTGATACCCTGGTGCGAAATATCCTGATATCATTATAATAAGTGTTGACATACACCATCTGGAAAATATACCTTCTATTGGGGGTGTCACGCCCAGTGGTCCAATTCCGCCCACATTCCGCGAGACCGTTTAGAATGGTTATATATAACGTGGACCAACATTTCATTAAATTTACGTGTGTGAAGTTATCCATAGAAAGATATCCATAAATTTGCTATACTAAATTTGCTATACTAATTGCTGATATAATGTGTTTTTAATTTTTCGGAAATATGGGAGGTGCCACGCCCAGTCCACCAATCCCATCGATTTAAAGCCTATATTTTCTGCCCAGACCCATTATACATATTGTGTCAAAATTTTATTCAATTCGGTTCAGCCGTATATATTTATTTATACATATATATATTTATACATTCAAGTTTATTTATTTATTAAAATAGTTAGAAATTAAATTAATAACATTTGATGATATGTTTTAGTTGCGAAACACTTTTATCGAACGACGTAAACAGAGTCCGTTTCCTTATATGTATAGTAAGAATTCAAAAGTACCTTGTATCAATTGTACCTAAATCTTACGTACAAAAATTACGTAAACAACTTTTAGAGAAACAAAATGGTAATTCTTGGTGAGTTAATCAGAGTTTGAAAAATAACAATAAACTATTAATGTGCTCAAGAAATGTAAATTTTACGCCTTCTGATTATGAAGAAATCAAAAATCACGATTTTCAGATGATGAAGTGAATTTCTTTACACTAAGAAAACAAGATGTTTATGAAAGTCATGCTGCAACTATCCTTTTAAATTTACGCCTTGTAGCAAATATTTAAACATCCTATAAGTTTTAATAAAGTTGCAGCAAAACTATTAATATTTTAAAATATGACATATATGCAGATAGTTACGAGATGTTTGCCACAACAGCAATGATAATTGAGATATTTACAGTTGACTGATAGCAAACATCCTCAGTTCTTGGACATTTACATCAACACTTTTGTGGTATTTTGACATTTGACTACTATAAAAAAGGAAAATGGCGTACATTTTCCTTATGCTCGATTTATCCACAACAATTAAGTAAATCAAATGGTGTAAAAAAAGTGTCAACTCAAATGTTACATTTTAATGGTAAAAGTGAAAATAAAATTTCCTGGGATTGAAATTATCAACAAGTGATGGACAATTATTTCTTTTCAGAGTTTACTTTGATGATAGCTTCGCCGGACGGACTTGGTTCTTCCGCGAAGAAGTATCAAGTCATAGTACAATTTTACCTTCAAAGGATTTATAAAGACGATGTATTAACAGGATACTGTTTTAATTCTAGAATAAATAAAAATACATTCGATTCATTTTATTTTAATTCAATAAAATTTATTCCGCGAATTCTAATGGAGTACCTTTTCCAAATATTCCTCAACTATATTCATATTTGTAAGATGTTTATTTGATGGTTGCTATAAATAATCATAAATTTGAAAGATGGTTGCCAGCAATATTTATTGTATTTGTCGGGTGTTTGAGAGATGGTTGTCTCAAAGACGATCTAAATAATTTGTAAATATCTTGATATTTAGGGCTGTGATAGTTCTGTGAAATTTATAACATGTTAAATGCAACATAATAAATTTTCCTCTCAAAAATTAATATTTCGCAAAAAAAGTAAAAAAAATACTCAATATGCCTAAATGAGCTTATGTGGAACTTAGGCACGTTTGATCTTTATGTACACAATTTGTAAATCTATTTATTTTTCATTTTTTAATAAAATTATAAATGATATTTTTAGGTAATTGGTTTTTGTTCCAACAAATAAAACCAAAACCGAAGAAGAAAACGAATTAAGATTTACTAGATATACTATGTTTTTCCTATTTTTTTAATTTTATTCAAGATATTGATTTTGTTTGTGATTAATTCAATCCATAGTAATAACATTTTTAATGTAAAATTGTTCTTATCGATTGAATAACTACATTGTATTATCATTTACATGTTTTGTTTTGTTTTTGTAAAATTTCATAAAATATGTATTTTAACATTAATCTTCTACTTTAATTTCAACTTCTTCGTCGAGGATACTTATAGATTTAGTTTTTTTTGATTTTTTCTGTGATTCACTCTTGACTGCAACAGTGTGGTTGATATCAATAATTTCGCTTAGTTCCGAATCGTGTTTTCTCCTTTTTACTTTATTTTTCTTTTGCTTTTTTGGTGATAGTTCGCATTCTGAATTTGGCTCTTCTTTAATTAGGGATATCAGCGCATCAAGTTCACTTGAATCTTTCTCCTCGATGCCCGAATCGGTAGTGTTATCTTTGGAACAGTCCTCAAATTTAATTTTCTTCTACAAAGGAAACAACAAAATTAGCAATAAAACAGCAAATATACTGAACAGAGATATATACATTTTTTGACTTGTCTGTTGTTGTTTTTGTCAATAATTTACCCTCAATATAGGGATAATGGTTTGACATGTTAAAGTTGTTAATGGTAAACGTTACGGTTTTGTCCATTTCCACATCATTATCTTCCAGTGCATCATGGAACTTGATGGTCGCATTAAATACTCTATAAATTATGACACCCACATGTTTGCTAGATATATGTTTAACGACGCCACTTAGCTCTGCATCTATTTCTGGACGAAACAAGTAAACGTCGGCGTTTATGTCGAGATGGATTTTGGAATCGTCGAAGCGCATACTGCCGTTGTGTCCAAGAACTTTGATGTTCTTCATATCCAGCACGATGCCATCCAACTGCACGTTGTACAGACCGATCTTGGTCTGTGTGATGTGATTAAGCAGCGCGGTCTTGAAGTCGGACAAGGCGTACGGCCCGATTGTGATGTGCAAATTAGTATTGATTTTTTTCACACATGACCCCTCGGTATTCGTGTACGAATCCAATTCTTTACTTGTATATTTAACATATTCCTTAAGTCTTTTAGCCATTTTTAAGCAATCACAATCACACTTTCTACTCGCGGACACATGAAAACATAAGGTTTAATGTCAAAATTATAGTGATTAGTTTTTTTTTGTGTACTTAATACTTTATATTCGATATTAATTCACATATCGATATCGAATACATTGGTTGAAAAGTACCCACAATTGCATTCAGCGATCGCAACAGTTTCAAAACTCCCGTTTTTGTTTATAAATATTTGAGTCAAAATGTGATTGAATGTCATCAAACGTTATCGATAACAAAGGTAGCTTAAATGTAGCGTAAAATTTTTTCGATAAAAAAATGGCGACCGCGGGTATCATGAAATTAAGGCAGAAATTACTCAACAAATGCACAACGGTTCAGATAGTTGAATGCACCCAATATGCCACAGGGTAAGCGTTTGAAAAAATAATCATAATTGGCTTTAAGGTCTAGTGTATTTTTCAAAACAGTTTGAAATATAAAATAAGTGCTATTTTAGTGCTTACTCTGAATTTGAAAATGATTTTATAATAACATTACCAAAAGCAAAAGCAAAATGCATGCAAAAATGTAATGACGCTAAAAACAGTATGTTTTGCAATAGAAACCCTGACAAAAAATATAACATAACAACGCGTTTGGACTTCTGTGAATATTTAAAACAATATAACGACCGCCCCCGCAAACCTTGAATAGGCTCCAGAATTATATTTGAGAGCTTGAACATACAAGCAAAACATACAAAAAAACAAAAAACAAAAAAGTCTACCACATTTTGGATGCTGGCATCGATTTTCCGAAGTTGTCTTGACGCTCCGGCTTGAAGTCTACGATATTGGTTGGATGACATATAACGGGATAATTAATTGAAAATGCCCTTTTTATTGTCCTATATGAGATTCCCTTTTTTTTTACTAATTTTGCAGGATTAAGTCAATATTTAAAAGAAAAAAATTAAATGTAGGTTAATTTGATATCGAGTTAAAAATAAGGCTAAATCTTGATTTGAAGTAAACATTGAAATGAATTTAAGAATTAGTGTTAATATTGATTTGACAATAAGGGAATTTTGAATATTGACTAACAAGTTAATCAATATAACGTACACGCTACATGTTTTGATGTAGTCGTTTATAAATATTACTTATCACGATCTTCAATCTCAAGCTTTCATGCACACAGGTTATACACTAACACATATGAGCATGAACAAACAAGCATGAACAAACAAGCTGTGGTACCGACAATAATTTAGTGAAGTGAAAAATAAATACAGGGCAATTAAACATTAATAAAAATGCGTTGTTTTATTTGCAAAAAGTATATAGTGCGATAAATATACTAAATTTACTTAATGTACTTTTTTTTAATATAAATATGTTGAATTAATAGAATTATTGTTTTATTTTATTATATTTAAATAAAAAAAAAAACCACAACAAGTGAACAAAAAATGTAATTCCTAAATATGTAGTCAAATTGAAATCAATACAATGTGAATTAATTTGACTATAAATATGGTTGAATGTGTTTCATTAATTACTTTTTGATTAAGAACATTGTCAATACTACGTACGTTTTACATCAATTGATTAAAGAAGGTTGATAAACACATTCGTAATATTAACGTAAACCGAACTTCAAAATCTGTCAAAGTGTTAGTAAATCTCGATTGATTAACGCAATACGTAATATTGACGAATGCGATCATCGGTTGATATTTGATTAATTAGTTTGTCGTATTGATGTTCAAGTTCGTTGCATTTACGTCACTATTTGATTCTGTGTAGTATTTTTTTGGGGTGATACTTAGATGAAAATATGGCCACCTTTACAAAACTATTTAGCCCGTGTGTACTAAAAATTAAATATGGCAGCATTCGTTTTGACGTATCCAGTTTTTTTCTGCAGTTTAATTTTTAGCAGCAAATAAAAGTGAAAATAGTTATAAAATGGTTTCAGCAACGAGGAAACGAATATTAATAATTCTATGTATAATTAGTATAACTTGTCTATTGGTTCGCTATATAGTTTTTAATGGAGTTCTAAATGCCGTAAGTGTAGTTGCTAGTTACTGATGAAAATATGAAATCTCCATCCGCCAAAGATTGTGTAAACAAATAATAGAAAACAAATAATACGTGGTCGTCATCATCACAGGAACAAAATTTTAGACGTGCACCTGGAGCACCAGTTCTAGTCATGATCTATTATGAGGCCCTTTGCCCCGATTCCAAGCACTTCATTATAAAACAATTGCTGCCCGCACACGAAAGAGCAGCACCCCTGATGGAAGTGGAACTGGTGCCATACGGAAAGGCGACGGTATTTATGAATACAGTATAATATTGAATTTATTATCTATTTGATTTCGAACTTCAGACCTCCACAAATCCAGACGGCACATTCCAATTTGACTGTCAACACGGTCCCACTGAGTGCGAAGCCAATACATATCATGCTTGTGCGATTGAAGCGATTTCGGATACACGCACAAAGTTAGAAATGGTGGCGTGTATGATCCGCGATAATCGTATGCCGAAGGAGGCAATGCATCGTGTATGTAATTTGCATAAAACTCTACAATTTCTTCAATAGTTCTTTTTGTTTTAATGCAGTGTGCTAAGCAGCATAATGTGGACTCTGTGGAATTAATACAAAAGTGTTATGACAGCTCACACGGAGGTGAGCTTTTAAAACTAAACGGCGATGCCACGCATGCGTTACGTCCACCAGTTAGTTTTATACCCACAATTACTCTGGATGGTTCGCAGGGCAAACAAGCGGCGATATTGAAAAATCTGTTGGCCGAAGTTTGTAAAATCGCCAGGGGCACAGAGCAGGCGGATGAAATTTGCAAAGATGTTTAAGAGTAGACTAACATTTTTATTTAATTATTGAAGCACATGACACAAATATGCAATTTGATATATGTTTTTATAGTAAAGTTTTGTTTTGTAAAATATGCATTTAAATTTAAAACAATGATTTGTGCAATACACAATTTTTTAATTAACAATGTTTTCTTTATTTTCTAGTTCGTGATACAGCCCATCGATAGGAAAATATGAAAAACATTTGTGCGCATTAAATCGTTTCAAGCGTCTGGATACACCATTAATTTTTTTTTTAATGCATGAATGTGTCCCACGGGTCATCGATATATATCGAAATTCATTGGTAAATATTTTTGAAAGTGTTCCAAGGGTAATTCACTAAGATGTCATTAAATAGAATTCGACTCTTTTTAATCGTTAAGCATTTTAGACATCAGCACGGTAACAGTTTGAAACGGTTTTTATTATAAAAATTTAAATTGCTTAGGCAATTATACAATCGCAAACATAAAAATTAATCACTTATTGTAATACCACTCTTTTTTATGAATAATTCGAGTTCTTCGTTGACAGACTCCGGCGCCACTTTCGAAGGCGTAGTTCCTAAATCATTTGTTAAGATTAGCGAAAACTTACGAATAACACAACTTTTATCATCGCATAAATTCAAGGAAAAATCAACGCTCAATACCTCCGCACCGTCAACAGCATCAGCAGCTGCATTAGCGATACGTTGCAACTCCAAAATGCATGCGCCCTGCTGTAACTGACCATCGGACGTTTCAACATTGCTCAGTGTAAAGTTACTCGCATTCAAATGCCATTTCTGTGGAGCATTTTGTGTAAACTTAAAGCCGTCATCAGGCATAATTCGCACATTCAGTTTGAGTCTCTTGCAGCCGTACAATAGCAGGGACTTGTGCAACTTCACGCCATTCAGTACCATCGTTGCATTGCCATCAGCTGTGCTATGTACATTGGCAAAGTCTATATTAAAAGGCACAGTTTTCATGGTGCTCAGATCGATCAGTTGTATATTGTGGTTATTTGTATCGGCCACCAACAACTGTCGCCCGTCAGCACTACAGCAGACGCCAGCCGGCTCATTGAATCGATGCTCCTTCGAGTGCTCGTTCTGCACATGACACGTCTCCACCGTGTTAGTCTCCACGTCGATTACCTTGATTTTATGGTTGTAGGTATCAGTAACGTATACTTTATTAGTCGATTGATTATAAGCAACGCCGAGGGGATGTTGCAGTTTGGCATTGAATTGCTTGCCATCGACATCGCCAAATGCAAAAAGATTCTATAAATGAACGTATAACAGGTGAGATTAGAAGCAAACAAGATAAAATTTTTGAATAAGTTTAAATTCCTACCCTCTTCAATGACATGAGGTGAAAAGAAAAGTTCATGGAAATTCCAAATCACAACCAAATTATTATATCGTCGTTGTAGAAATTAAACTAACTCATTTTTAAACAGTTTTTCCGGTTTATGCATTGAATTATTTTCCGATCGGAATTCAAATATTTGAAAACAAAATTCGAATTGAATTTGGAACATATATTTAAATAAATGCTTCGAATTGTCAAAATGTTCGGCTTAAATTTCTATGAAGATAAGCCTTTGCTTAATTCAAAAATATAAAATTTGAAATTGGTAGGTATTTAAGAACTAATAGCCCTATTCTGGCATTGTGAGGGCTCACAAGTCACATCTCAATGAGAGCCGGTTGTCTTGTTAGAATAACTGTGATCAAAGTCTCAAATTTGTATTCTGGCAAAAATCTAACAAAAAAAATCTCAGCAAATACCCCACACTGTGGGGAAGAGAGTTTCACGTCATATTTGATGTTTAATTTTTGATTAATTGAAAATAAATGTAAATAAACAACATAAAAACATTAGTATTTCTGTTTGTATGCCGTTCTTAAAATATATAAGCCTTAAAAATTGCATTTTAAATGGTGCCAATATATGGCCAAAGTTTTTTAAAGTTCATTATAAGTGATATGTTAAGTGTTTGGTGTGTTTGAAGTGAAAAAGCTGCGTCTTTGTCTGCAGGTTGCGTTTTTTGGCGGCAGATTTGATAATTTGTGGTCATCCGTTTAACTTTCATTAATTAATACCTAAACTAGTTCGTATTAAAAAAATAAGAATTTCAGATGTTTTTTTATACGTTGTGATCTGATACTTTGAGCCTCACAATGTTCCTAATTATTGTGACCCTCTCAGCATCTTAACTTTTTGCCAGAATTCGAAAACATCAATTTGAGATTCACCCCAATTTTTGGGAGGTTTTTGACGTTGTGAGAATTTGTGATGCTCATCAGAATATGGCTATAAATTTACTTTAAAATTCTGAATTAAAGTAAAAGATTTTCTCAGAAAATTTAGGTTGCTCAAGGTGTATCAAGGAAGGTGAGGGAAATTTGGAGAGGCTACAAATTTGAGCGTAATTCTGTACACACATTTCAAATTTGACAATGACTTTAATTAAAAATAATGATAATACCAACGCAAACTTACTAGTGGATTCCGGTCGCCGCCAACCACAGGCATCACCTTGCCATCAACCATGGACACTTTGCGCACGCTCGAACTCTCGCTATCCGCTACAAACAGAAACTCATTGGCAATGGCCAGGCCAGAAGGCTGAGCAAATGCAGCATTCTGCGGATACGAATTGTTACGATTCTCCTCCAGCCCATTTCCAATTAGGGATACACATGTGAGCGGATCAAATTTCTTGAATTTCCACCAGATGGCTCCCTCGGGAAAATAGCCCCATATCTGATGTGTGCCTGCCATAGCAATCAAGATGATCGTCTTCTCTGGCACTTTTTGTTCGTCCATGTGAAACGACATGTCCATATCGCGCGTTTTAAAAACAGAAACATCCCATGGCGAAGATATTTGCTGTTGTGCACCCACATTTCCTCCAACTCTATCTGCTCCTTGAGTACCAGTGCCGGCTAAAGTGATAACACGTCCCTCGCTCAAAAATATCTGGCGTATGGCATGATTTTCGGTATCTGCCACAACTAAGATATCCTCACTAACAAATGCTACACCCTGAGGCGCATGAAAACGCGCTTCTGCCAGGTCACCGTTCACAAAACCCGCAGCACAACCGCCGATTCTATACAGCACCAGTCCTTTGTTATCGACCACTAAAATGCGATGATTGCCAGCATCTGCGATGGCATACACACCCTGAAAACACGAAATCTTCGCGGGAAACTTCAAACTAGATGCTGGACGTACATCGCTGGACAAACGCAGCGGCAACGAAAAATTTTGTATTTGCTGCTTTTTACTAAAATATTGCAATGCTTGATCAATGAACAGCTCCAGAAAAACACGATGTCCTTCACCCATTAGCAAAAGCATCGGGCAACCAGTTGGACTAAGCACAAGCAGTGTGGGCCAGCATTTTATGTGCAAATTATTCCACAACAATGAACGTGCATCGTTAACAATTGGGTGCGTTATGTTGTAGCGTTGAATGGCAGCCAGAATATTTGCCGAATCCTTTTCATTTTCGAATTTTGGGCTATGCACCCCAATCACGACAAGTCCATCCTCAATCGAGAATATTTCTTCCAGTGCTTTGAGTTCCGGAAACACATGCATGCAATTAATACAACAGTATGTGAAGAAATCCAAGACGACTATCTTCCCATGTAGTTCTTCCGTTGTTAGTGCATGACTAATGTTGAACCAATCAAGATCTGAATGTGAAGCAGAAGAAATAAAAATATTTATTTAACAAAGTATGATTACTGTACACAAGCGTCGCTCGATGGGATCAATTTTAATTTTATTAGTCTATACCAATAAATATCGGATGTACCGCCATTGATTTCAATATTTCTGGGTAAGAATGAATGCAATATTATCTTCCCTCTCTGAACATCTGTATTTAATAATATTATATTAAAATAAAACAGTAGTTAAAACCAACTAATCGAGAAAGTGTGTCATATTCACTAACATATGAAATATAGGAAATGAACTGATTTCTATTTCCAGGATACCAACGTATCTACCCATCCCTTCATAATTGCTTTAATGACTGTTGAATTAATATAAACATTACTTTTGTTCTATTGTTTATACCTTTTCTAAATGGAATACACTGACCTGTTTCATATGTCACTTTTAGATTCTTTGATACACCAAGTGCAGGATCTGTGTCCCAATTTTCTAGAAATCCTTGTATCACTGATTTTTGATCAGCCAAATCATTTGCGCTGGTGAACCTATTTCGCAGTTCATCTGTAGTGAATGCCAATATATCAATTGGGTCCAAATCTTCAAAATCCATATCTATTATAATGTATATAAAATTACAAATACTGTGCTATTATTAAATGCCCATATAGTTTATTGTTATGCTAGTCACAATTGTTTGACGAAAAACATATGTTCAATTTTAAAATACTGTGTATTCACAATTATATTTTTTCCTAAATATCTTATTGAAAACTTAAACCGACATTTGATCGAATTCCAATCGTATTTCATATAAAATATGTAAACAAATGGTTTTGAATTCGATGTCTCAGCAGAGAGTATATATTTGATATAGAGATTCCTTCCGAGTTTGCTGGCGTCGCTGCCGAAAACATTGGTTATGTGGAAGTAGAATTTTACAAATTGAAGTTAACAGAGTTCGAAATCCGGAACATGGCCGATAATGTTTTATATTTTTTATTGAATTAAATTCAAACGAAATTTTCGCAAACATTTTTTTTTTTTGAACGTGCATACACAACGCGCAACAGATTCTTACCCAAATAACCATTTTGTGGCAACTTAAGTGGTAGCCACACAATTGCCATTTAAGTGTTTGTTCCAAATCATGCGAAATATACTTGTTTGTCACCCAACTACCAGTCAAACGACCCCGCCCAAGTAGCACAATCAACTGAGAGAGTAAACGTTATATGGCATAAAACTGTATAAACGTCGTGTAGCTACTATAAGAGTAGGTCTTTATAAGTCCTATTAAATTCACTGTGTAAAGGTTTATTGAACTAATAATAGAACTCGTATACAAAGACTTCTGTGGCAGGGACTAAACAGAAAAAAATATTGTATGTATATATATTGATATTAATAGCAAACAAAATCGTATTCCAATTAAAAATATGAATGTGTTTACTAATTGTATTTACACATTTTTTAATTAAAATATTAATAGGAATAAATTTAATATAATTTCAATACAACTAAATCTTTAATAGTATTAACTACTGTTGCGTGACAGTTTTCTTTAAGAAAAAATGCCGGAATTATATTTATTTCTGATTTCATAAATTAAAGGAACTGGACTGCAATATCGACTGGCTACGTTCAGATCATGAAACATGATGTTAAAAATAAACTCTAATGTCAAAAATGACAGCAACGACCGGAAATTAATTGTTCAAAGTGGCCTACCATACTTTTAGGCGTTAATTATAAAATAAACGCATTAGCAACAAATGAGTGGTTATTGATCGTCAATTGTCGTTACATGTTGCAGAGTAAATAGAAATAATGTATATTGTCGTAAAATCGTATAAATGTTGGTAGCGTCTATTGTTCGTCTCTTTACTCCAATTTTTACTGATTTTATGTATTTAAAATTGCAACATAACTTCGGCTGCAACAGCAGAACGGAAAAACTGCGGAAAGCAAGTTTTACTTTAAAGCGACGGTCGCAATATTTAAAACAAAAAGTTTTTGAGAAATGAAATAAAAATTCATGGCGACGCGAAAAAGCCAATACGAAAAATATTATAAATTGGCAAATAATTGGCAGTATAAGGTTGCTCACAACAAATACACCAAAATATTTAAAAGCAAAATTTAATTTTTATTTAGTAAGCTTGTGCAGCAGTGCAGCGATTAAATCAGAAGAATTGGAGTCAAGTTAGGTGTTGTAGTTGTTCAGTGTGAGTGTCTATAATCTTGTGCCTGAACGTTCTATAAAAATTTATGTTTTCCATTGTTTGTTCACTGTCCCTGGAGGCGCAAAGTGGCGGATTCATATTGCAGATCCAACTGGCTGAACATTAGAAACCGCATACCAGCAAGATAAGTACCACTTTACTTACAATATACCCCAGGGGCAAATAATTAAGTTCCATGTTCGAAGTTTTAAATTTGAACATTTGAAACTGCGACGGTTGTTGTCGCCCAAGTCCACTGTAAACGCTCCAAAAATCGCCATTTTTCATACAATTATATAAATATAATCATATATATTTATCGTCTGCACATCGTGCTAGATGCAACGCGGGAAACATTAAATAGACGCCTCACATACCCGAAGACTCAGCCACCATTTTGGCTTAATTTTGGCACCATTTTTGAGCCATTTTAAAATTCAAAAACCTATATATATATTATCGTCGTGCACTACGTGCAGCGGCGCAACGCGGGAAAACATTAAATAGACGCATCACATACCCGAGGGCTCAGCCACCATTTTGGCCATTTTTAAAATAAATATTAATCGTTTTTATAATTTTGTTTAAATTTTATGAAAACGCACCGCGGGAAAAATAATAAACGCGGCGTACATTGGCACGTCAGCGCATCGAGGGACAAATGCCCCAGTAGTTTAGTTTATGTTGTTTTGTATTAGTTTTAATTTTATATAATTCACTATATTTTTATATTATATTTTTAAATTACATTTTTAAATAACCATTATTTTTTAGCAAACATCTTTAGCGCGTGTAAGTTTTGTAAGATTTTTCAAAGTGTCCCATTTTTGCGTGTCCCTTAAAGGGAGCTCATTTTAGGTGTTCTTAGTTTTAATTGGTTATCGTCACCAGATATTATGGGAGAATTTAAAATGTTTGCATTTTTTTTAGGTATTCGTTATTTTTATTTTCTAGTTTTGTTTTAATTAAATGTTTTTAAATTCAGTATTTTTATTTTATCAATTTATTTTTTTCATATTAATTTCAATTTATTTAATTAATTTTTGTTTAATGTATTAGTTTTAATTTTGTCTAATTAAAAACGTTTAAAAATCTACATTTTGTTATTTCTGTTTATTTTTAAGTTTTCGTTTTGAATTATGTTGGCCTAAAGTTTTAAATGGGCGTATGAATTGTCAAGTGTTTAGTGTCAGGTTTTATCGCACTAACATTCATTATGCAACACTGTTTTTTTCTTCTGGATTTCATTTTGATTGTGCGTCTCGTGCGTCGGCGGCGTCATTCAGTTTCTTTTAACATTATTTTCGTCTACGTTGCTATTTTAAAACAGGATATTGCCTTATTTAGTGTATGTTATTAAAGCATTAAATGGCTCAATTTATTTTTGTTGTCAAGAATTTGAACAAAAAGCTTATGATGCTCATTTTGTTGCATATTGAATCATTAAAAAGCGAATATCAAATTTTATGTTTGACTCAATTAATTAGCCCACCTGTAGACGTTGTGAAAACTGACTTCAGTAAAACATTCGTTAGGTGGAAAGATTTTTACAAAGCATATCTAACAGTATAAATACTTATTTATTATTTATTTTATGTTACATATTGAATTAAATTATTTTTATTTTCATATGTTTCTATTCGACAAATATTTTATTAATTTTAACAAAATATTTAATTGATCCAATTTCTATCGAATGAAATTTTTAATTGATGTTACTAAATAATTAATTAATGATTTAAAAATTCCCAATACAAAATATAATATTTATAACAACTTTAATATCAATATGACAAAAAAATTAATTAAAGTTTCTCTAATTAACATATTCTCAATATTACGAATATGGAATTCAATGCTACGTAAAGTAACATCGGCTGAGTTTCAAGTAAAAATTATTTGGATTGATTAACATTTTAGTTATATTTACACACTTTTTTTCTGTGTGTTCCCAACCTAAATACAGGTGTCACGACGATTGCATGCATGACTTCCACCCAATAAACCAAAAACCTGGATATTAAGTGCACTAAGAAAACAAAGATGATTACCAGAAATATCACAGCCCTAAATATCAAGTTATTTACAAATTATTTAGATGGTCTTTGAGACAACCATCTTTTCAAATGGTTGCCAGATTTACGATTATTTATAGCAACCATCCATTAAACATCTTACAAATATGAAGATAGTTGAGGAATATTTGGAAAAGGTACTCATTAGAATTCGCGGAGTAATTTTTATTGAATTGAAATAAAAAGAATCAAATATATTTTTATTTATTCTAATATTAAAACAGTATTATGGTTATACATCGCCATCGTCTTTACACTCTCAGAAATATATTGTTACTTTTTAACAATATGTGATTGTCATTTCATTATACAGTGATTATGTGGCACCTCTATTTTCTGGCATTCAAATATATGTCAATTTATTGTTTTTATTTATTTCAAAAATTCAAACAAAATGTAAGTTATATTTTTACAATTTTATTATTCAATATTTATTGAACGTATGTGCATTTTGTGTAGATATGGGAACCACCAAATAAAACGTTTGACGGTAGAAATGGGAAGTAAACCCTTTCTGGATAATACATGCGAGTACTATATAGTGCGACTGTTCTGCTATCCAACAATGCTAAAGCCCACTTCTGCCTTTCACATTTGCGTTAAGCTATTGACGACGATCAAATCTACCCAAGACTTGCAGAAGATGTTCTGTTAGTGTACATTTCTGCACTATAAATAATTGTTTGCTAATAAAAATTATAAAAATATTCGTGTGAAATTTTTTATCTTATTAAATGACAATGTCGATTGTTATTCTTAAACAATCGAATGAAGTTTTAATATAACAATCTGATTGCCAAACCGACAATAATTTGACAATCTGATCATGAGATCTATTTTGAACAAAGAAATTGTTACAATATTGTCGGAAATGACAATATATTTCTGAGAGTGTATAAATCCTTCGAATGTAAAATTGTACAACGACTTGAGACTCCGCGGAAGCACCAAATCCGACCGGCGATGCTGTCATCAAAGTAAACTCTGAAAAAATATATTTTCCATCACGTGTTGATAATTTCAATCTCAAGAAATTTTATTTTCACTTTTACCATTAAAATGTAATATTTGAGTTGACACTTTTTTACACCATTGGATTTACTTAATTGTTGTGGATAAATAGAGCGTAAGGAAAAAGTACGCCATTTTTCTTTTTATAGTTGTCAAATGTCAAAATAACAACAATTTTGCTGCAAATGTCCAAGAACTCAGGATGTTTGTTATCAGTCAATTGTAAATATCTCAATTTTCATTGCTGTTGTGGCAAACATCTCGTAAATATCTGCATATATGTCATATTTAAAAAATATTAATAGTTTTGCCGCAACTTTATTGAAACTTATGGGATGTTTGAATATTTGCTACAAGGCGTAAATTTATACAGATTGTTGCATCAAGACTTTCATAAACATCTTGTTTTCTTAGTGTGATTATCGAATGTATATTGAACATGGTTATCGAGGCTTTTACTGGAGAAAAGCGTTCAACTTTTTATAATTGTAAGCTTGAAACCCATAGCGTTCTCCAGCAAAACTTGTAGCTTTTTATTTAATTGAATCTACACGCATAGAAATATATTGTTACATTTTACAATATTCCATTGTCATTTGAAAACTATATAAAATAATGTGGCAGCTCTGTTTTGATATGCCAAACATTGTTATTGTTTTCAATATTTTAAAATAAATTCAAACAAATTGTCTCAAAAATTGTAAGTTACAAATAAAATTAATAAATATATTTAAATTTATTTAGTTTTATATTGTTTATTTTAGATACGCTATTGGAATGCCACGCGGCAAACGGAAGGTAGAAAATAGTCCTTTGAAAAATGACAGAATTAAACGTTCCGCCTTGGTCAATCTCACCATCAATGTGAACACACATTGCATCTGGATGACGTCAAGCAAATAACGAAGATAGGGGCACGCCAAAAAAGGACTTCTTAGGTTTACCCATCATCACCGCACAACAGCCAAAGAAGCAGTTGCGCGTCAGACGAAAATCACCGTTGTGCCCTCTTCCAGCGCCGAGTCCTCGGTTTGTTATAAGAGAGATTGTTATAGGAGATTTGTGCCCTCCCATCATATGTTTTTTTTTATACATACTAATTAAATAAAATATAAAACATGTATATAAAAATAATGTTTTGTTTTTTTTTTGTTTATTTAATAATAAAATGACAATTTCAATATATTTAAGATTGTCAATATCAATTGTTACAATCAACAATCAAATGAATTTCGAAAATTCACAATCCAATTTTTAAAACCGACAATAAAATAAAAATAATATAATGCGATCCATTTTGAACATGCCTATTGTTATTTTATTGTCGGATCTAACAATATATTTCTATGCGTGTAGCTTTTACCTAAACTTGAATTCCGACATTCAATATACATTCGAGGTTTAACTGAATTGTAAGCTAAAAGTGAAATGTGGTCCTTCACTTAAGTTTAACTTAAATTTGAAATTGAGGCTTTTACTGGAAAAAAGCGTTCAACTTTTTATAATTGTAAGCTTGAAAACCATAGCGTTCTCCAGCAAAACTTGTAGCTTTTTATCCAATTGAATCTAGCTTTTACCTAAACTTGAATTCCGACATTCAATATACATTCGAGGTTTAACTGAATTGTAAGCTAAATGTGAAATGTGGTCCTTCACTTAATGTTTAACTTAAATTTGAAATTGAAATCGACATTCAAATTACACTTGAATTCAAGCGTTATGGTATTTTTTACAACATACGTTTTTGTTATGTAGACTAAGAAAACAAACATGATTGCTAGAAATATCATAGCCCTAAATATCAAGTTATTTACAAATTATTTAAATCGTATTTGAGACAACCATCTCTCAAACATCCGTCAAATACCATAAATATTGCTAACAACCATCTTTCAAATTTACGATTATGTATAGCAACCATCAATTAAACATCTTACAAATAGGAAGATAGTTGATGGATATTTGGAAAAGGTACTCCATTAGAATTCGCGGAGTAATTTTTATTGTATTGAAAGAAAATGAATCAAATGTATTTTTATTTATTCTAGAATTAAAACAGTATCCTGGTACACTAAGAAAACAAGATGTTTATGAAAGTCTTGCTGCAACTATCTGTTTAAATTTACGCCTTGTAGCAAATATTCTAACATCCCATAAGTTTCAATAAAGTTACAGCAAAACTATTAATATTTTTCAAATATGACATATATGCAGATAGTTACGAGATGTTTATCACAACAGCAATGAAAATTGAGATATTTACAGTTGACTGATATCTAACATCCTGAGTTTTTGAATATTTGCAGCAAAATTTTGAGGTATTTGGACATTTAACTACCATAAAAAGGGAAAACGGCGTACGTTCGATTTATCCAAAACAAACAATATGCCATATTCAAAAAATATTAATAGTTTTGCTGCAACTTTATTGAAACTTATGGGATGTTTAAATATTTGCTACAAGGCGTAAATTTAAAAGAATAGTTGCAGCAAGACTTTCATAAAAATCTTGTTTTCTTAGTGTATAATAAATACATACAATTCATTATCTTGTAAAATGTCTAAAAGTAATTAATTTATGCACCCAAATAATATCTAAATAAAAAATATCTAAACGTAACAATCATATTCGCCCCCTTTAATTCAGAAACGCATCAATAGTTTATATAAAAACGAACATGCCATTTGTTGACAACAAAGAAACGAACATGTCACTTTATGACAAGTTATTTTGGTGAATTTCGGTTGCTCTTGAATCTTGAATGTTGTTATAGCTGGTCGTTAAAATTTATCAAAAACTCCGCTCGAAGAAAGTCCTAAGATATCATCGATTTTTAAAAACAGTCTATAAGTTGAATTAATAAAATTTAAATTTATAGTATAAAAAATCATACAAAAGTGTAATTTTAAAAATGCAAATGTTATTTTATTGTCAATAATACATATTTTTATTATTTTAGAGTCTATTTTCATACATTTTTAAATTATCTGGGATTTTTTGCGGTATTTTTTTATCTGTGGTATTTTGTTAATTGCGTGGGATATTTAGTGGTATTTGTAAATGGCAAAGGTATTTTTTATTGAAAAAATACAATGGTAATGGTATTTTCTGTGGTATTTTTTATTATCTGGCGTGGGATAAAGGTATTTTCTGTGGGATAAAGACCTGTCAACTATGTAGGTAACGCTGTGAGTTTCAGTAAAAGTATTCGTTATCGATACACGAATAAATATTGAATACTAAGTATTGGGTACCAAGAAAAAAGACATCACTAACTGAGACATAAAAAACCTTCGGGGGTGCAGCGAATGAACAAGTGACACTGTGATTTAGTGACTTATTTTATTTGCTTTCCAATACGATTAGAAACGGAGGAAATCAAGTGGATTATTAAAAACATAAGTGAATTGTTATCAAAAGTGCAAAATTAAACGTACAATCGAAAGAAAACAGTATTAGTTATGGAAGAAAACGTTGTTTCCAAATGTCATCAACATCGGACTAGAATTTCCTCAAAATTTTCCAAATCATATATTCCCTCTATATTAGTACACGAACAAAATAATGAAAAATCAATTGCGAATTTTCCAAAGGCCACACCATGCTCCAATGTGTGCCGCATCACATTCGCACTCTTGATATTTTTGAATATTTGTAATTATGGCTACTGTGCCATTGGCATGAAAAATGAATCATTGTCAACATCAGTCGCGGAGCGTGGTCGCATTGCAGCAGGTCCGGATGGTTTGGTTGCCGCCGCCTCTGATGAGTCTAAAGAGAGGTAAGTGAAATGCTGCCATTGACAATATTGTTGCAATAATAAACTAAATTTCAACACACGCCAAAATATATATGCGACAGCGAGGCGCGAGTATGGAAAATACTGTTTGAAGTACAAAAATACATGGCTGTCGTAAACTTAAAACATAAATATTAGGTGTGCGAGGTGACGTATATCATCTAAAAATTTAGGGCACTATATACTTCATTGTATCTTCATATGATCTAGTAAATCACTTAAGTTGTTTGTTAAGATTGTAAATAGTAATAAGTTTATACAAATGATTATTCTCTGATACGTATTTGCAATTTACGTGAAGTTATCTGTTCCAAAACCTATTCATATTTTTCACTTTTTTAGGCAAACTAAGACAAGATTAATTATGATTTTCAAAGCATTTGTCATTGCATCAACGGAACAATCAATAACAGAAAGAATCGAAATGTTTCAATTTACACGTTCTAGGTGAACAATTAATAACTAATCAATGATTTGTTTCTTTTATCATTTTCTGTTTTGACGTTGGATTGTCCTGTCGAAATCAAATAATGTCTTTCAAAGATTTGAAAGTATTTTATCAATAGTCAAAAATTTTTAATTAATTTTTAGTTTAATTTAAAATTGTTAACTATTAAAAATTTATCAAAAATTTAAATATAATAAAAAAATAAAAGTTTTTAACCATGTCCGAAGTACAACGTAATGTATTAAAGATATGCAAATTATGAGAATTTTAAAAATGAGCTATGTATATAAAAGCTATAATAAAAAATACCAAATTTAGCTAAACTGACGTCAGCGTCACGATATGTATCCAATAAATGATACTACTTTTATTGCACCAAACCAAAATTTAATTTTTTTCGATCAGTGTAATTTATAAATTTTCCCATATAATGAAATTATAAACTTTTCGTGAATTCCCCCTTAATATAATGAATAGATTATCAATTTTATTCTATTTTTAATAACGAAAATTGTAAATAATTTTTTAAGAGATGGCAGTCATACGCTGACACAATTGACGCATCAATTAATATAAGTTTTCATTTCAATAATTGAAAATAATGCTATTGCTTTTCTATACATACATATTGTCGTTCGCTTAAGTCTTTATTTGTTTCAATTGACGCAGTTCAATTTGTAAACCTAACATAATAATTAAAGCCATACCCCGAATTTATTTTATGGATTTTGAACTGTTTGTATGAAGAAATATTATAAGAATTTATGTACTTCATTGAATAACCCAATCCGCTATTCTTATGAAAAAAAAAATTTTTTTGTGGCATTTATTTTCTATAGTAATATAAAAAACAATACTTCTGAAGCGATTTGAAGTTGAGGAGCACTAATGTTTATATTATTAATAATAATAATAGTTTGACGCTACAACTCTGAAAAACCTTGTCTGAGCTCTCTCACTATATGAGCTTTGCTTATTATTTTATTGTGTTAGATGAATATGGATCAAAATACTTAAAATTTTGATATAAAATTGAAAATTTGAATTTTTTACCTCGACAAAAAAAAAGGTTTGTACTGAAATAAAATTGAAGAGGTCAAGTCCACATTTTTTCAAAAATGAGTTTTGATTTGATCCAAAAATCATCCATGTCCGAAGTACAAACACCGAGAAACTAAGATTTTGAAGTTAAAATACGCGTTATATCAGAATTGAACCCTAATTAATCACTTGTTACATAATTTTACTATGTTTCATTCCATAAAATTACCATTGTGATTCAAGACAAACAAAGTCGAAAATGTGTTACTGTGGAAATATTAATAAAAATCCACTTTGCTCAAAAATTGAAGCAATTGCTTCGAATAGTCGAAATGTTCTGCGTTTTCTGCATTAGCTATGCTGAAAACCATTTGCTTTTGTTTGTAGGTATTAATAAAACGTTGGTCGGACCAATTACTTTGAAAATTTTAAAATAAAAGATTTCTTCAGAAAATGTAGGCTTGTTTAGGTTTCAATCCTTGATTATAACAATGGATGAAAAATTGGATGCCACATTAAGAAGCACTTGTTTTTTTTTTAATGCAAAAACATGGCCAAAAAATGAAATTTCCCACATTACCCCATGTCCCACTAAACCCCAGGTTTTTTGTTGAACACATTGAAAAATATAAAAAATAAGAAATTTTATACAAAAATCGAAATCAAAACTGAAACCATAACTTGGAACCGGTATACCGAAACCGTTTCGTTATAAAAATTAAAACCGTAACCGAAATGCGGAAAAAACCGAAATCGAAACCGTTATTCGTTTAGATTTCAATCCTTGCTTAAAAGTAAATACTTTTATTTTATTAATTTGGTCCATTGTATTGCTAATGGTGGCAAAGGAGGACATGCGAACCATCTTTTAACGTATGCGGAATGAAATATGAACTAACTCATTAACTGTAACAAAAGCTTTATTTAATTTTTTACAATGTTAGCGTTAATATTGGGTAAAAGTTCATAACTTTAACTAATTTTACAACAAAAAAAATATCCTCAAAAATTGTCCTTTCTTTAATCGCGCATTTACTTCAGAATTTCCTTTGTATCAGGGATGGAAAAACAGCGGTTAACAAAAATCCACTCCTTCGGATTGTTTTGCTTTTTATCAAGGTTTGAAACCGTAACCGAAACCGATATCCGTTTAAAACCGTTTCATTTTTAAAACCGAAACCGTAACCGTTATACAAAAATCAGAAATAAACCGATATAAACCGAAAAAGTATAAAAAGAAACAGAAAAACCAGTTTTGGCCAGTTCTCTCTTTATTACCATAAGTAAACAATTTATATTTTTGGGTTTGTAACCCTTCCATTAAACAAAAAAAGTTTGAATGGGTCTTAGCTGTAAATCTTTGGGAAGGTTTTGCTGCTTAGGTACAAATTATATATTTAAATTTTCCAGAGTAGTCTGCGTGGATCTGACATTATAAGCCGACGCCAGGGCCGGCCAGAATATGGTACTGTCATCCGGATGATACTTATATAAAAAGTGATTAAGTACAGGAAGATATTTATCAATTTACACATTAACATATACAGATAAGTCCGACTATTTCTTGGCAGTTTACTTGGTTATAACTATTTTTCAAAACAAACAGAAAATGCTATTCAAATCTAATTATAACGTATGTTCGTAACGCTCGTCTTCATTCGATTAGTTATCGACAGACGAAGTTGGCAACGTTGCGCAGCATTTTCTACCTACGCCATCGTTTGAACATATTGATGTTTAAAAACAAACAAAAAAGAAATTGGATTTAAATAAATGTATTCTTCCAACATTCTTCTTGTATACGAAGTTGGCACTCGTTGAGCAGAATTTTTTATCTACGCGTCTTTTGTCGTCGTTTGAAGTATGTATTGGTCCTTTTAAACATACTGATGTTTGAAAACAAAGAAAAAAAATAAATTAGATGTAAATATATGTATTCTTGCCATATTTTTCTTGTATACGAAGTTGAGTGACCGCCATCTTTAGATGTTTGTTGAAAAAACGTATTCGTATCGGTAATACGATCGGATGTTTTTCTAAAAATATTGTGAAAAGCCGACACGGATATTTCATCAAAAAACCGCAACTGAAAAATCAGTGATTCTATTTTCAAACAGAATTCGGCATGGTTTTTTACAACAGGCTACGCGAATTCCGTGCCAACGCTATGTTCTGCACTGAGACTTGTACTTTCAATTTTAATTCAATTATTTATTTATGCATTTAAATTTGTATATGAATTCAAATATTATTAATTCCCACTGCGAATGTGTAATGATTATTAATAAAAATTAATAAAAAAAGCAATATTGTATTTATAGTGTAGTAATTATTATGTTTCTATTAAAACATATACCATTTTAAAGGGCAACATCAAAATGTTTCCGTGATATCATAATGTAAATCAGAGCTCATTACAACACTGTTCAAGTCTCAAGGCAACCCTGTTTACAAATAATTTATCAGGTAATTATATATTATGTTTACATAAAATTCCAAACATACTTGTTATTGCCTGTAAAATTATGTTTGGGAGAGCCATTTTTTTGCAGCGTGTATTAGCAAGATTGAAATAATATTGGGAAATCCATTCATGGCCCTTCACTGTAGAATAATTCTTATCGTCCGTTATGCGAATCCAGAGAATCCAGAAATTTTTCAGCAAACAAATTTATAAGAAAACACGAATCCTTTGTTTTTAAATTCCTCCGACTTCGGTTTAGAGACTGCTGGCACACTTTTTTTTTGCATCTTTGCTGATTTACATATCTTCTATGTACTGTATCAATATACTTCTTCGTCAACGCATGATATGACTGCAGTCAATTTAGCCCATGTTGGTCTGCTCTGCAAAGCACATTTTTTCTAGAACCGCAGTTTCCTTTATACGATTTTGCACTCTTGAAAGCCCTAATTGTTTTATAAATAAGCGTTTTTTTTTTATTGGAATTCAGAAAAATTATTAACGGCCCCATCATTTATATTCCGGTGACCACGATATCGGCTACAATTCGTTTGAATATCGGTTAAATATCGTGTGACTACAATTTTTGATTCATGTATCAAACGAACGGTTGAGTACGCTCGTTGAGTACGCTCGTTTTGAGAGTATTTGTTGTCAGCATATAAATCATACGACAAAGTAAAAAAAATGAAATTTTTGTATATGAAAAATAGTTCGCAAATGAAAAATATTGAACAAACGTTCGATTCAAAGAGCGAAACGAAGGAAACGTTCGAAATACGTTATACCAATTTTAGACAACGAGGAAACGAATCGTAGTAAATCGTGGGGTTTAATTCCCGAGTAGAAATTTAGTTCAGGATGCGATCATTGTGTGATCAGGTAACCTGATTTAAAATTTTTAAAAATGTTGAGAATTTGCATTTCTTTTTTGCATTTGAGTTTTAACATTTATTAGATTATTTTATTTTATTAGAATAATTTTGCTATCCAATTTTATTATAAAGGGTTTTAAGAACATCTCGATCATATTATATTAATACGATATGTAATCAGGTGTCCCCATTATTTCAATCACGATACTGTTCTAAACTTCATTTTTTTTTTCGAAAAAGTTTTAGAAAATCTGAAATAAGTAGATAAATACTTGATTTCTTAATAGTAAAACGAAGAAGTTAACTGAAAAAAAGAAGGACAAATTAGTGTTTGGGTAATTTTTAGGAGGACAGCCTCATATCTAAGGTTGCAGCCTAGATATGAGAATAACATCGAAAGGTAGAAATGCATCTGAAGGTTAAATCCATGAATTTTAATATACAGCCATTTAATTTTTCGGACATTCGGATATTTTTTAACGCAGCAATGTACAATTTCATACTAAAATAATGTAGTGGGGCTACGAAATTCTTTGCATCTGATTTACACATTATAGGGAGGATTTAAAGGGATAAAAAAATGTATTACACACCAACGAATGATTCTCAGCGACTGAACTGAATAATTTGAAAATTTGTCAAAAAAATATAAAAAAAGGCACTCAACGTGCATGCATTGAAAGAAAAAGTAAATCAATAGAAATGATTCAAACCTCATTTATTGTAAACGCATCAGCAACGCAAAATCAGAGCTCCTTTCTACTATAGCCCTAACCATAATATGCATGTGCAAGCATCGTTCTTTTAGAAATTAAACGAAAAGTTTGCTCAAGTTGTGTCAATTTCTTAAGCAGCACATAATATGAATAAACAAAAAAAATTAAATCAAACAGGTTACATTTTTTTTTTTTCAAATCATATTGTCACTTTGTTTTTATTAAAATAAAATAAAAGATTTCTTAATATAAAAATTAAATGACATATTTTCCGTACTACAATCCGTACGGAAAATTTGATTCTTTCTCTCTTTGCATAAGCTAGCTGAAGTTAACGAAACTCTCTCATATTCATATTATGGATTGCTACATACAATTTGTATGTGTTCGTTCAGCTCCATGTGCCCACTTCTGTTGGCATATGCATACTATGGTTGGGGCTTAAGTCTTCCGTTTGACATTTGTCTAATAATAATTTTTCATAGAATTTAATTTCCGTAAAAAAATTATTTGAAAAACTTGACATCTGAAGGAAATCTGAGGGAAAGAAGTGCAAGTAAGGATACCTATACCTATCAAATAACAATGTTGCAAATACCCAGTATACCACGACTCGGAGCCTCCAGTTTATCGAATAATTCTCGAAGTGGCTTCGAGATTTTAATGATTTTTGTATTTTATTGTTTAGAAGGTTTTTGAAATGTCTACGAGAAAAACATTGATCTCGTTGTTATATCGAAACTAATTTTTAAAGATTTTCGCATTCAGTTGTACCTCCTTTCAGGTACATGCCTGCTTTCGTCTGCTGGATATAATTTTGGTAATGGTATGCAGGTCCGAAGAGTTGGGACACCCTTTTGCGTTCAAGTAATGTCAGTGTCCAAGAGTTAGGTCAATTTCATTATTATAAAAGCAAGGATTTTCGTTTCCTTGTTAATAAAGGTTAAACTCATGATTGCGACTCGTTTCCGATTTTAAAAATAAGGTCACCAGGTGTCTAGTCACAATTTCTTTATTGCTGTATTTAATTTTGTTTAAAATAAATAGAGTGGACATTATTTTTTTTATATTTTTATGTTAATTTCACTTCATTTCAATAAAAATAAATGTATGAAAATAGTGAGATTTGAATTTTGATTTTTTATTTATTTTTGTTTTTGATGTCAGAAATATTTTCGTTCAGAAATAAAAAAAAAAATGTAAACACATGCTAAGTTCGTAGACTCATTTTCGAAAACTATTTTGTTTAAATTGAAATTGAATATGAAAATAATATACGACAAATTAATATAGAGTACCCAGTAAGAGCAACTGACAGAAAATAAAATGCAATGGAAAATGATGATAGTAATTGTAAGAAGTAATTGTGCTACGAATTAAATTCATGAGAATAAAAAAAAAATAATGCGATGATGTCGACCCGATATCGGAAAAAATATTCGACATTTCGCAAAATTTTCGTTGTGATATCGAAACAGTTTGGTATACTGGGTATTGTCCCCATACCATGGACTAGCCTCCACCGTGCATGACTGTCTTAATAATATATATATATATCATGATATGCTGTCTTCAGTGACTCGTACAAGTGGTATTATACGATCAGAGTTAAGTTTTTGTCTTATCGGACCAAAGAATATTACTCCATTTGTTATCTGGCCACAATAGATGTTGTTCTGCAAAATTCAATCAATTTGCAATTTATTTTTTTGATAGGTATGGATCGTTTCTACTTCTTGCCCTCAGATTTTTGTTATTCAACATTTTACGATTTGTAGATTTCTCTATGTCAAGATTTAACTCCTTTTTCAATGCTCTGGATGAAACATACGGGTTTATTTTGAGATGTAGCAAAAATATAACTTTTTGTGACAGACGAAATTTTTGATTTTTGACCTCGTGCATCTAATTTAGGGACTCAATTAATCGAATTTTCTGAAATTATTTTAGACAATACAGTTAGTTAATTTTGTTTTTGTAATTAACCCGGTAGACAATATCACTTATCAAAAAATTGCATTGGTGTCCCTATTATTTATCACATCACTGTATATAGGCATTATTGGATTGTATAGCTGGTATTGAAATATATTTCGTGACGCATTATTATGTTTAGCATGCACTACATGCTAAACAGAAATTGAGAAAATTCCAAATGAAATTGAGATTTTCCATATGAAATTGAGATCTTCCATATGATATTTTTGCTAAATTTCGACGTGAATTCTGTGTACGCAGCAAGAATCAGGAGACCAAAATCTACCAGAAATGATGAGTTTCATTTCAGTATCAAAAAATTATCAATAAAAACATATCTTTCAGCAATTTTTTAGGATTATTGCTGAACGTAAAATGCTAGTGTATGTCAATATTACACATAATTTCGTATCTATGCCACCAACCTTGGTGTTTTAGATTATGGTAAATGTTTTATATGTCTTCCCATGTTTAATTATGTGTAAACAGAATTCTCATACTTAAACAGTTTATTTGCTTGCCATTATTTTATTACACATATCATCCTAATAAAAAAATAAAATAAATTTTGCATTATTCTGAGTGTTTCGTGTGTGTATAACGTATTTTGTTATTATACATAGTTATGTATAAATAGATTGCTAATACATAGCGGAAAATAAATAAATTATGTTGTAAAATAGATTTAACATTAGCCAACAGCATATGTATTCGGGAAATAAACAAAACAAATAAAAATTCATATGATTTGTGTTATTTAACAGCTGTAATATTTGTTAGTATTGTTGTTCAGAAACTAATTTATGTCTTTAGAATTTATATTATTAATATTGAATGCATGTTACCGTTTTTGAGTACAATCACTTATTATTTATTTATGTTTTAATAATTTTGAATGAATAAATAATAACAAATAGTTTTTTAAAGAAACTATTTTAAGAAAAATTATTAAGTATTCATAATTTTGAGCTATGTATAAAAAATAAAAAACTAAGAGTATTTTTGGTACTCCAGTGTTTGCTATTCAATTTAGCAAAATTCCGAAGAATGTCGTTTATTTATCACATTCAATATAAATTAATTTTATTTATATTCATAAAACAACAACCGCAATTGTTTCAAAATTATGCATTTTATGTACAATTGAACGAAATAGTGACGTAAATACAACGAACTTGTACATCAATACGACAAACAAATTAATCAAATGTCAACCGATGATCGCATTCGTCAATATTACGTATTGCGCTAATCAATCAAAATTTACTAACACATTGCAGATTTTGAAGTACGGTTTACTTTAATATTACGAATGCGTTTATTAACCTTCTTAAATAAATGGATGTAAAAAGTACGGAGTATTGACAATGTTTTGTATGTAATAAAAAAGTAATTAATGAAACACATTCGATCAAATTTATAGTCATATTAATCCACATAGTATTGAATTCAATTTGACTACGTATTTGGGAATTACATTTTTTGTTCAATTATTGTTGTTATTTAAATTTTTGTTTATTTATTTAAAAAAAATTATTAAAATAAAATAATAATTCCATTCAATACAACATATTTAAATTAAAAAATAAATTACATTAAGTATATTTAGTATATTTATCGCTCTATATACTTTTTTGCAAATAAAACAACAAATTTTTATTACTTTTTATTGCTGATCAGTATCACTATCTGTTTAAATTTACGCCTTGTAGCAAATATTCTAACATCCCATAAGTTTCAATAAAGTTACAGCAAAACTATTAATATTTTTCAAATATGACATATATGCAGATAGTTACGATATGTTTGCCACAACTGCAATGAAAATTGAGATATTTACAGTTGACTGATAGCAAACATCCAGAGTTGTTGGACATTTGCAATAAAACTTTTAAGGTATTTTTACATTTGACTAACATAAAAAAGGAAAATGGCGTACTTTTTCCTTACGCTCGATTTATCCACAACAATGAAGTAAATCAAATGGTGTAAAAAGTGCCAACTCAAATATTACATTTTAATAGTAAAAGTGAAAATAATTACTTCTAGAACCTATGACATACGTGGTCAAAATTTCAAACAAAACAGATGATGTTTTACGACGTTGAACTGAACAAACGAACTCAATCGGGTATGTAATGCTTGTCGTATCGAATACTATAAGTGTTCTATACTTCAACTCGATCGGATATAAGTATTAAAATTGTATATTTTCGTGATCGTCGACCTAACAACCAGATAAACAAGTGATATAAAAATCCGTTAGCTAAAAATTGCTTAAAAAATTAAAACTGTTCTCTAACATGAATATTAAGAAAGATCCCCAAATCAGTTATAAGTTGATTTTGTCCCTTTAGCTCAATACAATATATCCAAGAATTTTAAACAGTGTGCAGTTTTTAAGCTACACTTTTTTTCATGATTTGTTTAATTGAAATATTTGTTTATGTATACATTTTATAACCGGACGTAATTATAATAGCTTAAGTTGTCAAACTTGTCAATTTATGGTCACTTCGAGTTCATAATAAAATACTATGAATTTGACACAAAATTTTTAGAGATATGAACGCATTTACAATCATTAAATATTAAAGATTTTTGTAAATGAATATTTGGCATTTTTAAAACGTATTTGGTGACTTTTTGTTCTACAACGACGATTTTTTATAATGAAAATATATAATGCAAACAACAATTAATACGTTTCCTAACAAACGTCCAGAGTCGCGATACGTTCATGTTCACGAGACGTAAATGTGAAAATTTAAGTTGATTTGATTTTCGACATGATGTCGTCCATTGTTTAGGCTGAAAGTATTTGAATGTAGATAATACATTTTAAATAATCATAATGAAATTACTAATTATTAGCATGTATATGTAGTAATCTAAGAATGTATAATTATAACTATTATTTGTTAGTTCCGATATACCATCCATCATGCCGAAGGTATTGCATTTATAGAGTGACAGCTCTAATTTTTTTTATTCGCGGAACCTGGTAAATTAATAGCAGTTTGATGATTTTTTTTTTCGATTATTACCCGCAATTAACTTAATCATGATGCAAATATTTTCTATGATATGTATGATATTCGTGCGAACATTGGTCAATTGAATTTAGGAGACAGCAATGTTAAATGATAATAAAAAATAACTATGATAAAACTTTCAAACAATTTTTTATTTCTGATAAAGAACATCTAGAAAATGAAAATTTTATGATCTTTGAATACAGTGGATTATTTTATACTTTGCTTTGGTTTTGGTAACGAAACGGTTTCGTTATAACAGTGCCAACTGACGGTTTCGATTTATATGTTGGGTTTTGTATAAATGGCAAAACCGTAATCTTTTTTTTTACTTCGATTTATAATTTATATTAATAAAAAATAACTTAATGTTAAATGAAATTTCGTTGATTAGAATATATTTATTGGTTAACAGATTTGGTTTTAAAAATGAAACGGTTGCGGTTTCAAGATATATTCAATTCTGTTTCTGACTAATTAAAAATTTAAAGAAATGCATGCTATGGACTTTCTTAAATTAATAAACGTAAAAAAACTCATGTACATAATATGACATAATAAAAAAAATCCATTTGACCTGAAAATAAAATAAATATTAATTTTGTATTTTTTTGTATATATGATATAAATAATTGATTATTTATAGCTGTTATCAGTTCAACTGATTATAGTGTGTACCTACATGGCAATAACTAAACATGGTGTCTAAGCCTTACGTAATAAAGCAGTGATTATATTTTCCATCTGCTATGCCATCACGTGTGCGGTGATTAAGATCAATAGATGTGGTGCCCACTGTAGTCGTTTGAGTGCCTTCATGAATTTCACTCCTTCGTCGATATACGCAATTCTCCATACAGGCTTTTATCAACAATAATATGGAAGCGATAACCACCACAAGAAAAACAAAAATAATACGATGAATAAACAAGCAAAATTTTGTGATTTCAGCAAAATGCTTCTTCTGGATATAACAATCAGCAGTTTACAGTTAAATATGCGCTGTTTGTTGAGATTATTAATACGAAATAATAGATTTGTATATAAACTAAAACTGGCTGGCGGCTACAAAATTATTAAATTCATTTTTACGTGCTGCGATAAAAATCAGTATTTAATCAGTTATTTTTTATAATGTAGAAGACATATTTTATTAAGATCCAACAGCAACATACTTGCGTCATTGTTTGTTAATCATAATTAGATGGTACAAAATCTTTTATATTTTTAAATTGATTGCTGGCCAATAATACCATTAAAAGCATGATTTTTTTTAAATAACTCAATTAAAATGACTGACTCTTATAGGGAATTCCACCCTTCAAAGTTTCTTATAGTTTCACTAAGAAACCTATGCTTCGTACTTATAAAAATTAAGCTTCATTTGTGCGTTTGAAAGAAATCATCAAAATGGTTCTGGTAATTCTAGTATCACATCTAGCATCTTGTATCACACCTAGCATTGGTGGTAGCTGGTTCAACTCACTGCGACTGTAATATTAAAAAAAATAGAAATTATGTTTCTATATGACAGTACTTCGCGGCAGTCAAGGAGAATTCTACGAGAGTAAAACACAAAGCATTTAGTTTAATTTAATTTAGTTTATTACACTCATGGAAAAAATAATGTAAATGAAACAGATTACATGTTGTTTTTTTTTTTTGAAACATATTCATAGTTCATATTTTAAGTTCATAATTTCAAAATGGTAATTATTAACTGTATAAACACTGATGAATATGTCTACAACAATTTCATAAAGGACATTGTATTAAAGATGTCATACACCATATACATATATACATATATCAAGGATATTGTGATAATCCGTCATTGATGAAAATTAACATACACCCCAGCAGGAAATGGCCTAATTGACGACAAGGTCATCAATGATGAATCGAGGACATTACAAAATTTGTCATTGATGAATATGTCTACAACAATTTCATAAATGACATTGCATTACAGACGTCATACACCAAATGTCATATATACATATATCAATGACATTGTGAAAATCTGTCATTGATGAAATGTTATTGATGAGACGTGAAATTTTGTACCCAACAACTCCACATATTTGCTTTAAGAATGCTTACGCTATTGATATATTAAATGTATTTACTGCCAACTGTTGCAACTGCTGTTTTTTTCTTTTGCGTTAAATTTATAAAATTAAAATATATATGTATATTTTTAATTGTGTGTAATTTTATTATAATAATAATAATACGACAACCGAGCAGTTTGAAATTTTTAGCTCGGGCTAAAATTTAAATTTTAGACTGGTTGATAACGTAGAAAAATAAAAAATAGCCAGATATTTTGGAAAACAGCTGCTATTTTCAAAATAGCCTGGTTGATAAACTACAGCATATATTATTAATTATGTTGTACTCCCTTTCTTCTATTTATCTCTGTTCACTCTCCTTTGTGTTTCTTGGAATTCTCTTACATACCTGACAAACCAAAAACATGCATAAAACCAACCAATCTACCAACCAATCTATCAACATTACTAATACCTATTAAATTTTCAGGGATCTGATTAATCAGAAACCCTGATTAATCAGAACCTTGATTAATTGATTAATCATAATTTTAATTTATTGAAAATGAAATAATGTTATTTAACATTTTGTCAACTTAAATAAAGTGAATATTTATATATGTAAAATAATTAAAGAATAAAAGGAAGTGTTTTAAATGTTCAGAAATACGGATTAATCAAAATGCTGATTAATCAATTAAACCCAATTCTGATTAATCAGAATGCGGATTAATTGGTTATTAAATGTTCTTATTAATTGAAAATCTTGATTAGTCGATTAATCAAAAATATAATTAATCAAAAAATTTGATTAATCGATTATTCGCACAGACCTACTGCAAACACATTAAAAAAAATTAAAATTCACGTACCTCCTACACGAAATGTAAAAATTTTATTTGTTTCAATACATACACTAAGAAAACAAGATGGCAATGAACGACTTGCTGCAAATATCAGTTTAAATTTATGCCTTTTAGGGCCGTTTTCACCATCTTCGGTTAAGCACTAACTGCCACTTGAACTGATAGTTACTCATAGAATATATGAAATTGAAACACTTAACTGGATGTTGTGAAAACGACCTGTAGCAAATATTTAAACATCCCATAAGTTTGAACCAATTTGCAGCAAAACTCTTAGTATTTTTTAAATATGACTTGATAACCACTTAGGAAACAAAGAAATATCACAGCCCTAAATATCAAGTTATTTACAAATTGTTTAGATCATCTTTGAGATAACCATCTCTCAAATATCCAACAAATACGATAAATATGTCTGTCAAATATCTTTTAAATTTACGATTATTTATAGCAAGATAGAAATAAAAAGAGTCAAATGGATATTTATTTATTTTAGAATCATTGTTATACATCGTATTTATAAAGCCTTTGACGGTAAAATTGTACAACGACTTGAAACATTTTTGCAGATGAACCAGGTCTGGTAGTGTTGTTGTCAGCAAGGTGTACTCTGAAAAGAAATCATTTTTCATCACGTGTTGAAAATTTCAATCCCAGTTTTTTTTGTCACTTTTACCATTCAAATGTTATATTTGTATTGACACCTTTTTACACCATTGGATTTACTTAATTGTTGTGCGTAAATTTAAACTGATAGTTGCAGTAAGATTTTTATAAATATCTTGTTTTCTTAGTGTACATATCGTCACTATAATGCCAAACGGGCGAATGTGTAATTTTTGAAATTTTTCAATGTAGTTTTTTTCCTCACACCTAGAAAAAAACCCTCAAATCCCATTAAAATTGGTCAATAGAACAATTATTGATTTAATAGTATACAAAAAAAAATGTTCATATAAACTCAATGGCAATGTCATGGTATTTTCTAGTATTTAGTGGTATTTTCCGATTAAAATAATAATTTATCCTAAAGTAAAAAACTATCATTTGTATAGTATTTTTTCTGGGTGCAAGTATACTCTGCTAAATTGCGTTTGGTATTGTTCGATATTTCTAGCCACAAAAGGGCGAATTTGAAATATTGAAAATCTTGTCATGCCAAAATGGCGAATCTTTATCGTTTTTGTGCTATATAGTATATATAAAATTTATAATACGTATCACTAAAGGTTTATAAGTCTTTCTTATTGTAATTAAAAGAGTACATTATAAAATAGTACAACAACATATTGTATTAACAGTTTCAATATTACTGAACTAATGGGACGCATCCTTGCATTAATTTTTGAGTCCGTTGCCATAATAGAAGTTCGATGTTTTATTTATTTTCTGTAATAAATAAAAAAAGTTTAAATATTTTGAATTTACTTTAAATACATTGAGTCCTTACCAATGCCGCGTTAAATAATGTGGATTATCACAAAAAATGGATGCGACCATTATGCAAACACGGAGAATGACGCACAAAACGAAAATGTTTTTATTCCTGTTTATGTATTTTATGCAACTTTTATTATTATAAGAGGAAACCATTAAAATAATAGTATTAATCTATTAAAAATAATAATATTGATATATTTATGTAGATTTATGGTTCCAAATTTTTCGAATACTGTCAAATTAATAAGAACATTTTTGATTTAAAAACAAAAACTACTAATACATGAACCATAAGATCAATGGTCGAACAATAAAGTAATTAATGGAACATTTTCTTCTGAGTGTATATAACAGAATGTCACATACTTTGTTGTGTGTCAATTTAAAATAGTTTAAAGTTTTACAATATATTGTTTTTGTATTATACAAGACATACGTTTGGACGTAAATTAATGTAAGAAGTCTTGTTATATTAAAAACATTTTTTTAAAGTACAAGATTTTTTTTGTATGATTATTATACCCTATGGTGTACTTTGTAACTATTTAAAAAATTTAATTATTTTCTTTACAGACTTCGTATTCTTCGCGCAAATGATGATTTAGAAATTACTGGAATTAGATTAGAAGAAAGCAGCCATGAGATTCAGTACGGTAATAACGGCGTACCAATAGTATTGAGTGGTTCAGAAATTGTGCTGCGGATATTTGGCACTGGCATTACTGAGCACACAGTAATTGCTTTTACAGAAGTGCCCAATGACTTTGGTGGTGCTTGTCTAATTCCCGTCACCATGTTGTACAATTCTGAACCCAAGTCCGCTAATGGTAAGACGGCCTTGTTTAGAGTAACACTGCCAAAGGGTAAAGAAGACTTTTATATATGCGCAAAAATCGACAGCAATATAGAACAGGTGAATAAAATTTTACAAAATTTAATTTTTTTTTAAGTAATTTAATAATTTTTCAAATCAAATCCTTGTAGACAAATGTCCAGGATACAAAACCACTGGTGCATCAAGGAAAAGATTTCTATCGACGAATACGCACCTACGAAAATATGTTGCCACTGTGGGCTTCGATAGGTATTATTGTAGTGTGCTTGTGCTTTTCTGCATTATTCTCCGGACTTAATCTGGGTTTAATGTCATTGGATCGTACAGAACTGAAGGTATTGCTTTTTTTATATCATACGCACGGAGTGAATTTAGACAACTCTAACAACGGACATTATTGTGTTAGCTATTCAATTAGTATATTAGAATACTGATTTATTTATGTATATTGTGTGTGTTTAAAAAGATAAAAATAGGTTCTTAAAATCCACTAAACTAAAACGGATTAAATTCGATTGAAAGACATTTATTTTATATCGAAAAATCAGAATGTGGAACAGCAGAACCCAAATCGATTGAATAAAAATTGTAAATACGATTTCGATAATTATCGATTATCGAATATCGAATGGGAATATTTTTTATTTATAACTAATTTTAATTGTTCATTCTCTCCGTGTGGTGAAATAAGTTTAATAAAGTAATAATTATTTAATATTTTTCACAGATTCTTCGCAATACCGGTTCTGAAAAGGAACGCGAATATGCTAGAAAAATTCAACCCGTCAGGGATCAAGGTAATTACCTGTTGTGCAGTATTCTATTGGGTAATGTGTTGGTTAACTCCACATTTACCATTCTCTTGGATGGCTTGACCTCTGGAATAATTGCTGTGATATTTTCTACGATTGCCATCGTCGTCTTCGGTGAAATTACCCCACAGGTTTTAACAAATTAATTCAAATAGTAATTTTAAAATAATATCCAACATAATCGTTTCTATAATGTAGGCAATCTGTTCGCGTCATGGTCTTGCAGTTGGTGCGAAAACAATACTCATCACAAAAGGTGTGATGGCAATAACATTTCCACTCGCATATCCGACATCAAAGATTCTGGATTACATACTGGGCGAGGAAATCGGTAATGTTTACAACCGCGAACGCCTCAAAGAGCTTGTAAAGGTATGTAAAAAAATAGAATAATCAACTTGCCATTAACTTCATTTTTGATTAATTTAGAATTGAAGTGTCAAAGCACTTGATACAGTTTTTATATTAAACGTAATAAAGAAATGATAACCCGCACGAAAAAGAGTTTGTCGCACAGGAAAAATTAATTAAAATAAAGGTGGAGTTAATCGTTTTGCCAAGGTTTTTTATAGAGTTAATTAATTCCACATGATTGGTTGGTTTTACTAGAAATGAATTTATAAAATTTGTGATCACCACATTTCAGAATCACAATTTTAGATTTAGCAAAGTAGTTACAAAGCCAATAACACTCTTTAACATGATTTTTCCAATGAACATCCCGTACATCTGCATACTCAGATTCATCGTACGCAGTTTCCACAAGCGTAGGATGAAAAATTCAGATTTATATTGACCTAGTTTTCAATGACAATATGTGTTCTAAAAGGTGTGCCTTATAATTGTTGATAGACATAAACATTTTTTTTTAATTCGCGATTTTTGTTAATTAAATATGTAATATTATTATAAATCTAACTTCTATTATATTAGTTTGAGGAAATGATAAATATATTTCGGGTAATTAATTCTAAATTATTATAAAATGCAAATATTTCTAGGTTACAACTGGCATCAACGATCTGGACAAGAATGAAGTGAACATAATATCGGGTGCCCTAGAACTTCGTAAGAAAACAGTGGCAGATGTTATGACACACATAGAGGATGCCTTTATGTTGGATCTCGAAGCTGTTCTCGATTTTGAAACTGTTTCGGAAATAATGAAATCGGGCTTTTCGCGAATACCTGTCTATGATGGTGATAAAAAAAACATTGTCACTCTCTTATACATTAAGGATTTGGCGTTCGTCGATACGGACGATAACACGCCGCTGAAAACCCTTTGTGAATTTTATCAGAATCCAGTACATTTTGTTTTTGAAGACTACACTTTAGATATTATGTTCAATCAATTCAAAGACGGCACAATCGGCCATTTAGCCTTTGTGCACCGCATTAATAATGAGGGAGATGGTGACCCATTTTACGAGACAATTGGTTTAGTGACATTGGAAGATGTTATTGAGGAATTGATTCAGGCTGAAATTGTCGATGAAACGGATGTGTTTACGGATAATCGCGCCAAGATAAGACGCATTCGCAATAAAAAACAAGATTTCACGATATTTGCGGAAAGACGAGAAAATCAAACCATTCGAATATCGCCACAATTGACGTTGGCCACGTTCCAGTACTTAAGTACAGGTAATCGGATTGAGACAGTATTGAGTCAGCTTTTTATTTTATATTGCCCTATTGTTATTTTTCAGCTGTCGATGCCTTTAAAAATGAGACTATTTCCGAACCGATATTACGGCGTTTACTTAATCAGGACATTATTCATAGCATTAAATGTAAAGGAAAGGAAAAGGACGATCCCACCCTCTTCATTTTCCAGCAAGGAAAAGCCGTTGACTTTTTTGTACTTATATTGGAGGGTCGCGTAGAGGTAACCGTTGGCAAGGAGAACTTGCTCTTTGAGAGTGGTCCTTTTACATATTTTGGCACTCAAGCATTAGTGCAAAATGTTGTTATGGGTGAGTAGACGAAAATTAAATTTGTTTGCTAATTACAAAATAATATGTTTGCCATCGAAATAGATTCACCTAGCCAACAACAGCTAATGGGTTCACTACAATCGCTCAATATGGATACGAAGATTCGACAGACATTTGTACCGGACTATTCGGTGCGTGCAGCATCGGATGTGATATACATAGCTGTCAAACGTAGTCTCTATTTGACAGCCAAGAAGGCGACTCTACTTGAAAAAACGCGAAAGTCTGGCACTGATACAAATGGCGAAGTAATTGACGATGAGGTGGAAAAGGTTTGCATATAGAGCCATTCGTAGATGTAATATTAATAAAACTTGCATTAACAGCTCCTGCACTCGCTTAATGAGGACAACAAACCCACTCGACGAAGTCCCAGTATTCATAAATCTTCCGTTGTTAATCACAACAACTCCGCTTCTGCTTCATTAAATGTAAGCACATTGTTTTTAATGGCTGTACGATGTTATTTATTATATTTTGTTAATTTCATTATTACACATAAATTTTAATTAATACATTTTGTTGACAGGACATTTCTCAGCCCAGTCGCAGCGGTAATGCGACCCAGCACAATTCACAGGGCAGCAACAGTGCTGACCTAATCGATGGCGTCTCCCTGAGTAGTCAAGTAACTTCCGATCCTGCCATGGAGCTTAACTCACTAGAACACAATGACAGAGACAATGCGGCTACAACTTCTCCGCTGCTTCCTAAACCCAATCAACAAAACCATCCAAAATAACACCAGCAGCAATAACAGTCTTTTGCTGTTACCAATACACAAGCGAACACATTTTTAACAATTGCAACCTTTTGATTTCACCATGAAGTCGTTACACAGATTAGAGTCTTACTTTTAATTTCCTAAGAAACACTACAGAACCAATGAACAAACTGTGTCTATGTAGACAGACACACTTTGTAAATTCCTTTATGCATTAACAGTAAAGTCAGTCAGTCAGTTCAGTTATTTACAATTTCCAGTTTGCATTAAAATACGAAAATAGTGATGCCTCGATTACAAAATTATTGCACATTTATTACTGCAAACAAATCAAATTTGAAGTAAGTGAAAGTGAGTGAAAAGCAATTTTTATACCTCAAGGTGTACATGTACGTTGTATGCTTAGAATCAATTGATGTACTTAATTAATGTCTAGAGACTAGATGAAACATGCCTAACATTATTATATTGCCGTCATCAAATCGACGATGATGATGATAGTTATTATATTGAGATAAATTGCGTTTATGTGAAGTTTGTTTAAACTTAAATATTTTATTAAATTTGAAATTAAAATTAAGGCAAAAATACACACCTTTTGTACAGAAGTTTGAAACTTCTATCATTTGTTTGTTATTCATTTAATTATGTTAAAAAGTTTATATTACGAATTTACGTAACATTCTTAAGTAGATCTAATAATATGATTATTTATTATAAAATAATATATAAAAGGAAAACCAATATGAAACAGCGTTTATATTAATAAAGCGTTTTCAAGATGAATTATTCTATTTTATTAAAATATTTAAGAATAAAGATGTGTTGCATATTATTTTAATATTTTAAGTAAAATTAATGCAGATGCTCATTTTCTGTTTGTTTGTTTGTGCGCTATGCAAACGTACACCTGTGCACGTATTTGCTTAAAATTTGGAATATATAACCTACAGACCCAGGAGAAGGTCACTACATAGTTTTCGTTGACCACGCCCACTTTTACGCCCATTTTTATTTTTTATATATAATTCAGATTCATAGCAAAACCACTGAATGTATGTTTCTGCCAATTTGCATTGCTATAAAGTCCATGGAGTATCCTAAATCATATATAAATTAGATTTGGCAAAGTGGAGTGTCACCTCCAATAGAACCCAAAAATTCAGTACGCTATATCTCAGCCCTAATGATATCGATTTCAACTAAACTTTAAAATTGGATGTTACTCATCTTACTTAATCTCACCACACCAAAACTCACCACACCAAAACTCACCACACATAAACTCACCACACCTAAACTCATCACACTAAAACTCACCACACTAAAACTTCTACTGGAAAAACACTACGGGGAAGAATTCTGCCGGTAAGAATTTTAGGGGCACGAGTCGCGCACAGGTCCAGCTAGTACGATATGAAACATTTGATCTATTTATGTCCTATATATAATTAAGAAATATTATTTCAAATTCAAAATATCGAACACTGATTACACTACACAACAAAATGAGAAAAAAAACGTTTGAGGAGTAAATGACACTATTTTTGTATTATTGACAATGACCCGCAGAATTCGAATATATTAAGTTTACAAGATATCGGCCAATAACTTTTGAACCGAGATTTAAAAAAGGTGGTCACATATATTTGCAAATATTTCGCTTTTTAAATAACGGGTTTGTTAAAATTTAATACTAAATATAAGATAATTTTAAATCCAATAAACGTTTCTCACAACATTTTGAAATTGGTTTAGTGGTTTGAAAGAATTCGATAGAAGACTCGAAACATTTTTTTTTTTCGACAAAATTTAAATCAAAGATGCATTTAAAAAATGGGAAAAATCTAAAAAGCGAGATGATTCACAGTCCGTGATATTCCAAAATTAGCCTGTACCTTTTTAAAGAAAACGACATAAAAAATAAAATAAATCAATGGATACATTTTGAGGTCAGAAAACAATCATATAAAGCATTAGAATTGGGTGTAAACTAAATGCATTTTTTAATGAAAATTTTTGTCGAAAAAATACTTTTTTCAAGTTTTTCTATCGAGTTCTCTTAAACTAGTAAATTTAAAAAATGTTGTGAGAAATGTTTATTGGATGTATAAATACCTTTCATTTGATATATTTGATTATGTGAGTTATTCGGAACGCGAGATATTTACAATTTTATGAACCCCCCTTTTTGCATGGTCGGTTCAAAAGTTATTTGCCGATATTTTGTAAACCTATCCAAAGAAACATTTTTAAACCATATCTTCGGAATAAGGGAGTCATTTTACATAATACAAAAATAGTCTTCAATGCTGAGCAGAATGACTGTTGTGTAGTGTTATTGTTTATAATTCGATTAAACGGTTAAATAAATAGTTGTATAATACAAATCCCGAATATGATTTGATATTAATTTATCTTTACCAGGGTACCGCTACGATTAGATACATGGATAAGATACCGACACTGCCGAAATAATAGCAACAAATATAGCGGTTTTCAGAGTAGCAGGACACTTCAAAAAGGACAATTCACAAAGAAAGACAATTTCCCAAAGTGGACACTTCCCCGAATGGATATTTCCCCAAAAGGACATTTCCCCGAATTGGACCATCGAAATAGTCACTTCCCCGAAAATATTTTTTAAAAATATATACAACCAAAAAAAATAAGGGTATTTAGATATTTAGTTAAACATGAATAGTTTTGAATATGAAATTTAACAAATTTGTAAATTATGTTTGTAGCATCAGTGGCTCGTCTCCTTAGTGCTTCAAAAATTCACTGGTTCGTTGGACTACGAACCGAAAGGTTTCGGGTTCAATCCCTGTGACCGCCTGTCGGATTCGGCATTAAACTGTAGGTCCCACCACTTTGAGTACAAATATGACATGCACAGCTCAAATTGTGAGAGAGTTCGGCCTAAGTTCTTCAGAACAGTAGTGCCAAACTATTATTATTATTAAATCTGTTTTAATTCGATTTTGACAAAATGGCATAAATTTATAAAAAGTTAATTATAAGGTCCTTTACAGACGAATGAACTGAAATGTTACTATGAATTTAAACAATATTATTTGAGTTAGATTTTATATATTTCTTTGGGGGCTCCACTGTATACAGTTGCCCAAGTAAAAATTATTAGAGAGCTCAAATACTGCTAAGTTTCTCGTAGGACTTTGAAGAGTATATACTCGCCAATAAAACCTGTAAAAACCAGTTTTTGATTCACGACCATTGGACCATTAATTTTAATTTATACATAAGAGAGATGATCAATTCAAAGAATGCAAACAAATTTTACTTTTAAGGTGTTGGTAAGATTTAATCGATTTTTAAATCCTGATTTGTTTTTACCAAAACTTTGTGTATGTAAAAAAATACATTTGGATTCAATATTTCATTATCTATGTAGGCAGTCAAGGTGTCCATAGTTTTAATGTTAGCTATCATGGTTTACTATATTGAACATTTAAATTAAATAACGAGTTTTTGTAGTATATGATTCAGACTACAATACTAGGAAACTTTAATCCAAATCGAATTGACTATAAAAGCACACAATAAGTCGGTTTTTTCTCTATTTTAATATTTGATTTATTTACGGAATGCTAATTTGACCAACTCCATATTGAAAACTCAGTCGCAGACAAAAAAATATCACTTGTTTTGTACTCACACCCAGTCACTGATCCGCGCGCTGGGCCCAGGGTTTTTGCCATCATAAAATTTTCGAAAATAAAATATTTAGTTATTGTTGATTCCAAAATTGCCGTCTCTTAAATTTGGTACCCTGGGCCCGTATGGTTAATAGGCACCGCTTTCACAACTATATTTATGCTCTGAATCTTCGCATGTTAAGTTTTGTTTCAACGAATATGAAAATTTATATATTTTACATATTTATAAATAACACATACATAATATTAGCATGAATATTCAACCAAATATTAATCGGGATTTATATTTATTAGTTGGGTTATTTTTTAGTATTCATAGATAAAATTAAAAATGCATATATATTTGTTTTAGAAATTTATTTATTGTTGCACAGTGGCACACGAACAATATCTTTTAACAATTGCTTGTACATTTTCGGATTCAGGTGGATATCCTACCATTTTCGAACCGTGTATTTGATGCTATTTCCATGCAGAATGATAAATGTTGGTTTCATATCATAAGAGGCGATCTGTGAATAAAAATTGTAAGTGATATTATAATAAATAATGTATTAAATTGTCAATCAGTTCTTTAATATTGCACTTCAGACAGCCAAGGTTTATCAGCATAAAATTTATTCAGATAAATGCGAAACCTTTGTGGTATCATCATAAAAGAAACATGAAGACGGATATGTTATAACACTATCACAAACCTTTTTACGCCTTCATGTTAGCTGGTTTAATTTGGCCATAATTCAACCTAAAAATATATAGAAAAAAACTTTTTAGAAATCATTTAATTAACAAGCAAGGAGATTTGGGTATTATATATTCAGACAGCCAAGGTTTATCTTCATGATATTAATCTGACAAATGCGAAACCTTTTGAATATCATCAGAGAAAATGAAGAACAAAAATATATAAAATATGTGTACAACAAACCTTTGATCCTTGATAAATCATCCTTATTATTTCGTTGTTCTTACACTTTCCATGTTTCAGAATATATTTTTCTCATTTAAAAAAAAGTACACGTACATAGAAGTTGCACGTTGTACCAGAATTAAAAACGAATGAGATGGAATTGAAGACAATTGAGCCAAAGACCATCATTTTTAAATTTCCACGTGAAAGAGAATCTCGAATATACACTAGCGACATCTGTCTTTCTCATTCAGAACTGTAAAGTGCGAGTATCGATCAGAGTCACCAACCCCATAGTTATAAAAAAATCCCCAAAACCTCAAATGTTGATTTTTTGGTGTTATATGAAGCTTCCACACACGCATCGAAATTAGTCGTTCATTTTATTAATCATTTTAGGGGTAGCATTGATAAAACCCAAGAAACATTTTAACGTAGCACCGTAAACATACGGAATCCGTTTGTAATGGTACGTTTACGGTATGTACAAGACGGATCCGTCGACACTTGAATGAAAACGAAAAATTTACGGCAGATGAAAATATTTCACTCCGTTCATATTCCGATCGTTGTCCGTATTTTGAATATTTCGTTTATATACCGTTTTCACTCCGTAGTGACGTATACGTTTATATTCCCTTTGCGACGGAGCACACCGTTTTTTATCGTTTATACTCCGTTTTATACGGGCAGCATATGCTGTTTTCAATTGTTGAATTTTTAGTTCATTTTTTATACAAGCTGCATCAGACGCCGCTTTATGAAACATCTCAAATAATGTAAATACAGATATATTTATTTGTAACTTAATTAATTTAGATTTTTCAAGAAACAAAAATAAAATCAAGATATTGGAGGGAAACCATTGGATTTTTAGCTGATGTAGCCTATTTACAACGTTCATAAGAATCAATATCTACTGGATTTACAAATGACGCTGTTTTTGAAGTTACACCATTGGTGGATACACCAATTAACACAAAAAATGCGCAGAAAGCACACGGACTCGACCAATGGATAAGGATGGAGATGATCAGGACTCTAGCGGCTGTGCGGCTTTCTGTGGCAGACGTATGAGCATTTCAAGAAAAACGTCAACGACGACCGAAAAATTCAAAATGCTCAAATCTTTGACATAAAGATGGATTTGGAATCTTAAATATCCGAATCTAAATCTCTGAAAAGAATTTTCTATTCCGTTAACGGTAACGAATAAAAAATACTCATAAAATTACGTTACTATGCGATTTGTAAATATACGTATTTTTCATGTATTTTGAGTAACTAAATTAATAAACTTTAAAGACATACAGATACAAAATATTATTTTCTGTTTTTTCAGGTAACATTAATAAATATTTCCAAGCTTAAAAATAATGATCCAAATTAAAATAACGGAAAATTTTTGATTTTTGTATAAGGGTTTTCGATGTCCCGTTCGGATCCAAAAAGATACATTTATTACCATAGTAAACTGAACTTTTTTAAAAGAGTTGAATCCACCGTTTTTAAAGCAGAATTTCCTCGGCATTTCCAAAAATGTAAACATCATTTTCCTAGTGATTCTAGAAAGTTTTTGACAGCTAATTGAAATCTGTCCCGTCCGGAACTTTGAGTACCAAAAATGTAGAACTACAGTATAAAAAATATAAATAAAATTCAATAAAGTAAAAAAAAAATTAAAAATTTTAAAAAACATCAAAAAATTTGGATAGTAAATTACTTTTCATTTCGTAATAATGATTATTAAATTTGTCACATACATAATTATTTTTAGCAAAATCGTAGTGCAAATTTCCATACGGAACGTCCGGAATTATTCTGCGATTTATTACGAAATATCTGTAAACTTTAGGAAGAAAGTGTACACATACAAAAATAATTTAAATTGTCTCAGCTATGTTCTGAGATAATTCAAAAAAAATATATTATACGAAAAAAGTATTTTTAGAATTAAAATCGTACTGATAATTTCCATGCGGATTTTTTTGTCCCGTCCGGAATTTTTCTGTGATTTATTTGGAATTTCGCTTGAGAAATTTAATTACTTGAATTAATATATTTTTGTTATAAAATAATTCATTACCTGAAAAACATAGAAATTTTATTATATTTTATTTATTTTCAGATGAAGACAGTAAAGCTAAATCTGTAATTCAGATGTTTCTATGAATACAGTAACGCTAAATCTGAAATTCAATGGACAATGAATTATATTATTTAATTTAAATTTTTTTAACAAAATATAACAAAATAAATATAACAAAAATACGGTCCGTAGATGGCACTGAAACGTAACGTAGACTACGGAGTTCACTCCGTTTTATTTTGAAAATACGGTACGTAGATACTGTATGAAAATCGGTTTCGAACACCGTTTTCGATGTCACGTTTCATCCCTTCTCTGTACCGGAATCGGCTCCGTAATACGGCACGTATACGGAATCTGATTCCGTATTTGCTGTACTGGTAACGGTACGTATACGGAACAATTTGTTTCTTGGGAAGTTTTTATCATTTTTTCGGTCACTTGTTGAATAGCGACGCGAAAAAATTATCAACATTTTTGTGTTCGTGTGACTTTACATCCCTGTCTTACGCACGTTTACACAGCTTTTTCTTGCATGTATAAGTGAGTAGCAAACATTTTTCATTTGTGTTGGAGTTTCGGTCAACAGTGTCTTGCTCGGATTTTTCTATTAAAAATATGCGATTGTCATTTAAAAACAGTAAATAATAATGTGACAGCTCTGTTTTCCTATGTCAAATTTTATTATTGTTTTTAAAATAATGTTAGAAAATGTTCTCAAATAATCTAGCCAGATCACGATGAAACCATACAAGTGGCATATTTATTGAGAGAAGATCTTAAATTTTAATTTGGAAATCATTTTTATTTTCTCAAACATTTTTTGATACACATTTTTTTATTTTTTTATATTGAAATAAAAAATCTAAAAATAAAAAAAAATATGTCTGCTCGTATCAAACCTTCAAAAACAACTGATTGAAACTTTTTGTTTTACATCATGACCTGTATGGTTACATCATGAGCCAGATATTGGTTGCATTCAGCGATCTCAACAGTTGAGAAACTGAAGTTTTTGTTTATAAATATTTAAGTTAAAAAAACAAAGGTAGCGCAAATGTAGCGTAAATATTGTTCGATGAAAAAAACGGGACCCATTAAATTCAGGCACAAATTACTCAACATGTTCGCAACAGTTTAGCTCGCTGAATGCAACCATTGTATCTCGATAATTGACGAAAGTGGATACACACGCCCATGCTTTTTGAATTTTGTCGTCTGACGTCAGACGGTTTGCGCCGACGTAAGGAAATAATTTGTATTTCAAAAACTAAATGTTGTGTCAAATTAAACCACAGCTTGTTTGGCTCCGTTCACTAAAATTTTCACGAATTAAAGCACTCAACAAATGCATTCAAGAAATGTCTGCATTCAGCGATCTCAACAGTTTCGAAACTGCCATTTTTGTATATAAATATTTGAGTTAAAGTGTGAGCAAGGTGAATCAAGAGAATAAGAAGAAGAAGAATAAATTGTGTATCAGCATACCGTTCCTTTGCTGAGCGCCTGATACAATAATTTTTAAATTGAATATTTCTTCAATTGAATTGAATTTATTGATTGATCTTCATATTGAAAAAAATATCATAAATATTATCATTTGAAAATATCATATTTTGTATACAAATTACATTTTGTATTTATTCAATTTTATTGATATTTAAATTTATTTATTTATAATTTATTAAAACTGCTTAATTACATATAAATTTTATAATTTCGAATTATTATTTGTTCAAATTGTGTATTTAAAGTCTTTGGTGCCACTGTAAAGGTACACACAGAAAAAAAATTGCATTGCCAATAATATATACTTTGATTCAAGAATTTATGTGGGTTAAAACGTTGCCAACAACGTAACGTACTTAAATCAAGAATAGATATTTATGGATTTACTCACAAATACATTCAATATACTCTAACAATGTTTAACAATCCACATTGTTAATTTAAGAGTGTATGCGTTTAAATTACGAAATTTTGCATTTGATAACTAGACATCAGTTGAACTTACCGGCATCAGAATACAAAACATATGAGTTTTCTTTTATCATTTCGATCACATGACAAAAAATCATGATCTTGATTTCCTTCTTTACCCATATCTTTTAACATTAACGTTTTTTGGTTTAAAATTAAATTTAAGGACACCGCATTTGAACAAATGATCATCCTACTTTCTAACAAATCCACAACAAATAGAAAACACAAAATATCAGTTATTGTTAAAAATATTTTAAAATATTTATGTAAAAGCGAGCACATAACTATTGAAATATTTTTATCTGTATTTCAAGTACTTTTTCACATAAATAAGATGTTTATGAAAGTATTGCTGCAACTACCTGTTCAAATTTACTCATTGTAGCAAATATTCAAAGATCCCATAAGTTTCAATAAAGTTGCAGCAAAATTATTAATATTTTTTAAATATGATATATATGCAGATAGTTACGAGATGTTTGCCACAACAGCAATGAAAATTAAGATATTTAGAGTTGACTGATAGCAAACATCTTGAATTCTTAGACATTTTCAGCAAAGAAAGATCTAAATAATTTGTTATTTTTATATTTAGGGCTGTGGTATTTCTGGAAATCATCTTTGTTTTCTTAGTGCAGATTAATAGTTATTGAAATATTTTTCTTAAAAATTCTATAAAATTCTGAAAAAAAACACATAACTACTTTTTTAGGTGCAACGACGATATGTACACTAAGAAAACCAAGATGATTACCAGAATTTTCACAGCCCTAAATACCAATATATTTAAAAATTATTTAGATCGTCTTTGAGACAATCATCTCTCAAACATCTGACAAATACGATAAATATTGCTAGCAAATATCTTTCAAATTTAGCAACCATCAAGTAAAATTTTACAAATAAGAAGATAGTTGAGAGATATTTGGAAAATGTACTCCATTAGAATTGGCGGAGTTAATCTTAATTGAATGGAAATAAAAGGAACCATAGGTATTTTTATTTATTCTAGAATTAACACAGTATCCTCGTTATACATCGTCTTTAAAATTCCTTCGAAGGTAAAATTTTACAACGACTTGAGACTTCTTCGCGGAAGTCAACCCGGCATTGCTGTCATCAAAGTAATCTGTGAAAAGAAATAATTTTCCATCAAGTGTTCATAATTTCAAACCCAGAAAATTTTATTTTCACTTTTACCATTAATATGTAATATTTAAGTTTATTACACCATTTGATTTACTTAATTGTTGTGGATAAAGCGAGCGTAAGGAAAAAGTACGCCATTTTCCTTTTTTATAATATTAATGACAAAATAAGTGCTTTGCTACAAATGTCCAATAACTTAGGATGTTTGCTATCAGTCATCTGTAAATATCTCAATTTTCATTGTTGTTTTGCTGCAAGTTTGTTTAAACTGATGTTTGAGATATTTGCAGAAAGACTTTCATAAACATCATGTTTTCTTAATGTATGTAGTTTTGTACATCAACATAAATAATTAAAAAAAATATATATATTAAAAAAAATATGATCGTTTTTATTATTGTTCCACCACTTAGATACAAATAAGATTTTCTTCTTGACTCAATTAGATATGACTCAAATACTGTTACTGTTCCAGACCTAAATAAAATTGTTCCTTAGTTTTCTGCGAAAATAGTGTTGGTTTTTGTAAGGAGCGTCATTTTAATCGTCACATACAGCTTTAATAAGACAGCAATTTATTTTTGTATTTGATTTTATTAGTTTTTCTTGTAATTTATTGATCACCTGGGATTGGCGACTCAACGTGTTTCATAAATTTTAAGACTTATTTAACTACAAAATTACTTTTACTTGAATTGTATTTTTGTTATTTTTTGTTATTTATTATGTCTTTGTAATACAAGTATTAATATATTCAAATAGATAGATCCCAATGCTGGGGATGATGTACTTTATTTCATTTGATCTAATGCCTAAATTGACTTCAATGAATGCTTACAATTAATTGCTATGACTTATTATTAATATAAGCAAAATAATTGAAATAAAAATGCCAGCAATGTTGTTGTTGGTTCTTAATTAGGAAAAAATATCTTACATTAAGAAGTTTTATTAATTATGTTGTATGTTCGCTTGTTTGAATTATTGTTGTTTACAAATTTCAAAATGTATTTTTTTTTATTTGGGTGTTCTTTTTTTACTTTGTGAATCATCAGACTTAATATTAAAAATTATGCACTAACTTTAAGGTTTTTTTTTTTTGTATTTTCTTTGTTTTTTTTTTCTTCTTTTGAAATTTTCTTTACAAAATTCTTGCATAATTGTAAAATCAATCAATAAAACAAAAAAATAGTTCATAGACAATCTTAAAAATGTATATGCGATTTAAAAACATACAATACAATAAGGTGTGTTTTTGATAATCGTTCTAGTGCATTTCAAACAAGTCTTATTCCGAATTTATTCTTTCATGTTGATGAATGCATTGTTGTTAGCAATTGTTGAGCGACATTGAATTTGCTTTTTTGCACGCTACTGCTAGTCTTTACGAGAACTGGAACGGGAGCGGGAAACCGATGTGCCGCCAGCTCTTCTGCGCGAATCAGATCGTCCGCGCTTCGGCAGAGAGCTGCGTTTGGGCGACGGTGATGAATCATCGTAGCGCCGTTTTGGAGATGGCGAAACTGCGCCGCCATTGCGATCATCATCACTGTAACGTGAGGTGTCACCATTTTCGCCACGTCCATTTTCTCTGGATTTGGCATGCGTGTCTCGTGATTTACGTGCGTCTTTGATGGGAGAGACTGACCTGCTGCGGCTGCGGGAGCGCGATGCTGAACGAGAGCGTGAGCGATGTCCGCGAGAATGACTACGTGAGCGACTGCGCGAATGACTCCTAGAAACAAAAGCACGAAACATATTAATTAAAAATTTCCATATAAATATAAACAATCTTAAACCAAGTAACCTGCTTGGCCTTAATAGGTTTTAATTTTATCAATAGAATTAACATAACTATTATAAGTTGCGTTAGAAAAGGTCAGATAATAATTATTTTTTATAATTTTTACATTAAAAACTTTACAATAGTTTTTTGAGTAATATAAATAAAAGATAAATATTTTTAAAACTCAAATATATTAATTATTTTTGATTAATAATTATAATAGTCAAAATCGATTATTATATTTTATAAATATTATAAGCATGATTGAAGCATATACAGACGTTTAGTTGGCATATATAGTGCTGAGAATATAAATAAGAAAATTTAAAAATATAAAAATTAATTGGCATTTTAGACTTTATTTGAAGGTTATGTTTTTTTTGCATTTTAATTTGCTTATTTTATTAAAATTTTACCGCACAAATCACTATTTTACTTTTGTCCTGAACTGTGGTGTTCTTTTCGATCCTTTCACGTCTTTTAATATGGCAAAATGTTGTAATTTATTTATTCGAAACTTTTGATTTTTATTTGTATGTATGAGGATGTAAAGAAAGCATTGATGTTTTCTTTTAAAGTTTTCGTAAACAAATGTTGAATCTTTCAAACAGTTTTCAAAAAAAAAAGTAAATGGCGCCTGAATTTTGAAAGATGACTTAACCTGTATATACTTCAACCATGATTATAAGAGTTAATAATTACTCTTCCGGTTGTCAAAAAGTTTGTCTCGACGAGCGCTCTTATTATTTTTGAGATTTAAGGACTTTATTTCATATATATCAAAAATAATATTTATTAATTATTGACAATAATAATTATTTTATTTATATTTCCGAAATATAAATTTTAAAAGTTCAAAATAAAAATAATGCGATAAATGAAAAGTTTTCTTATAATGCATCATTTCTTCACAATGATTTTTTTTCATAAAATATAACAAATAATAATTTTCGGTCTCTAAAAAATATTGACAACTAAAAATCATAAAAAGTCAGCAATAACAAAAAAATCACCAAGAATAAACAAGAAAGAAAAATCGATAGCAAAAAACAATAAAAAGGTAACAAAAAATAAACAGAAAATAAATTATTAAAAAAAAATGAATTAAAAAAATTGTATTTTTTTGTAATCAATATAAGAAACAATCTACTTTTTGACATATATAACTTCAATTTGAAATTCTCAAGACACGCGTCTCCAATAGAAAAATTTGTAATATTAATTCATTTATATTTTTCATTTTTATATATTTTTTATCCTCATTACATTCAGACAACAAAAATACTTTGTTGCTCATAGAAATAAATGGTACATTACATATTAATACATAACTTAATGTAGCATGTGTTGCTTAAAAACTAATTGCATTCCTAGAAATCTACGCTCTACTACGTCTAGTCCTCTTCCGGTTCAGCTTTTGATTTTTTCTTCTTCTTGGCAGGTGTCTCTGGCGCTGTCTCTTCTTCAGCCTCAGACTTATTCTTGTTCTTCTTCTTCTTTTTCTTCTTCTCACTAGTACCTTCGGAGGTACCAGCTTCATCGGCCACAGGTTCATCCTTCACCTCCTCCTGAACTTCTTCTTCCTTTACTTCAGCCTCTGAATGTTTGCGTTTCTTCACCGAAAGTGTACTATCAGCCTCTGGTTGATATGTAAACACCTCACTAAAATTAGAAAGTATATTTGTTTTAAATTTGCCATTTAATACCAGATATCAATAAGTCGTCAGTGATGAATATACTTGAAGCGTCATATATTCAGACAGCCAAGGTTTATCGTCACTCAAAGTGTCAGAAAAATGCGAAACCTTTTTTGTATCATCATACGAACAACAACTTCAAGCATACCACGCTGTAGACAAATGTTTAATACACACCTCTTTGCCTGGTATTTCTCGAATTTAGCCTTTGCTTTGCCAGTACCCGAGAGCTTTCGCAGATTGCCCTCTTCCAGTAGACGCAGACGTGCCTCCAGCTTCACCTTATGTGCGGCTCCTAACTCAAAAGTAGCCTCCTCTCCAAAGGCATCTACTCTAGTCGCCAGCGACGCCTTGGCAGCCAACGAACGCGACATTTTGCCCTTATTTTTAATGCTGGCCTGACCAACCAGTTGCGCATGGAAAATAAGACCATATTTGGGGGTATCCTTTTTGGTTTTCAACGCACGGAAAAGCGCCTTCTCGGCACCCAGAATCTGCACCGTGGACGATGGATGTTTGGCCAGATTAATCAGCGAACCGGCATGTGCAATTAGACGAGCACCCACTGTCTCACCAACCAAAATAGTTAGATTTGGTGCCATGGCCATCATGCGCGTCTTCAGATAATCATACAAATGTGTGCGATAGTCATTGATGGAGATGATTTCGTCGCAAAGACATTGAATGTTCATGATATCCTCCTCGGAGATTTCTGTGCCCATGGATATTTCGGCAGTTTCCTTCACTTTTTCCTCCACATCTTCTGGCAGTATGTCCGACAGATCTGTCTTGCTCATGTTTTCGCGCGTACCCACCAGTTTGATGGTCTTTACAAAAGATATATTATCGGTGATAATCTTTCCCAACTCAGGGTAGTGCCAACCGTACCATTCGCGCGCACGCATTATATAGTTGTTGAGTTCCTTGTCCAGATCATCGAGCAGACACTGTGCCTGCACGATCATCGTGTCTATCTTGTCCGGAGAGAACTTGAGCTTGTACCGCGACAGTGAATGCGCCAGACCGAGAGCCATGGCGGTCATCTCCTTCTTCGGCAGTCCACTCAGAAGACTGTCTGACTGCTGGCGTATACAACGCATCAACTCCTGCACGCCGGTGTTGTAGACGCACTGCACGGCGAATTTGTCCTTGATGGCATTGCCTAACTTGGCATCAGCCACAAGAATAGATGTCTGCACATCATCGCTTAGCAGCTTCTTCAGTGTTTTCTTTAGCGGCTTCGAAACTTTGCCCTCCACGGCAGCTGTGGCAGCAGCCAGAGCTTCGGTGGTATCGTTGAACTTTTCAAAGTGCTTCAATTTTAACAATTTGTTGGCTTTTTCAGGTGTCTGGAATTCCAAATACAAATTGTCCACCTCGCTCATCTTCTTCTCATCCAGTAGTTTAAAGATAGCGTAGCCCGCCGGCGTCTCGTATAAAACAAACATTGTTGTTTTATTTCAAATAAACACCACTCAATGTAATTATATAATGAAGTCAATATACAATAAAAATATATTTTTATTTAAAAAAAATCGTGGCAAAGCAACGTGCTTCCCACCAGTAGAGACCGAATTCAAAATGAAGGCGACTGAAGTCAGAAAACAACCACGTGTGTGTGAACAAGTGCGACAGCAGCGACATCTATGCGTGAAAAATTCGAGTCTCGAATATAACGTTCCATGGTTGCCAACCTTTCATTTTAACAGAAAACTATTTCAATTAATCAACTTCATTTTATCAGCTTTAACTCCGATTCAATGAAACTCAGAAATAACAATAATTTTTTCATCTGAACATTCTCACAAAACCCCCAAAATTATTCCTACTACAAAAATTGCATAAAAATAATTTTGTTTGAAAGATTCTGAATAATCGTAATCATGATTAATGAATAATTTTATTATTGTAGTTTTTGGTTAACCGAAAATACGATTAATAGGTTAATCCGACAATCGTATCAAAATCACGACAAATGGATTTTAAACTTTTGATTTTGGTTTTTTGACATATAAAATGTTATAAAATCATAATCAAAATTTAAATTATTTGCCTAATAATTTTTCATTCGATACATTGAAGACATCGAAGTTTTTGTTCGATACATCGGAAAACTTCGATGTAACGAGTCGACGAGCAAAATCGATATTTTTTTCAGATGGACATCCCTACGCCAATTCGCATGTGTTTGTTGTTGTGTACGATTTACGAATTATTGTTTAATAAAAAAAAACGAGTTTGTTTTTTTGTAACAAGAAGTTTTTTATGCGTATCATAGATTTAAAGGACATTTAAACATATCGTGAATTTTTGAGCTTCCATAAAAAAAGTAAATTGTTTTGAAGCACATATTTTGTATCTTAAACTTTCAGTAACAGATAATTTCGTTATTAGTATTTAAAGTACTTCTTTATTTATTGTTCGACAATACCAAATTCATAAAGATTTATGGGTCATTCCACAACAAATCGAGTAGCTTATGAATGGAACTCACCTACTTTAATTTCAATGAAATTAGGGCAACTGATAAAGGGTATCGAGAATGCAATGACCATTTTTTTTTACCACTACTTATCATGAATAAAATTTCTTAGCGAATTTTTATCCTTGGTGGAAAATAGGTATCGTGCAACCCAGCAAGACACTGCTGACCGAAATTCAACACAAATGCAAAATGTTGTCGACTCACTTATACATGTAAGAAAAAGCTGTGTACACGTGCGTTAAAAAAACGACAGGGATGTAAAGTGACACAAGTTTTGATCATTTTTTCCCCGTCGCTATTCTACACGTGACCGAAATTTTGATCGAAACTTTGATCAGTGCTACCCATAAAATGATCAATAAAATGACCGACTGTGTTCTTGCTGGGAATGTTGGAAAAGGGAAAAATGTATCCCTAAAAAAAATACGTATCAAAAACAACATTTTGGAGGAAAAATTACCCTTATTTCGCCGAAAAATTCCGCCACTTTTTCATCGGAGAAAATAATTAAATAAAAACAAACACACTTCAATTAACTATACTTTTATTTATAATATGTTGACAAATATCTATGGATAGCACCAACATTATTTAAATAAAAGTTAGTAACATATTTCTGCACAAATTAATTACAGATATATTCAACCACCGAAAAACTTCACCGGCTGGGGAATATCTTCATTTTTAACTTCATTTTAACTCTTGAGTAATGAACGCAGTATAATCACAACATTTTCTTAAATGATAAACTACAATGAAGAGTCATTTTATACGCTTTTAATTGTAGTTTAAAATATTTTTAATTTCAATATTTATTTGCACAACACAACCCAATTTTATCCAACAACACTGTTTGACATTTGGCAAAACAGCTGATTTAGCGTTGCCTGATGTTCAGTTCTAATTGCAAATTAAACTTTTCGAAGACCAAACAAGATAAATGAATAAAATATAAATAAAATGTGCTTGTATTAAAAACATCTTTGACGAATGTATACACACATACTTATTGTACACTCTTATTTTTTTGACCAGAAAAAATGAATTGTTAAACATTTCAATTTAATTAAGATACAAAACACGAACTTCATGTTAAAATTCTTTTTTTTTTAATGTATAAATCGCCATAACTTTGGATACATCAACAAAAATTGATACATACTCATTTGTTTCGGACCGTGCTACAAAAAATGGGAGTTAACTGTCAACTCCCACGCCTACCTGTCATATAAAATTTACAATAAAAACGCTATAACTCTGAACATATATGAGCTAAACATTGCTGAGATCGGCCTACTTTGTAAGTATCAATCATTATACGAAATTAAATTATGATCGTTCTACTGTACCATATAAATTCAACATATTAACATTAACTCTAATACTATGCGAGATATAATGATCATTACAGCAGCGGCGGATCCACAGGGGGCGAGGGTTCGATCGCCCTCCCTAAGACGCCATGATTTTGTCAATTTATATTTTTTAGGAAATATTATTACAAAATTAGTAAATTTTATACTTCTCTGAGTACAACTCTACGTTTACTTTCAAAATATATCAAGAAAGCCCTACAACACAGTTGAAAACTATCTGTAATTCATTATTTAAAAGTTGTCATCGGTTTTTTATTAGATAGGAAAACACGTATAGTGCAGTGCTTGAATTTAAAAATGGCACAAAAAGAAACCATGAAGTATTAGCAACATCGAATAATAAACTATAGAAATAACGCATTTTTTTGCTTCACCTTTTTTTGTTGAAGGTAAATGTGTGCAAATAAGTTATGTCGGGCAATCCACCACTATTTTTGATATAATTGAAACTTAGCACTCATCGGATACTTTCGTTGAAATTCAACATTTTGCACGTAAACCATAAGTTAATTATTGATAAATTGGGGCTCATTTAAATGTAATGAAATGCTTTTTGTAGTGGTTTGGTCGTTTTTAAACCTCTATCACAAACATCACAAACATAATAAAAAATTATGGTCCAAAAGTTATAAAACTGATTTTGGTGGTCAACACATAAATTTTTATTTTTTTACCATTGTAGTTCTATATTAATAACACTGCTCTACACTCATTAGGGTGCAGTAAAAAAAAAATATTGGATGCATTTGTCAATTTGACTATAATTTGTGAAATGAATGCCATTTTTCAATTTATCATTATTTTGGTCTTCTTTTATATTTAAAATTCCAACAAATGAAAATGTCTTTTCGATATTAGACGCATAAAAATATCGCTCTACAATACAAAAATTTGAATTAATGCGTGAAAAAATTTGTTTGCGAGAAAAATTTTGGTAGTAAAATACTTTATTACTTAGTGGACAAAAATGTTAATGCACCAATACTGAAAAATATAGATTTACTATATTTTTTTTTTGTCAATTAATTTTGTCTGACGTTTGAAGTCCGTTAATTAAATAAGCTTGTGTATAAATAACAAGATAATGTAAATTAGGGGCTAAAAGTTACATTGTGCTGCTAGAGTTTACCACAAAAAATTTGAGTCAAAAAAATAATGTCCTGTATTCGCACATTGCAGATGAAGTTAAAAAAAAACATTCTAAATCCATATTTTTATTTTTTTACCATCTAAATAAAGTTGTTTTGAATCGAAATAGGCTTAAACAATTAGAGATTGAATCTTTTAATATCCTCCTAAAATTTCACCAATTTTGAATAAAATATTAAGCTCGAGCAGCCTCCTTGAAGTTGAAAACACCCACCAAAATATTCATTATTATTTAAGTTTTTTTATTTTTTTAGGTCCTATGATATTTTAAAATAAAAATAAAATTTTGGTTATGTATATGTCAAACATCGAAGTAATGAGTATTCAAATATCGTGAATATTTTTCAACTAAACTGGAATACTAATATTTTTATATTGAAAAATTATTACATTCTTCTCATAGTATTTTCCGTAAACAAGCATGTTATATGTATGCAACTGAAGAATGATTACGTACTTCAAACATAAAAAAAATTATAGAAAATGTTCGAAAATAGTAAGCCTATGAGGTGTCACTCTTAATCTTTATAAATTGTTATAAAAGTATGATCACACAAAGATCACTGATGAGGATAAATGGCTGTATCCGAAACGGTCCGTATGATCATTGCCTGTGTTGTGTTTTCAATTTGTTGTTTTTTCAAAAACTTTCAATACAACTTAGTCATGACCTGGGCGTTAGTCAGTTAGATGTCGGCTCTCTTCCAATAGAGTACATCGAAAAAACCTTAAAAAAACTTGTCTGACCATCTTTCTTTTGTATATTAAATTATTTATATTATTTGTATATTGAAAGTTTTGAAAACGAGTACACAATTACAAAAACCAATTCATCACCTTTAAATGAGACTAACTTCAATATTCAACTTATACAACCCATGGTCCCATACAAATTTGTTAATATGACGGTTATTTATTTAATAGTATTTAAAAAAATTATTATTTTCTTATAAAAAAAATTGAATACCTAATATTTTCTAGTATTTAATGTTATTTACCGATTAAAATTATTATTTATCATGTTGAAAAAAACTATCGTTTGTATGGTAGTTTTTTCTGAGTGTGGTTCACATGCTATATTAGTTTAACGGAATGCAAAAAGTTGTATTTCAACGAAATGTTTCAATTAAATAAGGGGAATAACCTAAAAAAACACTATTTTAATAGAAAAATAATAAAAGTACGTTTAAAATATTTGTTGGCAACTGTAAAATTTGAAAAATAGATATCATAACAGATCGGTACGCTAATACCATCATCACAGACTTTATGTAATTATGTAATATGTAAAATTTTTAAAATTATGACTACTAATATTAATATTATTATAGAAAATCAATTTTTAATTTTAAGTATTTAATTTGAGTATTTAAAACTAAATCTTAGAACATATTAGTGTTTTATTTAATATATAACTTTATATATTATATATATTGTCGATTTTTAAAATCTCCCCCCTAAGAACGACGTCTGGATCCGCACCTGCATTACAGACTTATACTCTGCTCTTCCTCTTTTCATAGATATCAAAATTAATATATGTGTAGATAAATATCAAACGTGCCTAAGTCGTTTTTAAAATTTTTGAGGTTTTAGTCAATATATACCTTAATCCATCATACAAGCATATTGTATTAAGTTTAGTGACTCCAACTAGATTAGTTTTGGAGAAAACATTACTTAAATATTCATGTTTTTATCAAAACTGACTAAGTCCAAGTATTCATAAAAATCAAATTTGCCTAAGTCCCTCTCAACCAATCACAAGACGATATGGCCCCTGTCATCACTGTAAGTTTTCAAAGAACTTGTACCGTAGGAGAATGTTTTAATGTTTTAAAAAGGTTTAAATGGACAACAATATTGCAATAAATTGTGTAGATTTACTTGCTGTCTCTGTATTTCATACTTTTACACATGGCCGCATTCTATCTTCCCCCTGTGGCCTTAATAGTTTCAAAAATTGTATACCTTTATATAATTAAAAAGATTTTTAATAACATTTGATGACATGTTTTTGTTGTGCAACACTATCATAGAACGACGTATTCTAAAGTATAATAAAGTTTAATAAAATAATAGTTTCACGCTACATTCCTCTGGAAAACATAGACCGAGATCTCTCACCATTTGAGCTATGCGTTTTATCAAAGTGGTGGGACCTACACAGTTTAATGCCGAATCCGAACGACAGGGTGAGATGTAATCTCGTAGGTTTGCCATTGACTGCCGCCGCATAGAAAAATGTTATTTATGAAAAAGATGTTGACAGTCACAGGGATTGAACCCGGGACCATACGTCTAGTTGTACAACGCACTAACCAAACGAAACTACATATATTCATCCTATTTACAATAAAAAAAAAATTAAATGTTTTATAGAACTACCCAGTCGGCACCTACACACATTTTTTATGATTATCGTAAATTACGATCATTTGACGATTCAAAATAATCAAAAATTTCGATAATTTTGCTCGTAAAAAACGATGATAAATGCCAATGAAAAAAAACAAACATATTTTGCTCGTAAATAACGAAGGTCGTATTTTCCGAGTGATTAAATCGTAAAAAAAGATTGTCAAATTTATTATTGTTTTTCTAATCAAAGGTTCATTTAATAAAATGCATAATATGTTCAATATTTTTAACAAGATTAAATAAATTGTTTTGCTGAAAACTTTAAATCATTTGCTGTAATTAAGAAGTAAGTAAATGCATTTGGGAGCTTAATATAAAATGTCAATGCATTTATTTAATTTTTTTTTTTTGTATCGTTGAAAAAGTAGGAAAAGCTCGTAAAAGAGTTAAAAATGATTATCATTTACGATTAAAATTTAATCGTAAAAAAGATTAAAAACGAGTTTGTTTACGAACAAAAAAACATCGTTTATAACGAGTATATAATCGTATTTTACGATCATAAACAATCGAAAATTTATCATATATGAGTGTTTTTAGTTCGTTTATGATACCTCGTTACGATGGACAAATTAAGAACGAAACTGTATGCGTTTACGAATCATTTACGATTCTCGTATACGAGTGTTTTATTCATTATTTATGAATATTTGCTATCATTTACGATGTCGTTTATGATAGTTTGGCCGGCTGGGTAGTTGCAGAAACCCGTATACGATTGTACGTTCCGGTATTTGGTTATTTTAAGCTTACGCAATGGTTACATATTATATATAAGTTGTAATAAACCAAATTTTTAATAAAAAAAATCAAATATTTCGCAAAAAAACTCAATTTGTATAAATGTGCTTATGTTGCACTTAGGCACGTTTGAAATTTATCTTTATATATTGTAACACTTAATTTGTTATGTTTTTATGGAAAGTAAACGTGGCAGTAGACTAACCAATAATTTTGTTACTTCGTTTTGCTTTTATAAATGTCAATAATATACCTCCTATATGTTCAGAGTTATAGCGTTTTTACTGTAAATTTTATATGGTAGCTAGACTTGCAGGCAGTAGGCAGTTACCGCCCATTTTTAACACGGTTTGTACTCAAAACATATGAGTATGTATCAGTTTTTATTGAATTTTCTCAAACCAATCCAATGTTATGGCGATTTATATTTATGCACACAAAAAAAAGCATTTTAAGAGTGAAGAAAAAAAAGAAATCAAAGTGAGAGGGTCTTTGTTTATTGTCAAGAATTTATGAAATTCAGAAATTTAAAAAGGCAGTTTTTAGTTTTTGACGCTACTGTGGTGCAAAATAGCATAAAACGTGATTTTAGGGTTCATTAAGGGGGTGCGATAGCAAACTGAAAAATAAAATTTAAACATCGTTGGCCATAATACCAACATATTAAAATATGAAGCAAATAGAAGGGGGTCAGGTTTACAGCTCGGCGAATTGACGTGGAATGTCTCAAATATACTTTTTGCAATTCGAATGAGAATCCAATTTTCAGTCAATTTACAAGTTTATTTTTATTCTGTTGTAATTAATAATTGTCGAAAAATACCAAAATATGAGAAATTTACAAACATGAAACAAAATTATTGTAAAAAAGAAAGATATGAATTGAATCCCATAAGAATCTTTATTACGAATGAAGGAACAAATCTTTAAAACTACTATTATTATATTAACAAATCATTAAGTTGTAATTATGTCATTGTTGTGCAATTTAATTGGCTTTCATATTGTAAATTAATTAAAATGGATAAATGTATAATAAAAATATTTTGGCGCTACCGTCCTGAAGAACTTATGCCGAGCCGAGCTCCTTCACCATTTTAGCTGAGCGTGATATATTTGTACTCAAAGTGATGGAAGCTACAGTTTAATGCCAAATTCGAATGCCGAGAGGTAACGAGGTGTAGAATAATGTTTTTCTATGAAAAGATGTTAAGACCCAGATCAGATTTCAACCTGTGATACGGGATCTTTCTGTTCGCACTCATCTCTGAGCTACCGACAGTACGTACGTAGCTACGCTACCACACTATTAATCATTTTGCTTGAAAATCATTAGTAATTTGCGAAGATTATTACATTTCAATATTTTGGTCTTCCAATTATTTATTATATTCAAAATAAAAAATTTCATTTTATACCTACTTTGCATAAGTAGACAGAAAACAACGGTTTAAGTAAAAACAGTAAATCATGGATATATTATTCAACATGCATCCACATTTACGCACGGTTTATATCTTTTAACAAAAGATGATATATATTTAAAAATAAATAATAAAACTGCAGCTTATTTATGTACCGAAATCGCAATTTAATTTATACATTTAAGGGTATTCAAAAAATTTGTATAACCGAAAGGTACCTGTCATCAGTCACTTTTCATTTATGCAAAAATCGTCGTCATAGAGTTAATACTTACATTTATCATATCATTTAAACAATTTCCAAAAATGATATCAATTTTTGAGAATATGTAAATGACCATTTAAACTATATTCAATATTTTGTTTTTAAATGAATTAAATCAGTATCAACAATAGTTTTTAAATGTTTAAGGCCGTTTTCATATTTAACTGTACTACCATTTAATATATTTTAAGATCTTTTACCATAAATAAAAATATTTGTTGCACTCACCTGCGTCTGGAGCGTCCGTATTTGCGACAATCTCTTGCGTAGTGTCCACGTCCGCCACATTCATAGCATTTATCGTCTGGATTAAACGGCCTACCTCCACGATTCCGATCACCTCCACCACCGCCGCGACGGTCTGAACGTCCACCGCCACCGGCAAACTTTCCGCTTGACAGTTCAACACGAGCTCGTCGACCACACACAGTCCGTCCATCGAGACCCCGAACTGCATCAGCTGCGTCCCGAGCGTCCTCAAACTCTACAAACGCAAATCCTGGTGGGTTGCGTGCAATCCACACGCTACGTAGTGTTCCATAGGATCCGAATGCATATTCCAACTCATTTTTTCGAGCATTATTTCCCAAATCTCCAACATAAACTTTTCTGTCACTTGGGTAGCGAGACATTTTCTTCGACTGTTGAGAGAGCGTACGAGAAAAAAGAGTAGTAAAGAGATTAAAATGAAAAATCGATTTGCAAGTCGCAAATTTCATATACACAAAACCGAGAAGTATTTTTTTTTCCTCAAATTTACAATCATATCTCTTCTTTAATTAATAAAACACTTTTACCACCGTTTTTTATATACAACTAATCTGTAAAATATATTGAATTAAAACATTTTTAATTTTCTTACTGAATTCATTCGGTGTTGCAACGCGCAAATTTTCTGCTCAAACAACTTTAAAACGCCAAACAAAAAATGAAATCTGAGTTGCTGAATTCCTTTTTTAGAATTGCCAGATGAATTTTTCTGCAATGGCGACCATTCATTAGAGGTTTGTTCGATTGTGTTCAACAGTGCTGCCATCTTGAATCTGTTACATTTAATAATGAAAAAAGGTTGCAATACTGATCGACTGAAAGAAACAATAAATTTATTGAAAATGCTATAGAATGGAATTGATCAACTTTATAAAACACAATATACAAGAAATGTTTACATTTGGAAGGGTTTTCATTTTAACAGACCAACACATGAACTCCGAAAAGATTGTTTTCACATTCTTTTTCCTGAGCACTCAAGTTTCATTCAGAAAATTGTCTAGAAACATATACACACTCAAAAAATTACTGCAGTAAAAATTACTGTATAGTTATTTTAATATAATGCAGTACTAGTTATTTTAACTGCATTTTTAGTCATATTTAATAGATTTACTACTTTTTTAAATGAATTATTCAAATACTGCACTCCCAGTAGTATTTAGTTATTTTGAGCAGTTATTTTTCATCCCTGTGTATTGTTTCAACTTTACCAATAAAATTTCCAACCATTTTGTCTAATTGTTTATGCAGGCACACCGATTAAAGTAAGTTGGTTCATATTAATTATAAATATATTTTTCCTGAATCTTTATTAAATTATGTATTTTTAGATATCAACAAGACGTGAAGTTTAAAATCGCCGCAACACATTTTAACATTCGACAATGATTTGTTCTGGATTGTACACAAGCAACCACGGCTCGACAATTGCCACAAACTATTGTGGCATAAGCACTAAGAAAACAAAGATGATTACCAGAAATATCAACAGTGTGAAAAGTCAACTGTAAATATTTCAATTTCCATTGCTGTTGTGGCAAACACCTCGTAACTATCTGCATATATGTCATATTTAAAAAATATTAATAGTTTTGCTGCAACTTTATTATGGGATGTTTGAATATTTGCTACAAGGCGTACATTTAAAAGGATAGTTGCAGCAAGACTTTCATAAACATCCCAAGCAACCACGGCTCGATAATTGCCACAAACTATTGTGGCATAAGTTACCTTTGACACCAGTGTTGCAAACTAATAATATGTAGTCCTAAAAAGGTAACTAATAACATGTATGGAACATACACAATAATATGTCGCAATGCTGTGATATATAAGTCATACATTCTGATAATGGAACAAAGTGGCAAATTATTATATCCCAAGAAACAAAACGGTCCGTTAATGGTGCCGTATACGGAACAGCAATACGGACTACGATTCCGCAAACGTTCCGTTTTCTGGATACGAAAACGGTCCAGTGAACGGATAAAGAGAAACATCGAAACGGATTTTGAATCCGTTAAGAGTGCGTTTCGACGGTACGTTAACGGACCGTCATACTGGATGAACTACGGAGTGAGTCCGTTGAGATTGCGTTTCGACGGTCCGTTAACGTACCGTAGAACTGTATGAAAAATGGAATAAATAGATTTAAAACACAGTTTTCATACCATACAATAGTATACAAAATGACCTTTTGAATATTTTTATTTTGCAAGAAACAAACTTATTATGAATAAAATGAAACATGAAATATAAAAATTTTACTAAACAAAACAACATAAGTCCCACATGATATTTCCAGCATCGATTTCTTGTCAACAAAAACCAAAACAATAATTAATTAAAAAAACAGATATATCACTTCAACTGGATTTTAGTTGTCATAGGGCTTGAATGAGTCTCTGTGAGTCTGCAATGTTTAGTGATGGGTGTTTTATTAGCCAAAAATCCAAGACAATTTTGCATCGCATATTATCCGCAAACTTTATATCACATTTTCAGAGCTCTTTGTTTTAGTCCTTCTTGAACTGAAAATAGTTTAAAGCCATCAGAGATTCGCAAAATATGGGACTGCAAATGTATCTACATTCTGCAAAGATGTTTGGAATAAACGCGTATTTTATTTATATTTTGTTCACTTATTTTGTTTGGTCTTCAGGAGATGCATTCACCAACTGCGATCCTCCGAACTTATTGTTCATGTTCACAAAGTCAACTGAATCGAAATGTACACCAATAACGGAAGAAAATCGATGCCGTTGAGTTGGAGTATAAACGGAAAATTTACGGAGTTCTCCGTTTCAACGGAAACATTACGGAGTAATCCTTGACTGAGGAGCTGTGTAAAAGTGGCGGTAGTAGTTCAACTATCCAATCTCCACCTGGAACCTGCGTGTTGTGTCCACTGACAAGTTACTAGTCCGTTTTTCTGGCTAGAAACTAGTATGGCTACTAGTAAAACTGGCTAGTTTATGGCGAGTTACTGGTTGGCATTGTTACTTGGGAAATTTTGGCGGAATGCAAAATGCCATCATGATGTTACGACAACCGAACGTACAGTTGCGCGAACTAACATTTCGGTTAGAGTTAGAAATGGTACGTGCATTTTAATGACATGAGGTTACAACAAATGTATTTCGGTTGCAACACTGAAACGCTAGTTCAATTAACCTCATGCCAAAAGAGGATTTTTCTGTGTGTACTCTTAACGGATTCGAAATCCGTTTCGATGATCCTCTTTATCCGTTGACTGGACCATTTTCGTATCCAGAAAATGGAACGTTTACTTAATCGTATTTCGTATTGCTGTTCCGTATACGGCACCGTTAACGGGCCGTTTTGTTTCTTGGGATAAATTGTTTTACATTTTCGTACAACTATAATCCAAATATTCACAATATATTTATTTCTTAGATTTTAGACACACGACTCACAAACACAAAACAAAATTAAATCCAGAAGAAAAAAAGAGAATATAACAGAGTTGCATTTTAAGAAAATGAGAATACATTTAAAAAAAAATGATGCAATAAAAACAACTGCAGCATTTTTTAAAAAATGAATACATTTTTATTACGACGGTCAGTAACTAAAATTTAGTTAAATTCAACTACATTTTTATTCATTTTATGCAGTATTTTTTGGGTATGAGTAATTTTACTGAAAATAATACAAAATCAAACTCGAATAAATTCATAAAATGTACTATATGTTTGAACAAGCTCGATGCTTGATAAAATTTCAGAAAGTGGTGAATTTTTGAAATGATTAAAACGTGGCACATCTTTTTTTATTTCTACCTGTATAGCTTAAGAAGTGGTAGGTGCGAAAGAGATAACTATACAGCTTTGTATACAGTACACAGCATATTACACTAACAAATTCACCATTTTAATATAGCTTGAACGCTGAGCAACGCCACCACACCATTCACCATTATCGAAATCATTTTATCATGGTTAAGTTAGGTTATATCGTATGCATCAAATCATACAATTATTTATAAGCTAGTTTTTTAAGGAAAAAAACTTAAATTTAGTGAATTTGCAGTGCGAAAAATTACAAATTCTCATAAAAACACCTGGTGGAAACGGTGAGAATAAAATATATTAAAAAAAATAATTTTATATAACGATTAAATGTGCTTGGCTTTGTGCATTGTTGAAATCGTGTGCAGGCCTAATCATTTTTAAATGTCGGCAGAGAATTGGAGCAATCGGCATAAAAAATATCAAACTCAACAAGACATACTATGAAAAACAAATCTGAAAATATATAAATTAGTTGTATTCCAAAGGTCTTGAGAAAATATAATTTTGTATTTTATGGATCTTTGTGAAAATAACTTAAAAAATAGTCTATACATACAGAATGCTATGTATAACGTTGTCAGGCCACATACATACGCACTATATATGCCCTAGCATATATACATACTTAGATATGTATTTCAAGCATGTGCATAGAAATGTGTACATGCATGTATAAAGTGTACTTAAATTTTAAACAAATGCGTAGAAGTAACTCGATTACTTGCAACCAATGTTCATTATTGGAAAACCATCGAAATTTAACTAAATATTATCCTTACCTCTTAATCATTTATGTGTGTATATTTATAATTTAACAAATATTTAAGATGAGTTATCAATATCAAAAAAAAAATGCAAGTTTCTTTAAAATGTATATTAATTTTCGAAGAAACTTGCAATTGGCTTCCATTTTGTTTTATTTTTGTATGTGTGCGCTTAACTGTGGTGTATTTGGAGAATTTAATATTCTGTATCTTAACATACCGTAAGAGTAACTAGTCGTGTTTTATTATTTTGTATCTTAAACCATGCGTCTTTTGTTTTGTCTGCACAGAAACGATCAAATTACCGCATTTTTTTAACAATGATGGCGTAGATTCTGCTATTGCGGAATATAAATTTACTCATAATCTCATTCAAAGATTTTTACGGTTGGACTTAATTATTTCACCAAAACCTTTAAATCGCGACTTGGAACATTTCAAAAATAAAAAAGAGGTTGAGAGTTAGAAACAGAGCTGATGAATATATTTTACCTATATAACGAGTATAAATATTTCTTAAATTATCATTAGTTAAACAGAATTCATTTGTATTGCTATTTTATACATAATACAATGTTTATTATCAGTTAAGACATTTTACTTACAATTATGCATCTTGATTTGCATTGATTACTTTTAGTTAAACTCATAAGTTTTATTTTATACATAATTATCCTACAGTCAATACATTTTACTTATAATTATTTATCTTGATTTGCATTGATTTCTTTTAAATGGAAATTATAACAATTTTTAACTTTAATTAATACAACCAGCAAGCGATGTCTAAAAAAAACTGGCAATTAAAAATAAGATTTCAAAACAAAAAATGTGCCACCTGTTTGATTTAATTTTTTCTCGTTTATTCATATTATGGGCTGCTTAAGAAATTGACACAACTTGAGCAAACTTTTCGTTCAATTTCTATTAGAGCTATGATTGCACATGCATATTATGGTTTGAGCTTTAAACATAATTTTATGCCAATTTTAAAAGTTAACAATATCAAAATGGTGTCATAAAAGTAAATTAATTATTTTCTTTTCCGAAATGTAATGTAAATAATCGAAATTATAAACAAATACATATCAAATAAATATAAAAATTACATCAATATTAGTCGCATAATCGTCTGATATCACGTCCAATCCTTGTGCCTCTACTATTCAGCAGCACAAAACATTCGAAAAACACGTAGTCATAGATACTATTACAAGCAGTAAAAAAAACCCTTGTCAACTGTTGTCAAGTATAACGTTAGGGGTACCAATATGAAAGGATTATACCGATTAGTTTATTATCAAATATAAACTTTAACAGGCATCTAAACGATGCTATCTATTGAGCATAGTTTAGATGCCTGCAATAACCATTGCGTTTCCTGTAAAATAGAACGTCTCTTGCTTTGATCTAGTTGGGAATTGAAGACTAACAGAACTGTGAGCATAAAAAGCATATTCATTTAAAAATAAAGTGGACAAAACTAAGTATTACCAGTATACTAAATTTTGAAGATCTATAATTTAATTGTTTATGAATTTTAAACATTAATTAAAATTAATCAATTTCTTCTATTAGTTGAAATGTTGAAAGTTAACTAAATGCAATTTAATAACTATTTTATAAATTCGCCTTATATATAAATAAATTCGCTTTCAAAGTGTTCTTACATTGTATTACACAAACAAATAACATACGGTTATTTGCAGAAAAACACTTAATGCGCAAATATATTTTTAAAATGGAACTGTCAGTATGTTTTACGGTACACATAAACGAAGTCGACGTATAGTTTAGCTCACCATAGCATTACAAGAGCCATCTCGTTTTATCTTCAAAATGCCTGCTTTGTTGTAAGAGTGAACCGAATCAATCGGCAAGTTACGTACATTTACAGAAGTTCGAGAGGGACGGCCATGTTTTGTTACGTTTCTCTGCGTGTGTGTTGAATTATGAGTTGAAAAACCTTAAAATTTGTATTGTGGTTTGGTGACCGGCGTTTTTTTTATTTGGTGATTACTTTAAATGAAAATCGTTTGTCGTCGTCACTACGAAGAACGAGGCAAAGAAAACCTTAAATAAACATACATACATTCATTCATATAGAAGTATATACTTGACTAACTCTCATCTACCAATATTATTTATAATTAGAAAGTTACGTGTCTTCGACGGCTTTGGCATTCTTCTTCGCAAGTGGAAAAAGTGTGCATCAGCTTTCTAAACCATTTCAACTCAACACTAACACGTTTTCAACACAATAACTGCTTAACCATCCAATCAACCTACCAATCAACCAACATCTCTAGATATTGAACACTTTTAACAGATTAGAGCGCAAAAGTTCATTAAATCAACCGACCACAATTACGTCAATTAAGAAGAGTCCTCAAAAGATTATGGAGGAAGACGAGAGAGGCAAACTGTTCGTTGGCGGTCTATCATGGGAGACAACCCAAGAGAATCTGTCGCGCTATTTTTGCCGATTTGGCGAAATTATCGACTGCGTGGTTATGAAGAATAACGAGAGCGGCCGATCGCGTGGTTTTGGATTTGTGACATTTGCCGACCCTCAAAATGTTCACCATGTGCTCCAGAGTGGACCGCATACTTTGGACGGGCGCACAATCGACCCGAAGCCGTGCAATCCACGTACATTGCAAAAACCCAAAAAAGGTGGCGGCTACAAGGTTTTCCTCGGTGGTCTACCCTCCAATGTAACCGAGACGGATTTGCGTACATTCTTTGGGCGCTACGGCAAGGTGACTGAAGTTGTTATTATGTACGATCAGGAGAAGAAAAAATCCCGTGGATTTGGCTTCTTGTCATTCGAAGAGGAGACTTCTGTTGAACATGTTACCAATGAGCGTTACATCAATCTCAATGGAAAACAGGTTAGTTTGTACTTATATATCTATGGTTTATGTTTTCTGATACAAATTAATTTTTGTTCGACTTGAAAAATATCAATTGGGTTAATTCAGTTTCTTACGAACTCTGTTGGTTATTTAAATTTTTATATGTATGTATACAGACTAATTGGGAACACCTTGATATTTATATATTTTTGCTTCGATCTGAGGCTTGATTATAATAAATAAAATAAATAAAGTTATTATAATAACAATACTGTAATGTTCTAAATACCAGATAGGTGATAGACATGTGAAATTTTTTGCGTAGTAAATCATGCTATGCTAAACAAATATTGCAGTATTTTCATTTTTGTTGGGTACCACGGTTACTAGAGAATATTTTATTCTAGTCAGCTGCAAAGAGCACTATAATATTTTGAAAGTCGTGACAATTTTTATTTTTTGTTTTTCTATTACAGACTTCAATAACAGTTAAAACAACTTTTTTTTACGAGATCTGTGAGTGGACACTTATATTTCTTCTTATTATTGTAGCTTTACTACATTGAAATTTGCTAGGTCGTGGTCATTTTATTATTGTGGTGCCAATTAAATGCACTTCAATAAAATTCAGTTTCGAACATTCATTTTTCGATAACTTTTGAAAGACAATTTTAAATAATTTATTTTTCGGAATTTATTATGACATTTCAGTACAAAGAGCTTCTATTGACAAACGCTTTCGGAAAGCTTTTGAAATTTGGGTGTGTTTTAACGAAAACTACAAAAATACTACGAATACCCAATAACCATAGTTTCGATTGTATATATTTTCGATAACGTTTCGAATTCGTAACGATATCTTTAAATTTCTATAGAATCATTATTGAATTATTTGTCAAAAAACGCTGTTCAATGAAACAATTTAATAAATATTAAAATTGGAAGAAATTTTGCAACTGTTAGAAATTTAGTAAGTATGAAATATTTTGTTGCTGGATCAATAGACTAATTTTTAATCCCAAACTAGGTAAACAATTTTAATGTTGTGGATGCTATAGAATGGTTGGTGCACAGATCCATGAAAAATTAATTTAAATAGTTCCAAAATAGAATAAGCTTTTCGATTGCGTTTCGATATCGAAATTGAATAATTTTTTGAATTCGTTTCGATATCGAGATTGATTCAGTTTTCGAAATCGTTTCGATATCGAGAATTCATACAATATTGATATCGTTAACGCTATATCATTTTTTATTGAGAACGCTATCATTCTCGAATCGTTAACGATAGTCGAAAACGATAACAATGTTCGTTCAAATAATATCGTGTATAATGTATATAATTAATGTATATAATTAAATTATTGAGCACCAAATAATTTAATATTGCATATATACTTTTCTAGTAAGAATTTGAAATTTTGTCAATTGTATAGATAAATATTAATTATAATTTACAATGACTACCATTTTTTAGACACATATTATCAAAAACTATTTTTTTCGTCCATTGCATTAAGGTGTAAAACTTGATATGCCACATCAATATTCATAGAATTTTTGAATTAACTAATAACTGAATTTATATTAATATTTACTAAAAAAGACATCTGCACAAGTGCATTTGAAACCCACTTTCACTCAATTCTGTGCGTGAAAATTAAATAAATGTCTTGCTCACAACAACAAAGCATCAAGTAATGTCGAAACAAATCAAAAACAAAATTGCAGTGTGGATGTCTATGATGATGTGCCTTAAAAATTCAAATACTGAACTGCTTATGACACCGAGTACTTAGTGCATTTTTCATTTCTTTTATCATTCATACTCGTAAGGAATTTTCAATAATATTAAAATTTACAAAAAAAAACAAAAGGTATAAGAAAGTAATATATTTTTTATTGGGAAGGTTAGATCACATGGGAAATTTTAAAGTACGGACATTTTATAGTAGGTGTTATTATGATAGGATTATTAAAATTATAGTCGGTCTAAACCGACTATAAATACCCTACACATATGTGTGATTACCATTCAAAGTGGTATATAGGTCACCAGGGTATACGAATCCTGAAAATAACTACAATCTTTCAATCGCTGAAGAATTTCCATTCATTTGATACCCATATTTACAAATGGGTAGGTGTACTGAATTTCGATTTTTTTTGCGAACCACAAGTCGTTTCGCGGGAAAACATTATTTCCATGTATTTGAGCATGAAGTCAATATATATTTGACCAAAAGGTTTACCTAAGACGTATACAGTAAAATTGAACTGAAGATGTAAATTTTATATGAGTTATTTGAATATAAATGGTCAGATCACAGGTCACAATGGACCGATCTCGCCAATTTCGCACATACAGCGTAGGTATATAAGAAATCATAATTATTAGTTTCATTCATATAACTCTTCAATTTTTTAAGTAGTAGGGATTTCAATAGACAGAAAGAAAGACAGACGTCGCTAAATCGACTCAGGAGGTCATGCTGATCAAGAATATATATAGTTTTCCATACCGGAGATGCTTCCTTCTGGGTGTTACAAACGGCGTACCGAACTGAATATACTCTTAGTGTAGGGTATAAAAAATTGTTGGATATATTGCTTTTCGATCAAAGCGTTGTTTTTGTCGTACAAAATTTATATTTAACATTTTTTTATTTATGAAAAATTAATGTATTTTTATTAACACATAAATACCGACAACAACATTACGTCGAACGCCGAAAGGCAGATTTGTTGTTGTTTTCAATGTTCGTCTTCGCACTCGATACTCGTTGCGCTCTCTCGAGACTTCACCAAAATACTGTCGATTGTTATTTGAAATGAATTCCAAACTGTAGAGTGCAGTAGTGCATATTTGCAGAGGAAATTTCAAAACCATTTGTGCAGATGTCTAATAAACAAGTATTGACATATTTAACAAAGATGTTTGTTGTCAAATCTATGGATAGCATAATACGTAGAATAATATACGTAATTTGAAGAAATTAATTTTGCTTTATTAAAAATTTAGGTTGAAATCAAGAAAGCAGAACCACGTGATGGGTCAAGCGGTCAAAATGCAAGCAACAGTAGCGTTGGCGGCGGCTACGGCAAACTTGCTAACGAATGCAGTCACTGGGGTCCACACCATGCTCCGATCAATATGATGCAAGGACAGAATGGCCAGATGGGCGGTCCACCATTGAATATGCCAATTGGTGCGCCCAACATGATGCCCGGTTATCAAGGTTGGGGTACATCGCCTCAACAGCAGGGCTATGGTTATGGCAACAGCGGTCCAGGCTCATATCAGGGCTGGGGAGCACCTCCAGGTCCACAAGGTCCACCACCACAGTGGTCCAATTATGCTGGTCCACAGCAGACGCAAGGTTACGGCGCATACGACATGTACAATTCTACATCGACTGGCGGACCGTCTGGACCATCAGGCGGAGGCAGCTGGAATTCGTGGAACATGCCACCAAATTCGGCTGGTCCAACCGGGGCCCCCGGTGCTGGCGCTGGCTCAGCCACCGACATGTATTCTCGCGCCCAGACATGGGCTGCCGGCGGACCATCTAGCACTGGTCCAGTAGGAGGCATGCCTCGTGCAGGCCCTGGCAATTCAGCATCGAAATCAGGATCAGAATATGACTACGGCGGCTACGGCTCCGGCTATGACTACGACTATAGCAATTATGCTAAACAGGACGGCGGTGCATCGAACTACGTCGCCGCGCCACGCTCTGCGTACGGCAACGACAGCTCCACACAACCACCATACGCAGCTTCGCAAGCCGTCTAAGTACACGGACCACCAAGGTGAAGCTAAGTTACATTTTAAGCTATAGCGTTCAGTTCTGTTGTTGAAATTAAATATTAATTATATTATATTACATATTAAAAACAAAAAAAAGTTTATATATACTATAAAGAAAAGATAATATACACACAGAGGAGAGTAAAATTTAAAAACACAAACAATTAGCTAATTATGTAAAACTATTGCTAAACATTTAAAACGTTAACCACAACACATAGCAAAAAAAAAAGAAAAACCAAAAAAAAAAACCTCTTATGAAGATATGAAGTAACTTTGCGAGGTACCTCCTGACTGAGTGCGACAAAGATCAACCAAGTTAATGAATTCGATAATATGAACGACTTACATCACTGGCGGCGACTGGAGGCTTCAGAAAATGAATCCTTGACGCACCGTCTGCGTTGTTTTGTTACGTTATGCGTTTCTTTAGTGCTCAGCCAGCCGTTGACCTTTGCCGCGGCACATCATTCAACATGATAATATAAAACAAAAACAACAACAACAAAAAAAAACAAAAAATAAACACTTTGAACAATATTTTAGAAACAAAAGCAAACAATATTATTTTGATGAAATGCATACGGATAACGCTATAGAATTAAATATTTAAATAGTGTTGACTACTACAACTACAGTTTGTGTTAATTAATGCCACTAACTCGTAACGATGTTTTGCTATTTATTTGATTATTAAGCTTGATAGATTGATTAAAATTAATTAATTGAATTAATATAACAACTTGATTGTATTAAAATTGTTTATTCTATTTTCATTTCATATTTACACTTACACTTAAAATTAAATTAAAATTTAAATTTTTACTTAACATAATATAACAACGTGTAGTTATTATTTGATAACACGAAAATGATGCCTAGGGTTCTATTCTATTAATTTAGCTGTCATCAATGCTTTTATTGGACTTTCCTTGTATGTATGCTGCGTGTCTATGTGTATGTATATAATTATGACGTTATTATTTTAATTGATTTGTAATAACAGCACAAGCCTAATTTATGTATTTATTAGTTAAATACATAAGGAACTACTTGATTCTTTTGTTTGCAAACATATTTATATAGATATAAATTAAACACCACACATACATACATCTAAAGTGAATTAATTATATTCTATAATAATGATTACTTATTAACAACAAATATACTATATACATACAGATATATTAAATAAACCTTAATTAATAGAATAAAATTAACGAAAAAAAAACATTAAAAATGTGCAAAATGCAACAACAAAAAATAAGCAGTTGGATGAAACAAAAAACCTTTAAATTAAGAAATAGTTAATATGCTAATATACTTCTTGTACTACTTACAAACATTAATACATACATACAACAATATAAATTATCGGAATAAGTTCAAAAACAAACAAATTGAAATGTTGGATAAAGAGAAAAATAAATCATAGAAATGCGAATGCAACAAGCTAAGAAATATATATGCATGCAGTAACAGCTAACAACAGCAACAAGAACAACAACAACACCTGACGTAACAAGTAATTAATTTTAATTAAATTACAAATTAAAATTTAAATTTAAACATTAAATTAAATAATTAAAATTAAATAAAGTAACGTAACGTAAAGAAATATTTCATAGAGCAAATAACGTAAAAGTAAAGTAGCATTAAATAAAAGTAAAAAGTAATAATTATTATAAAAGGATTAAACACTGACTGTTAATTGTAAAACAATTTCTTTAATGATTATGATTTTAAATTAATATCAATTATCTTTAAAATATACATTAATTACTATCTAAATAAAACAATCAAACAAAAAAAACTTAATTATCGGTATGCATATAATTTAGCTTTTAAAGCCAATCACAAAACAGCCCTCTCCCTCCCACACGCTTCTACTTCTTACTTTATGTACTAACTTTAATTTAAAAAAAAAATATCGCGTTTAACTAAAATCTACAATATCTAGGCTAAAAACAAATTAGAGAATCATTAATAATATAAACCATAATTAAATAAATTAATTTATTTTATGCGTGTGCGTGTAGGGAAAAATGTCCAAGTAAATTACGAGTTAATATTTTGTAAATTATTTTAATGATATTTAACTCAAAAAGGAGCATATTTGCAATTTTTTAAACAGCAACTTTCTATAATAAATTACAATTTCGTTTAGTTTAAAATGTTTAATATATTCACAGATTATTTTAATATTAAAATTGGTCTAAATTTAAGGCATGTAGAAGAGCAGCAGCAAGCAATATAACACATTTTATTTTGTGTTATTTTATTAAATACGATTTTAATGTGTGTGTATGTTTCTATTGGTACCTTTTATAGCCCCACTCCACAGCCAAGTCCACTCCACAGTCGAATCAAGACAAACACCCACCCAATCCTTCCTGCCTTTCTCTGTAATGTAGTAATAACGTAATTAAAGTACATATAATTAACTTAAAACAAACTTAATAGTATAGAAATTGTACATTTTCCATTCGATAATTTTAAACTTGGTTCAACCAGCATGCAAAAAGAGTCACCATTTATTTTATATTTTGTAAGCAATCTTAATGAAATACACTGCAAAAAACCACAACATTTTCAATGATCGTACTAAAAAAAAAACGAAATATATACAAAAAAGAAACAACAAGAATAATGTTTTAAAATAATTGACTGATTTAAGAAATGTGCGTTCTTTTAAAATGCATACCATACATATATGAGCTAACAACAACCACAACAACTAATGTAATTTTTATTTAATCCGTTTTTAGGCGTACGTTGTTATTTAAAAGAGTAATATAAGATTTTTTATTGTCTAAACCATTAAAACATGAAATGTAAACTCTTAAACGAAACCGACGACAACAAAAATCTAAGAACATAGAAATACAGACACCATATAATTGTTAACTTAAGCAACATCTAAGAGACCTTGTGGTAAGAAATTGAGGGTTATTTTTCTGTTACGACAACTAACGTTTTGCGCTGCAGTAACTGTCTGTTGTCACATGCCACGTTTCATCTATAAAGTAATTATTAAAGTTAAATTTAACATAGAGAACATGAACGTCTGCGACGACGAAAGGCATAATTTAATTATTTGAATTCAATAAAATTACATTTAGCTAAACAATATAAAAGATAGACATGAATGAAGACAGTAGCAAAACAAATCGATACAATACGATACCAATTATTACTCATCATCTTATAAGTGACATTCGTTTAAGGCAAATAATATAACTATTAAATGTTAGTAAAATCTCTAGTAATCTACGCAAAAACAAAAGTACGACCGACCAACGGACGGACGGAAGGAAGTGAAGAGAACAGCAGCAAGTGTTTTTCTCACGCATCCGGTACGTCTGCTCATTCAGATAGATAGTCTATCTGATTGATGCATACATACATATACAATGTAATTCTAATGTTTTTAATGATTTTCACTTTTGATTAAATTAATTCTTTAATTATAATGAACACAGTGCCTAAGTAATCAAAATATCTATCAAGGACATTGTTACTAAATATGAAATATTAAATTAAAATAACTAAATGAAAATGAATGGATGCTTTCGATGCATATGATTGAAATTAAAGTAAAGCTACTAATTATGAATATTTAAATAAGTGTGAACTCCACCAGAGTTTTGTTAAATTTACTTAATAATAACAATTAAAAAATAGCATAAAACTATGTAAGTGTTTAGCTCAGTATGAATCATGCAAATACAAACAAAAAAAACACCGCAATTCGTAAATTTTACATGGACATTTTTATTGCCTCATTTTTGCTGTTCTCCTCATTTAAAATAAAAATTGTACAATTTTTTTAATTTCAATTAATTCAATAAGTTACTTCTGATAGGACACATAATCAATTATAAGAAATCCTTTATCACTCTCGCTCTCAGTCTTAAATAATAAATTAATTCATTTTAAGTATGGATTATACATATGTTATTAAAATATATATTTTTTTAATTTTTGGTAAACATTTATTTTATTCTTTGCAGTTACAATTTTAATATAAATACATACGATTAATGCATACATATTATATAATTTAGCTGGCATTTGAGTATTTATAAAATAAAAATAAAACATTGATAATATTTACAGTTTGTATAAAAATTTCAGCATATTAAAACATTTTGCAAAAAAAAAAAATATATAACCAATGTAGATTTTTCTTTATTTAATTTATTGGTTTCTTTGTTATCATCTGCAATAAACTTGAGGTGTATGGATATGATATTTGATTTTTATTTATACAATTATCGAAATTGCAGTTGGTTAGGTGGGTTAAATTAAACACAATTTTTTATGGTAATTATTATCGTTCAGCTGGTTGAACTGACTTGAGTACAATTCCATACACAATATTGCGACGTAATCTTGGATTGAGTCACCAAAAATATACGGTGCCAAGGAATATGTCTAATATGTAAAGGGCTAAAATATACACGTTACACCAAAATGAGATTATATTCTTATCAACCATGTCGTTCTTTTATGAATGAAATTTTATATATCTATCTTTTGTAACGTCTACAAATAGAAGTGACTGTAATGTAAAAGCATGTTTCAGCGTATTTAATCATTGGTCGGTTCATCGTTTTCAAAAATAAACGTATTTTTGTTCGATTGTCAAGACTAATTATAATATGCCAACAAATACAAGTATGCCAAAATTGATTATAAAATGTGCTAACTTTGAAGAATCTATGACGACTATTTACAGAGTTATGATCATTGTTAGTTTGAGATATGATTTCTCAAGAACCCTTGAACCGATTATAATGATTTATGCAGATTTATGCCAAAAATATTTTATGAAGTGTGCCAACTTTGAGGATGTATGAGTATTTTAAGTTTGTGACGTTATTTCTGAAGAACCCTTGTATCGATTGAATTATATAGAAACTCTATGGGTTTGCAAAATGTGCCAACCAAAGACTTTAAATCAATGGAGGGTAAATGCACACTATCATTAAATTTATATATATTTGTGCTTGTGAAGAGTTATATACTAAAAACAATTTTGGTTGAAAGCTTATTTGAAAGATTTTTGTTTATTATACTTTAATCTAGATTGTTCTTATAAAGTTAATGGTATTCATTATAATTGAAAACATTGAGTAAAGAGCCACTGACAGCTCGGTTCGTTAAAATTTATCTTTACGTTATATTTATCTGTACCCATTAAGCGTTCTGTAATTGGAGTCATAAAGTAGAAAGACAAAAGTCGTTTAAGACTGTTTTCTGAGCTCTCTAAAATATAACTCAGAAAAGATTCATATTTAGAGTCCACATGAATTACCTAAGTAGCAAAATCAACTGAGAAAGTAAACGTTATTTGGCATAAAACTGTATGAACGTCGCACATTGGGAAAAACATAGTCAAAACGCTCGCATTGGAGGTAACTAAACATTTTGAAATATAAACTTTTTTCTTCGTTTTTCGTGATTTGGACACATCAATAATGTAGTAAATCAGCTCTGCAAGTCATTTGACCAAAGGGCTTACGGTTTACGATCATCTAAAGTGAGCTTTATTTTGATAGAATTTTTCATTATCAAAAAAATTTAATTTTTTATTGGAATCTGATAATTTTTAGTAGTAATATTATGAACATTAATGCAGACAATTTAAGGTAAAAATTGTATTTTAGTTCTATATATATAGGTAGATATGGGTAGTAAAACTTATCTTTTAATTTACGATTTGTCTAATATTTTTAAAAGAAAACGTCAAAAAAGGGTTAAATGGATTGGAAGAAAACAAAATGTTTATGAAAGTCTTGCTGCAACTATCCTTTTAAATTACGCATTGTAGCAAATATTCAAACATCCCAACAGTTTCAATAAAGTTGCAGCAAAATTATTAATATTTTTTAAATATGACATATATGCAGATAGTTACGAGATTTTTGGCACACCAGCAATGAAAATTGAGATATTTACAGCAAACATCCAGAGTTCTTGGACATTTGCAGCAATATTTTGAGGTATTTTGACATTTGACTACCATAAAAAAGGAAAATGGCGTACGTTTTCCTTACGCTTGATTTATCCACAACAATGAAGGAAATCAAATGGAAAAAAAAGTTCCAACTCAAATATTACATTTTAATGGTAAAAGTGAAAATAAAATATCCTGTGATTTATATTATCAACACGTGATGGAAGATATTTCTTTTCAGAGTTTACTTTGATGACAGCATCGCCGGTCGGACTTGGTTCTTCTGCGAAGAAATCTCAAGTCGTTGTACAATTTTACCTTCGAAGGATTTATAATGATGATAGCGATGTATAACCAGGATACTGTTTTAATTCTAGAATACATTTTTATTAATTTGATTCATTTTCTTTCAATTCAATAAAAATTACTACGCGGATTCTAATGAAGTACCTTTTCCAAATAATCATCAACAATCTTCCTATTTGTAAGATGTTTAATTGATGGTTGCTATACATAATCTCAAATTTGAAAGATGGTTGCTAGGAATATCTCAAATATCTCAAATACGATCTAAATATATTGTAAAGAACTTGATATTTAATACCATTTTTTTACTCTAACCGACATGTTAGTCCGCACAAGTGCACGTTCGGTTGTCGTAACCTCATGATTGCATTTTTCATTCTGCCAAAATTAACATTCTTTAATTTGTTACGGCAATTTGAGTATACTCTAAGAAAAATTTACAATAATAAATGTAGAAAACCGGTTTCCTCTTAGTAATGTAGTAAATTCCAACGAATGTGTAAAAATAAAATTTACACAAAAGTATGTAAAACTAGTACACATCTGTAGTGTCAAAATACAATTTTATGAGTGTTAAAAATACACACAAAACCCTGTATTTATTCACATAATGCGTGTTAAAAAAGCACAACAGAATGGTTAGTATTTTAAGGTTAAATATTATTAGAAAACTTTAAATCATCTCAATGGGGCGGATTCAGCAAACATGAAAAAAAATTCTGTACACAAAATAAAAAAGTTCACAACTGTTTAACGAATGTCCGCAAACATGAATGTACATCTTGGGAGATGTCATTTCAATTGCACACAAATTAAATTCACATTCACCAATAATCCGCCCCTTGCATATTTATTTAAAATATACAAGTTTTTTTTCTGCAGAGTCTTCTAAAATGGCGCAGACAAGAGCGTTCGCGTCAATTATGATCTTGTTACACATACATATGTGTGCTAGACGTCATTTTTACACACTGCAATGTGTTTATATACAAAACATTGCAGAATCTGTAAATTTACCATTTTAAAAGTGCGATTCAGCTCAAAACGGTTCATTTATGTAAAATAACATATTTTCTTGAAAAACATCGGATGTTTATTTTTACGGATGTATTAGTGTTTTTTTTTTTTGAAAAAATTAGTAAAATAACTGCAATAAATGTAGCAAATTCACTACTCTTCAATCCGATTTCTTAGAGTGTACGTTATTGTATCAACAAAATAAATGACAAACGGCAACCTCATGTCTATCAGCAGTTCGGTTGCCAGTTTCTTGCCAAAAATTATGGATACATGCGGAAATAAATAGACGTCAAAAATTTTTACAACAACCTCATGCTTGCTGAATTAGGAGATTGGCACAACCTCATGCTTGCTGACTAGGAGGTTAGCACAATCTCATTCTTGCTGACTAGGAGGTTGGTACAACCTCCTAATCAGCAAGTTTCCGCAACCGATTAATTAGGTAGGGCATTTTAGTTGGTTGTCGCAACAAATCAGCGTGAGATACACACAAAAAAATATTAGCTTGGCGTTCAGTTGTTTCATCGAATATTCATTTGCATCTACCAAATGTAGTCAACATCAACTGAAATTTATTTATGGTAAACAATAGTATGAAACGTAACCAACTATTAGTTGGACCAACTGCAACATTGATTGGGAAACAAACTTTTTATGCATTTTCAATTTTTTTTATTTCCATTGCTACGGAAACTAAATTCAAAATGAGACATAACCAATATTTAGTTGACTTAACAGATATTTAGATATATTAAGTTGAAGCAACCAATATATATTTGATTCAACTGCGAAATCAGTTGTCTTGTATAACAGCAATGCTAAAGCAGAACAACATCAGTCGCACAAGCTTCAGATTTTTCACTCGTTATTTTGTGTGCTACGGAGAGCGCGTGCCACGTGTAAAACAAAATTTGGAATTGTTTTAAGACATGTTCGTTTTTACTGTTCAGTTTTTTCATGATCAAATACACATTCTTCAACAAGAGACATACTATTCTACTGAGTATTTGCTATTGTGTTTCTATATGTTGTATTTATATATGCAGCCCTAGCGGTCCAACGTGTTGCTAACACGAAATCAGCAGCACAACGAGTCGTCGACAATTTTCGATCTCGGGAACGCTGTTGTGATGCTGACTTCGTGTTTGCAACGTTGGAGCGATAGGGCTAGGCAAAATGGCCGATTTCTCATAATTAAATTGGCTACCACAACTGAACAAATTGGTTGTGTCAATTGTATTCATTAGTTGTGTGAACTGATACGCGGTGTTGCAACAACTGAATCAGTCGAATGTTGACAGAACTAATTAAATCGGTTGGCAAAAGAGACGGTTCCCCCAGCTGATTCGTTCTTTGGGTGTAGACATGAGGTTGCCGTTTGTCATTTATTTTGATGATACACCCAGAAAAAAATCATGGTAAATTGATAGTATTTCTATAGAAAAACAATAATTTATACCATTAAATTGGTCAATAGGATGCGTCCCATTAGTTTAGTAATATTGAAACTGTTAATACAATGTGTGGTTGTACCATAAATTTTATAATGTGATATTTTAATTACAATGACAAAGACCTATACAAATTTAATGATACGTATTATTAATTTTATGGTAAAGTCGAATTACATTTTCCTAATAATTTATTTAAACAAAAATGTATTTTAGTTAATTTATTGAATAATTTATTTTATTCAAATGTCGAAATTGATATACACTTTTACACGCTGCAAAAAAAAGGACTCTCCCAAACATAATTTTGCAGGCATTACATATATCTTTGGAGCTTTATGCAAAGAAAAGTATTATTTCATTGCCAAACATTATTTTAATAACAGCCAAACATATTTTTGTTTTCGTTCAAATATATTTATGTTCAGAATGAATAATTTTCGGCGTTCTTGCAAACATATATATGTTTGAATGTGAAAAACATTTTATTTACATGTAAACATATTTATGTTTACATATAATTTTAATGTAAAAATAGTAAATTTAGTGTTAACATCTTCTTTACACAATCAGCCCAATCGAGGTTCCCGATGAACGGAATCTCGCCGGATTGTTCTCCTTCCGTTCCGAGGAACGGGAAACATTTATAAAACAACGCAACATTGTTTTCCTCTCAATTTCGATATTTAATGCCAAAATTCGAAGTAAAAATTAAATTTGTTTTCAATTTTATTGATTGAACGTACTCTATTTGAAATACAAAACGAATGTAATTTTATTTTTTAATTTATTTTTTAAAAGCTAACGGCAGTAGGTACTTAAAAAGATAAATTTTCATAGCAATTTTAGCAAGTTTCCAACGTCCAAGCAGTCGAAATAACTCATTTTTTAACTATTTGCACAATTTAAACTACTTTATTTCTGCAATCAATTACTAAAAATCTAAAATTTCATGTTTTCACATAAAAATAAAATGTGAGCAAATTTGACAGTAAATGTTCACACGACAGGAAACTCGATTGATATGTTTCCGATGAAAATTTTCGAATATACGTCGGATAACTGTGAGTTGCTCGATTGCTTTTTTGACAATTCCGTCTGAAATGTCTCCCGACGTGTTTATCGATTGGGGTGAATATTTGTTTTTTCCCTATTTTTAAATTACATTTTTTTTATTTATATTATATAATTATAAACCTAAACTTTTATTTTATTTTTATTTCATATATTTAATTTATACCTAATAATTTTATTTCCATCTATTGTTCCTATTTTGAGTTCAGTACTTTACGGATGATTTGGAAATTTCACAAACAGCCACTATCTGGTACTAACAGTAATTGGCGGTACTTAAACAAATTCTTCCACAAAAAACAACTTTTGAACTATATGAATAGTATTAATGTGAGTGTTACTGAGTACTAAAAGTAGGCAGCGCTGTTATTAAATTGTGATATCGTAATGCCATACATACATATAATCAAAATAATGCTATTATTTTTAAATTCGTTGTCACCCAGTAACAATCACGAATAACATAATCAAAGACAACATAATACATATAATTCAAAGAACCTTTTATTGAAGTTGGGTGTGTTATTTAGCGGAAATATCAAACATACATATATTAATATCTGATGAAAAATATATATTTCTACAGAAACATTAATATAATAAATTCATGTAAATCCGCGACTATAGCAATTTATGTTTAAATATCGTATAATAATATTTCAATCTGAACAAAATAATAATACAATTCAATTTTAATGTAATTAGATATTACTCCCAATATTTATATGGTGATTTCGAATTACGTTATAATTACATTCAAGCATATTCAAACAAATATTTTCTATTCGTGTACAACACACACATAAAAAGACACTTCTTGCTGCAAAGATTATAAAACATTTAATGTTTGCTTTGGTTTCCAATAATTGATTGTAGTACTTGAGTCTGCAGTTATTTTTGAGTCCGTTGCTATAATAGAAGTTCGATGTATTATTTATTTTCTGTAATAAATAAAAATATAAATATATTTTATTTACATTAAATACATTGAGTCCTTACCAATGTCGCATTTATTACAAAAAAATACATGCGACATTTTGAGTAAACACGCAGAATGACGTACAAAACGAACATGTTTGTATTTGTTTTATGTTTTTTTACACCACGTTTATTATTATAGGAGGAAACCATTAAAACAGCAGTATTTATTCTCTTTAAAATAATAATATTGAAATATTTAAATTTATGGTAGTGAATTTTTCAAATACTATTGAATTCATTAGAAAACTTTTGATTTAAAAAGAAAATACTGTTAATACATGAACCATAAAATCAATGGTCGTACCATAAAGTACTTAATGGTACATAATAATTGTAGTATTTTGTGGTAAATTGATATTTTGTGGTAATTGTAATATTTTTTGGGAATTATGGTAAATATCCTCTGTGGTAATTTGAGAGAATTGGTTGTGGTAAAGTTAGAATTATTGTATTAATTTAACACACTGCCTGTGGCAAATTGGGAAAATAACGCATAATGTCATCCCTGGTTCACACTGAATGATTAAACGAACCCCTATGTAAAAATTCCTATGGACAAAGATGCAAAATCGCAGCCAACTTCATGTTATAATTAATTTTGAGTTGAATTTCAATTTGCTGCGACATCAATTATTTTATTATTAAAATTAATGTGAATATTGTGATAATTAAACTAAAAGTTATATTTTATTGAAATTAGTAGTTAGCAAACATTTGAAAAACGTTTCAACAAATGGCTTTTCGCACACAACGACAGAGTAGTGGAGCAGAATCCCAGGACACATTCAACTCGAGCATAGAAATGAAATCGCCGTCGCCCGTTTGCACAATTCAACCGAGAAAACTGCGCTTTGCATCGCCACGAAATTCGGGCGATGAGGATTTGGAAAAGTTTCCAAATCAGAAAAAGCAAAATTCGGTTTCGCCACCCTACAGAAAAGTCCGCGCACTGAGGTACGTTAACTTAAAATAAATATTAGTGAAAACTTTTATACATCGAATAATTGTATCTAGATTATTCGATACACCTGCTACGCCTAAAACAATACTGCAGAAGTCGTCTGGAAAATGTGTCAATTACCTGTCGGCGGCAGCAGCTGCAGATGTTTCGCGTAAGGAATCGGTACTCATGACAGCTGAACGACCAAAATCTTTGCCACTGCATAATAGGGCACTGGACAATGTCATGCAACAGACAGCTAACGTAAACCCTTTCACACCAGACAGTGAGTAGTATTGAATGAAATAGTCATTATTCTAAGTTTTTCTTGTAAATTGAACTCGAATGTTTTTCTTCAAAGGTCTGCTCGCGCAAAATAAGAAACGATGCCGTACACAGTTCGGACGAGAGAACCTCAGCAACAAATCTTTGTTTTCGTTCCTAAATACGGAGGAGGACGCTAACAATGGCTCGGGAGAAATGGAACAGACCAGTGAGATGATGCATCAAGCTCCAAAGCGGCTGGCGCTGCAGGACACAAATATAAGTCGATATCAAAAGGAATTTCTAGAAATTTCAATGATAGGTAATATTAATTATTTTAATGTCACTAAATATTTTAGATTTGTCCAAGAACCAATTTGATTTGTATATGTCTAGTATCCAGTATTCATTTACGATAGTTTGTCACTATGTTATTGTGTGCTATATTTGATTTCTATATATTTCAACTAACTGGACTCGTGCACGGCTACGATCGTTCGAAATTTTTGTAAATGCCGTTTAACTATACCCTTGTTGGGTCAAGTGATGTAGCATTTTAAAGTTTTGGTTATATTGTCCAATCACTTCCGCATTCTACATGTCGATTATAATGTTATATGATCAATATTTATGACTACTACGTTTTGAGTTTTAGAATTTGGTTTTGGTTATTCGACGGGACGATTAAAATTATTAATATGATCGTTTTGTACATATTTTGTTTCTAAAATTTCCAACGTGATTTGTGATGTTCAGAGATTTTTTACATTTTCTTTGTTACTAGAAGAATTTAAAAAGCTGTAAAAATGTAGGATCTAATTTTCTAACTATGAAATGTGTTGTTCAAAGGTATACAATTTGAAATTGAATCAAATTCAACCTGTTATATTTGAACCTGTTTAAGTATGGAAAAACTGAGCTTTTGCATTTTTTAAAGACGATATTCTATTCGCTAAACTATAACACAATATAAAATTATCAGTTTTAATCTTTTGAAATGTTTATCTCTTCTTCTTTTGTGCATTTTAAGGTCTATTTGTTTTGTTTAAAACATTCGGGCATGTTTCGACTCTCTATCAAGATCGAATTGAAATTTCAATTTAGTATTTCTATTCCAAAATTCGATTTTTTTTAATTCAGAAAAGTATTTGAATTAACTTTTTAAGGTTGTTTGTTTTTAATCAAACTTAAAGTAATGCAAAAACTAATTTGTCGGGCTCTAGGTCAGTGCAAAATACATATCGTCGGTGATACTGCAAAACCGCCTAAGTGCATGCGAAAATTAATCCTAATTTTGTGTTATAATCGGGTTTTTAATGATTTGTTGATAGGATAAATTAGATAAATGCCATTATAAGTTATGACATTCTTAACTTTGTATGAAGTAGTAAGTGCTGAATTGAGACTGAAAATAGTTTTGTTTCTTTTGTAAAATTCATTCATTTTGTAAGAGGTATTCGAAAATGTAGATAGGCTGTTTTGCAGTATCACCGACGATATGGCATTCGGTAGACCCATAGCCAGACATATTAGTGTTTGCATTTGAATTAACTTTCAATTGGAAGTGCATTTCAGAACACACCGATTGTCATTTTGCGGTATGCTTGTTTTATAAACCTGATTAATTGTATTATTTTTTTCAATTTAAGGCATTGGCGAATTCGGTTTAGTTTACCAATGTCTAAACCGTTTGGATGGCTGTATTTACGCCATTAAAAAGAGCATAAAACCAGTTGCAGGCAGCTCTTTCGAGTAAGTTTAACAATAGCAGTGTTTTTTTTTTGCGCCATACTGATTACTGTTTTTATTGCGTATAGAAAACGTGCCTTGAACGAAGTTTGGGCACATGCGGTGCTCGGAAAACATGACAATGTTGTGCGCTATTACTCCGCATGGGCCGAAGATAATCACATGCTCATACAGAACGAATACTGCAACGGCGGCAGTTTGCATTCTCTCATCCAGAAGCGCTTCCTGGTCGAATCCGAGCTGCGAATACTGCTGCTCCATGTGGCCGAGGGCCTGCGCTACATACATTCGAATGATCTGGTCCACATGGACCTCAAATCCGGCAACATATTCCTTACAAAAGTGCCATCTGTGCACAAATCGACGTTGCCGCCTCTCACCAAGGAGTGCTATGAAGATGGCATGGACGGCATTTACGAAGAGCTGAACAGCACCGAGTGCATTATAACATATAAAATTGGCGATTTGGGCCATGTCACCTCTGTGAAGGAGGCCAACGTGGAGGAGGGTGACTGTCGTTACTTGCCCAATGAGATACTGCAGGAGAACTTTAGTGATTTGTTCAAAGCTGACGTTTTTTCACTGGGCATTACGCTCTTCGAGGCAGCTGGAGGTGGTCCGCTGCCCAAGAACGGGCCATTGTGGCACAAGCTGCGAAATGGCGAGGTGCCAAATTTGCCAACGCTGAGCAGAGAGTTCAACGAGTTGATACAACTAATGATGCACCCAGATCCGGAAACACGTCCATCCTCAACGTCAATTTTCAACCATCCGTAAGTGTGATGACATCAATATTGCAGACTGTGTAGTTAACGCTCCTTTTTTTAGAATTTTATGCTCATTGGAGTCAAAGTCTAAGCTACAGCTGAGCCAGGAATTGGCGATAGAGAAGAGTAAAAACGAAATATTGCTGAGAAAGTTGCGCGAAGCGAAGAAAATGCTTAAAACTTATGAACAAAATGCCAGACTAGGTAACATACATTAAATACAAACTGCAACCATTTAATAATTAATATTAATAAATCTACGTTTGCAGCAAACAATTCTAATTTAAATGGCCCGCAGTTTTACGCAGAACAACGCTGCCTGCGCTCGTTCACGCGCAAAAAGCGAACGCCGATTGTGACTGCCAAAATGGATGGATTGCGTGATCGCAACAAAAATGTTATCAATAATCTTCAATGTTAAGCACACACTGCACACAAAAAGCAAAAAAAAAACTCAAAAAAAACCCAACACATTTTTTACTCTTTTCAAGTTTCCTTTTAAGAAAAGATTTTTTTTTCTATTTATAATTACAATTCATTGTTTTAAAGCTGTAAATATGAAAATATATATTATATATATGTATAATTTATTTTGTTTTCACACTATTAACTATCAATTAATCATCAATCTAATAATCAGATGACAAAAAAAACAAAAAACTTCCAAAGCAACGTATATACGTCAGTCTGTGCGTCGCACAGTTTGCACTAATTTTTTTCATCTTGTTTTTGTACGCAAAACGTTTATGTTTATATTTTAAGTCTTTTTACATTTTTTATTTTTATTAAAAATAAAAAAATATAACGTGAATATTTCAACATTCAAAAATTCTACATTGGCATTATCATTATTAAACAATTTGATTAGAAAAAACTGATTCATTATATTCATCCTCATCTGCAAAGCAACAAATCGATTGATACTGTCAGTCGGAGTCATTAATGGTTTTTTTTCTCTTCTTCGATTGAGATATTTTTGGTTTCGACCAATCCTCCTGCAAAAAATAAAAGAAACAAATATTATTTAATACTCTTTTTAGTAAGTTTAAATTACAATTTAAATTTTAAAGTAAAAATTAAAATTTATCTGTGAGATTGTTTTCAACTATTATTTATGTAACCAACCGTCCGTTGGAATAGGAGTTTGTAATAAAATCTGGTAATTTGTATTTATTCTACATCATTTACAAATATAGTTCAGAAATTATAATTCAGAAATTCCATTTATAATTCAAAACAATTCAATTGTAATTCAGAAATTCTATTTGAAATTCAAAAGACACCAATTGTGCTATTTTCTGAATTCCAAATGGAAAGTTGTGAATATCAATTGATATTTTCGCAATACCAAATAAAATTTCTGAATTATTTTCAGAATTTCAAATGGAAGTTCTAAATATCAATTTATATTTGCTGAATTCTAAATGGAATGTTTTAAATTAATGATTACAATTAAATTGTTTTGAATTGAAAATGAAATTTCTGAATTACAATTGTAAATGGTTTAGAATTTTTGTCAGAAGTACTTCAAATGAAGTGTCTTGCTGTTAGTTGCCTTTTAACAAAATCATGCGAATATTCAGGCCCTTTAATTGTTTTCAAATAAAATTTAAATGCGCATAAAAAACGAACCTCGCTTGATTCCTCATCTGATGAGTAAATGGTTTTAACAAGATCTGCGTTTTTCTTGTTGCTGCCGCCATGATTGCTGGCGTCCTTTTTGCCCAGCGGCTGTTTGCGTCCACGCCCGCTGCCTCCACGCCGGCCCACGGCCGTGGTTTCGTCCTCGGCGGCCAAGGCGAAAAGGTCACTGTATTGCTTCTGAAAGAAATATAAATAGTTATAACATTTTCTTATTTTTACAGTTTTGTATTTAAAGTTTAAAATGCCATTTAAAAGACTAACATTTTTCATCAATTGAGACAAATGTTGTCCTCATCGATCAGAATTTTTACTCATGTAACAATCTAGATGAACTAACCTGTAAATACAGCTGTGTGAAAAATAATAGCAGCGCTCTCCTATAAATTATAAATTCGATTTTTTAGAAGTGTTGCGTAATAAGAACAATCAATTATTTTTTTAATTTACATGTATTAGAATTATGTCATTACAATGAAGTCTTATTTTTCCATATTCTTAACCAATTTCAAAAAATATGGTATCTTTTGTAAATGAGTCTTGAATTTTGGTGTGAAAAATAATAGCGATACCAAATTTGTTACAAAATCCATTATTTTCTTCAAAGTTTTTAAATTTAATACTTTTATTTATATTAGTGAGGCTAATTTGAAAAGTATTGTTAAATATTTGAAATATTTTATGTTGCTTTGATTAAATAATGAATATACAAAACCTTGTTTTAGTAAATCGCGCAAATTCCTTAAAAATCCATAAATTTTTTTAATAGAGCTTTCAAAATTATACAGGATATTGTTTATTCCATAGCTAAAATGTTGATTAAAGCAAAAGATTTGACAAAAACTACGAAACACGGTGTTTTTTTTTTAAATACTTTTAATTAGTATTTCAATATTTGCCGAGGTCTATAAATGTCCTTTAGGGCTCCTTTCATAGAAAACTTATTTTATAAGTTGTTTTCTAAAATCATATTGGACGAACTGCATATCCATATTTTTTTTCACTTTGGTACATTTCACAGAAAAGGTTACTTAAATTATATGTAACATTCAAACAAGTGATTTTTTGATAATATTTTTACGTTTAGGCACGTGTTTCGTATTTGTTGTCAAATTATTTGCTTCAGTTAACATTTTAGCTATGAAATAAACAATATCCTGTATAATTTTGAAAGCTCTATTAAATTTACTAAAACAAGGTTGTGTAGTTTCCATATTTAATCAAAGCAACATAAAATATTTCAAATATTCAACAGTACTGTTCAAATTAGCCTAACTAATATAAATACAAGTTATAAATTTAAAAACTTTGAAGAAAATAATGGATTTTGTAACAAATTTGGTATCGCTGCTTTTATTTTTCACACCTAAATTCAAGACTCATTTACAAAAGGTACCATATTTTTTGAAATAGGTTAAGAATATTGAAACATAAGACTTCATTGTAATGACATAATTCCAATACATGCAAATTATAACAATAATTGATTGTTCTTATTACGCAACACTTCTAAAAAATGGAATTTATAATTTATGGGAGAGCGCTGCTATTATTTTTCACACAGCTGTACTTCAACCATGGGTTGAATTGGTCGATTGGTTCATCAATCGAATATCTATATAATAATCAATTAAACGCATAACCCTAGATTTGTATTTTAAAAATCAATTAATTAATGTAATTATATTAATAATAAATATTATTTTTAATGTTTTCAATTGAAGACTAATTTCTTCAACTGAAAACATTAAAATTAATATTTATTAAACATGCAAAAATGTACATTTATTTATTATTTTGTGTTTATTATAGAATTTACTTCTAAAATTTATAAAACTTTGTGGGGAGAAATTCAAAATACCCAAAAAAATCCTCAAGTATCGTATGCACCAAAATTTAAAAAATACTATAAAAAAATTAAAAAATTCCAAGATCAAAATCACCAATATAAAAAAATCACAAATCCACACGACACAAAATATAGAAAATTAGAATGAATTCGTCAAAAAACTATTCATTCAAAGAATCTTGGACACATCCCATATAACACAATTAACCCATAAAAGCCTCACGTTTTTTAGAGCTGAAAGAATGTATGTTATAGAACTAGCGATAGGTGATACTTACATGAACTAGGTCAAAATACTTGCGGAATAAATCAGGTACCAATGGGCACACAGACTTCAATATTGAGAAAAGTGCATTTTACACTTACGAATTTTTAAAGTAAAAATTAATAAATTATGTAAAAAGTATCATGGAAAATAAAAGAAAATAGCATAAAAGTATCAATATTGGAATTTAGTTTTGGTAAAACAGCACATGTATTTGTTGTATTCATGAACAGCATTTAGATATTGTATGCTTTTGTATTATATCGATCAATGGTTGGTGAATTCTCGGGCGATTGACCATATTTGGCCATATTAAACCAACGTATTGCCAAGGATTTCTTCTGTTTGAAAATTCTGTTGTTTGTAAAAACAAACTTAACAAAATCATTACCAGAATAGTCCTATAAAATTTCACATTTTCTCAATTTCGAATTCTCGGTGCTTGGCGGTCTCGCAACAAAACCAACCAAATTCCAATAAAATAAAAAATTTCATTTATTTCGAACACTCACAATCACTAGAATCTAGACGGAATTATTTTTTAAGCTTTGATTTCGGCGAATTTACCATATTTCTTTTTTAAAATACGCAATTTCTCAAAATTTTTTTTTTTTTAGGTTGGTTGCCCTTACTGAAAACACAGTAGTCAAATGAATTTGGTTTCAAACGGCGATAAGCGCAAACGAATGCTTGAATCAAGAAACATTTACCAAGACACCGTGAAAATTTAAAAAAAAAGAAAATGGGGTGATCCGTAAGGAAATTTTGAGAAGATCAAAAACAAAGTTTTGATTTTAGTCGGTTGGTTCCTGACGATACCAGTGGGCTTTCAATGTTTACTGCTTACGCACTTTAACAATTTTGATTCCTCATTGATTCTGTTAAGGACAATTTTCTATGGACTCCACAGATTAAAAACTTTCATTAACAACACAATTTTGTAAAATTAAAAAAGAATAATCTGAAGAAAAAATTCTAATAAAACAAATCTAAAATTAATTCAGGAATTTATCCAAAGAAATTAAATATTATACGTTAATTTAAATAAAACTTTACTATATATATATATATATATATATATATATATATATATATATTTTTTTTTTTTTTTTTTGGTATTACTAGCTGAACATAGCATGCACACTTCAGTGTTGTATTTAGCTTTGTAAACCTGGACCGCTAGTTGCCCCCTTTGGTGCCCATTTTTAAATTAATGCCGATTTAAAAATGCCCACTTTTGTTCCCTCGGTTTGTGTCAATTTTCACATAGAATTAAATTTCAAAAAGCTTATTTTAATATCAGTTGCAATTTAAAGTCAACTTTCTTAAATAAATGTCTATATATATAAACATTATCATTTCATTTTCATTTATTTATTCATACAAAATGTCGATTTTAATTTCAAAGTTTAATTTTAATTGTCTTTGATTATGCGCCAAATTTACGGTTGTAGGGTATAAGAAAAATATGTATTCAAATTTAATGAGACATCATAACATAACAAAATGTAATATTTTTGTATAAAAAATCATATTTCATAGTTATTATATAATTTAAAATTATATTACTGGCCCACACTTCGATTCGTATGTGATATAAAATGATACACCTTTTATAAAATCTGAGTTTAGAATTTCGTATTTTATGAACTGTCAAACAATTGTTGTCCAACAGCGAGAAATTTAAAATTAAAAAATATATGAAGAATGATGATTTTGGAGGTTTCCGTGGTTCTAATCATTGGTCTGATCTTGTATATAAAGGATACATCACATTCAATGTTTGCTACAAAAACACTCTGGTGCCGAATTATGGTAAAAGCGTTCGAAATTTTTGCGTTTGAAATTACGGCACTCGGAATGATGTCGTTCAATAATGAGCAGGTATATTTGTGAAAAATTGTTATTATTTAAGATTTTCTCAATCATAGGTAGCGTCGGTAACTGAAGATTAGTGCGTTGGACTTCGTGCCGAAATGTCCCAGGTTCAAGCCTGGACTGGGGCTAACATCTTTTCATAGAAACATGTTTCTATACCGCTCTACCTCTCGGCAGTAAATGGCAAACCTACGAGAGTAAAACATTGCCTATTAAAAGCTCTCACCCGCCGGTCCCACCCTTAGGGCTGTAGCGCCAAACCATGAGAAGTACATAACGGTTAACTTCTTGTGGTTAACGGCCGTTAAATCATTCTGTAATGAATTCTGTGCATTGCGCTGTGCTTTTGCGGACCCGGAACTAGGGCAAACATGAAGAACAAAATTTTAAGTATACTCTACACTAAGAGTGAAAGGGTATATTCAATTTGGTACGCCGTTTGTAACACTCAGAAGGAAGCATCTCCGGTATGGAAAAGTATTTATATTCTTGATCAGCATGATCTCCTGAGTCGACTTAGCGATGCCCGTCTGTCTGTCTGTTGAAATGTTGATTACAGAAAAACTAGAAGAGCTAAATAAATGAAACTCATAATTTAGATTACTTATATATCTACGCTGTCTGTCAGTGACCTGTGAACTGACCACTTATGTTCAAATACCTCATATTAAACATACATCTACTGGTGAATTTTACTGTATAGTGCTTAGGTAAACTTTTTTGGTCAAATATATATTGACTTCATTCTCAAATACATGAAAATAATGTTTTCCCGCGAAAAGACTTCTGGTTTCCAAAAAAAAATCTAAATTCGGTACACCTACCTATATGTAAATATGGGTATCAAATGATTGGAAATTCTTCAGCGATTGAAAGTTTGTAGTTATTTTCAGGATTCGTATACCCTGGTGACCTATATACCACTTTTAATGGTAGCCACACATATGTGTAGGGTGTTTATAGTCGGCTTAGACCGACTATAACTTTGATAATCCTAACTATCATAATTACACCTACTATAAAATATCCCTACTTTAAAATTTCCCATGTGATCTAACCTTCCCAACTGGTTTTAATTACATCCGCGATAATGATAAATAAACATAGAAATTTTGAAGGAATCTTGCAAACAATTTTTTTTTTTAATTTGTTTTTTTTTTATTTTGATTGTCAAAGATATGTTTTTTGAGTTGCCAAATACACAAATTATCAAAAAAACGCATTGAAAATTGTCTATGCTAAATCCAAATACATTGATTGGAAACACAAAATTGAGAACATTGAGAGACTACGCAACGGCGAACGAATGTAGCGTAAAGCTCGACGAACCAATACGTAATATATACAGCATACAATTTTATTACTTATGTGAGTGAAAACCTGACGAAATGTGTCACTCATGAAATTATACAGCATAAAGCTGTTAATTTTTATTGAAATTTCATTTTTATGACTTTTATTTCAAAAATTAAATATATTGTTACTCAAAATTTCGAATCTATACGTATGGAGTGCCTTAATCTAGAAACTCGTTCAATAACGGAATTTTATTCGATACGATTGCTTACTTAATAACGACTGCCGTGATTCGGCACCGGCTCTTGATATATTTGATGTTTCGCGTCACTTGTAGAACTAAAAGTCACCAACTACATTTTTATGAAAATCTGAAATTTCAACTTTGTTGGTAATTATTACAAAAAGTAATTGATACATTGTTAAAGTTAAAATACCAATTGATAGATTTACGTTTTCTTAAGATTTGGTACAAATATTGAGCTCATCTATCAGTAGTTGAAAGATATAAAGAATTTTGTAAATGAATAATTGTAATTTTTGTCATTGACTTTTGGTTCTACAACGACGACATATTGGTCTAAAATCACTTTTCTTTAAATCTTTTATTAATCAAATCTAGTTACGCGATGTTTTTTGAAATAAATTAAACGTATTCAGTATGTTTCTTTGAATTTTTATATTTGTTTATAAAATAAATTGTCAAACAAAAATATACGCAGATAGATACGAGAGCTACGAGACAATTTCATTGGGTATGTTGTGTTGTGTAGAGTTGAGTATTTTAATTTCTATACAAATTTCTTACGCGATCGACGCAGCTATACAGAATTCGCAACATACGGCACTTACGCAGGTTGAAATGTGTACCGCTATTATTAAAAATTTTAAAAAACCGTAAAAAAGTAATATAACTAAATAATCAATTAACAGGACTTTTCAGAAAGCTTAAATAAATCTTTTTGATGGGCATTATTGGATTTTGGAAAATATGTCCTCAAAAAATTTGAGGACAATTGTAAACTCAATCGATAAAATTTCCCTAAACGACGATTCAAATAATTCGGTAATTAACTGGTTCAGGTTTTTTAAAGCCATAACCAATCTGTTTGATGACTTTTGGAAAAAGGGTCTATAATTTGGAATTTGACTAAATTGAGGCAACTGATTAAGAGTGCTGAGATACAACTCAAAAGAAAATGTCCCATTAAGTACTTAATGGTACGACCACTGATCTTATGGCTCATGTATTAATAGTTTTTTCTTTTTAAATCAAAGGTTTACTAATTAATTTGATAGTATTCAAAAATTTCAGTACCATAAATAAAAATATTTAAAGATTTTTATTTTTAATAATATAAATACTATTGTTTTAATGGTTTCCTCCTATAATAATAAATGTGTCATAAAAACATAAACATGAATAAAAAAACATGTTCGTTTGGTCGCATGCATTTTTTGTGATAATCCACATTATTTAACGCGTCACTGGTAAGGACTCAATGTTTTTAATGTAAATTCATTGAATTTAACCTTTTTTTTATTTATTACAGAAAATAAATAATACGTCGAACTTCTATTATGTCAACGGACTCAAAAATAAATGCAGTCTCAAATATTACAATCGATTATTGGAAAGCATTATTGAAAGCCAACTTCAAATGTGTTATGACCTTTTGCAACTAGAAGTGTCTTTTTATGTGTGTCATTTTTAAGTGAAATTCAATATCGACATTTAAATAAAATAAATTAGACAATAAATATATTTTTTTTTTAATACATTTTAGGAAAATGATATTCGACTATATCATAAAATTAGTAATTCGTACATTCCCAGCATACCAAACGATTCGAAATGAATTCGAACCGATATCGTTTGAGCGAACATTATTAACGTTTTCGACTATCGTTAACGATTCGAGAATGATAGCGTTCTCGATAAAAATGGCTCTATCGTTAACGATATCGATATTGTATGAATTCTCGATATCGAAATGAATGCGAAAATTGATTCAATTGCGATATCGAAACGAATTCGAAAAATTATCCAATTTTGATACAATTTAAATTAATTTGTCTTGAAAATATCTGGTACATCATATTGTATTAATGGTTTGAATATTATTTAACTAATGGTACGCTTGCTATTGATTAATATTAATAGTATACATAATTGTTTTTCTATTGAAATCTTATTAATTTACCATAATGGACCCTCTGAAGTGCGTTCTTAACCTAGAGAATTGAAATGTATAATAGGGGAGGGAAATTGCAAATTTTTGACATGTTTTATTATCACTTAGAATAAACAATTGGCAGGTGTTTCTTTATATGGCTTCAACTTTTTCATCCATTTGTATTTTTATTCACAAATTAAATTAACACGTTTTTATTGCATTTTGAGAAGTGGAAAAATGTTTTTGAAAGATTTTTGCTATCGTTTTGAATTAAGACGGTATTTTTAAAGTGGGAAACGTAATTTAAACAATTGATTTCACCTGAGATAAGATTTGAAGTGCAGAAGAAAGCCGAGAAGTGAACCTTTAACAAGAGCAAGTAGAATACATCAGTAAAGACTCTTCAAAAAAAGAAAAAAAAAACGTGTACAATTTGCTTGAATGAAATTTCGAAAAATTTTAATTTTAACAATTCAGTGAACTGCAAACTACCTTTATACCTAAAATTGGCGAGCTTGAAGATAAACAACTGCTCGTGTGTCCATTTCCAATCAGAATACTATGACTAGGAGTAAATGCACCAATTTTTTTCGTATTTTCTTAACATAAATACTGAGATGTTTATGAGTTTAAACTTTTTTTATTCTTATTTTTTCTAGCATTACCGTTATTTTTGTACTGTCTTATTATAATGTTTTTATCCTTCATATATTTAACTTTGTTATGAAAAAAACTAAACATGAAAAAGGAAGATTAAAATAGCATTTTAAGTAAAATATTCAAATGCAAATATTTGGAGGCAGATCAAAACGTTTCCCACTTTACCCCAGGCTACCCTACAATTATTTAAAATGATAAAATTTTTATATTTTATTCTGACTATTTTTGTATTGTGTAAAATGACTCCTTGATTCTGAAAATTAGCTTTAACATTTTTTCATTCGATAGATTAATGATATATCGTCCAATAAATTTGTTTACCGAGCTTTCAAAAACGTGGTCACATAAATAATCTCGCTTTTTAAATAACTGATATGACCAACTGTTATATCAAATGAGAGGAACAATATATGTGTTGCTACTTACTTTTGTGCTGTCATTGCTGTGTGTGTACGCTGCCTGCAGTGCGCGCTGCATGGTGTCGTAGATGAAGAGACCGGTGCCCGTGCCGTGTCGACAACTACGCCGATAGTGTTCCAGATGACTTAAAACCTAAACGGCAAGAGTTGCAAATGATATGCCGACAATATTAATATTTAAAAACACAAATAATACCTGATCCGCTGTTGGTTGGCTGCTTAAAGCAGAACTGCCCTTCAGCGGCCTTTTCCGCTTGTTAGGCGACGAGCTGGGGTATTTTGAAGTAAGCAAAGATGCAATGATTTCGGATAATTTCTCTTCGCCACGCTGAAACCAAAATCTACAACAAATAAAAATGCATAGATATTATAAAAGACCATTAAGAATAGATTGGTTCATACCTTAAGGCAGATGTTACAAACGGATCTCCTCGCGATTTCGTTTCGCGGCTCAGCAGCAGCCGTATTAGTTCATTTGTGGGCTCCTCATTTTTGAGCAGCAGCAGCATATAGCCGAGTGCCTCCGGATGATTGGCAGATTCTAATTCGGGTAAAATGTCCTGTCAAAATAATACATTTCTGAAAAACTAAATAAATGTGAAATACTGAGAGGCACATACCTGCAGACATTTGAGCGGCACATCGTGCGCCTGCACCAACTGCCACAGGCACAACTGTTCGAACGTCTCGTAGCACAGACTCTCGCGCATGCATTCGATCAAACCGTCCTGCTTGAACAGCGTCAGTTTTCCTTGCGCCACGCAATACATAAGATCGCGCAGATTCTTGGCATCAATGCAGCGCAATGTGATCTTAAGCAGCTCGCTGTTGTTGATGGCGTTCGTTTTGAATTCGCGATAAATGTCAGGCAGCAACCACAGAAAGATGACCGTGCTCTCCTTCTCCATCAGATCCAGATCACGCGCTAGACAGTCGTCGATCTTTTCGTTGAAAGCATCGCAGATCTGGCGATATATGGTCGTCTTGAATTGATACGCCTGCTGCGAATTCTTTCGCGTCTGCAGTTTCACGTAGACCTTCATGAAGTACAGCAACAAGTAGCCAGTCTCTGGTATTTGATCGCATATTTCGGCGAGCATTGTTTGGAAGGGTTTTTTGCTTTTGTCCTCGTTCTCGTACAGAAACCGAAAAAGGCCGAATAGCGGGTAGCTGATGCTTTTCGCGAGACATTTCTCGTCGGTTTTGCTGTCTGGAAAAACGCACTGCTGTGGCAATGTTTCGCGTAGTATTAAATGCGTATTCGAGATCACATAGCTGAGTTGTGTTTCATCCACAGCCGAGGCGGGCAGTGTACGAAACTCCTCCAAGAAGGCCTCAAATGTGAAAGAGTTCTTCTTTGTTGTGAAATCCTCGAATGGATCATTGATGCTGGCGGGAAGTTCGATTTTTTCCGGCGTTGGTTTCTCTTTTAAGCGCACCTGTCAGGTATAAAAAATATATAATTTTACTATTTTGTACGTATTTTCTATATTATTGTTAAAATACGTTGTAGTCTTACCTTTGAGAGCGGCAAATCGTCGTCGTCGTCCGTAAGTTCCTCGCTCTTTACATCTTTTAGTAACTCTTCGTCGTCTTCGCTGAAAACCGCTTCAGATTCCAGCTCATTGCCGGTCGTAGCGGGCGTAATGCAAAGCTTGTCTTCGCTGTCGACAACTGGACTGCCGAAAGCGCTTATGAAACCACCACCGCCTCCACCACCTCCCGTGTCCATGACGTTGCTCTCAACGATGTCGGCAGTATTGGGATGCGTGGGAAAATGGTTTTGCGACAGCAGCAACTCCGCCTGCTGTAGCGGCGCGCCAGCCATGAACAATGCCCCTTGCTGCAGGCCGCGCTGATCTATTTCCTTCTTGAACACAGGCGCCTGTATGACAGCAGGTATCGGGTAAATGGGAGGACCAACGTTCCCTGTGGCACTTGCCACTGGTGACACAAATTCCCGAAAATTCTCGCGAATCAGGTTTCGTAACTCTCGATCCAGCTTGGGAGACTCAAAGAGCGGCTGTAGATTTGGAATGACCTAAAAAAATATATTATAAATGTGCTCACATATTTTTATCAGATTCGAGACTTGCCTGTTTTTCTAGTATCTTATTAAGGGAGTTGTAGACGCCCATCTTTATTTTATCCTCGTGTTTCAGATAAAAATTCTTCATAATTCGGCAGAGAAAATCGAGCAGGGTGCTGCTGACAAATGGGTGGTTTCTTATGGAGTGGTACATGACGAGTATACCCGGCTCAATGTTCATAATGTTGTCCTTGTTGGGGTCGAAGAAAAGCCAGTCGTAGAACAGCGACAGCTTGGCATTGGCCAAGGCGATGGGGTTGGTGCAAGAGGATATCAGCCAGCCGATGATGGCCCATCGCGGTATGATGTCAGAGCAGAGCATATCATTCGTAGGGTGAATTACGTTAATGATGAAGCGTATTAGATCCGAACGTAGGCTGTGCGATTCGGGCGTGGCAAAGTACTTGTCTTGAAACCAGTCCTGGTAACGCTTCTGATTACCAAACTTAACAGATGACGCTAGGAAATGCAGTTTGCGCTCGATTTCAGGCGTCAGGCGACACTGCAGAAATCGGCGGCTTGTGCGTATTTGTAGTAAATGCCAAATGCCGTTGAATGTGGGATGTAAACTCTTGGGATTGTGAAGAATATCACGCCAGAGCAGCTCAAACTCTGGTATGCGCGCCACGTTTTGTAACAATCTGCAAATAGCACGAAGTTAAAAAAAATGCACTAATAAAATGTCAACTCAACCCTTACCGTACGAAATCTCTGCCCAGCGGTATGATATCCTGAAATCGTTCTCTGATCAGCGATATCACAAATTTTACCTCCTTGTTACGTAGACTCAGCAGCGCCGGACTGGCATGATCCTCCAGCAGGCGCACAAAACTGTATACTACTGTTTGTATGAGAAAATGATGATTCTCAAGCCAGGCGCGATACTCGATGAAAATGTCCAACAATGCTTCGACCAGAAAAAGATTTTTCTGGGAAACATCACCACCACCAGCCTGTCGCAGGCAGTTCCAGATGATGTTTTCCACATTCAGCACTTGATGTTTGACCAGTTCGCGTAGCAGCCAAATCAGCTGGCGACGCGCAACTTCCGACAGTTTGGCATATTTTTCGGCGACAAGCATGGTGAGGTTTGTAACCACTAAATTCATACCGTCGCGCGCTACCATCGTAAGATCGCGATATGTTTTCGGTGCAAGTGCGGAATCTGTGAGCATTATGTATAGGAAGCCGATGGAAATTTCCTCGTGTTGTTTCTCCTTGCATACAAGTTGCGACAGGATGTCGTGCATGTCTTTGTCATTTAGGCCATTGATTTGCTGCTGCAGATTTACGAAGGCGCGCTCAAACCGCTGCAAATAGAGACAAACATTAAAATATTTTTAATAATTTATCATCAATTATCGTTTGGTTTCCCTAGTTACGTTAACGAAAAGGTTTATTTTTATTGCTTGACGAATTTTGCCAATTAGAAAAATCTGTAACATCGATTTGAATAGAACATAGTAACTCTTATTCAAAACACACAACATGTAAATGCAAAGCACACGGGATTTTATCTGACCATAATAAAACTAATTGTGTGTGAAGCATATAGAGCACTTAGGCAGATGGAAATCCAAGATACTGCAGTTGTCCAAGAAATCTCCACAAGGACGCACAATAACAGCATTTTTAAGCCTCTTTAAAAGCGTGAATTCTTTACTGTAATTAATTGGACTTCGTGTCATCACACAATAACAATTAGAAAACAAAATATAAATAATTGGCATCCGAAGCGAACCTCTTCCAAATCATCTTTGAAGTCGACAGCCGTGCAGACAAACAGCTTCGATGTGTAGTTGTTCTTTTGTTGCTCCATTTTTTGAGTTGCTTGTATTTGATTTTTATTGTGTTTTCTCAATGGAATCGCATACTTAAAAACTTATTTAATGTTATAAATAATAGATCAACTTTAAGTTTTAATTCTAAATCGACTTATAAATAAAAAAAACTGTGAGGGAAAATCAGAATAAAAGCCAACAAATTTTCATCAAACGAGTTCACTGTCAGTGCTCGACAGTGCTGCCAAATTTGAGTGATATAGTCTAGAATCACCAAGCCTGTCACGTGCTTGAAGCTACCAATACTTCAAGCCTTCAAGCATAACAATTCGTTTTAGCGGAAATTTAGAATGTTCAATGTTCGTTTTGAAGTTTGAATTAAGTATATTTTACATATTTATATTTTTAAACCAATAACATAATTCTATTAATACTACACTAAAAAAAAATAATGCAACATAAATAAATTTAAATGTACACCGAGAGGAAAACGTAGTTATTCATAACTACGTTTTCAACTACGGCGTGAATGAAAATCCTCCGATAACGCAACGTAGTCAATTTTAACTACGTTTGTAAATTGACTTCGGCGTAGTTACGTTCAACTTCGACATAATTATAAAAATATATTTTTGAGTAACTAGGCCATAGTGATATATAATTAATTCATAATTTGCGGGAAAATGTCATAATTTTTATTTATTTATTTAAAAATTGGATATTGATATAAAATATTGCAATTTGCGCCGATAGTCTTGCGGTTGCCAGCGTATGCCATGGAGAAGTCCTGGAGCTTCTGCAACTCCTCAATGTGGCGATGCTTTGAGAGTACCCATTTTATAGAACTTCGACTTGTATACGTTCAGTTCGGCAGCAGCTCTGCATACTGCGTCCGAGAGCATTTCATTATATTCTGTTGGAGGATGCAGCTGTACCAAATTAATGTTCTACCTTTCTTTGACAGAATATCTTTAGTCACTTACCAGCAGTTCTTTGGATACATCTTCTCGACATAAAAAAGGCAGGCATGATTGTTCAGGGTTCCATTGACCCAAAAATTGAATAAATGCATGCAATTCGGCAGAACACATTTTTCGTTCTAGAGTAGTTTTGAAAATTTTTAATTTTTGTTTTTGTTTTAAAACGTCATGGAACGTCATTGGAACGTAGTCGTTTACAATGTTTTTTGAATTAACTAGGGAAAATAGTCAATAGTTAACTACGTTTTTCTCTCGGTGTAGTTAAATTTAACTAAATTTTATTTACTGACCGTCCTAATAAAAATGTAATCATTTTTAAATAAATATAATAGCATCTAGAATAGGGATGCCCAACTCGGCTACCCGAAGCTGACTGCGAGGCCAATCGAGTGCTATACGAGGAGTATCTACGGGTAGAAGTGAGTGGGGATTGCAACGCTGAAATGAGCGGTGATTTTAGAGTTGCATTTTGAAGAAATTTCGGGAAATTTAAATCTCTCTTTAAGAGTTTAATTATTTCAGATTGATTTTAACGGACCCATGTATTTGCTTGTTTTTAAACTACTAAAATATAAAAATTTTAACATTTTAAATAATTATTCATTTTTTTCATAACATTTATATAATTTTCGTTCGCAAAATTTTTTTATTATTTGTTATTATTTTGTAAAAGGTTTTGGGATTTATAATTTGTGTCTAAAAAGATTAAAATCTCAAACTCAACAATATTCTGAAATATTAATTTATTTTACATTTGTGCCCTATTTTACTTAAAAAATGATGCAAAACTGAAGGAAGAGAGTGCGGTGAGAATAAGGTGTAACAAAGTAAAACAAATCTTGACATTCGTTGTTTTGTAAAGAAATGTAAATACACACAGAAAATCCTCTTTTGGCATGAGGTTAATTGAACCAACACACAGTGGGTCAGAAGGCACTTTTGCGTCACATAAATCTGTAACTTTTGTTGTACAAAATTAAATGGATACAATAAGTTAATAGATGTATCTTGTTGTTGTGAAAAAATGGGCGGAGTTGGAAAAGGGGGAGTGGCACCTTTTAGTAACGAAAGTTCATTAATATTATATATGTCAATAACTTATGTATTTTAACAGACAAATTGATGAAACTTTGGATTTATTTACTCTATGTTTATATCTTACGATAGTATAAAAATAGGCGTGGCACTATTATATATGTATGTCATACAAATAATGTTCGCACTTATGAAGTTTAAGAGATAAATTAACGAAACTTTGAACTTATTTAGCTTATAATGGTACATTATACCTTTTTAAAAATGGGCGGAATTGGAAAGGGGGAGTGGCAGTTTCATATGTATTACCCAGGCATTGTAACCAGAGCTAAATGAATGAAAATTTGGATTCATATAGTTATTAGTTATACAAATCTTTCTGTGAAAAATGGGGATAATATGAAAAAGTGGAGTGGAACTTTTCTTATATGAAAATTGAAAAAGATGTTTTTAACACTTATTTATCTGTAACTTTTTTCTTTTAAGAAATAAACTGTTAAAAGTTTAGATTAAATTAGTTTATGGCTGCATCTTACACTACTCCAAAAGTGTGCGGAATTGTAATTCAGGGAGTGGCACATTTCATATATTATATTTCTATTTTTTTGAAAAATGTAAATTTTTGCCACATATTTAACTGTAACTTTTGTATTTCGATAGATAAATAAATTTTTGTATTTAGTTATATATTGATTGTATCTTACTCTGGAATGAATCGGACAAGCGGAAGTGAAATTTTTCATATACACCCAAAAAAATATTGTTGTACTATTAACAAGATCAGCTTTGTTAAATTTCTCTTAAAAAATATTTGTGTTGTAAAAACATTCCTGTTGTTGCAACAAGATTCTTATTAATTGAAACACATGTATACAATACAATTTTACTCAATTAGAATACATACAATAAGAAAACAAAGATGGTTACCAGAAATATCACAGCCCTAAATATCAAGTTATTTACAAATTATTTAGATCGGCTTTGTGACAAACATCTGACAAATACGATAAATATTGCTGGCAACCATCTTTCAAATTTATGATTATTTATAGCAACCATCAATTAAACATCTTACAAATAGGAAAATAGTTGTGGAATATTTGAAAAAGGTACTCCTTTAGAATTCGCGGAGTAATTTTTATTGAATTAAAATAAAATGAATCAAATGTATTTTTATTTATTCTAAAACAGTATCCTGGGATCTAATCACGTAAATTAAAAACGATCGTCGTTGAAACGATAGTCATAAAATGCTATCGTTTTTGTTTGAGTAAGACTATCGTCTAAACGATATCGTTCGACGGTTATCTTCATACGTGATTAGAACTCTGGCCTCTAATCACGTATGACGGTAATCGTCTAACGATATCGTTTAGACGATGGTCTTAATGAGGCAAAAACGATAGAATTTTATGACTATCGTTTCGACGACGATCGTTTTTAAGTTACGTGATTAGAGTCCTGGTTATACATCGCCATCGTGTTTATAAATCCTTCGAAGGTAAAATTGTACAACGACTTGAGACTTCTTCGCGGAATAGCCAAGTTTGCCTGCGCTGCTATCATCAAAGTAAACTCTGAAAAGAAATATTACCCATTACGTCTTGATAATTTCAATCCCAGGAAATTTTATTTTCACTTTTACCTTTAAAATGTAATATTTAAGTTGACACTATTTTACACTATTGGATTTACATAATTGTTGTGGACAAATCGAGCGTAAGGAAAAAGTACGTCATTTTCCTTTTTTATAGTAGTCAAATGACAAAATAACTCAAGATTTTGTTTGCAAATGTCCAAGAAATCAGGATTTTTGCTATCAGTCAACTGTGAATATCTCAATTATCATTGCTGTTGTGGCAAACATCTCGTAACTATCTGCATATATGTCATATTTAAAAGCAAGCATGACTTTCATAAACATCTTGTTTTCTTAGTATATGGAATACATAAGTTTTATATACCTAAATAACTACACACAGAAAAATCCTCTTTTGGCATGAGGTTGGAATATTGAAAATGTTAGTTGTTCCTACTAACTTCATTCGGTAAAATCGAATGGTTTACAAATTTGCTGGCGGAGCTGCCATATTAGCCTATACACATGAAATATTAGTCTAAACATCCCAAGCAACCACGGCTCGACAGTTGCCACAAACTATTGTAACATCCCAAGAAACAAAACGGTCCGTTAACGGTGCCGTATACGGAACAGCAATACGGAATACGATTCCGTAAACGTTTCGTTTTCTGGATACGAAAACGGTCCAGTGAACGGATAAAGAGGAACATCGGAACGGATTTCGAATTCGTTGAGAGTACGTTTCGACGGTGCGTTAACGGACCGTCATACTGGATTACAAACGGAGTGAGTCCGTCGAGAGTACGTTTCGGCGGTACGTTTACGGACCGTCAAACTGGATGACATACGGAGTGCATCCGTTGATATTTCGTTTTGACGGTCCGTTAACGGACCGCCATTCTGGACAAAATACGGAGTGAGTCCGTTGAGAATGCGTTTCGACGGTCCGTTAACGTACCATAGATCTGTATGAAAAACGGAATGAATAGATTAAAAACACCGTTTTCATACCATACAATGTATACTAAATGACCTCTTGCATATTTTTATTTTACAAGAAACAAACTTATTATGAATAAAATTGAATATGAAACATAAAATTTTTATCAAACAACATAATTGGTGTTAATAATTTTGTAATCTACTGAAATTCCACATGGTCGATTTCGTGTCAACAAAGACCAATACAATAATCATTTTATCACTTTAACTGGATTGCAGTTGTCATAGGGTTTCAATGAGTCTCTTTGTAGGGTGCAATGTTTAGTGATGGTCGTTTATCAGCCAAAAAGCCAAGACAATTTTGCATCGCACATTTTCCGCAAACTTTATACCTCATTTTCAAGAGCTCTATAGTCCTTTTTGAATGGAAAGACGTTTGAAGCCATTTAAGATTCTCAAAATATGGAACTGAAAATGTATGTAAATTCTGCAAAGAAGTTTTGAATAAATGTGTATTTCATTTATATTTTATTCACTTATCTTGTTTGGTCTTCGAGAGAGGCATTCACCAACTGTAATCCTCTGAGCTTATTGTTCATGTTCACAAAGTTAAATGAATTGAAATGTACACCAATAACGCAAGAAAATCGGTGCCGTTGAGTTGGAGTTGGAACAAAACGCAAATCTTACGGAGTTATTTAGCAACGGAGTTATTTAGCACGGAGCAAAACGGAATTCCAACGGAGTCGTCGGATTTGACGGTACATTAACGGTGCGTAATCGTTTGTGCTACGACGGATACAAGCTCAATGATCCGTAAACATGACGTCAATGACGGTATTGTTTTTCGTGTGTGTCGTATGCTCCGTACAAATGTTTCTTGGGATATGTGTACCTTTTAACCCAAGTAACAACTTTGTGGCAACTTAAGTGATAGCCACACAGTTGCCATTAAAGTGTTTGTTCTAAATCATGCGAAATATACTGATATTAAATATTAATGTTAATTATATATAAACATGTTCCTATTAGGTTCTTCATTCTATACTTGCCACATATATGGAACATAATTCATTTAATAATTTGCCACTTTTTGCCACCTAATAGCAACAAAGTTAACTCCGCCCTTTATTGTATATGTTCCATTATCAGAAAATGACTTATATATCACAGCATTGCGACATATTAATGCGTATGTTCCATATATGTTATTAGTCACCTCTTTAGGACTACATATTATTAGTTTGCAACACACAATATCAGAAATTGAACATCAAATTTCTACAAATTCTGATATTTTCATAAAAAATAAAGCTTGCTTTAATGTTTCAGCAACAATACTACAAACATTGAAGCAATTCGTTCATTTGTTGTTGCTGTTTTTAGTGCAGCCGCACAAACAAAGCGTGAAATGTAAGAACAAGTTACGATGTTGTTGCACCTTTCTTTATAAGAAACGTCAAAATTGTCGAAATAACAAAAATGTTCGTCTGTGATAAACAGAAACAGAATGTACATATAAAAATGGTAAAATGAATAATTTATCAAAGAATATCAGAAATTGAAAATTAAAATTCTACAAGTTCTGATATTTTCATAAAAAAAGCTTGCTTTAATGTTTCAGCAAAAATTTTCTAATATTTGAAGCAACTACACTCTAAGAAATCTGATTTAGAAGTAGTGAATTTGCTACATTTATTACAGTTAATTTACTCATTTAATTTATGTGCAATTGAAATGACATCTCCCAAGATGTACATTCATGTTGGCGAACATTTGTTAAACAGTTTGTGAACTTTTTTATTTTGTTCACATTTGCTGAATCCGCCCCGTAGAGATGATATAAAGTTTTCTAATAATATTTAACCATAAAAAACAACGCGTTCTATTGTGCTATTTTTAACACGCATTATCTGAATAAATACAGGGTTTTGTGTGTATTTTTTACACTCATAAAATTGTATTTTGACACTACAGATGTGTACTAGTTTTACATACTTTTATGTGTAAATTTTATTTTTACACATTCGTTGGAATTTACTACATTAATAAGAGGAAACCGGTTTCGTACATTTATTATATTAAATTTTTCTTAGAGTGTATATGACATATATTTTGTTGTGGCGCCGTCACTTCAGTTTTCCCGCTCTAGCGGATAAAAATTACACCCAATTATCCAATACCCGAAATTTGACAAATTTGATGGCACCCAAAAACTACACTGGCACCCAAAGTTTCTATCTCGGTATATATAAAGTCTTTGAGTTGTACTACATGTAGGGTGTGTGGTCGAATTCGACTAAATTACTGACTAAACTAAATTTTGTCGGTAATGCAGTGTTCGACTTTTCAATTTAGAAAAATCTTCGAGCAGACTAAATTGAACTAAATTCGATGATAGTAAACAGACATATGATAATCAATTGATTATAAACTTCAACAATTACCGGTTACCGAGTGGCGATCGAACGAAAATCCGTTCAATTTAGTTTAGTCAGCAAATTAGTCGAATGGGCACACACGCGTAGTACCATGTGGGTGCTGCTAATAAATCGCTACTCTGGCAATGCTTCAAACAGATACGTCATGGTTCGTGCTTGAAACATATGCATTCGTAAAGCTTGTTGGCGAGCGTTAACTTAGTACAAAAGTTATCATCAGTTGTTATCGTTGCAAATTTAGTCTCTAATAGACGAAGTAAATATTGTGAAATAATGGAGGAATTGCTAAATGACGTTGTTCCACACGATGAGCTGGAAGTAGATACTAATTGTTGTAATACTCATTGTTGCTAGAAATTAATTTTGAAATTACAGAAATTCGAGAAAAAATATCTACAAGAATTGGAATTAGACAGAGAAGTAAGCACCGAGACAAAATTCGAATATGCATTTTGTTTAGTACGCAGCAGATACACAAACGACATACGAAAGGTAGATGTAGTGATGAATCATGTTGACTTTGCTTCCCTTTCCTGAAACGGTTCCATAACGGTTTTTTTTTGTTATTTGCAGGGTCTAATGATCTTGGAAGATTTGGCAAGAACACATCCAGATGGACGTCGTGATTACATATATTATTTAGCATTTGGAAATGCGCGAATAAAGCAGTATACGGAGGGACTAAAGTACTGCAAGGCGTTTCTTGAAATCGAATCTAATGAGCAAGTCCGGACGCTCGAGGTTTGTAAATGACCCCCGACCTAATACCAATAGTATCAAGTTAAATGTACCCTTGAAAATCAACTATTGCACTGTAACAAAATATATATTGATAGTTTTCTGTCGATTTCCATGTATTAGTGTAGAGTGATTTCGAAGGGACATTTAAAATATTTATAAAAATAGTTGGCTTAAATCTTTGCAAAAAAAAGCATATGTAAAAAAGCATGTTATATTCTTTAATTTTAGGAATATATCCAGAAGCAAAGCGACAAAGATATGGCCAAGGGGATAGCAGTCGCTGGCGGCGCAGCTTTAGTGATTGGTGGAATTCTTGGACTTGGAATTGCACTTATAAAAAAGTAATAATCTCAGAATTCACATATTTTTGTAACAAATTATTTATATCACATACATACCAATATTAATTCAATCAATTATTTTTGTAGTAAACAAAAACGCGATAAATAAAAACATAGTGTAATGGATTTGTTTAAAGGAGCCGTTGTTATTTTTTTATCCCGTCCGGATCAATTTTATTATTAGCTGATGTGTACTTAGCAAGTTGGAATATGGAATAATGCACTTTAGAGAGGAAACCTCCATACCATAGTTTTTACACGCTATTAAACTTAAAATTTGAAATCTATATATTGTCTTATATTCTGTATGTTGTTTCGCCAATGGCTTGAGAAAATGGTCCAATAAAAGTAAACTTTGAAACAAAAGTTTACACAAAAGTGATTAATTTGAACTGCCTTTTTTTCGTTATTCTAAATTTGATTTTATTTGAAGAGTTTAAACTAGGCATTTGTTTAGGCTTATATTATATATTTAACATAAAACAAATCGATTTTGTAAATAAATGCATCCGTTACAGTGGCGAGTGTTTTCTTCCAAAGACACTGCCTTCATCACCTAGTAGTTGACGACCTCCTTAATAGCAGTCAGACATCTGTACTTGTTGGGCAAGTAGAAGGGTTCGAAAACATGTGGGAATGGCGTGTCCCAACCCGTGACACGTTTTACTGGCGCCTCCAAGTGTAGGAAGCACTTCTCTTGTATATATGCAGCCAATTCCGATCCAAATCCTTGAGTTAGTGGGGCTTCATGTGCAACCACAACGCGACCAGTTTTCTTTACAGACTATTAAGTATATAAAACAAAAATTTTAAATGCAGATATACATCAATTCAATCAACATACATTGCACACGGTTTCTCTGTCCCATGGCAGTATAGAGACCAGATCAATAACTTCGCAGTTGATATTTAGTTGTTGCTTAGCTAACTCCGCGACCTGTTAATGAAATATTTAATAACGTCACGCTTGTCCATTGCCAAAGTACTCACCTCCATAAGCACATGCACCTGGGTTCCCCAGCCAATTAGCGTGACATCAGTGCCCTTTCGCAAAACATCAGCTTTGCCCAACTCAGATACATAGTTTCCGACTGGCACCTCCTCTACCGCGGCACGATACAGGGTCTTTGGTTCGAAGACAATGCAAGGGTTGGGATCCTTGATGCAGGCCAGCAACAAACCCTTGGCTTTGATAGGTCCACGAGGTACTACTACCTTTAGGCCAGGCGTGTGCGCAAAATAAGCCTCAGGACTTTGAGAGTGGTACAGTGCGCCATGACCGACAGCGCCACAAGGAACGCGAAACGTTAGTGATCCGCAATCGAAGATGTTACCGCTTCGGTAACGATATTTGGCCGCTTCGTTGACAATTTGATCGAAAGCCGGGAATATGTAGTCGGCAAATTGAATTTCGGCAATAGCCGTGCTGCCTGTGTTGGCAACTCCAATGGCAAAGCCTGCAATACCCTGTTCACAGAGCGGCGTATTAAAGACTCGGTCCTTGCCGTATTTATCACGTAGATTGACAGAGCAACGGAAGACTCCTCCAAACCCTACGTCCTCACCAAACAACAGCGCCGATTTGTCCTGTTCCAGTGCAATGTCCATCGCATTATTGATCGCTTGGAACATGTTCATCTTCTGTGGGGATCCTGCATTTGCTGCCGATTTTTCCACATTTTTGTCCGGATAGTATGTGAAGTGTGATCGTGATAGTATAAAACTATTGCTGGCCAGTGTGGGCTTGACAGCATTTTGCAAACTTGGCAGGTATTTAGTAATTTTATTCATTTTGATAAGAAAACTATTGCAACAGGTTATCACACAACGATCACAGTTTCAGAATCGCAAAAAATCACCTGTCAATATTATGTAATAAATAGATGGGGTTGTGTTCAAACAGTTGTCAGATAAGAAGAGAAATACAGGCTTTTTACTTTATTCATTATAAAGAACGTCCCAGTCGGCACCTACACAAATTTTTTATGATTTTCGTAAATTACGATCGTTTGGCGATTCAAAATAATCATAAATTTCGATCATTTTGCTCGTAAAAAACGATGATAAATGTCAATGAAAAAAACATTCATATTTTGTTCGTAAATAACGATGGCTCGTATTTTTCGATTGTTTAAATTGTAAAAAAAGATTGTCAAAATTTATTATTGTTTTTGTAATCAAAAGTTCATTTAAAAAATGCATGAAATGTTCGATTTTTTTTAACAAGATTGAATTGTTTTTGTGAAAATTTTAAATCATTTGATTTAATTAAGAAGTAAGTAAATGCATTTGTGAGCTTAATATAAAAATTAAATGCATTGCCTTTTTTTTTTTTGTATCGTTAAAATAGTAGGAAAAAGCTCGTAAAAGAGTTAAAAATGATTATCATTTACGATTAAAATTTAATCGTAAAAAATATTAAAAACGAGTTCGTTTACGAACAAAAAACATCGTTTATAACGAGTATATAATCGTATTTTACGATCATAAAAAATCGAAAATTTATCATATGAGAGTGTTTTTAGTTCGTTTATGATACCTCGTTACGATGGACAAATTAAGAACGAAACTGTATGCGTTTTCGAATCATTTACGATTCTCGTATACGATTGTTTTATTCATTATTTACGAATATTTGCTATCATTTACGATGTCGTTTATGATAGTTTGGCCGGCTGGGGTAATACATGATTTACATTATATCTTCTGTGAGTCGATGTATCTCCTAAATTTGCATTTTTTTTTAATTTTCATATAAAAATAGTAATTTTTGAAAAAAATCAACCCTAGGAGATACAGTGAGACTCACAGAATTCTAAATAGAACGAAAAGAATAATTTTTAATAAAAAGTAATTTCCAAAATTAACTGTACTCTCAAAATCAGTCATTATTTAAATTTAATTATAAAACATTGATTATCAAAATGGAGGAATGTATGATTAGGATAGTGCACATTAAATGACAATTTATTTGTTTTTATTTTCAAATCGTGTAAGATATAAATATAATTATAGAAAATTCGACATAAACTTCTAGGAACGATTTTGAAATTTTGATTTTTGACTCATGAAATTCAGTGCCAAACTAGTTCTAATATTGTTGTGAATACACATAGAAAACTGAACAACGTATATTTTCATGATTGAAGAATATACAGGTTAGTTCATCTAGACAATTAGTTGGCATACACTATGCTGAGAATGTCAATAAGAAAATTTAAAAAATACAACAATTAATTGTCTATTTAAATTTTATTTCAAGGTTATGTTTATTGCACATTTATTTGGCTAATTTATTAAAATTTCACACCAAAAAATTACTTTTGGTATACACTGTGGTGTTCTTCTGGAGCCCATAGACAGCTTGAAAATTACCAAAGTGTTGAAATTTATTTATTGTAAAATTTTAAGTTTCAATTTTTTTATGAATTTGTACACCCAAAAAAAATCTTGTACTATTAAAAAAAATTGTATTTAATATAACAACCCAAGAAACAAAACGGTCCGTTAACGGTGCCGTATACGGAACAGCAATACTATTCCGTAAACGTTCCGTTTTCTGGATACGAAAACGGTCCAGTGAACAGATTTCGAATCCGTTGAGAGTACGTTTCGACGGTACGCTAACGGACCGTCATACTGGATTACAAACGGAGTGAGTCCGTCGAGAGTACGTTTCAGCGGTACGTTTACGGACCGTCATACTGGATGAAATACGGAGTGCATCCGTTGATATTACGTTTTGACGGTCCGTTAACGGACCGCCATTCTGGACAAAATACGGAGTGAGTCCGTTGAGAATGCGTTTCGACGGTCCGTTAACGTACCGTAGATCTGTATGAAAAACGGAATGAATAGATTAAAAACACCGTTTTCATACCATTCAATGTATACTAAATGACCTCTTGCATATTTTTATTTTACAAGAAACAAACTTATTATGAATAAAATTGAATATGAAACATACAATTTTTACCAAACATCATAATTGGTGTTAATAATTTTGTAATCTACTGAAATACCACATGGTATTTCCATCATCGATTTCGTGTCAACAAAGACCAAAACAATAATCATTTTATCACTTTAACGGGATTGCAGTTGTCATAGGGCTTGAATGAGTCTCCTTGTAGGGTGCAATGTTTAGTGATGGATTTATCAGCCAAAAAGCCAAGACAATTTTGCAGAAATCGGAAGCAGACATTGTCGAAAATCGAATGGTACCCCCTAAAGAAATCCCAAAAATCTCATTTACGGCTTTCGAGCGTCCGAGAACACAAAATATTCGTAGAAAATCGAGAGCTCTGGTTGAAACAGCCTTTGCCTCTGGAAAATTTTAATTCATGTTGCTACATTTTGTGACCCTTGTTACTGAATGGCTTGATTTAATGTTCCATGCACATGCGAGTATAAAATACATTAGCAGAATCAACCGTTTTTTTTTCTTTTTAATTATTACCTGTGTTTATCTTTAAATGTTTAATTTACTGTTTACATTTTATTTAAAGTGACAGCGTCACATGCTTACATTTTTTTTTAAATCTATTTGTATCAACAAGATGAATATCTTAGCATTATAAATGCTGTTGTAATTCAACAAGACTACAAGTGTTTGAATTAATAAGAATCTTGTTGCAACAACATGGATGTTTTTATAATACAAATATTTTTAAAGAGAAATTTAACCAAGCAGATCTTCTTAATAGTAAAACAATATTTTTTTGGGTGTAAACAAAGCATTGATGTTTTGTTTTAAATTTTTCCGCAAACAAATGTTGAGGCTTTCAAACAGGTTTCAAAAAAAGTAAATGGCGCCGTAATTTTGAAAGATGACTTAACCTGTATATTGTAACAATATATTGTTTTGTGTGAATGTCTGTACACACATACCGAAATATGGTTTATTATATTTGCCTCAAATAATTAAATACTTTATAATTTAATTTTATCATTTTATATAATTTCATTGTTAAATTAATTTCTTCAAATCAACTACTTTTCTGAAATTCTAGTACTTATTTTTCTAAACATGGCAACTCTGTAAAGCAATAATTCGAGATTGATCTTCTGAGCGACGCTGTGAAATTCGTCGCAATAAAAAGTTGTATTGCACAAGTTTTATATTAGTGTTTTTTTTTGGGGTCAAAACTAAAAATATAAACAAAATAATATAGAATATATTTCAAAAAATATAATACAAATAATAAAAAAACGTGTGCGAAAAAAAAATTCCTCATGAATTGAAAAATCCATCGTTGTATTAAAAAAAACTTAAGGGAAATCACTAATTCCTCAGCAATTAAAAAATACCTTAAAAGGTATTTTTCCTACGAAGTTGGCACAATGGTACTTGCTGGGTACTTTCTAAATTCGATATTCGTATTCTATACGTGAACAAATATTGGATACCTATAACTAAGCCATCACTGTATTTTTGTTAGCCTTTTTCAACGGACAATTTTTAAGCATTTATTTTTTATTTATTTGAGGCTAATTTAAGTAAGTGATATATTTGTATATTTAAGTAAGTGATTTAGCTTCAGAGTAATGGATGCATCAAGCAGTACGAATAACAATGACACTCTGGAGGACGATGCCTGGAAGGACTCTTTCGATAAATTGCTGGATCCTAGGCCGTAAGTGAAAATTGAAGTGCCAGAAGGAATAAATAATTAAAATTATATCGTATAGTGTACTGCGGCAGTTAAATGTGATCAAGCGAGATGTACGCGCATCCTTTAACATGAACAGCAGCGTCGAGAACAACAGTATCAATATTTCTAAAGAGGTGAAACACGATTGTTCGCCTTTAGTGAATTTTCGACGGTTGGGAGCTGGCAACCGTAACGTAAACATTCGCTGTGCGTCCATATCTACACCGATGGGAAAACAAGTCATCTCAAATCACTTTAATTGCTCATTGTCTCCTATTACAACATGGAAATTGAATTTCTGTGACCAGTCAGATGTACCGTCAAATATTGTAAAGGGAAACAAAGACGTTGGTAAGTTAAAAAAAACAACGTTCTGGAATAAAATTTTAAAACTTATAAATGAATAAATATTTTGTGTCAATGGTTTAAATTGGTTTCATCATGTGATCAACATTATATCTCGCCAAATTTGAAACGTGCTTGTTTTCGGAAGAGGAGTCAATATGAATTCAAAAGCAGATCATTCTCAAGGCATCATACCGAAAAATCATGTTTTTTTTCATTTTATATAAATATTTTCATATTTTTCTAAAGCCACAACTTTTTTAAACTTGATGCAGAAATACAGTTTAATAATGAGATTGAACCAACCAATTTTTGCAGACGAACCTGCTAAACGTAAAAAAAGCGTCAAAATAGTTGAAAACAGGCAACCAACAAAACCAAGACGAAAGACCACGCTTCAAACTAAATTCTTAGACGTATTGGATGAGCATGAACAAAAACGTCCAAAGTCAATGTCAACACGATACGTAGATCGGGTTAGCGGAGTCAAACGTCGATCAATTTTAACTGGTAATACTTATGAGATTTAATACAGTAACCCCAATAATTCTTACACTATATTTTAAATTGTACCGCAAATCTGTGATAACATAGTAGCATCTTCAATGGTAGTGAATGATAACGATGCCAAACGAAGTCGGGAATCACGCAATAATCCTAAAATAATTATTGTCGGTAAGTAAATGAAGAACGCCTTCATAAAATCAAAAAAAAATACGACTTTTGTAGTGTCCCTAAATAAGCTTTTCTAAGAATACAAGTTCTATAGTTGTAGAGAATGTATGTTATGAAGTTTTAACTTTGCCCCTCTTTGTTGAAACATTATAAATATTTATTTTTAAAGATTATGATGACGCTTGCGACAATCAACGTAATAAAGATACTGATTTAGCACAACCCGTCTTAGAAACAGAACCTGTAAAACGTAAGAAAAGCGTGAAAATTATTGAAAACAAACCAGACAAACAACAAAGACGAAAAACGTCGCTAAAAACAAAATTCATAGACGTATTAGATGAACATGAACAAAAACGTCCAAAGTCAATGCCAACACGTTATATGGATCGGGTTAGTGCAGTCGAACGTCAAACAATTTTAGCTGGTAATTCCAATAAGATTAAAAGAGTAACCAAATTAATTCTAACACCATCTAAAATTTAAGTGCAACTAGAAGCATCTTCAAAGGATGTGAATAGAAACATTGACAAACGTGCTCTGGATACACATACTAATCCCAAAATAGTTATTGTCGGTAAGTTAAAAGAAATGTGTTATTCATAAAATCACGAAATTTGTTACGACTTTTGTAGTGTCTCTCTAAACTAAGTTTCCCCAAATAAGTTTAGAATTAAATGTTTTATTTAAAAGTACAAGTGCTATAGTTTTAGAGAGTGTAAGTTGTGCATTTTCAATTTTTCCCTATCTTTTACCAATAGTTTAAACCAGGGGTTGGGAACGGAACGAACGAAAAGCAAAAGTTCCGAGCGGAAACGTTTCAATCGGAACTTTTGCTCAAAAGTTCCGGCTCAAAAGTTCCGCTCGGAACTTTTGCATACAAAAAACGTTTGAATCGTTCCGATAAAGAACGTTCCGATGAAGAACGATTGATTCGTTCCGTTTAAAAGTTCCAATGTGTATGAATTCACATCTAGGTGTGTCGTTGGCACTTTTTTTGGGTGAATCGCTTCCTGTGGGCCTAGATACGCATCCAGGTGCGTCAGTGGAACTTTTTCGGGTGAATCGCTTCCTGTGGGCCTAGATACGGATCCTGGTGCGTCATTGGAACTTTTTTGGGTGAATCTGTTCCTGTGGGCCTAGATACGCATCCTGGTGCGTCATTGGAACTTTTTAGGGTGAATCGCTTCCTGTGGGCCTAGATACGGATCCTGGTTCGTCATTGGAACTTTTTTTGGGTGAATCGCTTCCTGTGGGCCTAGATACGCATCCAGGTGCGTCATTGGAACTTTTTCGGGTGAATCGCTTCCTGTGGGCCTAGATACGAATCCTGGTGCGTCATTGGAACTTTTTCTGATGAATCGCTTCCTGTGGGCCTAGATACGGATTCTGGTGCGTCATTGGAACTTTAAACTTTAAACACAATATATATTTTTTTTAAGATTATGATGACGCCTGCGACAAACAACACAATACAGAGACTGATTTGACAGAACCTATCGTTGTAGAACAACCTGCAAAACGTAAGAAAAGCGTGAAAATTATTGAAAACAAATCAATCACACAACAAAGACGAAAAATCTCGCTGAGAACTAAATTCTTGGATGTATTGGATGAGCATGAACAAAAACATTCAAAGTCAATGCCAACACGTTACATTGATCGGGTTAATTCAGTCAAACGTCAAACAATTTTAACTGGTAATGCGAGTATGATTTAATGCATTACGCAAAATATTTCTTACACTCTGTTTTAAATTGTAGCGCAAATCTGTGATAATATAGAAGCATCTTCGAAGGAAGATGATGAAAACGATGATAACCGTAATAGGGATATACGTACTGATCCCAAAATAATTATTGTAGGTAAGTTTAAAGATAAGTGCCCTTCATAAAATAAAAATAAATGGGATTTTCGTTGATTTTAAACGCAGAAGTTTTATAGTTTTAGGGAATATATGGGGAGCGTTTACAACTATTCCTCTCTTTGAACCCTAGTTCAAACACAATACATAAATATTTTTTTAAAGATCATGATGACACCTCCGTAAAACAACATAATAAAGAATCTGATGTACCACAACAAGAAGCTAGAAACGAACCTGCAAAACGTAAGAAAAGCGTTAAAATTAGTGAAAATAACCCGGTCACAAGAAGACGTACATTCGACGAAGACGTACATCCTGAGCATAATGAAAAACGACCAAAGTCAATGTTAACCAGTAACAAGCCGAAGTCCCTTGGTGCATGCCAACGTCAAACAATGATAACACTTCAGCCTGGCAAGTGGCGAAAGTCGTTGTATGTCTGGCGGCACACAAACAACATTAAAACGCGTAAGTATTTTAAATTAAAAAAAAAATTATTCTAATTCTCTGTATGATTGCAGCACACCTGGAAACAAATGGTACTTTTAGCGATGACAAATCGTTTGTTAACCAAAGCATTGGATGTCGCAAATCTGTCTTTTTACGTACAGAACCAACTTCAGTTGTCAAATCTGTTGTTGGTGCAAGTAGTGTTTGGGAGGAACGTGTACTCCAACGTTGTCAGCAAATATCAGCGCTTGAATTCACACAGACCTATACGGCAGCTGATATGCAATCGTGCAAAAAAATAGGCGAGGGTGCCTATGGCGAAGTGTTTATGAATACTTTTCCTAATGCCAGTTTTGATACCGTACTAAAGATCATTCCAATAGAAGGCAGAGAACTTGTTAATGGCGAAACGCAAAAAACCTACGAACAAATTTTGCCCGAAATTGTGATTTCATTGGAGTTGAGCAACTTGGATGATGCATCGCGAACGACAAATGTCACCTGTGGATTTGTGGGCATTAGAAAAGTATGAATATATATTTGTAAGATATTTCTTTATGTATTAAAGGTTCAGTCGGTAAAAATTGGGTGTTTTTAACCACCAAGTAAAATAACAAACAATTGGCAAAATGCAGTGGCAGATTGTACACCTGTTTCAGAAGTAGCCAACCCCTTCATCAGCGATCTTTCTCTGCAGATTCTACATTCCAAGTTGCTTAAGTTTTCCTTTTCCAACGAACATAATTAGAATTATGTGTATTGAAGAAAGAATCAAAAACAAAAATGCAAGAACTGCATCTATTCAAGATTTTGCCAAAGTTATTGTTGTGTGCAAACTGATATCAATTTAAAACCATTTCATTTTTACAACTAAAACCGTTTCCAAAACCATTGTACAAATTTCAGATTTTTATTCGATTTTTAAAAACCGATAAACCGGATATTTTAAATTTATGAAAAACTAAATCAGAGAGGAGAACCATTTTTGAGTGTTTAATGAGATTTGAAAAAAGACACAAACAAGTATCGCATTTTAGACTGTTTCAGAGTTCCCTTCAAAATATGACGCCCTTATAAATTAGAATCTATTTAAATTGGACCTCATAAGAATCTCCCTTCAATGAGTATTTTCGGATAACTCCGAAGCATTCATAGAAGAGTCCCATTTGGAAGTAAACAAATAGAATATCGATTTACTGAACTTGGATGTATTTTATCGGTTGTATGGACTAAGAAAACATGTCCTTTACCTACGAAATATAACTCATTTATAACTCTTTATGTATTTTTTAAAATGAAGTAATTGTAGAGTCGAAGAAGTCTTAAAAATAAGATTGTTTTTAAATTTCATTGATCATAAATTTAAATTGATCATAATTATGAGGGTTTTTGGACTCTTTAAAACCGTGCCTTGTACCCATTAAAGGGGTTTCTGGGTTCATTTACTCAGATTTCGTAAGTCATTTTGGCAAGTAATAGAAACGATCATGTTTTTAGTCACCTCAATCGAGTTTTATGATGAACGAGATCTCGTATTGTTCTCCTTCCGAGGGAAACTAAAAGCTAATCAAGTTTCCCGATGAAAGGGAAACATTTATAAAAATACCCATGACGATTTTCGTCGATTGGCGACATATTGGCTGCATAAAGCCTGAATCACACTATTGAATAAACAATCAACTTTTGAATCAATTTTAAAATAATTTTAATATCAATCGTGTGATTGCCCAACTTTTTTATGGAAAATTAGGCAATCAACGATATTAAAATTGTTTTGAAAATTGATTCAAAAGATGATTGTTTATTCAATCGTAGAATTCAAGGTGAAACTTGTAATTAAAAAAATCTCTGAATTAAAATCAAAATTTCCGTATATGAATATTAACATTCATTAGTATATTATACTAATACAATTTAAAGAATAATTGCGATTTAAATTTTTTGGGAATCTATTTTTTAACCGTACTATGTATTTTTTTAGTCCAAGTAGTGGATGAATATGGCTTACGATTGCAATTTTCCGAAAAACGTTACGAAATAAGAAAAAAAATGAGTATTTCCTGAGTTATAATATAGGAAATATACTAAATATAGTGTTTTAATAATAAATTTTAATTTTCTATAGATTGCGTGCGTAAGAGGAGAATATCCAGCACACTTGATGAAGCTCTGGGATGAATACGACGCGGAAAAAGGTTCTGAAAATGACCATCCGAATATATTCAGTAGCGAACAGCTCTATATTGTGTTGGAGTTAGCATATGGCGGACGAGATTTGGAAGCCTTTGTGTTTATCAACGCTGAGCAATCTTTTTACGCATTGCAACAAGTAATCATTCTCCAATCGTTTCATTTGCATTTATTATATTTTTAAAAATTTGATTAAAGGTTATATTCACATTAGCCGTTGGCGAGGATGCTTTTCAGTTCGAACATCGTGATCTGCATTGGGGCAATATTTTAGTTAATGCCACCACACAGAAATTTGTAACATATAAGTTGCAGGGAAAAAGCTTTGTGATGCCAACAATTGGTGTAAAGACTACCATAATTGACTACACTCTGTCACGCATGACTTTTGACGATTGTTGTTTCTACAATGATTTATCCAACGACGAAGAACTCTTTGACGCGACTGGAGATTATCAATTTGACATTTATCGCATGATGCGCGATGTTCTGAAGTATGCGCAGCATTTGTGATGTCTACATTTAGCTATATTTCTAATGATATTTATTTTCTTATAGAAACAATTGGAACAAATTTGAACCGAAAACCAATGTGTTTTGGATCTCATACCTAATACGAAAGCTGTTGAATGGTGTAACATATAAAAACACGCGCTCTAAAGTACATTCAACCTATATAAACAAACTAAAGCAATTGGACAAAAGCATTTTAAGTCAAAACAGTTCGATAGACTGTGCTCATTTGTTAATGAAATAATCGTACTACATATTTTATATTTTCTACGCACCTCTAAAAGTACATATATTTTTTCGTATTCATATTTGCTCTTTTTATTCATATTTTATTTAGTATTTATTTGCAATATTAATTTATTTAGTTTATTAATTTTTACACTGAAATCACATACGCGTTTATTTTTGTTTCAATATCTTACAGTTAAATAGCATTGAAATTAAATAAAACAATTAAAAAACATCAAATTGTCATGGTTTTGATTAATCAATTAATCAGGACGATTAATTGATTAATCGTAGTTCATTTTTGAAATTCATAAAAAATAACATAGTTTTGGAGTTCATAATGATAGCAAGTTTATATTAGCGAGACTGAAACCCGTTAAATCGAGCAACAGGTTTCAACTTCGCCCCTTCCGGACATAATATGTTAAAATCTTAAAAATAGATAAAATGTCAACCTTGAACATATATTAATTATAAATTTTAAAAAGGTTTCTTTTTGAGATATCGTCACTATCATGCCAAAGGGGCGAATGTGCAATTTTTGACATTTGCGTTTTTATACATTTTTGAATGTAATTTTTCCTCAAGTATACTGTGCTAAATTCGCGTGCTAAACAATAAATGTTTAGCAATAAATAGTTATGGCGAAAAGGAAAGATTCGCCCTTTTGGCATGACAAGATTTTCAATTTTTCGAATTTTTGTTATTTGCAAGAAAATATTATTAAATAATGATGCAGATCGATAGGTGCTTTAAAAACAAACAATAAATGCCTTTACATCAATATTTCATCTCATACCAATAAATAGTTATGGCGAAAAAGGAAAGATTCGCACTTTTGGTATGACAAGATTTTCAATTTTTCGAATTTTTGTTCTTTGCAAGAAAATATTTTTAAATAATGATGCAGATGGATAGGTGCTTTAAAAACAAACAATAAATGCCTTTACACCAATATTTCATCTCATACCAATAAATAGTTATGGCGAAAAAGGAAAAATTCGCCCTTTTGGCATGACAAGATTTTCAATTTTTCGAATTTTTGTTATTTGCAAGAAAATATTTTTAAATAATGATGCAGATGGATAGGTGCTTTAAAAACAAACAATAAATGCCTTTACACCAATATTTCATCTCATACCAATAAATAGTTATGGCGAAAAAGGAAAGATTCGCCCTTTTGGCATGACAAGATTTTAAATTTTTCCAATTTCTTCATTTTTTTGCTATAACTTTTTATTCGTGCAAGATAAAATAGTAGTTTATAGGTATTAATTGTCTGTTTTTAAAGCACCTATCGATTGGCATCATTATTTAAATTTGCCAAAAAAATTTCCTGCAAATAACAAATGGCAAATTAATGTTTGGCAAAATATTTTTAAATAATGATGCCAATAGATAGGTGCTTTAAAAACAAACAATTAATTTCTTTACATCACTATTTTATTTTGAGCTAATAAAAAGTTATAGTATAAAAAACAAAAATATTTGCGTTTTGGTCAGGATATATCCTCACAAACTTCGTATTTATAATTCAGTAAGTTCTTCAAATCCAAAGGTATTTTATATACGTTATAATAATTCATGAATAAACCAAAATAACAGAAAAAATTGAAAGAAAACTAAATTTTTATTATTTTTAAAGCACTTCAAACTTTAAAATTTGATTTCCCAACATTTTTAAAAATGCACATTCGCCCCTTTGGTATGACAGTGACGATATGTCCTTTTAATATATACTTTGTTTAAAACTGACCACTATCAAAGCAACCTGGTATGGATATTGTAAGACATCTTTTTGGAAATTTTATTATCTTTTAAATGAGACTTGTGTTTTATTTTGGTTCACTATAGCCTAAGTTACGTTCAATTGATTAACACCACTTCTGTGAAATTTATACAGTTTTTTATAATTTTAAAGCATTAAACCTGTAAACCACACTATCTGGGAAACTGAAATTTGGAAAATATTTTAATTTTATGTTGTTTCACAATACTTCCAAATTTAATTAAATTCTGAGATGGTTCTGCCAATCACTCGGTTGATTTGATATATCAAATTATACCCGTTCAGTATATTATTATGAATACGCATTGTGTGCAAAAACACAGGGTTTTTATGTATTTTTTACAATCACTCTTTTGCACTCGTTACGTCGTTAGCTCGTTTGGTTAATGCAGTGGACTACGAGCGTAAAGTTCCTGGTATCTAATACTACGAGCTTAAAGGTCCCAAGTTCGATGCCAGCAACTGTCAACATCTTTTTCTTAAAAAACATTTTTATATATGACACACGGTGAACAAAGTGATAAAAATTTTTGAACAAAACGATTTTTTTTTTTAATTTTCAATTTTTTTTATTATTATATAAATAAAAAACCCACTAAGAATAATCTGTAACCATTTTTCTTATACTATCAATAGTTTAAGAGATATGAGCCTTGAAACTTAGGAAAAAAATTGCATTCCATACATAAATATATAAAATACATATTGGAACATAACTAAAATATCCTTTCATATCCTATCACATCCTTAAAATTCTATTTAGGCTTTTACAAAATACACCTTTGCTCCGGTTTACAGAAAATTGTAGTGAAATACATTTTCGTTAGAATTTTATTAATTTGATTTTAAGTGTTTAGTATTTCATATCATAACACAACACAGATAAATAATACAAAGTTTATATTCACACAAATTTATATTATTTAGGAGAAATTTATATTATTTAGGAGAAATTACATGGCAAATATTACCATTGTTCATACATTTGTGCCATTTTTTGTATATTTATTCCAAGGGTTGCACTAATTGTTGGCACTAACTTTTTTCTAATCGCAATCAATGTGATAAAAAATTTATCATCCGGATATCGTTCCCGGATTAGGAGAAATACATGGCAAATCTTTAGATCAGGGTTCTTTGTAAAAGATGGATCAGATGCCTTAAATTATGATTACCCCAGCCAAATTTGATCAGGATTATTTTAGGTGCCATTTGGTAGCTATACCTTATAATGTTCTAACCAGGTACGGATGCGAAATAAGGCTAAACTAAACCATTCGGGTATCCATGCAAACAAAATAAAAAATATTTTCGGTACTCTCATGATAGAAAGAAGAAAAATATTTAACAAGAATTCAAATGTTTGTCCTTTTAAATATACTTGACTCCCCTTCGTTTTGAACTTATATCATTTATAAATTTCCGGTAAGTAGACATAAGAAATGTTTTTTTTTTATTTTTTATTAAGTGGTTTGTAATCCTAGCACAACAAGATATAAATCTTATAATTACAGTACTAGAAGCATGATGGAAATTTTAACATATCGAAAAATTAACATTATTAGATAATTTAAACATTTCAAATTAAATTTAGCAAAAAAGTATAATACGATCGATAGAAAGAAAGTTAAAACATTCCTTTCCAGCAGGAGTACATATATTTTATATTTGAAATTAAATTATATATTAGTTTATTACGTATATAGATGCATAAACAGATGGTTTTTTAAAATGATCTGCGTTGCTAATAATTCTTAAGTTTGTAGGAAGTGAGTTCCAAAGACTACTAGAGTAAATAAACAATTGGCGTTCAGACGTTAAGCAAGAATGCCTGATTTGCATAACTTGATTAGTACGGTTTGAACGCGAAAGTTTTATTCGATTATGTAAACAAAGTGGCTCTTGTGTAAAAATGACTTTATGCAATTCAGAACAGTAATTTCAGAACTCTACAATTTAATAAATTGTTAAAAGTTATATGGGATATTTGTTTCGCATAATCAGATATATGGTCATAGCGTTTAATTCCAAAAATGTATCTTGCAACATTATTATAAAGTACATTAAACTTCATCTTACTGATGCAGTCACAATTTGCAATCCAATAAAGAAGGGCTGAGATATGACTTTGCTATTAAAACTCTAATTTTGTGAGGTGTAAAATACTGAGTAACCCAAAGCATTGGATAAACTTTGTCTATTGCAGAATTAATGTGATTATTCCATGTTAATGTCGTATTGAAAGTTACACCAATTTAAGTCACAGGAGATATATAACTGGACATCATCCGCATAAATATGGTAGTGAGAATGTTTAAGTATTTTTGGAAGATCGTTTACATAGATGGAAAACAGAAGTGGTCCTAATAAAGAACCTTGAGGAACGCCTCTGGTGACATACACCGCTTGCGATCTATCGGATAGATAAAATGAAATTAAGTTGGTTGCTGTGGTTGAGAACTTATACATTTTTAAGAGCTTCGTGCATAAAATTGACTTATGAACAGAATCAAAGGCTTTTGAATGATCTAATAGTACTAGGAACGTAATTTCTTTATTGTCTAGTGATACACGAATATCTTCTGATACGTCGATTAGAGCTGTTACGCAACTACGTTTAGATCTGAAACCTGATTGCTTATCAATTAAAAGGTTGTTGGTCAGAAAAAAACTGTTTATTTGCTTATATACAAGAAGTTCAAATACCTTGGATATAAAGGGTAAAATTGCAAACGGACGGTACTCATTTACTGACTTTGGTAAAGGTATAATTTTAGTCAGTTTCCATTTTTTTGGAAATACGGAGATTGTTAGAATGGTATTAAAAATATGTGTAATATAAGGTAACAATATAGGAAGTATTGTTACCTTAATAGGATGAATGTCATCCAGCCCAATTGCATTTGATTTTATAGCTAGAAAACTTTCAAGAACGTCGAATTGATCTACACAAAAATATTAAATTCCGAATCTTGGTTTAATTCAGTAACACAGTTGTTGTAATGGTTTAGATAGACTGGTAGCAACGGAATATTGACAACCTTCTCGTTTAAATCAATAACATTTATTGCGTCTATCACATATGACTGGTTTTTACCAATTCCAAAGCTTTTGATCTCTTTCCATGTCTGTTTGCTATTTAGAGCCGATTCAAATTTGCTTTTGTAAAAGTTTTAGCAAGATTAATATTTTTAACAACATTTTTCCTATGTTGCTGAAATTGTTTATAAAGATCAGACGTTTTGTATCATTTCCATTTATTATATGCGTTATTCCGGATGGATATTAGGTTTTCTAGATTCCGATTAAACCATGGTCTTTGTCCGTGATTTATAGTTTTTTTAATGATATGAACAAATTTGTTAAAAAGAGTAACATTACTTACTTTGTAGAAAATATGTAGATGTGAAATGTGAAAAAGGACGATACGACAATTTTGAATACGACAGTAAATATTTTTTCGTGAGGTCGTCTTAAAAAGATACACATGTTTTTGAATCTAAAAATAAAAAAATATAACAGGAGAATTTAGAAAAAAGAACTCGCAACAGGAGAGAGTAGATCAGCAACATTTTGACCCAAGTAACAGGAATCTCCTGTTATTACAGGAGAAACGGCAACACTGGGACCACTTCGAATACAAATACACCCAGAAAAAAATCATGGTAAATTGATAGTATTTCAATAGAAAAACAATAATTTATACCATTAACATTGGTCAATAGGATGCGTTCCATTAGATCAGTAATATTGAAACTGTTAATAAAATGTGTTAATATAATGTGAATTAGTCGAATTACATTTTCCTAATAATTTATTTAATAAAAATGTATTTTAGTTAATTTATTGTATATATTATTTTATTTAAATGTCAACATTGATATTCACTTTTACAACACACACATAAAAAAACACTTTTTGCTGCAAAAGGTTATAAAACATTTAATATTTGCTTTGGTTTCCAATAATTGTTTGTAGTACTTTAGTCTGCAGTTATTTTTGAGTCCGTTGCCATAATAGAAGTTCGATGTATTATTTATTTTCTATAATAAATAAAAATATAAATGTAAATAAATATATAAATAAATTTTTTTACATTAAATACATTGAGTCCTTACCAATGTCGCGTTTAATAATGTGGATTATTACAAAAAATACATGCGACCATTTTGAGTAAACACGCAGAATGACGTACAAAACGAACATGTTTGTATTCGTTTTATGTTTTTTTACACCACGTTTATTATTATAGGAGGAAACCATTAAAACAACAGTTTTTATTCTATTTAAAATAATAATATTGAAATATTTAAGTTTATGGTACTGAAATTTTCAAATACTATTGAATTAATTAGAAAACTTTTGATTTAAAAAGAAAAAACTATTAATACATGAACCATAAGATAAATGGACGTACCATAAAGTACTTAATGGTACATTTTCTTCGGAGTGTATAACACGCATAACTCAAATGTTGAGAGAGCTCGGCAGGACTATAACACCAAATTATTAAGAAATGTATTCGTTTTACATATTTTTCTGTGTAAATTGATTTTATATATGTACACATATAGTAATTGTAATTTACTACATTAATAAGAGGAAAACGGTTTCCTACATTTATTATAGTAAAAGTTTTTTAGAGTTTATTATAACAATATAAAAGATCTTTCATATCGATGCGTCTTTCGAAAATTAACCCGTTTAAAAATTAGTATGAAGATTTTTATATACACAATGTAACGTGTTAGTTTTCGTAGGGGGCGTCGATATGTGTTTTAACAAGCATCTTGCAACAACAATGTTTATTATACCCTACACCTATGAGGTACAGGGTATATTAACTTTATGCATATATTGAAACGCCCCTTAGGAGGCGTGTCCGGTATGGAAAAGTATATATATTCTTGATCAGCATCACTACCCGAGTCCGTTTAGCCATGTCCATATGTCTGTCTGTCCGTCTTGCTGACCGAATACAGAATAACTTGAGAAATACTGATCAGAATGCCATGAAATTTCGTCTCAATATATTTTAGCCAAAAGTAGGAACTGAGATTGAAAATGAGCCAAATCGGTCAACGGGCACGCCCACCTCCCATACAAGTCACTTTTATATAACTCTTTCGGAACTAATAACTCGAAAAGTATTCAAGGTATAGTTATAAAATTTAAAAAGTATTTTGGAATTCACCTATAAATATGTGGTCCAAAAATGGACGTGATCCGCCCACTTTTTTTTCAATATTTCCCGGGTTTTCATAGTGGAAATTTGATCCGTAAATTATTAAAATCAAATCTATGAAATATTAGCCTTTCAAAATTTTAAATATAGGCGTGGTTCGCCCAATTATATTTTTCAATTTTTTTTTAGTTTTTTATACTTTTATATACATTTTTTAATTTATGGGGATATAAGACGTAAATATCTGATATAATATTCTGAGGGTGGGGAGGTTCAGCATAATTAAAAATTTTAAAATTAAGGTATGCAATTAAATATCCCACATTAATATCCCCCAAAGGTGTAGGGTATTCCATAGTCGGGCCCGACCGACTATAAAAATCCGCCCCATCTGACCGAACTTACCCATGTTTTTTTAAATAAAAATGTATGAAGAAATTTGACAAGGCTGCATTATTTTTTTTTTTGGTGTACAAACGAAAGCTTAGCAGATGCTTTTTGCAAAACACACGAAAGCGTTTCGTTTATCCAAAGCTTTTAGTAGAGTTAAAATCATTTGATTTCGCTGTCACCGCTGTTGTTGTCCTTTTTGGCATAAAACGCAAAACTTAGAACGCATAGAAAGCGAACGAGCAATATTAAGTGAATACGTCGCGACACTAAACTGCATTTACGACAAATATGATATTTTGTACATTATTTTAATATATACCAAATTCATGTAGCCCAAGGCATTATTTGGTGTTAATCACGCAACTAGTAGATGCAAACTGTAGCAAGTAAAAATGCAGAAAAAAGTTGTACAAAATCGATACGAATACGAAATTTTGCAATTTTAAGTAGTTCTGCGAAGTACACATTGTAATAGACGACGCAGTTACGGAGTTTTAATTAGAGTAAGGACATTGGGTCCTTATGAAAAATAATAAAATGTGAAAACAGCAGTGAGCAGAAATTTAAAAAAAATATAAAATATATATACAAAAAAGTGAAAGTACATAGACCACAGATAATAACGGTAAATTTCGTCCATCTATATATGTTTGTGTGTATTTTGTGAATGAGTGTATGTCACAATATTATGGATCCTTAACTCGATATCCTGGTGGTTTTAATTCAAACATAGAGCAGCTGTCTGCAGGGGTTCGAATCGATGTGATACAGACTTCCATTTTCTGAAAAACAAAAAAAAAAAAAACAAACTCTCCCTACCTCTTCAAAGACTAAGCATTAGTCATGTAAGTAGCAAGAGGGCAGGGAACCTCAAAAGCACGCCCTATTAATTTTGAAATTAGGTGTTTTTCACTCAAAGCGATGTTTAAAAGACCTGTTGAAGCCTTTTTCTTGCCATTGACAATCTCTCCCGGGACGTTACAATAATATGTAATTTACTTAAAAGCCTTTTTGAATTTAATCAGTCCCATACTGTGCGCCGTTTTTGTTACAACTTTTTGTTGCAGTATGTATCAGCTTCACTATGAAACAGATTACTAATTTTAACAAAAATAAAGGCTATATTTGAGATGTTTGAGGTATTTATTCATAGCAAATTAAACCTTGGGCGTGTCGGAAAGTGACAAGACCATCTTAGCATTTGAATTTAGGTCAACGCACTTTCCATTGTTGCAAGCAATAAAGCACACACACACACAACTGCTAAAATTCATACAGACAAACACATGCATGTCGCCATAAATATACCGTATAAGGTAACCAGTGCACATTAACCCAAAAGTATTATATTAACCTGTTTAAAAATAAGAACGTGCACACAGAATAATTGCCCAACCAACTTGTTCGGTTCTCTCAACTGTTTATCGTTTCTTAAAGTAAAACTAGAAAGGTTATAGTTTGGAATACAACCAATTTAGAACAGTTTTAAAACAAAACGGTGTGTGTGTGTGTGTGATCTAATATTAAGTGCCAACCAAATATTGCAGTTTCCTCAACCAATTTGTAGACATTGGGCCATATTAATAAAAATCGACTTTAATCAAAAGTTTAAGGAAATGCTCCGAATTGTCAAAATGTTCCGCATCTCCATCAATTTTAATGCTAAAAACCATTTGCTAATCATCGAAAATATAAAATTTTAAATTAATAGGTATTAATAAAAACTATGAGCTGACCATTTACTTTAAAAATTCCGAAATAAAGTAAAAAATTTCTTCAAAAAAAATGTAAGTTTGCTAAAAAGTAAATACTTTTTTTATTAATGTTACCCATTATGTTTTCGTCGGATGAATTTCGTTGTTACAACTAACTTCTAATCGTCTTCCAACCTTATTACAAAATAATAGTTTTCTATCTGTGATATATTTAGAAAATCAGTGATAAACACATTAGTTCAAAGTTTATTGCTTCTACTCCAATTTAAAAAACCCGTTACTCCAATTTAAAAAAAAAATCTTTCTTTGCAGTCTCCACAGGTTCAGATTCAGAGAATAAAAAAATACCAACGTTAATCGGTACTGAAACCGATTTAAAAAATGCGTGGAACCAGAATCGGAAACCATATAATTTTTTTTTTGTTGGAACGGGAATTGCTATTTTTTAAATCTTAAAACGAGAACTCGGACCGATATTCCAAGGGTTTTATTCCCACTCTGGGACCGCAAGGAACTGAAATTGTAACTGGAACCATAAAAAAAGGTGTGGAACCGGAATCAGAACCGCTATTTATATTTATATATATCCCGTGATTTCTCGTGCTTTTCGTACATGCCTTTAAATTTCATCGTCGGGCTCGTGCGTCTCACCAATCGGCGTACCCGTGCGTTACTATTTTAATAGATAATATGTCATTACTATGTTATTATTTTCGAAATAGAAAGGGGATAATTCTTACACTGACTCTCTTTGTAAGTCAGATAGTGGATCAGACCTAAATCAAAATTCTCATTTTTTTTATTTATTCACCTATTTTGTATGATTGAATGCAGTCTATCCTTTCCTTATTACAATCCTTGATAGGTTTCGCCCGCAGTTTTAACGCCATGCCAGACTAGTCAGTGTTGCGCGCGCAGGCTCTAGTTTTGCACTCCAAGCGCCGTAAGTTTGTTTTGCACTTGGTCGCTCCATCGGACATTCGGACCCCCTATTCTACGTGGACCACCGTCGGTTAAAGATTTTAACACATTTTTTGAAGGAGCGTTTTCATCCATATGCTCGACATGTTCAAGTCAGCGTATGCTCGACATCTCAGTGTCGGCGTAGAGGTCATACAGCTCATTGTTCCATCTGATTCTGCAAGCGTCCATGCCTCATCGACATAGAGAATGACTAGAATGATTTGTGACTTATAGAGTGTAATTTTTGGGCGTTGAGAAAGAGGTTTGTTCCTCAATTGCCTACTGAGGCCAAAATAGTTGTTGGCAAGAGTTATTCTTCGGCTAATCTCATTACTGAAATTGTTTTTGGTAATCACACTGGTTCCTAGGTAGACAAATCCTTTACAACTCCGAAATTGCGATCAGCAAGACTCTCTTGTTGAAGATAGTGTCATTGTGATGAAGTTCGGCAGCTTTTATAATCTTCTCCTTTATCGGGTCGAAGAAGTCACATGTCGCCATGTCTGAAACCTTGTTCCAGCAAGTTTTGACTTATGTTTTGTTGGTATACCAAACACAGACGTGGCGGCATATAGATGACTTCTTATCGGACTGTAGAAGGTAGCTTTGTAGTCGTTGGAAAGATGGTGGGTATCGATTTGTTCATTTTCAGGACTAGACGTAATGTGAAAATATTGCATATGGTGAATTTATCAGTTATGAAGCCGCATTGTTAAAGTACGATCATTTTGTCGAATATGGGGTTCAGTCTTTCACATAATACCAAAGTTCGGAAATACTCACTCACGTTCACTCATGCTCATGAAGGTGAACACAAATTTTATATCGTTGCTTCACTGTTCATAAACACTCGTTGCCTCAGATAAGTACGATCAAAAGTGAATACTCGTTATAGATTTGAAATACTCGTGCTCGTGAACGAGAGTAATGATTTTCTTCTGTTTACTCTTTATTCACGAAGGTGAAGCAACTAAAATTGTCTATGTTATTCATATTCATAAATGATAAAGATCAAATTTAGCAAAACTTTTTATTCACGCTGTGTATGCAGTTAAGTGTTGCTTATTGTGGTCATGGGTAAAAAAACCATTTTATTACCAAAAAAATTGTATTGCGAAACTTGATTGCGGACATCATAGGATGTCATTTGTAGTGGGTCCGAATACTAATTTTTGACCCAATCATTTTTATTGCGGAAATAGATTGCGAACATTATGGGATGCCTAATGGTACCATTTAGAGTGGTCAATGTCCACCAATTACCAATTTGACGCCTCAAATTTTATTTCGATTGCGGACTTCATGGGATGCCTAATGGTACATTTTGGAGTGGTAAATATCCACCAATAGTGGGTCCGAAAACCAATGTTACACCCAAAAATGTTTATTGCGGAAATCGATTGCGAACTTCATGGGATGCCTAATGGTACCATTTGGAGTGGTCCATAACCCCTTTGTGTTGGTCAAAACTCCCATCAAAACTTATCTTCTTATCGATTTTCGAAATAAAAATATGTGGGTCAAAAATTGGTTTTCGGACCCACTATTGATACCATTAGACATCCCATGAAGTCCGCAATCGATCTCCGCAATAAAAGTTTTGTGGTCAAAATTGTCAATTGGTGGTCATTGACTACTCCAAATGGTACTATTAGGCATCCCATGAAGTTCGCAATCGATTTCCCCAATAAAAGTTTTGTGGTCAAAATTGGTTATTGGTGGTCATTGACCACTCCAAATGGTACCATTAGACATCCCATGATGTATTTTCGGACCCACTGTTGGTGGTCATTGACCACGCCAAATCCAAACCACTCCAACAATTTTGGGACAAAAAAAAAATTTTTAACCCACTTTTTGAGATATGTTTTAATTTTCTTCAAAGGCTACACTCAACATGTGAATAAAAAGGATTGCCAATTTGATTGTGAACACTTTTGAATATGAACAGAAGAAAAAATAATTTGTTGCTCATCTCTTATGAGGAGTAAAAATGTAGCGAATGTGAGTACTCGTGAGCAGCCAAATTCTGTTCGATAACGAGTGTTCACTTTAGAATAACGAGTAAGTCGGATTTTTCTTGCTTACTCGCTCGTGAAGTGTGACGAAAAATAATGAACTTTCTTATTCATTTATGAAGATTTATCGTGTGTGAATAATTTTGAATATTCATTAATGAGTATTGCCGTACCCTGCATAATACGCTCGATAGAACGTTGTGCTTATACCACGGTTTTGGATATTATTATGGGATCCTCCTTCTTAAGGATTGGATAGAGTACGTTGAGATTCCATTCGTTGGACATGCGTTCTTTTGACCATATTCTGGTGATGATCTTGTGCATGCTTGTTGTGACCTCATCGACACCGTTCTTAAAGAGCTCAGCAGGGAGACCGGATCGAATGCGGTCCGTCTAAAAAATGTAATTCGGAAATTTGATGTTATCATGGTTGCACCATTACAAATTTCTAAGGCCATGAACAGGATTTAATCATTGATTATCATAACCCGACCAGTTACTCTTTTAATATAAAACCAATTAAATTATAATATAAGCAAGAAAACTATTAAAAAGATTAAACATTAGACAGACATTAGAAAGATTAAACAGTAGTATTTATTAGAATTTTATGCTTGAAAAGGGTTACAAAAATATTAAAAATGTTTACCGATTTATATATCCTATACCATTCAGAATAATGAATAATTAAAAAATTCAGGAGTACATCGAAATGTCCCAAATTAATATCTCCATTTAAGTATTCCAAATTCGTTCCGACATATTTTCACCAACCTATGTAAGATTCCGTTTGTTTTTAACAATATGAATATAAATTCTGAATTTTTAGTAGAAATAGGATTATATTAAAAGAATCTAATATTTGACATTCGCAACGAATTTTTCTACAGTTTTAGACTTTTCTTTCCATCCATTTAAATTATAATTATTGCAATACTTATCAATGTTAATATAGCTTCAAAATGCATGCCGTTGGAATACATTCGGCCATGGCCATTAAACGCCAGCGCAAAAGACGCGATGAACAGAAAAGGGCGCGTGAAAGACGGTACAGCACGCAAAGTTCGGAAAGTGGTGAAACTTTTCATTCGCCAAGTGGTTCGTTCAGAAGAAAATATCACCATGCCCACAATGTAGTTAAACCTGGACCAGGAATCGATACTCAGGTAATAATCGAAACTACTTTTTTGTTGCCAACTTAAAACACGACTGAAATATATTCATTGCCCTTTCATCAGGTTGTCACAAGTATAGGCATGCTTCATATCGGAATTGTCTTTATAGTTTTTGGTTTGTTTCTTTGCGGTGCTGGAATAATTCCAGATGAAACAATGTCTTGGAATGTGTTTAGTAAGTCATCAACTATCAAAGTTTATGATATATTGTTTTGTAACTGTATAATTTGTAGGTTCCAGTACGGCCTGGTGGAACGAGGTGACATGTACTGGATTGTTTTCTCTCGGGTTGGGACTATTTTTGCTGGTATTAAATTGCCTTATTAGTCGCAAGGAGGAGGAAGATTTGGAAGATTACGTACAAAGACAATTAACTCGATCACGATCGGGACATCGTTTAGAACGGGATGTTGAAACAGGCGTTTTGACTACACGCCATGCTCGCAAGGCTGTAGCAATGCAAAAGAATGGAAAAAATGGGACGGCAACTGATGTAGCTTTAGTAAATAACGTTCCAGATACTGTAGCTAATGGTCCAATAACAGTACGAAATTGTAAGTACGAACAATAATTGAATCGTATCCATTTTCGTAAAGATATTTATTTTATCAACATTTTAATAGTTGTTTTCAATAAAACAAAAACTATAAAAAATACATTTTTTTAAAATAAAATTATATGTACATTTACTTTAAGAGTGTCACTGTCATTTACTTTAACAGCGTTATAAATAAAAAAAACGCGTCCCAGTTTCGTTTGACATTTTAAATGCATTTTAATAATATCAGTCATATGATTTTTTTATGAAATTTATAAAATTAAAAATATTTAAGCAGCATGATTAGGAGCAATAATTTCTTAAACAGTTTCGTTATATTTGTATGATCTTTTGTTTCCAAAGACGTTTTAAACTACGTTTGTGAATGCAGATCAAGCCCACTTTTACTCTAGACTTAGCAAATTTCTAAACTACACATTATTTTATAAATGTTTTATTGAATGTTTTCCATTTAAAACCCTGAAAATAACGAAACTTTCACTAAGTTATAAAATAAGTAATAAAAAATATTCCTCACCTGCTCAATTTGGATTACACTGTTCTGCAAAATGAACGTAACGTTTTTAGAAAAATGTATTTTATATTTTTTGCATTTTTCACTACATTTTACAAAAAACTATGAAGAGTCTGAACGGCCATTGAATAAAAATAAATCAAGAAATGTCATGGCTTTAAGAGAATTTAAATATTGTTTATGGTTTGGTTACTATAACCGGTTAAACATGAAAATGTCAGAAAAAGGACAATTTATTAAAACACCTGAAAAGCATATTTAATACATATATATATTTTTATATTTTAAATCATTAAAATTACTTGAAATTCTACTCAATACGACAATAGTATTATTTTTTCTGTGCATTTTTTGTTGATTTTCAACTTTCTATAAATAATTCACTTTTTATTAAAAAACATTGTAATTCTAGCAATATTTTACTGTTATTTCCAAATATGTAATAACAATTAATAATTACTAGGGTTAGTGAACATACTTCTACTGTTCTGTATTAATGCGAACAGTGTTTGTTCTATTACATTAAAATATCAATTGATTTTACAATTATTAATTTCATTCATTTAAAACCTTACATTGAACTTTCATTCATATCATAAATCTGTTCTGTTGCAATATCTTCAGCATATCATTACTATAGAAATATGTTAATAAATATATATATATATGTTTTTTAATTTTAAAAGATAAATTTAATTCACAGTTAAGTTTTTTAAATGCGTCTAACTCAAAAAGTAGAAAAGACACAGTAAAAGCAATATCATTGTCGAAATATATATTCTCTCTAGTATTACCAATGATTTAAAATTTAGAAGTTATTTTTTATTAAATATGCTTTTCCGATAATTCCATAAATTGTCCTTATTTTCAAAATTTTTTATATTTAACAGTTTTAATAGTAAAAAAACTATTATATATATAGTATTTTTTTCTGGGTGAGGAGAAGGTAACATTATTTAATTCGACTTAACCAGTGATATGTGGTCCATGCTAAAGTGACCCAACTTTAAACTTATGCACATTGATGTTTTGAATAGCCTGGTGTCTTGAATAGCCTCTAAGTATAAGAAAAAAATGTCACATTAAGTACTTAATGGTACGACTATTGATCTTATGGTTCATGTATTAATAGTTTTTTCTTTTTTAATCAAAAGTTTTCTAATTTATTTGATAGTATTCGAAAAATGCAGTACCCTAAATTTAAATATTTCAATATTATTATTTTATTAGAATAAATACTATTGTTTTAATAGTTTCCTACTATAATAATAAACGTAGCATAAAATACGTAATCGCGATTATAAACATGTTCGTTTTGTATGTCCTTCTGCGTGTTTGTGTTTGCTCAAAATGGTCGCATGCATGTTTTGTATAATCTACATTATTATATGCGACATTGGTAAGGACTCAATGTATTTTTTGTAAAATTATTATATATAACTTATTTCTATTTATAACATACAATAAATAATACATCGAACATCTATTAGTGCAGACAGTCCTTTTTAACTTTTGCAACGAGAAGTGTCCATTTATGTGTGTGATTTTTAAAAGTGAATTTTAATTACGACATTTAAATATAATAAATTATACAATAAATTAACTAAAATCCACTTTTGTTTTAATAAATTATTAGGAAAATGTAATTCGACTATACCATAAAATTAATAATACGTATTATTAAATATTTATAGGTCTTGCTTATTGTAAGAGCACATTATAAAATTTATGGTACAACATCATATTGTATTAAAAATGTGAATTTTATTAAACTAATAGTACGCTCCCGAATGACAATTGAAATACTATTCATTTATCATGTTTTTTTTCTGGGTGTAGTGCAACATCTTTTAGATCACATCAAATCTTTCGCACGATAAATAATTAATACAAAATTGGCTTCATTTTTTCAGAAATATCAGCCATACCAGTTGGTAACTACCAATTCGTCATAGTCAAGTTGTGTTTTTTTTTGTTCTATATAAAAGCTATATAAAAGGTCTGTCCATAATTTCTCAGAAAATAAATATTATTTTAAATTCAAATTCATTAGTTTTTAGTCTTTTATTAATGAATTACTTTTGATAGATTGAATTAAATTGTGTAGTTATAACATTTTATAACAAGACTCAGAAAAAACATGATAAATTAATATTAAATCAATAGAAAAACAATTATTTAGAGTATTAAAATTGGGCCATATAATGCGTACCACTAGTTCAATAATATTCAAACTGTTATGTGGTTGTACTATAAATTGTATAATGTACTCTTTCAATTTCAATTAATTTTAATATTTTTTTAATTTTTGGTATAATCGAATTACATTAGCCTAATAATTTATTAAAACAAAAATGGATTTTAGTTACTTTTTTCGTACAATTTTTTAAAATTTAAATTCACTTTTAAAAAATCACACACATAAAACATTTAATATTCGCTTTAGTTTCCAATAATTGATTGTATTATTGAGTCTGCATATATTTTTGAGTCCTTTGCCATAATAGAAGTTTGATGTATTATTGATTTGAGCAAACACGAGCTAAAAAAGTTGGATTACGATTACTTTTAATTACGATTACTAATTAATCGTAATCAAAGATTTGAAGTACAGAATCGTACTTCTTTAATAGTCGTAATAAAAAATTTTGATTACGATTAGAAAAAAGATTTTTATTCTTAGTACAATTTGATTATTTTCACGACTACTTTAAAATAATCAAAAACTAGTAATCCAACTACTTTTTTTTTTGAAAATACTCAAAAAAAGTAAAAGAAGGAAACCATTAAAACTAAAGTATTTGTAATAATACAAATAATACCATTGAAATATTCAAATTAATGGAAATGAATTTATCGAATACTTTCAAATTAATTAGAAAACTTTTGAATTAATATGAAAAAACCATTAATAAATTAACCATAAAATCAACTGTTGTACCAATAAGTTCTTAATGGGACTTTTTTCTGAGTGTATTACCTTGTAAATACTACCGATTTGATCATTTTCATCAAAAACAATTAATTAATTTATCACATGGAAAACGAGTCGTATGAGTGATATTAATATCAATCGTGCCCACACGATTAATATTGAAATTGTTTGAACATTCAATCAACGGTTGAACGTTTATTCAATCATGTTACTCAGCATTTAAATTAAGAATATAAAAATGCAAAAAATTAACATTTTAGTCGTAAATTATTGAAAACTAATCTCTGATTAGCCATACAAATCTGTAGATATATGCATATATGTTTTAAAAATAGGCCTTGTTCGCCCCACTTTATTTTTATCTTTTTAATTGTGGGGACTTAAAACGTAAATTTCGGATATGAGAGAGTGTTCATCATAATTATGAACTTTAAAAGTTAGGTATACGGGCCAGTCCACACCAAATCGACCAACAAAAGTACAAATTTATAACTCTACTTCCAGAGATACAGTGGTTCAAACTTACAAAAAATGGGCCAAAAATCACTTGTCTATGGTTGTTTATATTTCAATATCTCTTAAAGTAGAATGATAGAAATACTGTTAATAGCTCATTTTAAAGCTAATATAACAAGCTTTTAGATCAATTGAGTTGTAACTTCTAAACTTGAACATGTGGCCGTGGTCTATATCCTTGCACTTTAAATATGATGTCCTTAAAAAGGACCATTTTTAAAATTCTAAAAAAAAACTCATATTTTGGTTGATTTTATATAAATGTTCATGATAAATTTCAAGATGGTATTTTGATGGCATCATATTTTAAAAATTAATTTTCTAAATTTTTACATATTTTTTTGTATTCTACGTAAAACTTGCAATAATTCTTGAATATATACATATGTAACTCTGATTTCTAAAATCAGATTTAAGATATTGAATCTAGTTTTTCAGATATTGATTTTGGCATATAGTATTTACATTTTTCGAAAAATGGTATATATCTAAAAATTAGAGACATTTTGATGAAAATGAGGCCATTTTAGAAATCGGAGTTACAAATAGGGGAGACCGGGGCTAAGATGACATTTTTTTTCAATGTTAATTTTGACCACCATATCAATGTCATAGGACAAAAATAATAATACAGTTGGATAGATTGATTCATTAGCTAAAAATGTTCCATTGGCTATAAAGATCTATAATATTTAGTTTCCACGAAACAAATGCAATTGCGACACAATCTCAAACCTGCTTCTGAAAATAGGCTGGGGTAAAGTCAATTCTACCCACTTTTCCCGCGAATGCACGTTTTTGCTAATATCTTTCAATTTGATGGAATTATAGATTCCAAGATAAAACTATTCGTGCTGTTTTATTCCGGTCCCGCGAAATTGTTTGACCATCATTTATATTATTCACATTTTATATATTTTTTGCAATAACTTCTTAAATAATGGTCAAATGATTTACAAGTCTCTTTATATTGCAAGAATGGACTATTTTCTAAAACTCATAGAACAAAACATTTCATAAAGAGTGTTTTCGCGGAATCTACTTTGACCAAATGCTTACACTAAGAAAACAAAGATGGTTACCACAAATATCACAGCCCTAAATATCAAGTTATTTACAAATTATATAGATCGGCTATGTGGCAAACATCTGACAAATACGATAAATATTAATGGCAACCATCTTTCAAATTTAAGATTATTTATAGCAACCATCTTACAAATAGGAACATCTTACAAATAGGAAAATAGTTGTGGAATATTTGGAAAAGGTACTCCATTAGAATTCGCGGAGTAATTTTTATTGAATTAAAATAAAATGAATCAAATGTATTTTTATTTATTCTAAAACAGTATCCTGGTTATAAATCGCCATTGTGTTTATAAATCCTTCATAGGTAAAATTGTACAACGACTTGAGACTTATTCGCGGAATAGCCAAGTTTGCCTGCGTTGCTATCATCAAAGTAAACTCTGAAAAGAAATATTTTCCATTACGTCTTGATAATTTCAATCCCAGGAAATTTTATATTCACTTTTACTATTAAAATGTAATATTTGAGTTGGCACTTTTTTACACAATTTGATTTATTCAATTGTTGTGAATAAATCGAGCGTCAGGAAAAAGTACGCCATTTTCATTTTTTATGGTAGTCAAATGTCAAAATGCTTCAAAAGTTTTGCAGCAAATGTCCAAGAACTCAGGATGTTTGCTATCAGTCAACTGTAAATATCTCAATTTTCATTGCTGTTGTGGCAAACATCTTGAACTATCTGCATATATGTCATATTTAAAAAATATTCATAGTTTTGCTGCAACTTTATTGAAACTTATGGGATGTTTGAATATTTGCTACAAGGCGTAAATTTAAAAGAATGGTTGCAGCAAGAGTCTCATAAACATCTTGTTTTCTTAGTGTATGTGTCAACTTTACCCCACGAGACTTAGTCTAATATTATTGGCATACAAATGCGAATTGAATGGAAAAATAAAATAAAAATCAACACGACATGATAAGTGAACACCGTACGAAATAAAACTCACAACAAAATATATAACTAATCAAAACTTTAATGGCAAGTACAAGTTTACTGCGTTATGAATATGTAACTTTTGGAGTCAAAAAACATATTTTATTACATAAAAAGTAAAGTTTAATCACAAAATGGGTTTCTCTTCTTTGTATTACAGTATCAATTTGAAGTTGATATGCCATCCCATTCGCGTTTTAAAGCAAAAGTTGACTTTGCCCCGATGTCGACTTAGCCCCGGTCTCCCCTACATTAAAAAAACTATTTCAAATTTTACTGTGGAAAAAAAAATATTTTTTTTCAATACAAAAAATATGTAAAAATTTAGAAAATTAATTTTTAAAATATGATGCCTCAAAATACCATCTTAAGATTTGGCATGAACATTTATATTAAATCAATCAAAATATGAGATTTTTTTTCAGAACTTTAAATCCCGACTTTAAATCCCGCCCATGTGACTTAGTTACCCCACTTTTTTTTCATATTTTTTTATCATATCGCCCAATGAGGTATTTTCTCCTGAGTATATACTTTAGCTGTGTGTGTAGTCCTAAACATTTTTTTCATATATAATTATTTAAATAACATTTCGAATGCATTTACATATATCTATACTTTTAATTTTAGTTTCTTAGTTTAGTATTTTTACAATTCCACCTTCGCAATATGTTGTTTATTTCGTTTTTAATTGGTTTTACATTATTTATAATACATTAAAAATATTGTATTATGTATATTCAATTTTCTATTTTCAAATAGGCTTGAATAGTACTGGTGATATACTATTGGAGAAAATCGTCGAAGAGGATACTTCATATGTTAACGATCGCAGCTCTGGAATTTCACCCATAGAAATAGAAAACGATACCAAACAACTATTACGACGTGAGTCCATAACGGAAACAATCAATATTACACGAATATAAAAATTAATACTATATTATACACGTTTAAATTTACTTCATAAAAACGTTTAATTCAATCTCTACTTTTAAGTGGATATCTAAATTAGAATAAAAATAAAAGTAATTGTACCACATACGACCATAAATTTTACTCTCTTTTATAAAAATTTTCATATTTGAATTATATTAAAGAAATAATATATATACTAGGTAAAATTCAATGATTATAAAATGAATGACAGCATTTTTCTCGTACAAATTAAATATCAGAGCAAAACAGAAATACAATTAAAAAGTGTCATAACTAGTTACATAAAAATTGCCAAAAAAAAAAAATATATATATTAATAATAAAAAAATAAATGTTAAAAAATGTTGTCGTTGATTTGAATTTATATTTTATTATTATTCTCTTTGAAACTGCGTTTATTGTATAAACTTGATAATGCACAGATATAAAACTGTAAATCAAACTTTGACAAATTTAAAGTACTAAAATTTGGCATTTCGATATAACTTAAAAGTAAAAATAGCCTATTATATCTAAATTATCTATTGCTAATGCTAATGCAATTAAAACATATAAAGTAATGAGCACAATTTTTACACTCTTAACGAAAGACTTTAAATTACAATATAATTAATTTTGATGTAAATAATACAGTATAATATATATATTATTAATTAAAAATTAATCAATATTAACTTTACGGATCGCTATAACGCTATTATAGGTAAATTGTGAAAAATAAAACGTTTGTAATATAAGTTACTTTTAAATTGTATTTAAAACTTAATTATTTATATACCTATAAAACTATTGGATGTATTGAAAAACATACGAAATGTGTCTTTAATCCAAAATACTCATAGCCCTTGTAAACACCTTTTTTCTACGTAAGCAACCATGATGTATCATTTATCTAAAATTATTCCGCTAATTTTGTACGACTTACCTGTGTCTTAAATCTATTGTAGCTTTATATGATATCACTTAAATAGAAAAACGAATAAATATACATAGAAATGAAAATTGAAATCAACCTGCAAATTTCAGACACAATTCGTCGTTTTTTTTTCTTTAATTCGCACATCAGTAAATTTGTATTCATTTGGTTTACTTAAAGCAAATAAAATTTTTGAATTACTTTACTATGTATTATTTACTATGTATTCTGAATGCTGGATAAAGGGACGTAATATTCAGACATAGAGTCGCCATTTAATGAGTTTTGGGTGATATTTTACATTTTTAAGGTCGAAAATTCTCAAATTTCGGGAAAAGTGAGTAAGAAAGTGATTGCCAGTAATATCACAGCCCTAAATATCAAGTTATTTACAAATTATTTAGATCGTCTTTGAGACAACCTTCTCTCAAACATCTGACAAATACGATAAATATTGCTAGCAACCATCTTTCAAATTTACGATTACGTATAGCCAACTATCAATTAAACATCTTACAAATAGGAAGATAGTTGTCGAATATTTGAAAAAGGTACTCCATTAGAATTCGCCGAGTAATTTTTATTGAATTAAAATAAAATTAATCAAATGTATTTTATTTATTCTAGAATTAAAACAGTATCCTGGTTATACATCGACATCGCCATTTATAAATCCTTTGAAGGTAAAATTGTACAAAGACTTAAGTCTTCTTCGCAGAAGAACTAAGTCCGCCCGGCAATGCTGTCATCAAAGTAAACTCTGAAAAGAAATAATTTTCCATCACGTTTTGATAATTTCAATCCCAGGAACTGTTTTTTTTTCACTTTTACTGTAAAAATGTAATATTTGAGTTGACACTTTTTACACCGTTGGATTTACTTAATTGTTGTGGATAAATCGAGCGTAACAAAAAGTACGCCATTTTCTGTTTTCTAGTATGTAAATGTTTTCTATAACTAAGGATGTTTGTTATAAGGTAACTGTAAATCTTTCAAATTTTCATTGCTGTTGTGGCAAACATCTCGTAACTATCTGCATACACCCAGAAAAAAATTCGCTCAAATACCATTAAAATTGGTCAATGGGATAATTATTAATTTAATAGTATACAAAAAATAAATCTTTTCATATAAACTCAATGGCAATGTCATGGTATTTTCTAGTATTTAATGGTTTTATCCGATTAAAATAATAATTTATGCTATTGACTATTTTTAATAGTAAAAAACTATTATTTATATAGTATTTTTTTCTGGGTATATATATCATATTTAAATAATACTAAGAGTTTATTTAAAATTATGGGATGTTTAAATATTTGCTACAAAGCGAAAAACAGATAGTTGCAGCAAGACTTTCATAAACATCTTGTTTTCTTAGTTCATTCTTCCATTTATAAATGATTTTATTCCTGCACAAATCGGCTTTAGCATACTTTAATTTTTTAGTCATAGTTATTTCAAGTCATATTTTCATATAGTAAATAACTTTTTATTATTGAATTTAAGAACATACCCAAGAAACAATTCGTTCCGCTTATGTGCCGTTATCGGTACTGCAAAACGGAATAAAATTTCAGAAACGTTCCGATTTCTGAATCTGGAAACGTATTGGTGAGCGAGCCGTAAACGCAAAGATTACGCATTGCGCATGTACACCCTGTATTGCTGACGTCAAAAATTATGGAATGTAAAGTAAAGGAAATTTAAATTTAGACATTTCATAAATTACAAATATTTATTTCATTGAAATTTTGTTTTTGAAAACATTTTTGGCAAAAAAATTGGCTTCCAGCAGTTTCCTCAGTGAATGCATCAACTATCGTGCTAATCAAGACATTTCTGCACATGGACATTGCAACTGCATTCTGACACAATGGAAAAATTACAGTTGTCAAAAAACTTCTACGTACATGCGCAGAAGATTCAAGTTTTGAACAAAGTTCTGCGCAATCTTTGTTTCTATTATTCTTGCCGTAAACGTGCCACTGTATCGTACTTTAAACGAAGTACAAATATTTGAAACGTACCGCAAATGTGCCATTTTCGTACCGTATTTTTATAAACACACCGGAGTGAAATACAACAAAACTCAACATTAACGTGCGGAAAACTGAGTGGAAAATGTTTTTTTTTTATATTTGTTAATTAATATGGTAATTTAATTTAAAATTTTAATTTTTAACTAATAAAAATATATTATAATTTAATATGGTTCACAAATTAGTTGAAAAAAAAAACAATTAATTAATTGAAACGAGTTGGGAAAGTTTCATCACATGGGACGGACTTTTATAGTCGGTTGGGCTAGACTATGGAATACCCTACACTTTGGTGGGGATATTAAAGTGGGAAATTTAATTGTATACCTACCTTTTAAAGTTCTTAGTTGTGCTGAACATTTCGTACACTCAGAATATTATTTACATTTTAGAAATTTACGACGTATATCCCAATAATTTTAGTAATTTATATAAAAGTAAAAAAACCATAATCAAAAAATGTTAAAAAATAAATGTGGGCGGATCATGCCTATTTTTTAAGCATATGTGGAGATTTAAGGCTTGTAGATCATAAATTTGTTTTCAATAATATGCGAATGAAATATTCACTATGAACAAGCGGAAAATAATACAAGAATCAAATGTAGGCGTAACACGCCCATTTTTGGAACACATATTTCAAGGTGAATTGTAACAATATATTTTAAATTTTATAAGTATATCTTGAATACTTTTGGAGTTATTGGTTCCTAAAGTGTTTTATATAAGTGATCAATTTGCTTCATTTCCATTGACCGAACTAACTTTTGCCTAAAAAGTATTTAAGCGAAATTTCATCGCATTCTAAGCAGTATTTCTCAAGTTATCCATACCGGACACGCCTCCTAAGGGGCGTTACAATATCTGCATAATAATATACCCTGTACCTCATAGGTGTAGGGTGTAAAAATAACGTAACTTTTGATGCGTTTCGTGCAGACATTAGAGAAACTAAATTTGGTGACACCATTTATCACGCGATGATAGGCTGACGCTCAAAATGTTGGCTTTAACGAATGTTCCTCCTGACTCCTATGTGAATGTTGATATAATTAATATATGTATAAATTGCGTTTAAAATACTTTCTGTATGTGGCTCATGGCTTCTGGACACAAGATCAAGTTAAAAATATTATTCTTATTTTAATTAATTTGTATAACTTATCAGTTAGTGTCTTGGAGTCGTGTAACATCTTCCTTTTTCGTCCTGCTGCACACAATGAAATGACTTTTGAGTTTATGTTTCAAACCTTCAGGCTATAGCGGAAGAAAAAAGGTACCGGCGTGACGGGATGAAAACCAAAGACTTTATATATTCTAAGATGGACATTTTTGGTTCTTGGCTCAAGTCTTTGCATCTTAGTATATATAAAGTCTTTGTCTGCATCGACGGATACATTTTCAACGTGCCATTAACGTACCGGCAATGACGGAATTGTGATTCCGTTTGTGCCGGAGCTCCGTATAAATGTTTCTTGGGTAACTTGAGTTTTTATAAAATGTACACACAATGAAATGACTTTTGAGTTTATGTTTCAAACCTTCAGGCTATAGCGGAAGAAAAACGGTACCGGCGTGACGGGATGAAAACCAAAGACTTTATATATTCTAAGATGGACATTTTTGGTTCTTGGCTCAAGTCTTTGCATCTTAGTATATATAAAGTCTTTGTCTGCATCGACGGATACATTTTCAACGTGCCATTAACGTACCGGCAATGACGGAATTGTGATTCCGTTTGTGCCGGAGCTCCGTATAAATGTTTCTTGGGTAACTTGAGTTTTTATAAAATGTACATTCCCGCTTCTTCTACTGGAGTCTTCATATGAAAAATAAAAATGTTTATAAAAAATAATATTCCATACTCTATTGCATGAAAATAATTTTACAATATAAAAAGGATTCGTTAATATACACTACAATAATATTATTATACGTCTGCACATCGTATATCAGCACTTCAGTACTTAATGGTCGATCATTGGTTTTATGGTTCATGTATTAAAAGTTATATCCTATTAATTTAAAAGTTTTCTAATTAATTTCATAGCATCCGAAAATACAGAACCATGAATTTAAAATTTTCAATTATTATTAATTAAATATTATTGTTTTAATGGTTTCCTCCTATAATAATAAAGGTGGCATGAAAACATAAACAAGAATAAAAACATTTTCGTTTTGAACGTTATTCTGCGTGTTTGCTCAAAATGGTCTTGTGATTTTTATGTAATAATCCGCATTATTAAACTCGACATTGGTAAGGACTCAATGTTTTTAATGTAAATTCATTGAATTTAACATTTTTTTTATTTATTACAGAAAATAAATAATACATCGAACTTCTATTATGACAACGGACTGAAAAATAAATGCAGACTCAAGTATTACAATCAATTATTGGAAAATAAAGTGAACTGAGTGTCTTTTTTTTTGTATTTGATTTTTTGATGAGAATTTTGATTTCGTCATTAAAATTAAATAAATTATACAATGAATTCATTTTGGTTTTAATATTATCATGAAATATTTGTGGGTATTTCCTATTGTAAATAAAAGAGTACATTATAAAATGTATTGTATAACAACATATTGTATTAACAATATGAATATTAATGAACTAATATTATGCATGCTATTGACCAATTTTAATTGTATTAATAATTGATTTCTGTCGAATTACTATAAATTAAACATTTTTCCTGGATGTACGTGTGACTTATTTCAATTTGTCACTGCCCGCAATAATTATTTAAATTATATTTGTTTTTATTTTAAAATTTTTATTTCAAATCATCAATCAAATTATTTCAATATAATTTTAATCAGTAAAAACTATTTTAAGTGTGCCAATTCTTTGTATAAAAAAATCTATCGTATAAAATACATATGTATTGTTGGGTTTGCAAAGAAAAACCTAAAATTTTCCATGTAACTTGGCTTTAAAACGTATTTTAAACTGCTTGACCCTTTTTGCCCTAAAAATTAAAAAAAAAAATATTGTTTGATACAAAAATAACATTTTATTGTGTGAAAAATAAATGTATATTGAAATTCTTGTTTTAACCTTCAGATGTATTACCACCTGTCGATGATATTCTCATACCAAAGATATTTGCGTATTTTAGTAAGTGGTAAAATCACATGTTGATCATAGACAAATCTTTCGTTTTCAACGGTAAAATATTTTCAATTTTTTTTCATTGGTAATGATAAATTTATGAAATGCAATATTGATAGTATAATTTTGTAAAAGTTATTTTCATTCCATTAGTTTTTTTTATTCCGTTATATTGCGTAATTTACCTATAAAATCGTGGTATCTCGGTGTATATACTTCGGATATGGATAATTTTGGTTCCAAAATATAAAAATCTATCATAAGTCATCTAAAACTTAATTTCGATAAAATGTGAAATTAACCCTTTTTTGCACCAAACCCTTCAATTGTACCTTTTAAGTCGCTTTTGTTGGTGATAAAACCCTAAAGTTTTCAACAAAGGCACTTTTTTCATTAAAAGATTTTTGACATATTTCAGCAAATAGTTTGTTTTTAAGAGTAAATCGGAAAATTTAGTAGCTTAATATGATCTCAAATATATATGAAGACTCCAGTGGAAGAAGAGGGTAAGTCAATTTTTTGAAAAATCGAGTTATGTTTATAAATTAAGTAATAAAAAGTTATTAACCATATTTCATAGAAACGCAAGTTATTTTTGTGCTTCTATTTCCTTTCAGTTGAGTCAATATATATACCATTGAAATACATAAGATAACCGTTTTATAAAAAAAATATAAAAAGAAAATTATAATAAATATACATTCTTTAAAAGTTTAATATTGTTTTATTTGTACTTCCTGTATTACAAAACTTAAAATCAACCTACAAATGTGTAATTTTACGAATATAAAATGGTCTAGAGGTTGACCAAACTTAAAAATAATTACATATTTGTAATCGTGGTACAATTACCTTTCATTTGAGTATCCACATGATGTTGTAGGTGTACCGGTTTTTGATTTTCCAAGGTCACCAGAGATCCGAGCGACAATTTTTATAAATTTTGGTATTTTGTTTTTGCGAAAATAAAGTGAGTGACAATTTTGTTTTTAATTTCACTTCGGCCGGTAAAGTACAATTCAGCCCTACATTTACTGGCTGAAAACTAGTATGCTTATTAGTAAAACTGACTGGTTACTGGTTGGTATTGTTAGTTGGATGGATTAGAATAAAAATGAAATAAATAAATTGTGTTGTGGCAACACTCTGTCGTAAGACCAAATCGTGCCGTATAAACGGCTATTATGACAGTCATTGTCACAACTGACAGTTGACAGCTGTGATTAAATCCCAAAAGTACATCGCTGAGATGGGTGTAGATTTATTTTATATTCGTCATGTTTGAGAAATTTTTGTTAAACACGAATAATTAGCATAATAATTACAGTACAGTAAAACAAAACGATTCCAACAATTACAGTGATATTTGTGAAGCTCTTCAACAAACAATTTGGACAATGGCAGATGTGGAAATTATAAAAATCGATCAACCACAAGAGTTGAGTTTTGAGAAATGTATGAAACGTTATAAAATGCCAACACTTTGTTTTTGTTTGCACCAGTTGTCACAGTAAAGATAAAAACTAAACATTCTGGAATCTTACAGGTCCCGAAAGTGAAGCAGAGCAGCATAAACGTCAGCGAATTGAAAAATTACTGGAAAACGACATCGATCTCAAGGAGTTGCAGGAATTGGCGCGCTCAGATCTGGGATTGGTGAACGATGATTTGCGACGCAAATTGTGGCCCATACTTGCCGGCGTCGACTTATCAAATCTGGAGAAAACTCCTAGCCTCAGTGACCTGCAGTCACATCCGGAATATCATCAGGTGATACTGGACGTGAATCGTTCGCTAAAACGTTTCCCACCTGGTATACCATACGAGCAGCGTATAGCACTGCAGGACCAGCTGACAGTGTTGATTTTGCGTGTGATAAATAAATATCCAAATCTGCGCTACTATCAGGGTTACCACGATGTTGCTGTTACTTTTCTGTTGGTAGTGGGCGAAGAGGTGGCATTCGCTGTTATGGAGCAGCTGTCGACAAATCATTTTGCCGAATGCATGCAAGAGACTATGGATGCGACGCAAAAACGTCTAATGTTCATGTGGCCGATTGTTAACTTCGAAAATCCGACATTGTTTCAGTTTCTACAACGGTCATGCGTTGGCACGCTCTTTGCGTTGCCCTGGTATTTGACTTGGTTCGGACACAGTTTGAACTCATATAAGTCGGTGGTACGTCTGTACGATTACTTTTTGGCCTCGCCGATATATTCGCCCATTTTCGTAACGGCCGCCATAATACTGTATCGCGCAGAGCCTATTCTAATGGATGAATGCGACATGGCTTCGATTCATTGTCTGCTTTCGAAGGTGAGTACAAAGAGCTACCTCTCACAAATTGTTACAATTATAACTTGAAATAGTTTTAGTTGGTATTAAAAACTTCAATTTTTTTTTATCATAAAATTAAAGTTTTAAAAAAGTAGAACATAAACTATAAAACAAATAGTTGCATAAACAATTAATCACAACACGTTTTTATTTTAGCTGCCGGACAATCTGCCATTCGAAGAGCTTTTGAAGACATCTAGTGCATTGTTTGAAAAATATTCATTAACCGTCATTGAAAAGCAGGTCGAGATTATCATAAAGCAAGAGTGTGTACCTGGTTATACCACGATGTGCATAATTTACAATATTCGTTTATTTGCAGGCAACGCCAACGACAACTTGAGGAACAGGCGATTCTGGAGCGGCGCAAACAACTGGCACGCACTGGCAGCATCCACGGCAAGAAGAATACGCTGAGCCAATGGTTGCCTCAGTTGCTGACGCCAAAGTCAGTTATTGTGACTACTGCATTTTCGATTATTTTCGGCATTTGTGCGTACTACTATAAAAATCAGTATATGTCGGCTGGCATTAGCTGAGTAAGCGTCTACCTGCAGCCGAGTGCGCAGCACGCCATTCGACACACAGCGCCCAGGTGGAATGCAATGATTGGGTTTTCGTTATTTTAGGCTTTGAGTCTCTTTCTTTCTTTTTGCATTGTTATTGAAATGACATTTGATTCCTTAAGTTCATTTATAAAGTACATAGTATTAAGCATTGATTAATATAATTTTACCAGCAGAGGTTGGCAACATGTAAATGTAAATTACCACATTTTAGAATTTAAAAAACATTAACTAAATTCATAAGTGAGTGCATGTATATTTTATAGTCAAAAGTAAAATAATGTTTGCTTTGGAAACACAAGTAAATAATTATTAAATTGCATTCATATTGTACCGTATTATTTAAGCATATCTACATAAAATAAAAATCTTACGATTCTCATACCATATGTTAAATGAATTATGTTTAGTTGTGACATTTCCCTTTAACGGAATTCGTGATAGATTTTTTTAAACACCAAACCAAACGAATATCGGTACGATTTCAGTTTTGGATACCGGTATATTTTGGATTTTTGAACAACGTATTCGGGTACATTTTTTTATTTCTGGAGCGTAATCAAAACAATATTTGATATGCATTCCGCTTCAGAATGGCGAATTAATGTTCTTCCGCACAGATATTTCACTATTCAAAACTTATTAGATAACACTGGCCAATACGATTTTTCCTATGGGCATCCCATTCATTAATTCTATATAATACGTTTTGGCCGATTTGGACTGTATACTCAGTTTTTTACTATTACGTAACGGGTTTGAGATAATAGCAATCGCAAATTTAAGCAGTCTCACCTACTAAGTGGAATAATAAAATATTGTACTGTTTAATCTGAATTAACATCTTCATATTTAAGCTACGCTTATTCGTATTACAATATCAGTTTTTTCGTATTACGTAGTCCTTGTGATAAAAATTCGGTTAAAAATATACAAGTATTTTAAACTTCTTTTTTGGCGGAAACTGTGTTGATAGAGCATCTACATAGAGCAGAATCTATAAAAAAGTTAGTAATTTTGATCGTTAGTTTGAACTATGTTCTGCATAATCATAAATCATTTTCTTATATATCGTTAGTTCTAATTTTCCAAAAAAATTAAAGAAATAGTCCAAAAAATTACAGTTTAGATTCAAATATCTTGAGAACATATTTGAATATTTCTATTTTTTGGTATATTGTCTTGAGAATTAAAATGAAATTGAGTTTTAGAAAACTACAGTTTTGTAATGGACTGTATTATAAAAAATCACTGACAAATGTCATAGAAATTTGATAGCGACTCTAAAAAAAATGTTGCCTTTAAAATAAATAAAACAAGAGTATGTAGTAAAAATCAGCAACCGCAAATTATATAGAATTGATGTATGGGACGTCCAATGGCATATTTTAGTCGTTTTGTTGAGTAGAGTTACATTTTTTCATTATTGTGCAGTCATTGCTCCTTGTGCAACTGACGTTTTTACTTCACTCTTTTGTTTTTTCAGCGCATCCTCCACTGACTTAATCAATTGATTTAACATACGTTCGTTCATTTGAAAATGTAGACTGTCATGTTTTCCAGCACTTGTCCGACAGTTCAGCGTGACGGTTACTAGCTGGCGTCGATTTTTCGCCAAGCTACTGTCGCCCATGATGAGACGCACATCCCAATTGAATGACTCGACTAACGGATGGTCACGTGAATTGTGCTCGCGTATCAGATAACTGATGATCTCTGGTTTACGTGATATCAACACACGCGAGACCATTTGTTGCAAATCCGCATTTAAGTTGGCGAAATCGGAGAGTAGCTCCGTTTCCGAGCTGCCGTCGATACAGTGGCTTTTGTAGCTTCGGGCTATGGCTTTAATGGTCAGCAGGAAGTCATCCGGACTTTGGAAGCCGTACTTGTGGCAGAGTTTTAAGAGCGAATCATCGCTGCAGTGGTTGCCGATTAGGTAGTCTATGGAATGATTCAGTATCTGTGTTTGAGTGAGAGGAAGTTTTTGAAGCAAATATGACCATAATTACTGCTCACCTCTAAAAGAATCTCCTTGTTATCTATATTCAGTAAAAAGTCCTGCATTTTCACAAAAATTTGTAAACAAATTGATGTGATTTTTGTAGTTATTATTTACCCAATAGTACTAAATGCAGCGCAGCACGAAACTTCAGAAGTCTTCTTCTTATTCAAACGCTATTCACAATTTAATAACATTGTAGTTGGTAAAGGATTTAGAGTTGCCAAACTAAATGTGATTTCTAAAAATGTATCTGTAATATTATTTTTAGGTATCCACAGAAAAAAAGTGTACATATAACTAAAATGATATACAATCCAATTAATTTTTAATTGAAGCTCAGCCGATGTAACTTTTAGTAGCATTGAATTCCATATTCATAATAATGAGAATTTTTTAATTGGAGAAACTTTAATTATTTTTTTTGTCATATTGATATAAAAGTTGTTATATATATTATATTTTTTATTGGGAATTTTTAAATCATTAATTAATTAATTAGTAACATCAATTAAAAATTTCATTCAATAGAAATTGGAGCAATGAAATATATTGTTAAATTAAATAAAATATTTGTCGAATAAAATATTTGAAAATAAAAATAATTTAATTCAATATATAACATAAACATATTAAATAAGTATTTATACTTTTTGATATGCATTGTAAAATTCTTTCAACCTAACGAATGATTTACCGAAGTCAGTTTTCACAACTTATACAGGTGGGCCAATTAATTGAGTCAAACATAAAATTTTATATTCGCTTTTTAATGATTCTATATGCAACAAAATGAGCATCATAAGCTATTTGTTCAAATTCTTGACAGCAAAAATAAATTGAGTCATTTATTACTTTAATAACATACACTAAATAAAGCAATATCCTGTTTAAAAATAGCAACGTAGAAGAAAATATTGTTAGAAGAAACTGAACGACGCCGCCGACGCACGAGACGCACAAACAAAAAACAAAATGAAATCCAGAAGAAAAAAACAGTGTTGCAATTTAAGAAAATTAATAAATCAAAAGCAAAAAATAAAAGTAGTTAATACTATTAAAGATTTAGTTGTATTGATATTATATTATAATTATTCCTATTAATATTTTAATTAAAAAAATGTGTAAATACAATTAATTAATTAGTAAATACATTCATATTTTTAATTGGAATATGATTTTGTTTGCTATTAATATCAATTGTTTTATATACGTACAATATTTTTTCTGTGTAATTTTTAAAATATTACAATTATTATAATTTGTATAATTAAATATAAAAATGGATGATTCTCATATATTATATCTTTAAAGTATAATATTAAATGTGCCAATTTACGAACGATTGTAAAAGGTGTATTTTTTTTGATGATAATTAAGGAAATGCGAGTTTTTCTAAAATTTGAAGAAAAAATTCAAATATTGGGTTTTCATTCGATCGTTATTTGATAATCGGAATTCTGTTTGTTTGCTATCATTTGCACCCATAGTTAAAATATATTAATTTATTCTTAACCCCGAAATAATTAAAAAAATTAAAACAAGTTTGTTAATTGATATAACAAATCAATACAAAAAAATTGTATTTATGTATATATAAGAAACTCATTTTTTGCTGAGATACGAATTTAACATTAATAAATGTTTATCCCAATTAATGTACCTTTCTGTGTACTTTGTTTCAAGTGATACATAAATAAATAAATCCCATTACTTTTGGAGGTTTAACTTCTACATAAAAAGAGGTTTAGTACGGAGGTTTGCACATATATGTCATATTCATATGTTCATATTTACATAAATGCGTTCTTACATGAATACATTAAAAATGGTTCAATGGTTTGAATAGAAACTAGTTTTACTATTATTTATAATCGTTTTACAATGGCTGAAGTATATATAGGTTAAGTCATCTCTCAAAATTCAGGCTCCATTTACTTTTTTTTTGAAAACTGTTTGAAAGACTCAACATCTGTTTACGAAAAATTTAAAACGGAAAATCAATGCTTTGTTTACAAGTTCACAAGATTAACAAAAACTCAAAAATTTAAAATCAACAAATATCAACATTTAAATAAGTTTAAAGTTCTTTATGACTTCAACATGAACCACAGTGTATTAAAAAAGTGAAATAGATAATTTGAGCAGTGAAATTTTAATAAAATAGTGAAAATTAAGTGCAAAAATCATAATCTTAAAATAAATTTTAAAATGGCAACTAATTGTTTTTTTTTCAATATTTTTCTTCTCGACATTCTCAGCATTCTGTATGCCAACTATCTGTCTAGATGAACGAACCTGTATATACTTCAACCATGCGTTTTTCTATTATTTATAATTTACTCCGTTTTATAAATTTAAATCATTTAATATTTCTAATTTTAAATAATATTGTGTATTTAAATATATTTTGGGTTCAACTTAAATAAAGTGATGGCAACCCTGATAAAATAAATTAAAAAAAAAATTCACAATGGAATGGCGAATCGTCCCCAGGCCAAACGTCATGCTATCATACAAATCACAAAGGTGATGCCAAGTCGCACGTCTTATAGTCTTTGGGTGATGCTAGGACTTCCGTTTGATACTCCGAAGTGTGCCCACGCGTTTTTACTTGTTTGTCAATCCAATTGTAACAAAAAAGAAAATACTTAAATTTTAAACTAAAATATAATCTGATTGATTATTAACAATAAAAATATTGATTCTAATTTGTTGAGTGAAAACTGTGATTAAGGATGGTCTGGCCAATAGTTACTTACACTGAACACGATGATCAGGGAATTTCATCTGAAATTGTCCTGCCACGTGTTCGTAGCTATGTATCAGAGGCTCCTGCATCTGAGTTTACAGTGATTATTCAATCGCGTAAAATCCAAACCATCCCTATAGTGGATCTTGGAAAATCGCTATATAATAAATACACCGATATTGATATTTTCTTTTTTTCGAAAAGACAAATTAAAATCATAACCTCAAATTGCAAAACAGCTAACGAAATTGCTGCCGACATTGAGCTTAATAAAAAATATATTACAATTTTTCCCGTCAGCATTGTGTGAAGTTAAAGGGGTGGTTCCAATACCTGCCTCGTATACGGAGCATGAAATTTATGAATGTGCGAATCCAAAGAACCTGGATAAGTTTGGCCCTGTACCGATTTGGTGCAAACTTGTTGAGGTTAAACGATTCTTTCGTAAAGACTCAAAGACACCGGGAAAACAATTGATATAGACTCAGTGCAAATCTGCTTTTCTGGCAATATTTTGCCTTCTCATGTGAGCATTGATGGTGTGAACTATCCTGTCAATCCTTACAGAGAATCAATCCTGCAATGCCGAAAATGTTGGCACTTTAACCACACAGAGCGTGGCTGTAGACGTTTACAACCATTGTGCCATATCTGCGGAACGGTGCACAATGGTCAAACTCAGTGCACTACTCCTATTCTTTGTGTTAATTGCTCAGGGGATCATGTCTCTAATTCGTTGGTCTGTCCAATCTATAAAAAAATCTTAAGTACAAAAATTCAAAAAGCTAATTTGCTAAGACCCAAAATTATTGCTACTAATAATGGTTTAACTAATTTGCGGCCAACGCAGCCCACATTTAGACTTGATTATAACGAGTTTCCTCAAGTCCATGCACCTCGTAATTACTCTGCAACAGCCCCACCCGCTGTACCGCATTCCTTTTCCTACGAGTCCCACAGCGGTGCCGCTTCATTGGCATTCGTTGACGTCCATCCGTCGCCGTCTCAGCCTAGTGCTCAGTTCGTTGCGCCTGTAATGTTGAATGAGCATATTGTTCCTGCTAAACGTCTTAGATTGGACGATTTAGAAAACAAAATTTCTGTTGATAACAATAAGCAAACTCAGGTATCTGAAGAAGATAATTTTGATGACTTGAAAATGCATATTAATGCACAAATAAACAATGCGTCCCTTGATATACTTACTAACATAAAACCATTCTTTGAAACACTTTTAAAAACTGTTGATGACAATAATACCGAAAAAAAAACCTAATCTAAAACTGAAACCTCTGCTCCGGTCTATTTTAGACAAAATCTCTGAAAATGAAGATACTTCAATTAAATTGCACTAGCGTGCGAAATAAAAAAGCTTAATTTGAACAGTATCTGTTTGACAACAACATTTCTATTGCATGTCTTTCAGAGACTTTTCTCAAGCCTCATGAAAATATTAAAATTAAAAACTTTGAATTTATTCGATCAGATCGCTTCCAAAGGAAGCAGTATGACTTTGTAATAAATAAAAACATAAATTATAAACAATTAAATATATCGTCTCCATGTGACAGTATTGAGGTCTGTGGATGCGAAATAACCACTGATGCATACCAACCTGTATGCATTCTATCTTTTTATATACCACCAAATATCAATATTTCTGTAACGCACCTTAATAGAATTATATCCAGCATAAACTGTCAATCTTTGCTGATATGTGGTTACTTCAACTCTCATCATGAGTGCTGGGGTAATCGCTCAACTGATTCCAGGGGTAGAAAAATTTTAGATTTTATTGATGTCAATGGTTTTGTATTGTTGAATAACGGTTCTCCTACCTATTTTGGGCCTACCACTACCAGCATTGACCTAACAATGTGCTCATCTAATTTAAGTCTTAGTGCCTCTTGGTCAACGAAAAAAGAAACCTTCGGTCGCACTCATTGTATTATTGAAATTTGTATCAATGTACAATTGTACGTGAAGAAACACTCCAAATTTTCATTTCCAAAAAATATTGAGAAATCTTTTCTAAATAAATAACTTTCAGATATTTTTAAATCTCCAAAATTTATTGAACCTAGCGAAGACTGCCAATTTGATAAATGTATTCAAATTTTTAACGATTCGTTTAAGGTAGAAATTAAAAATAAAATAAAATGTCCTAATCCCTGGTGAAATGCAAACAGTAACAAGGCAAGTGCGTTACTTTGACTTGCTACTAAAAAATTTGAAACCACCTCATCTCGTGAAAACTTTAATAATTTAGGAGCGGTTAGGAAACACTATAAATACTGCATAAGATCCGAAAAGTCAAAGGGATGGAAAAACTTTTGCGAGTCTATTGACTCCAATATGACGGTATCTGATCTGTGGAGAATCGTAAAATGCTTTAAGGGTAATTTTACAAACAGTTTGACTGGGCTGAAGAACTCCATCATTCAGTTTTGTGATAATTTGGCAGGACCTTTGGGACCAATAAAATTTATTACATTTTTTTGCTTTACATTTTAAACCAGTCATTTAATTTCTGCAGGTCAACAAATCAATATGTTCACCTGTAGAGGTAAATGAATTGTTTAATAAAATTATGGAAAAAAGCTTCTCTGCCTTTACAAAGGTATTTACTGATGGTTCTAAAACCAATTCATTCGTTGGGAGTGGTGTGTGGTTCCCTGATATTGATATCGAAGCATATTTTCCTCTCAATAATGCCAGTTCAATTTTCACGGCGGAAGCGTTTGCTGTTATCGAAGCTATTAAACTTATATCTATACAAGAATCTTACAAATTTGTTATCATCTCAGATAGCAAATCTGTACTAACAGCAATTCAGTCCTTTTGTAACAGCAAAACTCACCTATATATATTTCAAATCAAAACATTACTTTTTGCTCTCAAAATCAAAGTTGTTGTCATACATTTTCTGTGGGTTCCTAGTCATATGGATATTGTTGGCAACGATTATGCAGATAAAGGCATCTAAACATCTACGTATGGAAAGAGATAATATTCAATTACTTTCATGCGACATTAAAATGACGGATAAATGTAAAGCTGTAAATAGCTGGCAGACTCGATGGAACAATTCTGAGTGGCCGACATCTATACTCAATTGCACCTCATGTAAATTCTAAACCATGGTTTTATAATTTAAGTTTACCCAGAAACATACTATGTATGGTGAATCGACTAAAATTTAATCATACCAGGTGTACACCCAGAAAAAAATCATGGTAAATTAATAGTATTTCAATAGAAAAACAAAAATGTATACTATTAAAATTGGTCAATAGGAAGCGTACCATTAGTTTAATAATATTCAAATTTTTAATACAATATGATGTTGTACCATACATTTTATAATGTATTCTTTTAATTACAATAAATTGTAATACTTGAGTCTGCATATATTTTTGAGTCCGTTGCCATAATAGAAATTCGATGTATTATTTATTTTCTGTAATAAATAAAACAAAAAGTTTAAATATAATGAAATTACATTAAATACATTGAGTTCTTACCAATTATAAATGCGTCATAATGTCGATTATCACAAAAAATGCATGCGACCAATTTGAGCAAACACGCAGAATGACGCACAAAACGAACATGTTTTTATTCGTTTTTATGTATTTTTTTGACACGTTTACTATTAAAGGAGGAAACCATTGAAATAATAGTATTTATTCTATTAAAAATAATAATATTGAAATATTTAAATTTATGGTGCTGAATTTTTCGAATACTGTCAAATTAATAAGAAAACTTTTGATTTAAAAAGAAAAAACTACTAATACATGAACCATAAGATCAATGGTCGTACCATTAAGTACTTAATGGTACATTTTCTTCTGAGTGTAGAGATCACATTCATAAAATAAATATTATTGATAACAATTTATGTAACTGCGGACAGGTCCAGATCACTAATCACTTGTTATTTCACTGCCCAAATATTAATTATTCTATACGTTCAAAACTGATAAATGAACTCACTAAGTTGGGAGTTACAAATTTTAACTTATTAAATTTACTTAAAATGGATGACGATAAAATATATAACCAAATTCATCAGTTTTTCTTAAAGGCAGATGTAGATATCTGATATTATTCGCGATCTTCGGGGTATCGATTGGTAGTCCGCTCTTTCTATTCCCCTTTTTTTTCTCTTGCTTTTTATTTTTACATCTTCTTGCTACCTCTTTCCACTTTTTCTATCCACTTTCTTCTTTTTAACTAGCTTATACCTTTCTATTATATATATATATTTTTTTTTGTTTTTTTTTTATATAATCAATTTATTTGCGTATATATTTTTAATTTAATTTATTTATATATGAATTGTTTTTCTGCATAGTTCTAGTCACATTGTATAGCATTTACTTTTAAGTATTTTTTCCATTCTCTTTACTAATTTCTTTTATCTCTCTCCCCCTCTTTTATACCTATAGACAATTATCAAAAAATACAAATATTAAAATAAGAATATTACACTAAGTATTTTACTACTATTTTATATTAAAATTCTTACTCATTTTATGAGCCAACAGCTCTTTAAATCTCTGTGATTGGTTGTAAACTTTCCTTAACACTAAAGTACAAATATAATTTTTTTACTTAGCCTTAATATATATTTAGAAAAAAAAAATTAATAAAAAAAAGAAAGAAAAAACATATATATATATATATAAAATATATATATTTATATAAAACAGAAAAACAAAAACAAAAAAAAAAAAAAAAAAAACATATATATTGTTACGAAAAGAGGTAATTTGCCCCACTGTGCAAGCATTCAACAATAATAAATGAGACGCAAGACAATTCAGCGCACTAAGCAATGTGTTAGAAAGAGACGGAAGATCATTCAGCGTAATGAGCAATGTGCGAGAAAGAGATGGAAGATCTGCACATTAAAACACATGAGTGCGAATGAGATGCCAATAGCATGCGTCATTCACGAAACGAGTAGAAGGTTCTCGAAACAAGTCGAAGCTTGTCGAAACGTGCATCTGAGGTACTTCACTTCAGAAGTGATTGTAAAGTGGTCGAGTGCATCTCGTGTGATAAATGTCAAGTTAAATTGTGGACATGCAGCAGTTGTTAGAATTTGTTATTAGTAAAGTTGTTTATTAAAGTGAATTAATAAAGTTAATTGTTATAATTTAAACCAAACATAAGAGTGTTTTTATTTTGTACACAATCCAGCGATACGAACTCGTAGAACAGTTTTCCGTAGACTGAATTTTCGTAACAATATAAAAAAATATCTATATATATATAGCAGTAGCAACCATCGAAAAACCTGAAAATTCAACAATCTCAATCAAAAATACTACTTTAACATACTAACTAAAGACTACAATAAGAACTTATTGTTCACAGTAGTCTTTTACCAAATACATGCTATTCCATTGTGAGTAGCATTTAAGAAGAAGAAGAAGAGGGGTGATGCTAATCAATTAAACGTAACTTAAGCTGTAGTCAACGAAAATAAAATACAAAGGTCTCATTTTTAAGATAATAAAATTGCCAAAAAGATGCATTACAATTTCTATACCACGTTGATTTAATACTGGTCAGTTTTAAACAAAGTATATTTCTAAAGAATATATCTCAAAAAGCAAACTTTTTAAAATTTTTAAATTAATACATGTTCAAGGTTGACTTTTGTTCTATATCATGCGAAAAATACTTATTTGCAACCTAATTGCCAGTTAAAAAGCCCCGGGGCGAGGCTTAGTTTTTGATCCCTTAAAGTGTCGGTTCACCTATTTGGAACTTGAACTGTTATTTTAAATGTGGAACTTGTGCGGATTAAAAATAAAAATAGTAAAGATCCTGTGCCTTTAACGTGAATGTTTGTCGTGTAATAAAACTGCACATAATGTCAAAAATATGCTACACTGAGAAAACAAGATGTTTATGAAAGTCTTGCTGCAACTATCCTTTTAAATTTACTCCTTGTAGCATATATTTAAATAACAAAACTATTCATATTTTTTAAATATGACATATTTGCAAATAGTTACGAGATGTTTGCCATAACAGCCAAATATTCCTCAACTGTCTTCATATTTGTGAGATGTTTATTTGATGGTTGCTATAAAAAATCATAAATTTCAAAGATGGTTGCCAGCAATATTTATTGTATTTGTCGGGTGTTTGAGAGATGGTTGTCTCAAAGACGATCTAAATAATTTGTAAATACCTTGATATTTAGGGCAGTGATATTTCTGGTAATCATCTTTGTTTTCTTAGTGTATGGCATAATATAAGTCTTTACGAACAGATTTTTCGGAAACATACAACTCTTATTTAACAAACGGTTCTAGTTTTCGGGTTAAAGCTTATATTCTACTAATTTTAACGCGCACCTAAAAAAATGAAATTTTTGAACATTTTTTTAAAAAAATGATTTTTGTTATTTCTTTAATTATACTATTCCGACTGTCCTTTTTTACAGCCAAACGTTCCATGGACATATGTAGTGGATATAATAAATATTTTGTGTATAATAATATACATTTATACCATTTTAAAGTTAATTAGCCATATTATTTATAAACATATTCCTATTAGGTTCTTCATTATATACATGCAACATATATGGAACATAATACATTTTATAATTTGCCAGTATTTTGCCACTTCATAACAACAAAGTTAACTCCGCCCATTATCGTGACATATTATTGCATTGTCCCACACATGTTTTTAGCCACCGCTTTGCAACTAAATTTATGTTCCATAATCAGAATGTATGACTTATATATCACTTATGACATTATGACATATTATTGCGTATGTTCCATACATGTTCTTAGCCACCGCTTTGCAACTAAAAATTACTGTTTTGCAACACTATTTATATTAGAAATTTCGTTAATATAAATGTTAAAACAAATTGGACTCAGAACGCACCCCTGTGGAACCCCTGTAAATGAATGCCTATTTACAAAACCATTTTCATGCTGGACATAAATGTCTTTAAGTTGAAAGAGGCAATAAATAAAATCACAAAATGTATTAGGTACTCCAAGCAACAAAAAAAACTGACATTAGAAACTGTTTTTTGTGAAATGATAGCTGACCAGAGTGCAACAACATTATCAGCCGTGGAGTTAGATCTTCTGAAACCGGATTGCAGATTGCTAAATTTTTGATGAGATTTTAAAAAATATTCAAGTCGAGAACAAAGAATGCACTCACACATTTTTCTTAATGCGGGCGCCATGGCAATTGATAGATATAATGATGCATCAGAAGGAGAACAACTTTTTTTGATATACCTAAAGGACCAACAAGATTATCACAAAACTGAAAAATTCAGTTTTTGAATCCAGAAATACTGTTTCCAAAATTTCCCTTAAAACATTTTACAATTCTTCCTAGATCAGGTACTGCCATATTGGAGTCAATAGACTCGCAAAATTTTTACCAACCTTTTGACTTTTCGGATCTTATGCAGTATTTATTATATAAATTATTATAGTTATCACGAGAAGGGGCGGTTCCAAATTTGTTTGTAGCAAGTCGAAGTAAAGCGCTTGCCTTGTTACAATTTGCATTCCACCAGGGGTTGCAACATTTTATTTTATTTTAAATTTCTACCTTAAAGGAATCGTTAAATATTTGAATAAATTTATCGAATTGGCAGTCTTCACCAGGTTTAATAAATTTGGGAGATTTAAAAATATCAGAAAGTTTTTTATTTAGTACTGATTTATCAATATTTTTTGGCATTGAACATTTTAAGTATTTCTTCATGTATGATGGTATATTGATTCAAATTTCTATAATACAATGAGTGCTACCGAGGGTTTCTCTTTTCGTTGACCAAGAAGCATTAAGACTTAAATTAGGTAAGCAAAATGTTGGATCAATGCTGGTAGTAGTTGTCCCAAAATAGGTATGAGAACCTTTATTTAAAAATACAAAAAAGCACTCATGATGAGAGTTGAAGTCACCGCATATTAGCAGAGATTGACAGTTAACGTTGAACATTATTCTATTAAGGTGCGCAACGGAAATATTAACATTTGGTAGTATATAAAGATATAAAATGCATATCGGTTGGTTATCAATGCTTATTTCGCATCCACAGACCTCAATACTGTCATATGGAGACAATATATTCAATTATTTATAAATTATGTATTCATTTATTACAATCGCAATACCACCGCCAAAGGATGCAGTATTGCGATCAGTTCTAAGAATTTTAATATTTTCATGAGGCTTGAGAAAAGTCTCTGAAAGACAATCAACCGAAATGTTGTTGTCAAACAGATACTGTTCAAATTGAGCCCTTTTATTTCGGATGCTAGTACAATTAAATTAAATTATTATCTTCATTTTCAGAAATGTTGTCCAAAATAGACCGGAGTAATGGTTACAATGATTATGTTGTTTTTTGTGTTTTTATCATAAATTGTGTTTCAAAAAATGGTTTTATGTTATTAAGAATTTGGAGGGGTGCATTGTTTATTTGTGCATTAATATGCATCTCTAGATCATCAAGTAGTGATTAGAGATGTCAATCCCGGGATCCCGGGATTTGAGTCAAATCAGTCCCGAAAAACTCATCCCGGGACCATCGTTAAATCCCGGGATTACAAAAAACGCTAGTAGATCAATTTTTTAATAGTTTATTCAAAAGTCTTTCAATGTTTTTATACACATTTCGTGAAAAAGTAAATCTAACATTTAATGGACTAAAATCTTAAAACACTGACGTCAATAATAATAAATTACATGCTTTTTGACTTCTAACAAATTCACAATTGTTAAAAATTACGTCACTTTCGACTAATAACACTGTTCGGCAAAATTTGCACTTTTGTTTCTCTTGTCTTTATTCATACCATTTCTACATTATTTTAATGTGCTGATTCGAACTGCGTTTTTAGTTTTTTCCCTATACGTAATGTTTTGGAGAAAAAGACAATTTATTATTTTTGCATTTTTCACTGCATTTAAAAAAAAATTGTGAAATCACAGGAAAATCATATTTAATTAATCATTATTATTATTTTAAAATATTAAAATTACTATAGATTCTACTCATTTCGACAATTGTATTACATTTCGGTGCCTTTTTGATTTTTGAATAAATATTTTTATTTATTGAATTTCAACTGTATAAAAATAATTGACTATTTATATAAAAAATATTAATTATAGCAGTATTTTACTGTTATTTCTAAATATATGATAACAATTATAAAGTGCTAGGGTTTGTAAACATACTGTTTTAATGTTCTGTTTTGGTACTTTTTGTACTATTTCCTTAAAATATCATTTAATTTCAATCGTTCTTTTTAAATAACGTAATTTAAAACCTTATAATAATGCATCGACCATATATTTCATTCACATCATCAATATATTCTGTTGCAATATCTCCAGAATAAAAATTTTATAGAAATATGTTAATAAATATATATTTATTATCTTAATTTTAAAGACAAATTTTAATTCACAGTTAAGTTTTTTAAATGCATATAACTGAAAAAGTAGAAATCACACAGAAAAAGCAATACCGTGGTGAAATAGGTATTCTCTCTAGTATTACCAATGATTTAAAATATAACATTTATTTTTTACTAAATATTCTTTTCCGAAAATTTCATATATTGTCCTTATTTTCTAAATTTTTCAAATTTAACAGATTATTTTAACCAAACCATAAACGATATTCAAGTGGACTTAATGCCATAACATTCCTTGATTTATTCCTGGGCTATAACCGTATTAATTTTAAATCAATAGCTGTCTAATCTTTTCATATAAAATTTTGATTGTAAAATGCTGTGAAAAATGCAAAAAATATAAAATGCGCTAAAAACGCAGTTCGAATCAGCACATTAAAATTAAATAAAAATGATATGAATGAAAACAGGGAGAATTTTGAGCTGAACAGTGTAATCTCTCGATTCGAAATACAGAAATTACTTAAAAATAGTAAATTATTATAATATAATAACGGTCTTATATTAAACTTATTTTTATTTTGAAGACAGTCGAAAGATTTACTTTCAACTATGCTGGAGAATTAAATCGGGGTTTCGAATAGCGTTAAAACTGCAACCGTTGTCTTTGAATGTAACCTTTATAATCTTTATTAATAACCAAATACTTAAATAAATATAATTGAACACCCTAACTTTTTTTCATTTGGGTCTAAAACTAACATTTTTCAAATTCATTACAATCAAATTGTGCGTATTACAAATAATCATATAAAATCCATTCGATCCATCAAGAATAAATCATTTTAAACTAACGATATAAAATCCATTCAAACGATTGAGTTAATTTTTAAAATTGTTATTAATTAAAAATCTCATATAACTTTAAAAAAATGTGTCCACTATGAACTATTTTTTTTTAATATAAATTTTTTTATAAACTATTGTTTTCCACAAAAAAACAATAAAAATTTAATTGTTTATTCCAAATAAAAATTTTATTGTATTTGTACTAAAAAATAATTTTTCAATAAAAAGTATTAAAAAATGTTTGATGATCGACCCAACCTGAAAACAGATGCATTTGAATATATGAGTTTTGTTTGAGCCTTAAGCATTATAATTGTTTATTATTCAAACATAGATATGGTTATTTTATGCATATGCTATTATTTTTTTAAATCCCGGGACTAATCCCGGGATCCCGGGATTCAAATTTTTCAGTCCCGAAATTTCGGGATTGAAAAATAGTCCGGGATTGACATCCCTAGTAGTGATGATCCAAAATTTCTTGTTCTTGCATTTTTTGCAAGAACAAGAACAAGATCAAGATTTTCTTGCAAGATAAGAAATGTAAGAACAAGAGCAAAACGAACACTGCAAGAAATGCAAGACTCTTGCTTTTTTTTATCATTGTATTTATTATGTTGTTAAGGTAATAATGGAATTCAAAAGAATTCATGATATTACTAAATATTGAACAACATGTAACAATGGAAAGCGTTCAAAATATTTATAAACGTGAACATTAATGGCAAAAGAATGTAAGCATTTAAAAATAAGGTCTGTGAAGCACTTTTGAAGGGGTAAATAGCTTCAAAAGTGCTTCAAAAGTCGCTTCAAAACAGTGATGGGCGCTCCCATAGCACGCGCAGGGTTACCGTCGATTTTGAAAAAGTGTCAAAAAACGGCGCACCCGGTCAAAAAAAGTTGCAACATGTATTTTTTGTCTTTATTTATTAACAAAGTAGCGTAACAAAAATAATTAATTTATAAAAAAAATCAAAGGTACAAATATTTCATATTTGCCACCGAATTCCATATAATTCCAATATTTGCATAAGAAAATATTGTGTCATACGCCTTGTACTCAAATATTTTGTATAATTTACTAAGCAATTCTGAGTTTTCAATTAATATAAAATATAAAGAAATAATTTCCAAATACGTTATTTGTTCTTTTGACTTAATGATCCGGGGTTGTAAGAATCGCAAAACGATCAGTATCTTATCCGTGTTGTCTTTTCGTGATTTTACTTGTTTTCGATAATAAACAATTTTTTTTTACTTTTTCTTTTATTCATAACTAAAAAAATTAACATGGAAAAAAGAAAAATCATATCACAAATGAAGAACTTTTTAGTTTTACAAAAGAACTTTTTAGTTTTACGTGTGCGTGTGCCCATCACTGCTTCAAAAAAATAAAATAGACAAAACAATATTTTTTCTGTTTTCTTCGCCACGCTAGTTCGTACATCGATTATGCATATGCACTGTGCTCAGTGTTACCAGATGGGCAGATAAACTTTTTTTTGCCAGTTTTTCGAGAAGGTTTTAAGTTTTCCCTAAAAAAAAAATCAAGTTTTTTTAATTTATACAGTTTAATAAGTTTTTATTTAACATTTCTAACTAGTTCAATGAATCAAATACACACAACAATGATTTCTTCGAGTCTTTCCATTACTAAAAAAAACATTGTTTGATCTTTTGTCGATTCCTGTAGCAACAGCAAATTAGAACGTATTTTTCTCAAATCAATATTAATAAAAAAAACAAAATTATAGGGGCCTATTATGATTAGCGAAGCGAATGTACTTGGCGAAGCGAACGCTTTGGCGAAGCGAACGCAATTTGGCGAATGAACTGGCGAATGTACTAATTTTTATGGTTTTAAAAGTGAGCAACACTTAGAATTATCATTTCAGAGTTGAAAAAAATAGTATCATGTTGCGTACTTTTAGTACTGCCTTTTTTTTAGAACAGATACTATTTTATCTTAATATCTATTTTTTTATTATTAAAAAACCATTTAATATTATTTATGGTTTAAAAAACGTTAACTCGATTCAGAACAATAATACTTTTTCGGTTTATTGTTATTTTTTGTCAATAAAAGATTAAAAAGTATCCAAATAAACTTCGGAACAATTCAAATTAGTTAAAATGTACAGTAAAATATGTTTTTAAATGTTAATATTGGAATTATTTTTACATAAAAATAAATACTTTTTATTAAAAAAAGTAGTTTTTTTATTTGGAGCAATACTTCTTTTATTTTAATTTAAAGAAACCCTAGAGTTTCAAAACAGCTGATGTGAATATACTTGTTTAGAAAAATAATAAAAATGTTCCAAAAAAACGATGGGCCCAAAGCAATCAAAGAAGAGCGTGTTAAACAGAAGCCAATGCGGTGTGCAGAAAGCTGGAGCGACGACGAGGAGGAAGACTACAATAAGTTACAGTGATGGTGGTCTGTCCTCCTCTGTGGCACAAATAACTTCGCGCGATGAACCAAGCTGCATCCTCAGCAGCAGTCGGAGCAGTTCCAGACATTTCTTTTATTAGTGTTAAGTTTAAAATCAAAATAAAAAGTGTAAAAAAAATTGTTTTTTTTTTTTACGTTTATTAGTTAGGTCACCAAAAACTCAAAATTATAGACATCCTTTTATAAAAACTAAAGGATAAGATAAATTGAAAATCAGAAAAAGCCTAATAAACAAAAGCACAAAAGAAAAAAAAAATCAAAAGAAAAACTGAAAAACAATAGATAAAGATACGTTCGCCGATTCGTCACATGAACTGTTGATTCGCTTGATTTTGACACTTGAAGCGAATGAAAATCGGTTGCATGTTTTTTTACGTTCGCTTAACTTTTCCCGTTTTTTGGCGAATGAAGTCTGGCGAATGTAACCGTAATAGCTTTTTGGACGTTCGCTTCGCCAAAACCATTCGCTTCGCTAATCATAATAGGGCCCATAAACATATTTGAAATTCCCTCCTTCAGTGGAATTCTTTGTCCGAAGGATTCCTAAAGAAAACGTTGTAAAGTCTTCAAAAATGATGAAAAAGTTTGACATGCACATTAAATAAATTGTTATAATTTGAAAAATTATTGAATTGTTTTTATTATTGCTTTGTTTTCGTTATTAATATTTTTATTTTGTTTAATTACACTAATCAAGACGAATTTTCCTATGTACACCCAATACAGCTGTTTTATATAATTCGTTGGTGCTGATTTATACTGGATACTAAAACCTAATTTTCCCATTTGTTTATATAAGCTTTTTTTAATATTTCATTTTGGCCAAAATTACAAATTATTCGAAAAAATCAATTTGGGTAATGTTCCAATTCTAGTCATAACCCCCAATTTTACAAAAAAGACACAAAATACCATATGGGACTTAAACTTTTATAACTTTAAACGGATACTGTGTATATTTTAAAAATTAGAACGATGTAAAAAAGTTAGTAGTTCTGAGTCTTTTTATAGATCAAGTTTTTTCTCGCAAATTCTCCGGAATTTTGTTCGAATTTCGAATGCAGTTTTACAACATTGCCAGATTTTTTGTTTATGTGTTTTTTGGTTATCTTTATCATTTCAGATAATAAAGTTGTAAAATAATTTAGATATAAAATATGTATACAGATCTTAATATTTGCAGTTAACTATACTTTTATGCACAAATTTCATATTTTTTAACTCAATAAAAATTTAATTTGCAATTAGAACTGAACATCAGTCAACGCTAAATCAGCTGTTTTGCCAAATGTCAAATAGTGTTGTTGGATAAAATTGTGTTGTGCAAATAAATATTGCAGTGAAAATTACGTTAAACTGCAATTAAAAGCATGTAAAATGACTCTTAATTGTAGTTTTTCATTTAAAAAAATGTTGTGATTTTACAGCGTTCATTTTTCAAGAGTTAAAAAAAATGAAGACATTTTCCAGCCGGCGAAGTTTTTGCGGTAGTTGAATATATCTGTAGTTAATTTGTGCAGAAATATGTAACTAACTTATATTAAAATAATATTAGTGCTATCCATAGATATTTGTTAACATATTATAAATAAAAGTATAGTTAATTGAAGTGTGTTTGTTTTTATTTAATTATTTTCCCCGATGAAAAAGTGGCGGAATTTTTTCGGCGAAATAAGGATAACTTTTACTCCAAAATACGTATTTTTTTAGGGAAACATTTTTTCCCTTTTCGAACATTGTTCAGGATACCTATTTTCCACCAAGGGTAAATTTTCCCTGAGGAATTTTATTCACGATAAGGCTGATTATTTATGTTTTACTTGTATACATAGTTTTTTTATTAATTGTAAAATCATTAAGTTTTTCTTAAGTTATGTTCTATGTGCATTATTTCATTTAACTTATAAAAACAAAAAAATAATAATATATGAACAAAGTGTACATCATTTAGCTGATATTGCTTTTTGTGTTTTTGTTTTTTTTTCACAAATTCGTTTGAAAGTGCAACAACAACAAAAATGCGAAAAAGCAGCATCCAAGCTTTTGATTGAATTTTTGGCGGGAAATTTATTGTAAATTCGTTGTTGTTGCCAACTAGATAGCTGTTCTAGATACATACATGTAGTGTGGTGCCATGCGACTGTCTGTTGTCATGCGTCTGTCCGTTGTCATGCATCTGTCTGTTGTCATGCGTCTATTTGTTGCCATGCTATGACAGAATAGCAACGAAGAGTTACCATTGTGAAAGTGTGTGTATACGCATCGTAATTCATTATTGTTGTATTCTCTTCTTTCTGTTAGGGTTCGCTATGTAGTTTGAGATTGTGTATATGTAACCTTGCAAGATATTATTTGTGTTCTCTTGACATACGGTACGTGTAGCATACGGATTTTTTACGAAATATTCCTTTTATTTATTTTTATTATGGCCTTTAGATTTTGAATTGTCTCGTCAACATCACTTGATTTATACAATTATTTTTTATTGGTTAATTCTTGTTAAAATATAATTCAAATTTTTATGTTATTGGATTTTTTTTTTGTTAGTAAAATAATTTATTTTTTGTTGAAGAAATTGAAAATATGGAAAATAAGTAACTTAAATACAATAAGTTTTCAAATTCTATTCGTTTTCATAATTAATATGCAGTTTAAGATATTTGTCGTCGATCTTTTATTTAAAATTTTGCAAGATTCTTGCAAGCAAGAGCAAGAAAAGTATTGCAAGAATAAGACCTAGAACAAGATCATATCGTCACTATCATGCCAAAGGGGCGAATGTGCATTTTTGACATTTGCGTTTTTTTACATTTTTGAATGTAGTTTATCCTCAAGTATGCTGTGCCAAAATCGCGTGTCATTTTGTTGGATATTTCTAGCCACAAAAGACAAAACCAAAAGGGGGAATTTGAAAAATTGAAAATCTTGTCATGCCAAAAGGGCGAATCTTGTCGTTTTTTCGCCATAAGTTTTTATTGGAATAAGATAAAATAGTGGTGTAAAGTCATTTATTGTTTGTATTCAGAGCACCTATCGTTCTGCATCATTAATTAAAAATAGTTTGCCAAACATTAATTTGCAATTTGTTATTTGCAGGAAAAAACGTTAGGCAAAATATTTTTAAATAATGATGCAGTTCGATAGGTGCTTTAAAAACAAACAATTAATACCTTTACATCACTGTTTTATCTTGCACCAATTAAAGCAAAAAAACGAAGAAATTGGAAAAATTGAAAATCTTGTCATGCCAAAAGGGCGAATCTTTTCATTTTTTGATATAACTCTTTAATGGTACAAGGTAACATGGTGATGTAAATGCATTTATTGTTTGTTTTTAAAGCACCTATTATCGATCTGCATCATAAATTAAAAATATTTTGCCAAACATTAATTTGCCATTTGTTATTTGCAGGAAAAATTGTTGGCAAAATATTTTTAAATAATGATGCAGTTCAATATGTACTTTAAAAACAAACAATTAATACCGTTTCACCACTATTTTGTCTTGTACCATTAAAGAGTTATGGCGAAAAAACGAAAAGTTTCGCCTTTTTGGCATGACAAGATTTTCAATTTTTCCAATTTCTTAGTTTTTATGCTTTTAAAGATAAAATAGTGGTGTAAAGGTATTATTGTTTGTTTTTAAAGCACCTATCGAACTGCATCATTATTTGAAAATATTTTGCCAAACATTTTTTCCTGCAAATAACAAATGGCAAATTAATGTTTGACAAAATATTTTTAATTAATTATGCCAATAAAGGTGCTTTAAAAACAAACATTTAATCTGCTATTTTATCTTGCTCTAATAAAAAGTTATAGCATAAAAATCAAAAATATTTGCGTTTTGATCTGGATATAGCCTCACAAAATCCGTATTTATAATACAGTAGGTTGTCCAAATCTAAAGATATTTCATATACGTTATAATAATTGACGAATAAACTAAAATAACAGAAATATACATTTTTCTAATTTTTAAAGCACTTCAAACTTTAAAATTTGATTTCCCAACATTTTTAAAAATGCACATTCGCGCCTTTGCATGACAGTGACGATATGTACCTATGCAAGAACAAGAGCAAGACTTAGCGTGCAAGAACAAGAGCAAGAACAAGATTTCCATTTCCTGCCTTGTTCATCAAGATTATTATCTTCCGATACCACTGATTGTTCAATGTAATCAGGAGAAGACATTTTATTTTCTACTTCTACTTAGCAGGAGCACGGAGCTTTTGAGAAGCTACATCAATCGGCGGAGCAACGTACTGAGCATTAAGCAGCGACGACGACGGATGGACGTCAACGAATGCTAATGAAGCGGCCGGCACCACCTTGAGACTCGTAAGAAAAAGAATGCGGTGCAGTTGATGGAACTGTTGCAGGGTAAGTACGAGGTGCAGAGAGTTGAGGGGGAATCGTTATAGTTAAGCTGAAATGTGGGCTTTGTTGATCTGAAATGATTTAAGCCATTATTAGCGTAAATTGATGTGTTAATAACTGTAGGTTTTAACAAATTAGCTTTTTCAATTTTTTTATTTAAGATTTTTTTATAAATTGGACAAACAAAGGAAGTAGAAACATGATCCCCTGAACAATTGACACACATAATAGGAGTTCAGCACTGTGTTTGATTGTTGTGCACCATGCCACAGGTAGGACACAATGGTTGTAAACGTCTACATCCGCGTTCAGTGTGGTTAAAGTGCCAACACTTACGACACTGTAAAACTGACTCTCTGAAAGGATTGACAGGATAGTTTACTCCATCAATGCATACATGTGAAGGCAAAACATTACCAGAAAATATTACCAGAAAAACATTACCAGAAAAACATATTTGTACAGAATCTATATCAATTCTTTTCTCCGATCGAGAAGAATCTTTGCGTTAAAATCGCTTAACCTCAACAAGTTTGCAACAGTTCGGTACTGGACCAAACTTATCCATGTTTTTGGGATTAGCACAATCAAAAATCTTTTGCTCCGAATACGAGACAGGTATTGGAGCCTCAATTTTAACCTCGCACAGTTCGGAAAGAATAAAAGTAATATATTTCTTATTAAGATCAAGCAATTTTGTTAACTGTAATATAATTTGAGGTTAGGATTTTTCTTTTTCTTTTAGAGGGAACAAAAATTGTAATATCATTATAATGATTATACAATGATTTACTTAGTTCCACTATAGGGATGTTTGCTACTTTGCGCGATTGCATTATAACAGTTAATTCGGATAAAGAAGGTTCTGGTACGTAACTATGTACCCGTGGCAGCAGAATTTCGGACGCATTTCCCTGAGTATCGGGTTCACTGTATGTAATGCCTATTGGCCGTACCATATTTCAACACTTCTTCACAACTCAAAAACTCACCAAATTCTATTAATATTTTTATTATTAGAATCAAAAACTGGTATATACATATATATTTTTTTTCCAATTTTTTGTTTTAGATTATAAGTTCACAAACTAAAAACGCGTGCGCACACTTCGGAGTATCGAACAGAAGGAAGTCAACTTCAGAAGTCCACCCGTTTTCGATTTCAAAACGTTCAAAGTCCACCTGTAGCGCGATTCCGTAACTCCGTAACGATAATATTCGATATCGCTAACTACCGACAATTGTCGCTTGCGATAGCGATCTTTATGAAAAAGTGATTCCCTATTTTTCAATGCATTGTATGTAGACAAATACATTCGGAAAGATTTTTAACAATAAAAAACGTTTAAATCGTAGAAAAGTAAGCTGACTAACAACCAAAAATTTTTCAACGCTATCGTATCGACAATTTTCGGTAATTCTTAACGATGACAGCTGACGATAAATATCATAAAGAACTTTGTACGGAATACCTCCTAACAATATTTGTCGTTAATTGTAGTTAGCGATATCGAAATTTCCCTTATTCTCAAATGAATATCAAACCTAATGTGGTGGATGTGTATGACTTGTATGTTTCAAGTTCTCGAATGCCATTCTGGAGCTTAATCAAGGTTTGCGGTGGCGGTCGGTATATTGTTTAAAAGATTCTTTTCATAGTGTTTTTGTTTTTGGGATCAGGAATTATTAGATATACTTTTAAATTACGTGCGCGACATATTTACGCATCTATAATACATTTAGAATATATTACATACATAAGTTTTATATACATTAATAAATAATACACAGAAAAAAATTGGTACATAAGTATTATGTATAGCGAACATAAAAATATTGTTCATAATATTTACACTAAAAAAACATGAAGTCTATGAAAGTCTTGCTGCAACTATATGTTCAAATTTACGCCTTGTAATATTCAAACATTCCATAAGTTTCAACAAAGTTGCAGCAAAACTATTAATATTTTTGAAATATGACATATATGCAGATAGTTACGAGATGTTTGCCACAACAGCAATGATAATTGAGATATTTACAGTTGACTGATAGCAAACATCCTGAGAACTTGGACATTTGCAACAAAACTGCTCAGTTATTTTGACATTTGACTACTATAAAAAAGGAAAAAAGGAAAATGGCGTACTTGTTTCTTACGCTCTATTTATACACAACAATTAAGTAAATCCAATGATTTAAAAATTTAAATTATACACTAAGAAAACAAGATGTTTATTAAAGTCTTGCTGCAACCATCTGTTTAAATTTACGCATTGTAGCAAATATTCAAACATCCGATAAGTGTAAACAAACTTGCAGCAAAACTCTTAATATTATTTAAATATGAGATATATGCAGATAGTTACGAGATGTTTGCCACAACGGCGATCAAAATTGAGATATTTACAGTTAACTGATAGCAAAATAAAATTTAAATTTTAAAAAATAAAATTAAATAATGTAAAATTACATAAATGTTAAGGTTTGTGTGCATAAAATGTATGGAAATATGGATTAATACATTATAAGATGAAATTGGTCATTGGTTTGAGGTACTCGACAAAATACATAAAAAAAATGTACAAATGCATAAATGCTGAGAATATTTTTTTTCTGTTTAAAGCAGAGCAAGAGGCAGGTTTGCTATAAAATGTAGGTGTGCCATCATTCATACATAGGAAGACATTATCATTTGCAATCATGCCCAGACTATTGTTTGTTTCAGCATATCCCCAGTTAGTCTATTTGGCATTGAAATAACGACCAACCAAAGTTAATAGATGCGAGCTCCGAACAGTATTAAAAATTTTATCGATTTTCGTTTTAAACTCAAGAGAGTCAACATTAGGTGACCAATATACCGAAATTATATATATGTTAGGCTTGAGATTTAATGTTGTGACGCCAAAAATCTCGGCAATGCTGTCGATTTTCAGCAAGGCAAACTTAATGCTATTTTCAATATATATTCCTACTCCACCATAACCGTCAGTTCTGTATTTGTAAGCTAAATTGTAATTAGCGAGGCTTGAACAGGCGTTGTCTGTAAGCCAACTTTCAAATAACATTGCAATGTCAATTTTATTACTGTGTAAATATAAATCTAAAAGTTCTTTATTATTTTTTTTTTCAAACTTTGCAAGTTATATTGTAGAACTCTCATTGTTGTTTAAAAATGATTTTATTATAAATAGTAATTATTATTTAAATGTTTATCAACTTCATTCTTGATTAAATCAAGAAAAGATATATGATCCGCGTCAATTGGATCATTTCTGTAGTCCGACAAGAAGCTTGAAAGTCCTCATGTGAATTTCTTGTATAGCTTTGTCCGCTTCGGATGTGCGGTGGTCTCTTGTATACTCAATTGCGGTTGGAATTTTACTAACCTTTGTCATTTCCCTCTATTCCTGCATGGTATTTTGAGCATTCGCGTTTTCTCGCTCACGATTCATGTTCTGCTTCGTCACGTTGGCATACACAGAAAATAAACTGGTTCATAATATTAACGAATCCTGTTCATAGAGGCAAATTCATACATTTTAATGCAAGATACATTGTGACAATGTACATTGTCTTGTAACTTGTTTGTGAGTTTAATGATCAGTTCATTTTCAGTATGAATCAGTGTTCATAATACGCACAAATAAATTTAATGAATTTTTTCATACTTCAATGAAGTATATTCATTGAAATACTGCAGTAGACATTTTGCATGTTCGTTTTGCGTGTTCGTTTCTAGTAGCATTAGCTGCGCTCTGCTGCTACAAAAAAAACATTTAATTCATTCGCACAAAGCTGCGACAAATGTTAAAAGTAATTGCGAAATGAAATGAAGTGCGAAATTACATTTAATTTATATTATACTATTATATTTAATGTATATATTAATTGAATTTACATTAAAATAATAAAACGAAAAAACTTTCTGAATTCATAATTCACTTTGTGTTTATGATCCCGTTCATTAGAGTATGAATTCGATTCATTGCGACAATGAACTCTTGCATTCAATATAGCTAATGAAATATTCATTGTGATTATGAATATTTGTCATTTTGTCCGTACATAGTAATTCAATGAATTTGTACATTGAAGTATTACCGGAGATTCGTTGTGACAATGAACAGTTACATTGGACCAATTTAAACGAAATTTTCTTTGTGATAATGTACTTTTTCATTGTAGATATGTACTTTTTTTGGTTCAGTGTAGGAGTAAAGAGTATGTAAATGATTGCTTGCTTTTTGCGGATCCTTATCATCTTCTGACAAATCTGCAAAACGGTTTGAGGAAATCGGGGAAAATTTGGTTCTTGCCTCTTGAATTGACAAATTTTAAATGGTCATTATTTTTTGAGCGCATAGGCTTTGACGCTAGCTGGACAATCCTTGAAGGTTGGTGCGTAAGGGCTTTTGCAATTAACGCAATATATTCTGACAACTTCGTTTAGTTGGAAATTTTTCTTCTTTATTGTTAAGATCCCTGCGTTCCAATCTTATAGTTTTAAGTATTGGAATAGGTGTCTGTTGGGATATCAAACATAATACCTACTTTCGACACAAAGTGAGTAAGAATTTTTGAATCATAGCCTTCCTTTTGTAAAATTGATGAATTTGAATGTACAAAATGATTAGAAACTTGTGGTGGTGTTTTTCAGATAAAATGTTGCGAATATTTTACTAAAAAGACAAATAAATCAAAAAATTAACCCATACGCGACCAATGACAAATTCGAATTGATGATTTTTCGTTGTTTTTTATATATTTGAAAAAAAAAAAAAAAAATGAAGTGACACATTATAGGGGTTTACAATGTGTATCATTGATTTAGTACTATTTATAATAAATATTTTCAACAATGTAAGGTAAAACACCATAATTCCGCCCTAGTACCCAATTCTTCACTATTTTTTTAAAAATAAGAACGTATGTGGTCAAACTGTATATATTTTTAATATCAAAAAATGCATCTTAGTTTTCTTTTCTGTAAAATTAAAATTTCATTTCAAAAACTCTTGCCATTAATTTATAAATATTTATCAAAGAGTGACACTTTGGTAAAATTTCTAAAAGTTTAAAAATGATCAAATTGCGCTGCTGAAACATTAAGGTGCTAATTGATTTTTGTAAAGGTCGCTAAAAGTTTTGGTAACTTTCAAGGATTGAAACCGTAACCGAAACCGATATCCATTTAAAACCGTTTCTTTTTTAAAACCGAAATCGTAACCGAAACCGTTATACGAAAATCAGAAATAAACCGATATCCAAAACCGATATAAACGGTTTCGGTTTTATACCGGTTTAAAACGGTTTTTAAAAAAGTAAAAAGAGAAACAGAAAAACATATTTTATTTTATATAGAAGATCTTAAGTAAAATGTCATTAATTAAAATTTGGAGTTCCCAAAATAAACATTTTTGGTTGTACAAAAATTCACATGTTGTTTTTTGAGAAACGATATTTCCAAAACAACGGTATTTGGTCTAAAATGTATAAAAGTTTCAAATTATTAACATCTCAGTAACTTTTTAAGGAAATACGAAAAATGAAGTGCAAGTTCGACAAGTTTAATCATTTCAAGTATAAGGCAGATATTTGTTTACATTAGTGATGATTAAAAATTTCTTGTTCTTGCATCTTGTTCTTGCATTTTTTTGCAAGAACAAAAACGAGAACAAGATCGAGATTTTGCAAAAAAAAGAACAAGAGCAAGTGATTTTAATGTATTAATTATGTTTTTAAGGTAATAATGATATACAAATGATATTACTAAATATTGAACAACAAGTAACAATAGAAAGCGTGCAAAATATTTATGAACGTAAAAATTAATGAAGATGTGTGTTTTTTTTTGTTTTTGTCAATTCTAAAGAATATAAGCATCTTAAAAATAAGGCCTGTGAAGCACTTTTGAAGCGGTAAATAGCTTTAAAAGTGCTTCAAAAGTCGCTTCAAAAAGATAAAACAGACAAATCAATGTTTTTACTCTTTTCTTCGCTACGCTAGTTCGTACATCGATTGTGCATATGCACATTATTATTTTTGTTTTACTTTTATATATAGTTTTTTTGTTAATTGTAAAATCATGAAGTAATAAAAAATAATATATGAACATTTTACAGTGTGATAAATTTAGCTGATATATTGCTTTTTGTGTTTTTCTTTTTTCACAAATCCGCTGATTCGTTTGAAAGCGCAACAACAACAAAAATGCGAAAAAAGCAGCATCCAAGCTTTTGATAGAATTTTTGGCGGGAAATTTTTTGTACCACAAGAGAACTCGTTGTTGTTGCCAACTAGAAAGCTGTACTAGATACATACATGTAGTGTGGTGCCATGCGTCTGTCCGTTGTCATGCGTCTGTCTGTGTCATGCGTCTGTCCGTTGTCATGCGTCTGTCTGTTGTCATGCGTCTGTTTGTTGCCATGCGATGATACAGGATAGCAACGAAGAGTTGTCGTTGTGAAAGTGTGTGTATAAGAATCGTAATCGTTATTGTTATGTTCTCTTCTTTCTGTTAGTATTCGCTTTGTAGCGTTTGAGTTTGTGTTCGCATGGTGTTCGCAAAGAAAAATGTTACTATGCAAGATATTATTTGAGTTCTCTTGACATACGGTATGTGTAGCATACGGATTTTTTAATCTGTTACGAAAACAGATATATGCCTATACGAAATATTCCTTATATTTATTGTATTGTAGAACGAAAAGTCACCAAACACATTTTTATGAAAAACTTAATTTTCGAGTTTGTTGATTAATATTATAAAAAGTAATTGATGCATTTTTAAAGTTGAAATATCATCTAATAGATTTACATTTTCTTATCAATTGACAGATACATAAAGAAGTTTGTAAAAAAATATTTAGCATTTTTAAAAAGGAATTTGGTGACTTTTCGTTCATTTTATTATGGCCTTGAGATTTTGAATTGTCTCGTCAACATCACTTGATTTATACAATTATTTGTTATTAGTTAATTCTTGTTAAAATATAATTAAAATTTTTATATTATTGGTTTTATTTTTTTGTTGGTAAAATGTTGAAGAAATTGAAAATATGGAAAATAAGTAACTTAAATACAATTATTGTTCAAATTCTATTCGTTTTCATAATTAATGTGCAGTTTAAGATATTTGTCTTTGATCTTTTATTTAAAATTTAAAAGATTAAGATTACCATTTCTTGACTTGCTCTTGCAAATGATCATCACTAGTTTACATATGTTGCAGTTCACAGAATTGTTGAAATTTAATTTCTTTGGCTTTTATGGATGAAAATTGTACAAAAGTCTTCTTCTTTGCAATTCAGATCATATCTCAGGTGAAGTCAAAATGTTGCTTTTCATTGGTTTGTGGTCACAAAATTTTAAATTACATTTTTTTCTTGGCGTAATCAATTAAATAATTCATATAACACAATATTTTTACTAAAATAACAACAAACATTGTTTAAATTACGTTTCCCCACTTTACCCCAATATCATAATTTGAACATAATTTAGCACCATATAAAAAAATATGGAAATAAAGAAAATTTATACAAAAACCGAAATCAAAACCGAAACCGTAACATGGAACCGGTATACCGAAACCGTTTCGTTATAAAAACTTAAAACCGAAATCGTAACCGAAACCGAAACGCGGAAAAAACCGAAACCGAAATCGAAACCGTTATTCGTTTAGGTTTCAATCCTTGGTAACTTTATATCTAATTCCATATAATAATATTGTTTTATTGGAGTATTTATTACTTATTTATCTAAAAAAAAATTATGAATTTAACTTATAATTTTAACAAAATATTGATAACACTACACAACAGTCATTCTGCGCAGCAGTCAAGTTTATTTTTGTATTATGTAAAATGACGCTTTGATTCCGAAAATATGGTTTAATAATGTTTCTTTGGATTGGTTTACAAAATAAGGGCCAATAACTTTTGAACCGAGCTTTCAAAAAGGTGCTCACATATATTTGTAAATATCTCGCGTTTTAAATAAAACATATGATCAAGTGTTATACCAAGTGAAAGGTAATTGAATATCCAATAAGCATTTTTAAATTGGTTCATTAGTTTAAGAGAACTCAATAGGAGAAAGCTTTTTTTTCATTTAAAAAAAATGGAAAAAAAAATCGAGAAAGTAAGATGATACACAAATTTTAATTTTCCAAAATTAGTTTACACTCTTTGGAAGAAATTGAGCTATCAATGACAATAATATATTGGTAACATTTGAGGATCAAAAAAGTTATGTGAAAGCAATATAATTGAGTGCTATACAACTAGGCATAAAAATTAAAAATTAAAAATGTGAGGGGATCTCGCTCCTTTTTTGAGCACCTATTGATAGATGATTGCTTGTAATTAATTTAAAATTTTATAACTTTATCTTAAATACTTAACGAGATATGTGATCCTAAAAAGTAATCCCATATCTCGTAGTGGATGTAGAAGATTACGTTGACTAATTCGACTTATTTTTGAACTTTGAATTACTATTCTACTAAAATATATTAAAACTAAATTTCATCGCATTCAGAATAGCAGTTTTCAAGTTATCGTGCATAGGCGGACATACAGACGGTCATATCTAAATCGACTAGGAAAGTGATGTTGATCAAGAAAATATACACTTTTTCATACCACTCACGCCTACTAAGAGACGCCAAAATATCCTCACATACATTTTATAACTTGCAACTCATGGGTATATGGTATAAACAAAAAATGCGATTTTTTAAAGTTAATACTCAATTGTAATTTTTTGTTTTTTTTTTATAATGTGGGATAAAAAATAGAGCCACAGCACTCAGACAGGGTTATATCCATTGTGCTGTGACCCAGTTCCCTGGTTTTTAATGATAATTCTTAGATTCATTATTGAATCTAAGAAGGCTATTGTGTGATAAAGAGTGAAGCTGATCCTCTCTCATCACGCCTGTGCCAAAGAACTGCCTTCTAATTCTAGAAAATGCTGGGCAGTCACAGAGATAGTGCTCTGTGGTGCCAGTTTCTTCGTAGCAGGCAGAACATAAGGCGCTTTCGGCCAGGCCGATTGCGTTCATGTGTTTTTCACATGCGTTGTGTCTCGTTAGAAGTCCCGTCAGTTTTCTGCACTCCTTTTTACTTAAGGAAAGTAGAAACGAGGCCGATCTTTTGGTTATCGTCGGTGTCATGAGCTTGGAGAATCTGCATTTCGTCTCATTCAGCCATCTGCTCTTGTGTGCAGAGTCGACCCAAGAGCTGATGACGAATTTTCCCGTAGATGCAGGTATTCCAAGCACAGGTTCTGGTCTAAATGGATTATCCTCAGATCCAGCACGTGCTAGTTCGTCAGATGTTTCATTGCCCGAAACTCCATTTTGGCCAGGCACCCAAATCAGTTTCAGTGTATTGTATTTACCAACACAGTTGAGACGTGATCTGTATTGACGTACAATTTTGGATGTGATGACCGGGTTGTTCAAAGCCATAAGAGCAGCCTGACTATCGCTGCAAACTGATATAGCCCTGTTCTGCCATCTATTATCCGCAATGTAGTCCATAGCCATTAGTATAGCATAGACTTCGGCTTGAAATAACGAGGCATTGTCGCCTAAGGCGAAGTGAAGTCTGCGGTCATCTGGTTCCACAAACACTCCAGCACCAGATCCCTGATCGGTTCTGGAGCCGTCTGTGAAAATGCGGTGTGACCCTCGTCTTGGTAAAATTTCTGTTATCATTGCATCAGAGGGCATATGATATCATCGGTCTTATCATTGCCGTGTAAATCCATAAGGTTTTGCTCGGCGATAGTCCCCATTGTAATGCTTTCACATGATTTTTTCTGTTCTCAAAATGTATTCATAGATTTATTTTAGTTTTACAAAATTTTTTTAAAAATGTACAGGCTAATTTTGGAATATTGCAAACTGTGCATCATCTTGCGTTTTCAATTTTTTGAATAAAATTTTGGTCGAAAAAATTTACATTTTTCGAGTTCTTCTATAGAGTGCGCTTAAACCATTGAACTAATTTTTTTGAAAGCTCAGTCCAAAAGTTATTGCCCGAAATCTCGTAAACCTATCCATAGAAAATTTGTATGGAATTTACTAAAATTTTTATGCAAGCACAGCATAGGTGTTCCTAATTCCATCCTAGGGGCGTATATATACGTTATAGACAAAAAAGTACGTACTAATTAAATATATTATTAAATTTATATTTAACGAGTTGGGAAAGTTAGGTCACATGGGTAAGTTGGGTCACATGGGGCGGATTTTTATAGTCAGTCGGGCCCGACTATGGAATACCCTACACCTTTGGTGGGGATATTAATGTGGGATATTTAATTGCATACCTTAATTTTAAAGTTTTTAATTATGCTGAACCTCCCCACCCTCAGAATATTATTCATATATCAGAAATTTACGTCTTATATCCCCATAAATGAAAAAATGTATATAAAAATATATAAATTGCCGTTCGGATTCGGCAATAAACTGTAGGTCCCACCACTTTGAGTACAAATATAACACGCACAGCTCAAAATAGCGAGAGAGCTCGGCCGAAGTTCTATACAGGACTGTAGCGCCAAACTATATTATTAATTATTTATAGGTGAATTCAAACAATACCTTTTAAATTTTATAACTATACCTTGAATACTTTTCGAGTTATTAGTTCCGAAAGAGTTATATAAAAGTGACTTGTATGGGAGATGGGCGTGTCTGTCGACCGATTTGGCTCATTTTCAAACTCAGTTCCTACTTTTCGCTAAAATATATTGAGACGAAATTTCATCGCATTCTGATCAGTATTTCTCAAGTTATTCTGTATTCGGACAGCAAGACAGCAAGACGGACAGACAGACAGACGGACATAGCTAAAACAACAACGTGTGAAATACTTGTCAAAAAATATTTAAACTTATTACTCTTTATCAAGAGGGGCCATTTCTAAATTATTTTGATTTTGTTGGTCAGAATGGACCATTTCTGGTGTCCTTAAAATTTGCTGATCTGGCTTATCCGGTTGATTAATATGTTGTGAATTTGAGATCTTTTGATAAGGGGAATGCAGGTAAATTTCAATTAATTTTGGACAAGTTAAAGCTATAGACGGAACACTGGAGTGTCTTTTCGGAATATCGACAACAGTTGTTGCCTTTTTCCGTTTCTTGCTTGGCTTGCTTAGTGTTTTTAAAAAAAAAATAAAAATTAATATCGATATGTTTACATTTCAAACAGCTTATTGTTACATAAAGAATCAGCGACACGAGCACTTATTCCTATACACTTTATGTGATATGGTTTACCACAGAGCCAACATTATATTTATCCTTCACCTCTTGTGGAACACGGTGGGTGGGAACAAATCATAATGAAAATTATAAAAAATAAAAATTTAAAAGAATTAAAAACACGAATATTATTTGAAGACACTACTGTACGTTTAGCAAATACACCAACCACGAACAGTAGGATTCTGTTAATCAGATAAAAACACAGCACAACGAAATGTCACAAAACAAATATTCTACACTAAACTATAAGATAAAGTTAAAAAGTTTTGCACTGAATTATTAATAATAAAGTTAAAAACAATTTTCAATATAAAACACAGTATAAACACTTAAATATGGAATCAAACACGACGACACTCGAATGTAGACCACTCTGCTTGACAGTACTCTATATTAACGGTAGTTAGTTTGTACCATGGTTGAAGTATATACAGATTAGTTCATCTAGACAGTTAGTTGGCATACACTATGCTGAGAATGTCAATAAAAAAATTTAATACATACAAAAATTAATTATCAATTTAAACTTTATTTTAAGGTTATGTTTTTGCACTTTAAATTGGCTAATTTATTAAAATATCACACCACAAATTCACTTTTTCACTTTTGTTATACACTACGGCGTTCTTCTAGAGCCCATAGACAGCTTGAAAATTACCAAAGTGTTGTAATTTATTTATTTTAAAATTTTGAGTTTTAATTTTTTTATGAATTTCTAAACAAAGCATTGATGTTTTTTTTTTAATGTTTCGTAAACAAATGTTGAGTCTTTCAAACAGTTTTCAAAAAAAGTAAATGGCGACTGAATTTTGAAAGATGACTTAACCTGTATATACTTCAATCTGTATGTACTATGCTCTGAATAACCATTAATAATTTTCTTATAATTATTTTTTTTATTCATACATACACTCATTCCTATTCTGCCTTAAATACATAAATAAATTATAACAAATTATTCTTTTCTTTTATTATTATTTTTTTCTTTTTAAATATATATATTTTTTAAAATTTATTCAACTAAATTCAAAAATAAAAATATATATTTTAGGCTTAAAAATACACACATGAAGTTGTTTTTTTTTTACTTTCAGAACTTTAAATGATATAATAAAGTGCATTAATTAAAATATGGAATTAGGGTTGCGCTAGGACGAAATAAGGATTTCCAAAAAATATTTAGGGCGGAATTAGGAAAATTTATATTTTTTGTATAATTATTTATTATTATCAAAAATATTTTTCTATTAAAGTCGATCTCGTTGCTAATTTTTAAAATTTCGTAATTTTAGTAGAGTAAAATTTTATGTTAGGATATTTAAACATTTTCCACATCGCAATGTTATTGAAATATATCTCTATATATTTCAACTATTTGATGCAATATTAATCCAGAATCTTTTTTATTATCGCATCGAAAAAAAAAACGGCGATATGTCGCTTTGAACTATTTTTGTAGTTTTAGTACGATTTGGCCTTCGACATTGGTACAAGAGCTAATTAGATATCGTGCGATTTTGCGGACATAAAAAGTTGCAACAATTTTGGATGATTGTTAGATCTACTATTTTTTTGTCTCTGGTGTTTGAAATATACTCCATTGTATATACCCCTGACAAAATTTTTGGCAGGATCAAAGAAATTCGAACATTTTTTCGATATATTTCAAACAGACAAAAATCGCACCATTTTTTACAAAATTTTCTCCTGCGGCGCTTTTAGCGAAGATGAATGGAAAATGTTATCATCTTAAGATTATATTTTATTTTCCAACAGAAGACCCAAATGCCCGCCTCATCTTTTGAGTTGCCAATTGGCCCGTGATGCCAAATGAGTTTGACATGCCTGCTCTAAAACTTTTTAAACATCTTTGGTTTTCTTAGTGTAGTTGTTGTTTCTGTTAGAAATATGCATATCGAGACGGATTTCTTTGTAGGTCGCTAACGACAATAGACACAGTGACGCAGAGACAGTCGAGAACAAATGCAAACCAACTGCAGTGGGCGTGCGTGCAGTGTTGCTATAAATACCCTCTGTATGTTTGGATTATAGTTTGGTCTATGTTATAAATAGCTGACGGTGTCAACTCATCTAATTTTAATATTCAACAACCATTGGTGTTTTTTTATTTTATTGCTGTAATTTTAAAAATATAAAGATTTGTTTTTATAGAAATTTGAAAAAAAAAAAACAAACGAAACGTTTCAATTCCGATGCCATGACGATGAACAAACAAACACGGGTAAACTTAAAAGAAAAGAAGTATACGGAGTGATATATTTATATATATATATATATATATATATATATATAATATATATATATATATATATATATATATATATATATATATATATATATATATATATATATATATATATATAGATTTTAAGAAACAAATATGCTTAGTATTTAAAAAAATAACTACACGGAGGAAAACAAGTTCTAAAATCCAGAAGGAAACAAGAAGTATACGAAGTGATATACAGCTAAACCGAGAAATCCTTAATTTCAAGAAATGGATTTTCTTAGTTGTCAAAAAAGTAACTAAGTAGAATTATTCTTTAATTCAGTTATTAACTTCTTAGGTATCAAGAATGAAAGTAACTAAAAGCAATTATTTCGAAGCTAACATAAAAAAAATATATTTTAAGTAATTTATTGTTTATTTAGAATTGTATTACCTTATATGTATTTTTGTATATTAAATGACTTCTTTGAATACTTAATGTAATTGAATTTTTTATTTTATTTGTATTACTATTATTATTTAATTTAACCTATGTATGTTATTTTAAAACCGTTTCTTTACCTTATACGCTTTCTCCTCGTCTGCTGCCTCTACAGTTGGAAGGTTTATGCACGTTACCCATATAGTGTATTTAGATAACAATGGAATGAAATCAACTTGGTATTTATGCGAAATTGAATCTCAATTTATGTTTACGAACTGAAACCATACCAACATTCGTAGAAAAATTCGTTTTTTCTATTTTTATATCTTTAATATAGTAGCCGCGGTAGCTCAGTGGTTTGTGCGTTGGACTGCGAGCCGAAAGGTCCTCGGTTCAAGCCTGGACTTTGCATAGAAATATTTTTCTATACCGGCAAACCTACGAGAGTAAAACATTGCCTATGAAAAGCTCTCACCCACCGTTCGGATTCGGCAATAAACTGTAGGTCCCACCACTTTGAGTACAAATATAACACGCACAGCTCAAAAATGGTGAGAGAGCTCGGCATAAGTCCTTATAGGACTGTAGTGCCAAACTATTATTATTATTATCTTTAACATTCATACATACACGACGCTTGCTTGTCTGGCTGTGCTTTGTTGTTCTATTCGTGAAAACACTCACATGCAAACATTGTATATCATGCCGTTATTTGATACCTAAGAAAAAAAAAACTGCAATCCAGACAAATTGTACTTAGTTACTTTTTTGATACCTAAGAACTTAATGTCTGAATATCTAGAAAAATTTTGCTTAGTTACTTTCAACAAACTGACAGGCAGACTAACAAACAGACAAAGAAAGACCGATGAAAACAACAGCAGATACATGAACACGAGTTCATGTAGTAACAATTTTGCGTGTCTTTTTGGTTTTTTATAATCAATAAATTAAGTTCTGAAAATCCAGTTGAATAAAGTTTGTTTACTTTTTTGACAACTAAGTAATTTGCTTTATTGATATCCGGATGACAAATTCTGAAATTTTAGTAGTATTTTATTGATATTAGTAAAATTCTACTATTTTTCTTTGTAACCGAATTCTTCTCGAGTTTTAGAATTTTTTTCCCTCCGTGTAAGACCAATTATATGGGGGTCACAACGGATGTTGTTGCAGTTTTCTTTGCAAATTTAAGGAACACGTGTTCGTATGTTTGTATTTTTCGCTATTGTGCTTTCTTTTGTATTGTCCGTCTCTCTATAAGGAAACTTCTTTAAGTTCAGTTTCCTTATTATAAGGAAACTATTTTCTGAGTGAAGTTACGATTAGGATTTAGCATTGAATAAACAATGAAATTAATCGTGTATTTCAAAAATATTATTTATTTAGAAAAAACTATAAAAAAAAAACAAATATATATCATATATAGTTTTTATAATACAATATAAGTGTATATTTTATATCAAACGGGATCTATAATTCTAGGTATTTATTTATTTGTCAATTGGTCAATTTTGTGCTATACAATTTTGAGGTTTTGCAGCTATTTTGAAAAGTATCTGGTCACCTGATTAAAATCACATATTGATTATGAGATGTTTCGTAAAAACATTCACTACAATTACTAGAGAAATTGGTACATATTATTAAACATAAGTTTTTTTTTTAATTAGAAGCTGACCTCGAGCACAACTATTTTTTTGTATACTATTAAATCAATATCTCTCCTGTTGATAATTTTTTCTGAGTGTAATGTTTCTCTGTAGTGTGCTAGTTATATTCAAATAGATGAATTGTCCATCACAGAGGCTGACTCCACTGATAATAATAGGGCTTCCAAATCAGTATCAAAAATCACGAAATTCCCGCAATAAAAATAACGTACATAACATATAAAATAAAAACTGCTAAACTATAAATTGACAGCCGTTTAGTAGCAAATTTTAATTTTTTTAAACTCCTTGATGATAAAAGTTTGTTAACACCACACCAAACATTATTTTTTTCTTACGTTGTCTACTAATTTTGATTATTCGAGACTAATCCCCGGATTTATTTAACAAATCCCGGAAGTGCCGGGATTCTCAAATACATAACAAAAAATTCGCTGATACAAAACAATAAAAAATCGCGTATACGTCACAGCGATTCAACAGACCCAACAAATCAGACCTGTGAAAAGAATGGTGCGACGATACAAACGAACAGTCGAAGTGAGCGATATGTTGTCGGCATTTTGTAGCATGCGATTAAAAATATAAAGCTCAACAAATCAAACACACAAAAAACAGAGCGATAAATAGTCGCAAGGTCGAAAAGTAATCGAGAGGTTAATCGGGAGTGTGTGCTTCAGAGAAAACGAAAGAGAGCGAGCGTAAGAAGAAAAATATTGAGAGAGTAATCAAGCCAAGTCAATGGCAAGGGCAAGAAAAGCAGCAACAAGAATGACAACAAAACACGCGCCTCTGTTGTTTGTGCTGAGTCGGCAACTTTTATGACAAACAAACACATAACAGTAAAGACAACAACCAACAGCAGTAGCAGAAAAACAACCAATTTTTCATCATGATGGCCAATTGTTGTTGTTGCTTATTTCGTGTTGTTGCTGCTGATGTTATTGTTGTTGACGGCCTAGCTTAATATGCAGACTAAAATATTTAATTACAAATTATAAAAATCAAAATAAAAACAAAAAAGCTTTTTATATAAAAAGCAAAATTGTTGACGGATCGCGCGCAGCAGCGCTCGGGAATGAACTGATGGCGAGACAATCAGTCGGACGGATGGTTGGTTGCTTGACTAGTGTGTTGGTCGGTGGGTTGGTGGTAGCGAGGGATGGCGGTTGGTTAGAGGGGCGATTGCGCTGCGTGTGGACGAACGCACGACCAGAGCGGCGCACAGTGGTTTATATTCGTAAAAAGTTTTGATATATATGTTTTTTTAACATTTGAACAAATAATCTTGTAGCCAAAACATTAAATATTAATAATCCGTTCGCTTTAATAAAAATAATGTTTATGGCCTATCCAGGCTAATTGGTATCAAAATAAAGTGTAGAATGTCTACTTTTTATTTATGTAAAATCCCATTGCGACCACTTGCTACCACGATAATTGTTATTAGTTTTGTGTCTTAACCCAAAAAACAGCGAACAAAATAATTGTTTTGTTTTTATTTATTCAAAATTCAAAATGCTATTTTTGAGTTGACACCTCTGAGATATGATCTGAGATTATAATTATATTAAATAAAAAAAATTACCCCAAAATGTTAAGTGAAGAGTTGATTAAATACGGTCACAACGATTTTCAGCCAGTTTTTTTTATAGAAAACTATGAGAATTTGACATACGTGGAAATCTAAATTGTTCTTCACAATGTGAAACAAAGAACATGATATGAAATGGTATAATTCGAGCATAAATATGAAACGGTTCTTAATTCACGTAAGAATTAAGTTTATGGAATGTACATGGTTATAATTTACATTTTATAAATGGTCGACTAATAATATTATCCGTACTAATAATGAAAATAATAAAAAACGAATTCAACAGGTATTTCGTGAAAAAGTTGCGATAGTTGTTAATTTTGTAAAACAAGGTACAAGAACTAAATTAACTGAACTATTAAAGAAGATAATAAAAAAACAGCATTTCGTGAAACAGTTGAGATATTAGTTGATTTTGAAAAACAAGGCACAGAACATAATTATTCAGAATATTTTTTGAAAAGTTCAATCAGTTTGCCGCAACCTTCTGATATTTGCTGTGAAAATATATAAGGACAGTTGCGAACTATGGTTTACTTTTTAAAAATTATATTTTTAGTAAAGAATTTATAATTGTTAAAGTAATAGTATATTCATAAGTAAGAAAAGAAATTATATTTTTTCAGTTAGCACATATTGTTGGAATTGGGGCAATCAAAGCGAAAAAATGTATCTAATAAAAAAAAACCTACAAAGTAAAGCCAAGTCATACAGGAGAATTTGATTAAATTGTTGGATATTCTAAGACAACCCAGCAGAAAATGTCCTCAATGATTCCCCTATGTCAGGTCAGAAACACCGATGACCGATAGCATTTTCGCCTTGCAAAGCAATGATTACATTTGCATAAAAATGTCCACTGATTCCTGCATGATGTAGCATTGACGATGTCATGCACGTCATTTATCAATGAAATCACCAATCATTTGTGATTGTCATACAGGAGAATTTGATGAAATTGTTGGATACTCTAAGACAACCCAGCAGAAAATGTCCTCAATGATTCCCCTATGTCAGGTCAGAAACACCGATGACCGATAGCATTTTGCCTTGCAAAGCATTGATGACATTTGCATACAAATGTCCACTGATTCCTGCATGATGTAGCATTAACGATGTCCTGCACGTCATTATCAATGAAATCACAAATGATTGTCATACATATATATTTTTTTGTTGTAAAGAAAAATATATATTTTTTACTATTTTATCTATTTTTTTAATATATATTTTTTTTTAATTTATTCTAATTTATTTCATATTTCAATTTTTTATTTTCTTCTGTTCTCGCTCATATTTTCATATTTGGGCACCAAAAAGAGCACAAAACAGCTTCCGACTTCTGGTTACAGGGCACGATTTTATGAGCCCAAAAATACTCATATTTATGAATCTTTTATTACTCCTAAAACACTCATATATGAGCACTTGAAAGAGCCCAAAAATACTCCCGACCCCTGGGTAGAGAACACGATTTTATGAGCCCTAAAACACTCATATTTATGAGACTTTTATTACCATAAAACAGTCATATTTGAGTACTAAAAATAACCCCAAAAAGCTACAGATAGTGGACACGATTTTAAAAGCCGGAAAATAATTTTAAATATTCTTAAACTATTTACATTTTTGAGAATTTCTAGACACCACAATTACTTAATTTTTGGAGTTTTCCCCTATAGAATGTGTCTTAAATTAATTCAACATGTTCATATTTTTCTTAGTAAATCCAAGAAATATGTGGGTTTGTATGTTGAACTTACGCTAATAAACTTTTCATTTGATTTCAAATTCAAAACGAATATTAATATATCAATTTTATTTAAACAGTACGGTCCTAAAGCCAGCATAAAGCGCTGTTCCTCACACATTCTAAAATATAGAACATTTATGAATCCATTTTCTTAGCCGTCAGAAACAATTTAATATTTGATGCTTTTAAGAGTCTAATTTATGATGGCTCCGAAATAACTCCTAAATATGAATCTTTTATGAGTAATATTTTTAAGAGTTCCGAAAACAGTCTTAAATGAGATACTATTATGACTCTTTTTTTCTGAGGGCTCATAAAACACTAAAAAATTGGTCTCCTTTATGACTCAAATTTCAGGGCACTCCTAAATTGCTTAATGGGCACTATCATAATGTATATCTTCTAATGTTAGTCTGTCCGCTTGTACACGGAAAACACGTTAAGAAGAGAACTAAACAGGTATATACATAAAACTTTGGATTTTTAATAAATACATACTATGTAAGTATAAAATATGTTAAAATGGTTCATATATGTTAAAACAGATATAAATCAATTTCATGCACTTAAAGAATTAAAGATATTTTCTGGTGCTTATAATATTTGTTTAATACATTTAAATATATTAAATATGAAATATATTAAATATGAAATATATTAAATATGAAATATATTAAATATGACATATATTAATTATGAAATATATTAAATATGACTCGCAATAGAATAAAAATAGAAAAAATCTCTTAATAAATTTATTAGTTCCAAAGTTATTTTTTACCACTGTGCGGCGTCGCGTCGCTGTGCAATGCGACGATCTGCTGCGACGCGGTAAATGCTCCAAATGGAATTCTTTAAAGCTTTAGTCGCTTGTTAAACGCTGTGAATGATGTGTCGTTGACGAGTTTCGTGCTTTAAGAGTCGCTAACAAATGCCAAATTAACAAATAGTCGGAATAAAAATTATATCAAGAAACCGAAGAAGAAACAGAAGAAGCAACAGCAGATCTAGTGATAACAATTCATTCATCAATAAACGAAAAAACTACAGAGCTAAAACAAACACAAAACATTCAGTGATAAAAAAGTGTGTAAATAAACAAATCAATAAAACAAATAAAAAGTTGTAACTCTTTTTATTTACTACGTATCAATATTAAGAACAACAGTTAACAGGGGCAACAGAGCCACAAATCACAAAGTGAGTCAAGTGCAAAATTTGTGTTAATTTGAAATAAATAAATTTTCAAAAAAAGAGCAAAAAAAAATCAAAACAAATAAAAGCAAATAAAAAAGGCGCCACAACTACGCAATCACAACAAACAACGCAATAAATATAAATCGCATAAGGGAAGCCAACGACAACAAAAACAACTCGCACAGAAAAACAATAATAAATTTATTAATAATACAAATCATAATAAAAATTAATTTGCGCCGTTACGAGAACTGCATCAAAAAATCATAATACATCTTCAAAAAAAAAAAAACAAAAAAAAAAAACGCAGCTTTGAACATCTCATTAACTACGCGCGCTGGTCGAGTTCAAAGCCTTACGGAGGGAGCTTTTGGCTTCTTTTCATTTGTTGTTGCGTTAATTGAGTTGATATCGTTAATATTCGTTAGTTATGCTCGGAATTTGAACAAAGTTTAAAACATAAAACAAAAAGCTTACAAGAAGAAGAAGAAGAACAATAATAACCTAATAGTAACAACTACAACTGGAGCAACAAAAACAATACTTATTACCCACAATACGAGCAACAGGTTAGTCGACAACAACAACAACACAAAAAAAAAAAAAAACAAATCTAATATTTAAATTGTTTAACATTTTTGTGTTTATGCTAATATACAGTGGTGTACAATATAATAGGAGCGATGTAATTAACATCTCATTTTCCATTATTTAACCCAGAGAGTTTAAAACTACTTATCCAAGACGTTTCAAAAAATGAACATTTAAATTCGTGTTTTGCTCCTCGCCGTTTGAATTCGGCATTAAACAGTAGGTCCCACCATTTTATTTGTGCAACCTGGGCTTTTGATCTGCCTACAACAAATACATTTCAATATTTTAAATTTCTTTTGAAGGGTATATTCCAATGAGTGGCTTACTTTTTGCATTAAAAGAAATACAATTTATATGGCTCTTGGTTGATAATTTCAAAAGGGCTCATTTTCAGACATCTTGTTTAATGCTGGGGTAAAGTATGAAATGTTAAAAATTTTACCAGCATTAAGGTAATGCAAAAAATGATTGTGAAAGAAATAGTGTAGAAAATTCATAAATATCTACCAGAAATAATATATAACAAAGATAAAAAAATTGTTACATTTTCAACTTTTCCAGAAAAAAAAAATGTTTCCCACTTTACTCCAAAATCGCAATTTCAACATGGCTTAGTATAAATGAAGACACATTCATTTTTTTAATAACCCGTTATTGTAGATAGCCTATGAATATCTCATACTTAAAACTTTACTTTTTTTATAATTTTCAAAAATGGCAAATTGACAATAGGTTTGGGACAATGGGTTAGAATCGGCACAAAAAAAAAAAAAAAAAATATATATATATATATAAACTATATGTATATATATATATATATATATATATATATATATATATATATATATATATATATATATATATATATATATATATATATATATATATGTATATATATATATATATATATATATATATATATATATATATATATATATATATATATATAAATAACAATATTTTTTAAAAATCATATTACATAATAGACATCTACAAGTGCATTTGAAACCCACTTCAAGCCATTCACTTCGTTTTAAAACATATACTGTCGTCAACTCTATGCTTGAAAATCAAATGAATGCCTTGCTCACAACAACACAGAACCAGGTACTGTCAAAACAAAACACAAGCAAAACAAAACTGAAGTGAAGAGGTGATGTGCAATAAAAATTCAAATACTGAAATTAACTGCTTATGACACCGAGTACTTAGTGCATTTTTATTTTTTTAATTTTATCATTTTTAATCTGAGGAATTTTCATTAATATTGAAATATAGAAATCATATAATATTTTATATTAAGTTTTTTATTTATCGAAAAACATGTTTCCATTATTTAATTTTTTTCATTATTTAATTAGAAAAAAATTGCTTTTTGACCAGAGCGTTGTTTTTGTCGTACAACATTTTTTTTTACTTTTTTTTTTGTTGAATAAATAATGTTTGTTGTATTTTTATTAATACATAAATAGCAACATCAACATTACCTTCGTCGAACGCGCGGCAAATTTGTTTGACATTAATGAAACAAATAATAAAGTGAATACGCTCAGAGAGACTTCACTATAATACTGTCGATTGTTATTTGCGAACTGAATTCAAAACTGTAGAGTGCAGTAGTGCATATTTGCAGAGGAAACTTCAAAACCATTTGTGCAGATGTCTATTACATAATATAACAAAAATTATATCTATACTTTTATATTACAATCAATTAAACTAAAGGAGTTGGGAAAGTTAGGTCACATGGGTAGTTCGGTCATATGGGACGGATTTTTATAGTCGGTCGGGTACGACTATGGAATACTATACCACTTGGGTGGGGATAATGTGGGATATTTAATTGTATATCTTAATTTTAAAGTTTTTTAATTATGCTGAACCCCCAACCCTCAGAATAATATTCAGATATCAGAAATTTACGTCATATATCCCCATAAATTAAAAATTTGATATAAAAGTATAAAAAAACTAGTATAGAAAAATATAGATAAAATTTTGTAAGGCTAATATTTCTTAGATTTGATTTCAATAATATACGGCTAAAATTTCCACTATGAAAACTCGAGAAATATTGTAAAAAAAATGTGGGCGGATCACGCCCATTTTTAGACCACATATTTTTAGCTGAATTCTAACAATACATTTTAAAATTTTTAAGTATATCTTGAATAGTTTTTGAGGAATTACTTCCTAAAGAGTTATATAAAAGTGAGTTGTATTGGAGGTGGGCGTGTCCGTTGACCGATTTTACTCATTTTCAAACTCAGTGCCTACTTTTTGCCTAAAATATTTTGACTAACATTTATCGCATTCTGACCATTATTTATCAAGTTCCCGTGTATACGGACAGCAAGACATTAAGACAGACTGACGGACATGGCTAAACGGACTCGGGTAGTGATGCTGATCGAGAATTTATATACTTTTCCTTACCGGCTCCACCTCCTAAGGGGCGTTACAATATCTGCACAAACTTAATATACCCTGTACCTCAGAGGTGTAGGGTATACAAATAATGTCAATATTGCGATTACATCCCCTTCTACACTAAATTACAAAATCAATATGCCGATAAATATTTTTTGCTCCACATTTGATGAGACCAACATTTGACATATAACCCTATTTCGGCAAGCAAATACATTGACAAATCATTGACAAATTATTACAGCAGAATAGTGATAAAGAAAGCAATGACAATAGTTATGAAATTTGTCACCGCCTAAAGAGGACGTGACAAGGATTTAAAATATTTTAATGAAATGCATTTAATGGTCTCTTCAGGATGCTTCCATACACTCAGAAATTATAAAATTAATTGTGTATGTATGTATTTATGTATGTATGTATGTATGTATGTATGTATGTATGTACGTATGTATGTATGTATGTATGTATGTATGTATGTATGTATGTATGTGTGTATGTATGTATGTATGTATGTATGTATGTATGTATGTATGTATGTATGTATATCGGCCAATCCACGTCAAACAGGGCGCTCTTCGACAAAAAATTACTTTATGAGCTCCGATCTTTTTGAAATATTACAGACATGTAATATTTGATACAAAAACTATTTGATACGTATTTTTGTTTTTATAAAAAATTGTTTTTTTATGGCAGTTCTACCCCTTAATAAATTGAAAAATTTCGTCGATATTTAACATTTTGCATTTAGTTAAACTACTGTAGCACGTGAACCATATGAGTAATTTGTTCTCATTTGAAAGGTCATAAATTGCTCTTTCTAATGGTTTTCTCTTTTTTAAAATCTCTAACAAACTCTCTAACACTAATGCACCAACACTAAAAAATTTAGAGTGGGATCTCAACGTTTACTATTTTAAAACTTTTATTTTCTTCATTTTTTTTTTCAGACGTTTGAACAATAAATTAAAGTTGCATATGCTGACAACCAAAATCCGTTTTAAAACTTTCGGACAATGATTTCTTATTATGTTTGTATTAAATGTTTTAAACAACGAGTAAACCATTATAAAGAGCAATTGATTCCCTTTAAAATGAGATCAAATTGTTCAATATTGAACTTATGGTTCACGTGATACAGGAATTTAAATGAATGCAAAATGTTGAATTTCATCGAAATTTATCAATTTATTACCAATTTTTTTTTATAAAACATGAAACACTTATAAAATATGTTTCAACATAAAACATGAGTGCAAAGTTTCATCGAAATCAAAAATAGTAAATCTCAAAAGTGCCAGGTTTTACGTGAAATAATCGACAACCGATTTCAATATTTTTTTTAATAATTTAATGTATTTTTGGATTACAATACAAACAATACGGTTATAGTATTAATAAATAGAGGTTAAAAAATAGCAAACGACATTATTAAACGTTCATATGATATTGCACACCACTGTACATTAAAACCACTTTAAATATAGCGTGAATAAAAAAAAGTAGGCAGAATATAATTAATGATCTTAGGCTAAAAAGTCGTTAACATTTTTAAAAATGTTCCCACAACTGGCATATAAAAATATGCATTACTTGTTCACTAAAATCAGAAAGTGAAATCGAATCCGTTTAATACATACGCAATAAAAAAAATAAAGAAATAAATAAATAAATAAAATACATTGTTTTTTATGTTCGAAATTTATTAAATTATATAAAGAAGTTTTTCCCTCGATGTAGTTAATAACAGAAAATGTTTTATAAGGTATAAAATTAAAATTAAATATTTATATTTAATAAATATTCCATCTAATTGGTTACCGTGGTAATGAGTTCTAAAATTTTTCACTTGGTTGTAGAATTTATATCAACATATGTAAATAAAACAACGAGACAGACAGATGTCGTAACGTATTTTAGTTAAGAATGTCTGTTAGGTTGTTTAGCCTTGGGTCCAGTTCCGTATATCTTATTTTTATATGCGAATTTTATGGAAATTTGCTGCCATAAAAAATACAACTTTCGAAAAAAATAACCAATAAATACCTACGTTAATGGAAACGTTTTAAATATGCGTCGAATTTTCGAAACAATTGTTGAAGCCATAGACAGAAACATCATGTAATCTATTAAAACTAAGATCGTTTATAACAAATGAAATATATTGCAATAGAAATTTTAACATATGTTGACCATGTGGCATTTTTGTTTCATTTACAAAATAAATATGAAAGTGAAAATATATTTTTTTGATCAATATTTAAATAAATCCTTCTTCAAATCCTCTTAAATATTTTCAACTCTCACTCGGCTTTGCTAATCAAATGTTGCATTGAATTAACCTGATTAAATAGAAACGTTGCAATGTGTAATTTTTACGAAAACATACGTCATCTTATTCTAAATTTTGTTTTTGTTCAATTAACTCGTACGTTTTCGAGGCTTGGTGAATATGTTCTAAATTTTTATTTATTATAATTTAATTTATGAATGTTTTTATTTTTTTTTTTGTTATGTGTACACTCAGAAAATTATTCAATTTAAAATTTAAACTACGCCATGTTGACGTCAAATCGACAATAACATTACATTGACAATATTCTTCTGTGCAATCCGAGATCGATTGGAAAATGTTTTTTTTTTATGCAATTAATGCCGGTTAACAAGTGTCAACTTCCTCTATAGACAACGAAAGTAGATTAGATGCTGGATTCCAATATTACCTTAGTAGAAGTTGATCATATTAGAGTAGACATTATCAAGTTCAGATCATGTCATCATTAGTGATGCGCACGAGACGATAAATTCAAGATCGAGAAGGCCTCCATGAATCGAGACGAGATCCGCTGTTTTAACTAATTTTTTGCTGTTACCTCCAATTCATAAAAAATATATATTTTTTAATTTTCATTTCTTATATATGAAATATACCTTTTAATTTAATAAATTATAAGTTTTCTTTCTCTTATACCACCATATATCTTTTTTATTTTACCTTCCCCTCCCTGTCCATTCACATTTCAATAACTATTTAACTCTTGCATGCGTACATTATTATTACGTGGAAGAAATATTGGTTTTATATAAAAATGTTGTCGAAAAAGAGTCTACGAATTATAGACGCATTAGCTGCATCGTAGAAGAACTAAGATTCCTAGCAAACAGATGTATGCTGTAAATGCAATTTGAAGCTTGCTCAAACTTAGCATTTAGAGTTTGCTATTAATAGTAAACATTTCATTTTGAGTGTAGGAGTAGAGATTAAAAAAAAAGGCACCGGACTTAAGTACTAAGTAACCACTGTCCGACAATTGTAACTAAAAATGGATGCATACAGATGGGTAAAAATTTGTCATCCGTACTCGTTTCAAAAATTGTTTGCTTCCGTTTTAGATAAGATTTTGTGAACTTGTAATATAAGTGGACCTCATTAAAACCTGTTAAGGAGAACATTTTGGAAAAAATAATTTTTTAACCAAAAATATTGCATTTTAGAAACGTTTTTGCGGTTTTTGATAAATAGCCAGTTTTTATTTGTGTATTTTAAAATGAAAACTTATTTTTTTCATAAAAATTATGTATAAACAAAGATGGGATTACAAGTATTGAATGTACTACAAATAAATTATATACAATTAATTAAAACAAAATATCACAAATATATTAATATAACTTTTTGAACACTATGTTTATTCTTGTAGTAAATAGTCGTTTTTAAGAAATCTCGCCGAGATCTCGTCGAGATTCGAGATAGATTTTACCTTAAAAATTCGAGACGATATTCGAGATGGACGTGCACAAGTAAAATATGCTCAGTTCCCTATAATATTCCAATTACAATTTCTATTACTGTCATACTTCTTGGTTGTTTAGTATAGTTGATATATTAACAAGTTGCCATCAATTGATACCAATTTTGGATTCATTGAGAGGCAATTTTCAGAAATATAAACCTTGCGGTAAATTAATTGAAGGGTTTGGTCCAAAAACGGGCCAAGTCCAGTATTCACTTTGATGGAAAACAATAAAAACTGAGCTTGGGCTTGCAATGGAAAATTTTTAATTTTCCAGGTAGTTTGGCTTAAAAATGCACTTTAAACTGCTCGACTTGACCAGTTTTGTCCCAAAAAATGATAATAAAATATTTGTTCACACCAAAATAGCAATTTATATTAAAATTCGTGGTTTTAAACTTCAGATGTATTACCCCCGTATGTGGTAAAATCACATAATATGTACATATTTCTTTTTCATCGGTAACACAGTGAATTTAGTTTCACATTTTTATACCCAATGCCATTGCGGTTTTCTGATAAACTTATTAAGCGAACACGCCCACCCCAGCTCAAGTTACTTATATAACTTTTAGGAACTCATAACTCCTATTCAAATTATGGACGTGATTGCCCCAGATATACTTTAGAAATTTGCGTACTCTGCAGACTTTTATTTGTCTACTTTTGGATCATTTACTAATAATGGCCCAACCTCTCTTAGTCCTACCGATGTGACTTAACTTTCCCCATCGTTTGTATATAAATTTTTTATGGAGGAAACATAGATATGTTTATATTTAGATACAAACATATATTTAGAAGTCTCAACATCTATTTTGAATGTTTGAAAAAGCCACAAGATAATAATAAAACTATTAAAAAATATATGATGTATGATGTGCACGTCTTTTTTTTTTCAAATACCACGACTTACACAATTAAAATTAAGTATGTGATCTCAGCAGTCCAGAGGTAGCGCGCTGGACTTGCATTCTGAAGGTCCGGGTTCGAATCCTAGCTTGGGCATGGGCGCTCGTGGTGATATTAACCACAAAAACGTCGGGAATAGATCGCAGTACAAACTCTGAGTGCTGTGGATCTGCTGTGGTATTTAAAAAAAAAATAAAGTATGTGTAACAAATTACAATAACATCTATACACTAAAATAATGACATTCCTAAAATACACAAAATGTTAATAAATTGTATTATAATGATTTAACTCTACATAAATATGTTACAATTTCATGTTTGTATCCATATTTTTAAAATCATCAATTTATATGAAATTGAATTTATATAAAAAAAGATAAATTTATAATATACATAAAACCAGGGTTCGGCAATACTCATAAAAGAGTATACACAATTATTCATACACGCTAAATCTTCACTCATTCACTCACGATAAATACACCAGTTCAATATTTTTCTTCACACTTCACGAACGAGTTAGCAAGAAAATTCCGACATACTCGTTATTCTAAAGAGAACACTATTTATCGAACCGAATTTTGCTGCTCACGAGTACTCACCTGCGCTACACTTTTTACTCCCCATAAGAGAGGAACAACAAATTATATTTTCTTCTCTTCATATTCAAAAGTGTTCAAGTCAAATTAGCAAACCTTTTTATTCACATGGAGAGTGTAGCATTTAAAGAAAATAAAAACATTTTTTATTTCGGAAATCGATTGCGGATTTCATGGAGTGATCAATGACCACCAAAAGTGGGTCCAAAAATGCAATTTCTGACCAAATATTTTATATTTCGGAAATCAATTCGGAAACCAAATTGGTTTTTGGACAACTCACAAGGCATGCGAAGAGGTCCGCTTTCAATTTCCGATATAAATATTTTTGGGCCAAAAATGTATTTGTGTTCACGTTCATGAGCATGTGTGAACGTGAGTGAGTATTTCCGAACTCTGCATAAAACCGATATAAAACACAAACCTTTTAAATCCGTTCTAGATATCAGAGATTGAATAACGGTTTCAGATTTAAACTGATATTAGTTTCAATAAGGATTTTAATTCTTAATATATTTCGTAAAGTTACAAAATTTGTTTACGAAAGCAATTGTGATCATACACAATACGAAAACTACAAAGCATAGCAATATTGAAAATGGTTTTTATGTTGTGACTGATTTAGTTTGTACACAAATCAAATTCACACAAAGTATACACATTTTTATTGCAAAATTTAATAAGGCACACAAACAAATTCGAGTTAAATTTTTACTCAAGAACTTGATAAGCCAGAAAATTTTAAGAGCATAATTACTCGGCGAATTCTCAAATTTGAACATTATTGCCTCGAGTATAATCTTTAATATTATAAATTAACATTATTTATTACGAAACGTAATATTTTTTGATAAAAATGGAGTAAGTTTTTTTTTTCAGTAAAACGTTTTATTTTAATTGCAAAGACTAGCATGTCACAGAAATAATTAAAAGACAAAAATAACCTTTTTATTAGTCCTATATGCCTACCACCAAATTATCACTGCTTAAAAAAATTAAAATTATCACTGCTTATATTTTGAACACAATTCAGAATTTTTAGCAAATTTTAAAATTCTATTTCTGAATATAGATGTGGCTTTTTAAATTAAACAAAGTATTACTCTTGTGTTTGGTGACGAAGTCTTTGAAGAAATCACCAAACCCTTTTTCCCTGTTATTCAGGAATGCACTGAATCATTTTTGAAAAAAATATGGCTTATCATGTTACTGCAATAACCTTTATAATGTGTATATAATTTCGTTTAATATGAATATAAAAAGTTTTATATACATTTTTATTATTTACTTGCATTTTTCATAATATTTTTAATTGTAATAATAATTTCGTATTATTGTAATTACTATTTTTAATGTTTCGTCGGTTCACGGGGATCGAGATAAAATTATATTCCGGAACACGCGCAACGTGTTCAGTAACAAACAAAACAACTGAGAGTTAAATACGATAAAAATAATTATATTATAAATTGAGGCGAATTTTATTTCGAGTTATACGCAACTAAAAATCATATAACATACATTATCGTATTGCACACATTTCTATGTCTACATTACATATTGCGTTATTTCTGTTAATTTCTACAACGCAGTTTGTGGCACTGTGCAAAAATACACTAATTGTTACAATCGCAGCAAATTCTTCGCATATTTCCGAACTAATGAAATTCATTTGAAAATACGTTTTCCAAACTTTGCCATATACATATATTTAATGGTTTGTCGGAATATAGAATTTTCAGTGAATTTTATATATTATAAAATATGAATTTAAATGTAAAATATTAGAAGAGTTTATATTAATTTAGTATATGTATTAAATAAATATGCAGAAATTACCTTGGTGCTTTGGTATGGTAATGATGAATCATTTTCCATCAGAATGTGTGACAAATAGTCATAGTGTCACGCGTGTGGGTTGCCCATGTTCATTGAGCAGGCAATAAAACTTTAAAGGCAATAAACAATAGTGCTCTCCTTATTAAGCTTTTATTGAGCGTACTTTTCTTTCTCTATCACATGTTGTTATTACCATAATGTTTTTATATTTATTTGATTGTTATTGTTGTTTTTTTGATTTCATACGCATAAATAATAAAATTATGAAGACAAAAATATTATTTCATGGGTGTAATTAGGACAATTTGTATTCATTATAATTTAGGTATTTAGTCACATTTATATTGACTAATCACATTTTAGTCAATATAAACTTTATTTGTTTTACAGTAGTTTTAAAATTAGTGGCGTTGGTGGCTCCATTGGTTAGTGCGATGGTCTACGAGCCAAAATTCGTGTTATAATCCGAGCGAATGGCCCCGGGTTCGATTCCAGCGGCTGCTCAAACTGAATTCAAACAGACACATGAATGCATTGAACATATTTTGTTGTTACTCATTAAGCCATGAGGTGAAATTTATAATTAATAAACTTAAATAAAATCAAATACAAATATTATACGAATTTTCTGATTACCTGCTTCAAACTCTATGATCTCCAATGAGTATTACACAAAATCTGGTAATTTGTCTGAGTCGAATGTGAGTTCTGGCGATAAACGTTGCACGTTGCATGAGGTTCGGCACAGCACTAAAAACGACATGTTTGCTTTCGGATATACTCGGGCAAATACTTCCTCTAAAACTAGAGACAAATATATGCAGTAGTTAACAGAAGTAATGAATGTGTTTAGGAGGAATATTTAATTGAACACTTACAAAGTGTTCAATGTAAACAATTAAAGTGTTTACGTCAAATAAATTACTACTTATATGGTACAAATACTAATAATTTCAAGTGTTTGCAGGAAACAGTCATTATTTTTGGCAAATTATATCAAATTATAAGTCTTAAGTGAAAACAATAAGTTCTCCGTACAAACATTTGATTATTTACGGCAAATAATTCGTAAACAATCCTTTTTTTTGTGTTCTCAGATTATTTTAACACGATTCGTTTCGCGAACTGAATCGTGTTAAGTTAGTCGGATGTGAATATGCCGCATTTTTAACTTTGGCTAAGCGTTAGGTTGGGCTAAACTCTTAATGCATAACGTAGTCATTGTCTTGAGAAACGGCGGGGTGCTCGGATTCGGCATTAAACTGTAGGAACCACCACTTTGGATACAACTGTAACACGCACAGCTGAAATGGTAAAATTCCACATTAGAGCGGTTTAAAGTTCATTTCAAATTGATTTTCCAAAGTATTGTGATATGCTCACTATAAACAAAATGACACTTTTAAGTTAAAGGCGTAAATTTTGTAATTTTATTTTTAACGAACAAAAGGTTTCTGAAAGTATATTTACGTTATTTTCACATAAGGATCCACAATTTCCCAAATGTATGAGTCCGTGTAAAATATTTTCATACAATATAGGGGTCAATTTGTAAATCCTCCAACCTAACCAAACCTCCTTGTATCGATGTTAAGTAAATTGAAAAATACGTAAGTTTAAAAATTTGTAAATTATGTAAATGTTGTTGGTCAGAATAAATCCATTTGCCATAGTCAATTGAAAAACCATGAAAATTAAATTGTTTAAAAATTGTGATCAATACTTAGTAGTATTTAAAAATTATTATTTATTATTTACGACCACCCCATTCAACCAATAAATTGTATGTCTGCTAACTTGCTGAACTATCTACTTTTTGTCCCATCAAATACAAAGTATTTTGTTTCTACATATTCATAAATATTTTAATATATATCACCAAAGATAGTGAACTGATAATAGCACTACTAGGTACTACAATGTGTGAATGATAACAGCTCGTGCTTCCGATGAACCGATTACAAATGTAAACCAAACAAATCGTTTTAAAAATACTGTTCAATTATTATGTGATAATAGCAGCGTCAAAACAAATTAAAATTTACGATGCACATACAGACACAAATTTGAAACGTTTATGAATGATTTTAATAATTAAGTTCGTGCAAAAAGTTTATATAATAAAATAACGTAATCTTTTTGTAGTTTTGCGTGCAAATTCAAATCACGGTTTGAAATCGTAAACGATATTTCTTTAAAGTTTAAACTCGTTTAATTTTTTTAAGCGAAACTCTAAATGAAAATAGACCCATTTAGATAAAATCCAAAATCGATATGTAAGATTTCGTTTTAATACCAGTTTTATTAATTTAAAAAAACGAATATATAGCGTATTCACAGTTCGTCGTATTTTAGTATGGTATTCGTACCATGTAGTATATAGTATACGATACCATAACACAGAAACGTCAATTTATTGTTGCATCCCTTATAAAAGTGAAATACCACAAGTGTTGTGATATGTCTGAGGCATATATGCAAATCGAGGAATATTTATGATAATTTCAAAAAATCCTAATTTTATAAGAATTAGCTGTATTTATTTGACAAAATATTTTATCAAGCAGAAAAGTGGTGCTCACAGTTCAATTGCCGCACTGTCGTATTCGTACAATGTCGTACCAATACCATGAAATTGTGAATATGCTAATAGTTTTCAATACGACTTTTAAATTAATTTTTTGTAAATAATGCGGATTTTATTTATCCCTTGATCATGTGTTACTCTGTGACAACGATATCGTCGACAATTCGTTTCAAAAAATAGCTGAAAACAATTTTAGATTCATGTATAAAATAATCTACATTTACCCTATTACGGAAGAAATGATTTCTACTAGTAGGGCTATAATGTAAAACGAATTCGTCAAAAAACGGATTATTTACCCTTTTTTTTATTTATCAGATGTCTTATCTTAATAGAATAATATATTATTAACATTATATATTTTTAAGATATAGGGTTAAGTTTGGTTTAACCATGTCCATAATTCGTGGGCCAACTTAATATCGGTACAATAGTACCAGTAGAACTGTATAATGGCTGCAAAGTTGTAGTTGCTGAAAAACTGTGAAGAATCTGTAAAACTGCGGTGTCTGTAAATTTGTATTTTGTGAATTCGGTTGTATATACACAAACCCATAGCTGCAATTACTGATTTAACTACGAATAGCAAATGTTTTCATTAAATTACTTAATTTCATTGCTGGACTGATTAATGACATGCGTAGTCAACAAAATCGGTTATAAAGTTATATGTTATTTAATTGTTAAATACTGCTTGCTTGATTTATAAAATATTATTTTGATTTTTTTGCAAAATAAATTTAGTGATGTAAATTTTCGGATTTACCATATTCAATACAAGAAAGGTTTAGGAACAATTAAAAATCGGAAAACCCAAAGAATATAAGAAATAAAATACAAGAAGTACTTGAGAACTGAGAAGTATTGCAAAAAATTTAAGAAAATAAATATTTTGATCGAAATTTTGTTTGATGAACATTATTCTTCAATATGTTGTATTTTATGTATTTGTTCATTAATATGATGAACCATGTTCTTCACACACACTTCATCATATTGAAGAAGAGATTCATTAAATTGATAATGAATTCAAAACAATGATGTTTTGCAGTTGTCAGTATTATGAATCGTTCTTCAGTGCAATGAACCATGGTTTGAGAAACGAAATTCATCAATATGATGATCATTTTTTGTTCTGTGTAGGGATTGATTCAACTGAAATGTTCAATGCAGATAATTGTTTCCAAACATATCGTCGGTGTGGAAGTAAAATTAATCAAAAACATTTTTTCATTTTTATCAGTAATATAAAAATCTCTTGATCTGTTAAGTTGAAAAGGTAATTAAAATGATTTTCATTTGTTTAATATGTTCTTATCAATTATTAACAATATTAGCCTCATCGATCAGCAACAGTGGGTTTTTAAATTATTTTTGTAAACACAATTTTAAAATTTTAAAATGTGTTTGGTGTCTTTACTTCTACATAAACGATATGCAAATTAATAAAGTATATGATTTCTGCATAATTAATATACTTGATTAATTTATGTGCAAATTAGACTAACTAAAAATACCACATTAAAAAAAAAAAATCAATAAAATAGCAATTAAAATATTTGTTTCTATTTTGAATGTTATAAATTTAGATATTGTCTCATTTATAGGATTTATTTATGGAAATATTCAATGAACAATTAATGATTTTGTGTGATGCATATATTATAATGATGAAAATGAATTGAATAAAATATAGATCAATTCAATAATAGCAAATATTATAATGTCATTGTTGATGTGAAACTCACCAACTACATTTAAAGAAAAACCAATAATTGGTTCACAAAAATCTTTATATATTTGACAATTACTATTCGATGATAAATTCCTTAAAACATTTTGTACCATCACTTTGCATTACAATTTTGGATTTATCTGCAAAACGAGAAATGTCAAGCCCTGTTCAGCCACTTTTTTGAATTAAAAAAAATACACTCCTTTACACTGGTGTTACAAAAAAACTATTCAGGCAGTTTTTCTTTGAAAAGTCAAAACTAATTTAATATACTAAGAAATTCTAATAAACTCGAAAATATTTAACTTTAGCATTTATCATCTAATGCTAACAAGATAATGGTTTATACATAATACGAGGTAATGATCTAATTGTTAATTTTATTGTATGGTCTTAAAAATTAAATTATTCTGAATTTAGATCCTATTTGCAAATTAAAATTATTCTTGGGAATTAAAAGAAAAATGTCGGAAAATTGATGTACGGATGTTCGTAGGGAGTAGCCCAACCCAAAATATTGTTTTTTGAAAAAAGTTTTTCACGTTTGTGATATAGATAGACTTTCGAATTGACCGACTGTAGTGAATTATTGCTTGTTTTTGTTTTTAGTTTATACTAAAATTGCCTGTGGTCACCACTAACATAACAAGAAGAAGTCGGCTTGACGTGTGGTTACCGCGCATTATTACGAATTAATTTAATTTATTTATATGTTTTTGTTTTGATATTTTATTTTTGTTTTTGCTTCTTTGATTATATCGTTAAATATTTTTATATATTTCTCGTTATATTTGAATAAATTCGAACGACCTCTAATTTTTGCGCAGCCAAAATAGATTTTTAAATATTCTGAAAATTAAAGTCGTGGTTATTGATGTGAATCAAATAGATTAAAGACTAACCTGATATCGAAAAAAAGTAGTTGACTTATCTATTTTGACATCAGAACTGATTATAGCTAACATAAAATTCAGGAAAATATTGATAAATTCTCGAGATTACAAGGAAAATATTTTTAAATTGAATTATGTATGAGATTTTGTTTTGGATAGGTAATTTTTATCTAAAACCCTATTATTTTCGTATTATTATAGATAATGGTTATTTATAAATTTGAAAAAAAAAATACAATATTTAGATTATTTTATAAATGTTTATACAAATATAATACACATTCAAAATATTACATTTTCCATTTCACAAAATAGTTTTAAAAGTGTAATGAAAAATTACAAAACATAAAACATCCCATACACGAATCTATATTAATAAAACAAAACGTGCTTTTTTCTCTTTCACTAACCGACCGTATTTCTGAACAGATTTTAATGATACTGGTATCAAATGATTCGTATTAATCAGATGTAGTGCGTGCTATACTTAGTTTTTATAATTTTGGAACAAATAACGCAAGAAAAAGCTAAAAACCAAACCAGTTGGGAAGGTTAGATCACATGGGAAATTTTAAAGTAGGTGTAATTATGATAGTTGGGATTATCAAAATTATAGTCGGTCTAAGCCGACTATAAATACCCTACACATATGTGTGGTTACCATTCAAAGTGATATATAGGTCACCAGGGTATACGAATCCTGAAAATAACTACAAACATTCAATCGCTGAAGAATTTCCATTCATTTGATACCCATATTTACAAATGGGTAGGTGTACCGAATTTCGATTTTTTTGTTAACCACAAGTCTTTTCGACGGAAACCATTATTTTCGTGTATTTGAGCATGAGTCAATATATATTTGACCAAAAAAAGTTTTCCTAAGCACGTATACAGTAAAATTGATCTGTAGATATAAATTTTATACGAGGTATTTGAACATAAGTGGTCGGTTCTCAAGTCACAATTGACCAATCATGCCATTTTTCTTGTTCAGACAGCTTAGATATATAAGTAAATCTAAAGTTTCATTGCTCTAGTTCTTCTATTTTTTCTGTAATCGTGATTTCAACAGACAGACAGACAGACAGACAGACGGACATCGCTAAATCGACTCAGGAGGTCATGCTGATCAAGAATATGTATACCTGTGATGCTTCCTTATGGGTGTTATAAACGGCGTACCAAACTGAATATACCCTTTCACTTTTAGTGTAGAATATAATTAAAAAAAAAAACAAATAGAATGCAATGTTTGTGATCTCTTTGGCGACTTATATTTTTTAAACTATTGATGGAGTTTTTGTGGAGAACCGAAAAAATTGAAAAAATTTTCCTTTATATTTAGAAACAAATTTTCAGCTAGCTGGGTGGTTTTTACTAGTTCTATATAATTCGAAAATGTTGTTAACTGCACAGAAAAAAAATCTATGTAAATATAGCAACTGATATTAATTTCTTGCATTAATCAGTTCAGCAATGAAATTCAGTAATTTAATGAAAACATTTTCTATTCGCAGTTAAATCAGCAATTACGTTTGCTAATATGAATATTTGTACGTAAATGCAGCATATTATTTAGTCGTCGTAGTTTCAACAATTATATGTACATAAAATTAATATCGGTTTCTATATTAACGTCGATTATTTTTGTTTGTGTGCATACCGATTTTTTTCCAATTACGTATAGTTTTTATAAAGTTTTTAAAAACTTGTTTGAATAAAAGTCTTTTACAAAACAAGTCTTCATATACACTTTAAACGCAGATTTTCTTTTAATTGTCTTTGCTAATTATAGTATAAAGCCAATAGTTCCAGTAAGTTGTCAAATTATGTGATTGTAAACTCGTAAAATATTTATTTTTTTAAACTATTGGATAATTTTTTAGTACTTAAGATCTAAGACTCACAGGAACTTGGTTCAAACTAACGATCACAATTACGAAATTTTTCCTATATATTCCATTTTTTTTAATCAAAATTCTGTTTGCTTCTAATTTGAAAGCTTCATTACTTCACATTATAAATATTCTTATATATTGTTCTGAAAATTTAGTCTACGGAAAACTGTTGACTGTCGCCTTGTTTCGAGAATCATCTACAATTTTCGTGAATGCGAAATGTTATTTGCTTCTCATTCGCATTCATGTGTTTTATTGTTCTGATCTTACATCTCTTTCTCGCACATTTCCTCAGTGCGCTAAATGATCTTCCGTCTCTTTCTGACACACTGCTTAGTACGCTGAATTGTCTTGCGTCTCATTTACTCTTCTGTAATGGCACAGTTGCACTTTCTTTTGTTATAATATGTATATATAAAATATATTAAGTTAATTTTGTCGTCAGTTTAAAAAATATTCGAGAATCTAGATAAGCATAAATCAATTTCTTGTTTATCATTGGATCCTAAATATAAAAAATAAATAAATCAACAAAAAAAGGGTCTAAAATTTCGTAATGGGAAAATCGGGTATGGTAACATCACGTGTAATTATAATATAATTGAGTCAAACACATACAATTATAATTTATTTATGAAGGGGCAGTGAATTGTCGTAGAGATTTTATAAGTGTAGTAATAAAAAATAAGTGTAGTAAAAAATGTCGTAGAGATTTTATAAGTGTAGTAATTCTCATATCTTCGAAATCACAAAAATTCATTCTAAACTCAAATCATCCATTATTGTAACTTTTAATATTTTTCGCATATAATAGTTGCAGAAAAACATTATCGACGTAAATACAGCAACCATAATAATTGTGTACCATTAACAGGTCTAGCAACGAGTTCTATGTATTTGGCAAAAACATTCGATAATAATGTGATTTCCTTTCAAAAAATACCAATTAAGGTCTTTGCATAAATAGCAAACCATTTAATTGGTATGGTCGACGTTTTAAATGCAGTTTTATTATCTTGACAGTTTTTATAATTCCCATTCTTTTAATTAGAAAAGAATGTTATCAATTCTTGTGAAAGTACTTAACATATACTTTTCTGATGATGAAGTTGGAAGCATAACTAAATATACAACCATTGCCATCATCACCATTTTTGACGAGACGCTTAGAGGATGATCAAGCTCTATAAGTATATATCTTGGCATATACCAAATGGGAATAATTAGCGCGCCACCAAACGCGCAAACTAAAAATCCATCGTTTGCTTGTTTGCCGGCATTCATTCGAGGCAAGCTCGCATCGTGAAGACGCGCCGCGGCTATAGTTGTGCTCAGCAACGGCGATTGTTAATGCAATTAATTTAATAGTAGTTTTAGTAAATTATTTAATTGTATTGATATAACTCTTTGTTTTTCTCTGGTAATTTATTAATTAAGATGATTTAATATTTAATCAATACTATTGATTTAATTGAATTTATGTAACTTTTTGTTTTTTATTTTATTAAATATTTAATCAATTCAATTAAAGGTCGTATTGGCGATAAACCATTTAAAAATTAATTGTACTGATCAAATATTTTCTGTGTACATTAAATCAGCATTGAATACTACTTGAGTTTGTAATTGATTGGGTGCTGATTGTGAGGGAAACTCCACTTCGCAAGTGACCAACACTACGATGCCACCTTTTGAGATTTTCTCATGTATACTGGTTTGATATTTTTTGTTCACTACAACTGCTAAGATTCCAATTGGTATTAAGAACAGTTCGGCCGCAACCTTAATCGGTGATTAAATGAAATTCTAATAACCGCATCTGATACGTTCCATGACACGTTGTTACTACTGCGATAAATTGTTGATTTCTGTGAAACTTGCAGGAATGACGTAAAGTTAATAAGCGGCTGCGATGAAGTAATCAAAGCGCCTTGACCACTTGTCACTCGGCACAACAGTCAGATTGCTGGCGTCACCGATATGCAAAACTACAAAAAAGTGAGGAGCGTTGCCAACATTAACCGATTTATCACATGTCACGAAGTGAGGTTGTGTGACGCTGAGCAGAAATGTACATGCACTATGACTCTTTTTTTTGCCTATAATAAAAGCACACACATATTCGGTCGTCTCAATTATTAAGTCGGTTCTAATAGCAAAAAAATAAAATAAACAAATTTTCATTTGATACTCAAAATTTCCATTTGAAATTCAGAAAATGTACATTTTAAATTCAGCAATTTCCAATTGATATTCAGAAATTTCCATTTGAAATGCAGACATTTTCAAATGGAAAATTCGGAATTTCAAATGGAAATTTATGAATTTCAAATGAAAATTTATGAATTTCAAAATTTCTGACTCGCAAATGGAAATTTCTGAAATTCAAATGAAAATTACGGAATTTCAAATAGAAATTTCGGAATTTCAAATGGAATTTTCTGAATTTAAAATGAAAATTTCTGAATTTCAAATGGAAATTTCTGAAATTCAAATGAAAATTTCTAAGTTTTAAATGAAAATTTTTGAATTACAATTTAAAATGAAAATTTCTGAATTTAAAATAGAATTTTTTGAATTTCAAATGCAAATTTTTGTGAATTTCAAATGGAAATTTCTGAACATCAAATGAAATTTTCGGATTTTCAAATGGAAATTTCTGAATTTCAATTGGTGTCTTTTGAATTTCAAATGAAACTTCTGAATTTCAAGTGATGTCTTTTGAATTTCAATTGAAATTTCTGAATTTCAAGTGATGTCTTTTGAATTTCAAATGGAATTTCTGAATTTCAATTGATGTCTTTTGAATTTCAAATGGAATTTCTTAATTTCAAGTGATGTCATTTGAATTTCAAATTAAATTTCTGAATTTCAATTGATGTCTTTTGAATTTCAAATGGAATTTCTGAATATCAAAAGAAATTTTCGGATTTTCAAATGGAAATTTCTGAATTTCAAGTGATGTCTTTTGAATTTCAAATGACATTTCTGAATTTCAAGTGATTTCTTTTGAATTTCAAATGAAATTGCTGAATTTCAAGTGATGTCTTTTAAATTTCAAATGACATTTCTGAATTTCAAGTGATTTCTTTTGAATTTCAAATGAAATTGCTGAATTTCAAGTGATGTCTTTTAAATTTCAAATGACATTTCTGAATTTCAAATGAAATTGCTGAATTTCAAGTGTATTTTGAATTTCAAATGAAATTTCTGAATTTCAAGTGATATCTTTTGAATTTCAAATGGAATTTCTGAATTTCAATTGATGTCTTTTGAATTTCAATTGGAATTTCTAAATTTCAAGCGATGTCATTTGAATTTCAAATTAAATTTCTGAATTTCAATTGATCTTTTCTGAATTACATTTGTAAATGGTGTAGTTATAACCGAAAGTATCTTCATTTGAAATTATTTTGTCACACCGTGTCATTATCGCAATCACACAGGTGGCATCGTAAAGCACAGAACATTCAAGTATTAGGTACTTTTATTATTCAAGAAGTGGCGGCGCTACGATTGTAATCGAATTAATGCACTTGAAATTATTATGTGCTGCTTTGTGAATAATTGCAAAACGAAGAACTCACGTAGTAGCTACATTTGTAGATTGGCGTAAAAGTTTTACTATCGTCGAGCATGCCATCCAAACACATTTCTTAATTTTTGCTCGCAAAATTTTATAAGTTGTCGTGTGTGTCAACAACATAACACAAGACAAGACAAGACAGCAGCAATTTGTTGCTGGCATTCTTGCGGCGTCGTCGGCGACTGTTGTTGTAGTTTATCTTAGATCAAATAATCAAAACAATAAATAAACATATTTATTTTTAGTTTCGGTTTTTAATTCAACAAATAATTTATGTATAAAAATAAATAAAACCTGCGCAGAGAATGAGAATATAAAAATAACAAAAATAAAAAAATAAAAAACGACAAACAATAGGAGAAATTTACGCGCATTTAAATGATTAGCAAAATAAAAAAATCAGCGAAATGTTTAAATGTTTTGCGACGTACAGTGTTGCTGGTGGGGGCCACATGATCTAAAAATCTAAATAATTTATTCTTTTTTTTTATTCTGTTGTCACTTGTGTTGTCATATTTTCGGTTCAGTACAGTTTATATTTTATTTAGAATTTATTATTAAAAAATATGTTTGTTTTCTTCTAAAATTGCATGCGTCTGTATAATGCATGTTTTTTTATTTTTTGTTTTTTTTTTACATGCGGTTGCATTATAACGCAGACACAACAACTACCACTGCAATGTGTTTCATTGACCAAAATATGCTGATGACGCGCATTGCTGCGGTTACTGATTGCGCAGTGCTATTGTTATTGCTATTACATCGTCACAATTACTTTGAACACCCTACAGCGACATGTGGGCGGTTGGGAGATTATCGGGAAAGACGTCATAGTGGGCGGTTGGGAGATTATCGGGAAATAATAGCAAGTATTACAACTCATACGAATTACGGTTTCGATTCGGTTTCGGTTTTCTCGGTTACTATTTTGTGTTTCATAACGAAAAACCTTTGATATACCGTTTCGAAATTACAATTTTGATATTGTTTTTCCTATTTCTGTAAGTTTTGTTTATATATTCCATATGTTGACCTAAGGAAAGTGAAATCACATAGTCGGGACTTAAAGTCAGACGTCCCTTCGCCTTTTTTCAGGCATTGATATTTTTTAATGTTTCGATTTTTAATTAGATTGATTACACAGTGCAACAAATGTGCAATTTTTTCTCCCATCTTCCGATTTGATAATGATTTTAGGGCAACATGAGGTCGCTGATTTCGAATTTGAAGTCCGTTTTCAGCTATGAATTTCTCACAATCTTGTCAAATATGAACAAATAGGGGGTTTAAAGACAGTATAAAAATATTTTAATTTCAAAAGATACAGGTTTTGTTTTTTCAGCAATGTTGTTTATCATGAACAGGCGCATTTTCGTTTACTTTCAACAGAGAAAAAAATCGTAAATTTAACCAAAAAGTTACATCAATACAATTAAAGTTACATCGATACAAATAAATAAATGTATGATGATACTGCGCCGACTAAATTACAAATAAAAAGTTTGCTCTTAATAGCAAACTCTGAATGTTACATTTTTGCTTACTTTTATTTGCATATACTGCATACAAGATCGCGCTAGTGTAGCTAACATGCACTAGATGACGCCATATTCACTAGAGTCATTTGCACGCAGCAGCTAAAGTGTCTATAATTCGTAGACTCTTTTTCGTCAACATTTTCATCTAAAACATATATTTTTTTATGTGCAGGGGAAAGATAAAATCAAATAAAATAAATATGTATAAGATAAAAAAATATTATATTATTACGAAAATTCAGTCTACGAAAATTCAGTCTACAAGTTCGGATCTCTGGATTGTGTACACAATAAAAACACATTTATGTTTGGTTTAAATTACAACAATTAACTTTACTGCTGCAAGTCCACAATTTAACTTAACATTGATCTCACACAAGATGTACACTTTCCAATCACAACTGAATTGCAAATGACAGTTTGATGCTTCGGCAAAATCCGGTGCTTTCCTCTTTTCAGCTAACTTTTTCTTTATTTTAGCAATTTTTTTTTGTTATTGTTGCCGACTTTTTATTTTTAGTGTTTGCAATGAATTTTGATTGCTGTATTTACGTAGATTATTTTTTACTGTGTAATAAAGAACAACAAAAAGCGAGTGTGTGTTCAGTCTAATGGTTAACGTATATGATGAAATATGCATCACTTATTAATGAAAATAAAAACGATATGTTTCATTGTGCATATATCTGCAAACCATAGTCAATGTTGGCAAGAATCAGCGCTCGTGTGATATTCAAAAGCGTTAATATTGACAAAATCAAAAAATAATCCTGATATTTTTAATACATTAACTCTATTGACATTGTTATACATTAGGTTTAATTTTGAACATGTTCTCTTGCGACATATGTCTAAAGGTTTTCAATTGATATGCTTATCCGGGTCGGATAAACTAGACCAATTCAGATATGCAGTTCGGAAATATTAATAAATACATATTTCAGTTCATTAATAATGTGACTTTGTCAATATTTTACTTAATTTATCGAATGCTATGTTGGAAAATATTACATATCGTCGTTGTAGAACGAAAAGTCACCAAATACATTTTTAAAATGCCAAATATTCATTTACAAAAATCCTTATATATCTGTCAATTTTTAATCTATGATCTAAATTTTGTCTACCACATGATATAAAAATGTAATTCTATCAATTGTTATTTCATGTATGTATCAATTACTTTTTATAATATTAAACAACAAACACGAAATTTAAGTTTTTCATAAACATGTATTTGGTGACTTTTCGTTCTACAACGACGATATAGTGTAGAACCCTACACGGATAGAAAAGATTTGTTTTAATAAGCTTGAATGTAATTAGAATGTAATTCGAAATTACCAGATAAATATTACGAGTAACATCTAATTACATTAAAATTGAATTTTACATATAATTACTTTGTTCAGATTGTAATATTACGATATTTAAACATAAATTGCTTTATTTGAATTTAATATATTAATGTTTCTGTAGAAATAGACATTTTCATCAGATATTACTATATGAATGTTTTGTTATTTCTGCTATTTAACATATCCAACGTCAAAAAAGGATTAATTGAATTATATGTATAGAATTTGTTTGACAATTTAATTACATGTATGTTTGGCATTACGAAATCATAATTGATTGCTTACGCTGCATACTTTTAGCACCCAGTAACACTCACATTAATGCTGTTATCGCATAATTCAAAATAGAATAATATATAGAATTAAAATTATTTAGTATAAATAAAAGATAATAAAATAAATAAAACATAGATTTAAGTTTATAATTATACAATATAAATAAAAAAAGGTAAGTTAAAAAAATGGAAATAATAATATTGTGTAAAAAATTATTACACTAAATTTGCTTTTTTTACATTAAAATGAAATGTAAAGATCCATATGTTTACATGTGAATAACGAATTTTCACATTCAAAAATATATATGTTTGCAAGTACGACGAACATTATTCATTCGTTACATAACTATGTTTGAACGAAATCAAAAATATGTTTGGCTGACATTATAATAATATTTTGCAATGCAATAATGCTTTTGTTTGCATAAATCTCCAAAGATATATATAATGCCTGCAAAATTATGTTTGGGAGAGCCTTTTTTTGCAGCGTGTGTGGTATTCCATTTTATAGTCGTTTAGTTTCGGATTTTTAATCACTTATTAATACAGAATATAATTTTCAAAATTGAATATTTTCGGTCCAATATCAATTTTTCTAATTGTTTTAAAATAATGCTGCCATATAATGATACCATTTTGTGACAGTTTTTCAAAGGAATTATTTACATACTCTCTGCTAAAATATTTTTCTGATAGTTTATGTGTTGCTAAGAAAATTTAGTTGCTAAGTAAATTTAGCTGTAAGGTGATATTTCGGGCAAAACAAGTAAAATTGGAAATTTACGACTATGGAAAACCCTACACCTTGGTGGGGATATCAAACGAATTGTATACCTAAATCCTAAAGGGCATTACAATATCTGCACCTATTTTATATACCCTGTCCCTTATAGGTGTAGGGTATACACATATTTACTGAAAGTGTTAAATGCAACCTGATTAGTATTGATCATATTATTTTTTTTATGAAAACGACACCAATCTATATGATATTTCAAATATTATACTTCTGCAGGATAACAAAGAAATAGGACGATATCCTATAATATCGTTTTTAGGTTTGCTGGGATTGGGTATCTTCGGTATTATACTTGCAATTTTCCAGATTTCCGGATATATGCCTCCATTAAAAATATTGTTATAAAGTTCGATATTTCTTGAAGATAATGTCAATGGTAAATTTTAAATGAGATCAAACAATTGGGTTTTCCTTTAACATTATTAAGTACAAAAATAAATCCGATTATGAAATTATATCTTCAATTTGTTTTGCGGGAGGAACCAGGTGTTGTTCCGAAAATGTTCTGTTAATATTAATGAATTTTTCAGACACAAATTACTGAGAGAAATTGCTTTTTAAAGAGTAAAGTGATTACAAAGTAATATTTGGGAGATAATATGTCTGACCAGTTTTAACTAAAAGCAGTTGGGAAGGTTAGATCACATGGGAAATTTTAAAGTAGGGATATTTTATAGTAGGTGTTATTATGATAGTTAGAATTGTAGGGACATCAACTGTACTTAAATTCACCTTAAATTTTTATTGTTCAATAAAAATTAATATTTAATTTTTTTGTCTACACATATCATATTTTTGATAAGATATTTTTCATTATAATAAAAACTTATTGTTGCACAGATGTGCTTTAAATTAAATAATTTGATATTCCTAAAAGGATTATCAAAATTATAGTCGGTCTAAGCCGACTATAAATACCCTACACATATGTGTGGTTACCATTCAAAGTGGTGTATAGGTCACCAGTGTATACGAATCCTGAAAATAACTACAAAATTTTAATCGCTGAAGAATTTTCATTCATTTGATACCCATATTTACTAATGGGTAGGTGTACCGAATTTCGATCTTTTTTTCAACCACACGTCGTTTCACTGGAAAACATTATTTTCATGTATTTGAGCATGAAGTCAATATATATTTGACCAAAAAAGTTTATCTAAGCACGTATACAGTAAAATTCACCAGTGGATGTATGTTTTATATGAGGTATTTGAACATAAGTGGTCGGTTCATTGGACTGATCATGCCCATTATCACTACAGACAGCGTCGATATATAAGTAATACAAATTAGGAGATTCATTTATTTGGCTGTTCTAGTTTTTCTGTAATCAAAATTTCAACAGACAGACGGGCATGCGGACATCGCTATCTCAGGAGGTCATGCTGATCAAGAACTTATATACTTTTCTATACCGGAGATGCTTCCTTCTGGGTGTTACAAACGGCGTACCAAACTGAATATACCCTTTCACTCTTAGTGTAAGGTATAAAAAGGTTAACAAAGTATTTTTATTTCATTATTTTTCAAACTTTCGAAAAATGTCGCAAAATTATAGACAATTTAAAGACGACTTAAAAAGTAAATTAGACTTTTGACAAATTTTGTATAGAATAAATTGTAAAAAAGCTGATTTTAAAGTTGTCAAAAAGTTATTTTAAAACAATATAAAGGAATGATTGTATACAAGTTTTGAACATTTTAAAAAGTCTGTAGACACATTTCATAAATAGTTTTCCAAGTCTTAAAAAAGTTTTAACTTTAAGCATTTTCAATAAAAAAATTTTTATTATTTATGAGTAAAAAATGTATAAAAATATTTGAGGTTGCGGTTTAGACTTACTAATTTCTTTATTGCTGGTGGAACAAAACTGTTAAAATCAATAAAAATTCTTTAAATAAGGATAATATTAAACTGCGTAGCACACCGTGAATTCGGGTTAGCTGCCATTTAATTTTCTAAATTAGTTTCACTGAAGATTTTTTGCTTCGTCGTTATAAATAAACTCATTTTATTTTTAAGCTTTTTGCAATTATTTTATCATATTTCAGTTTTAATCGAAAAATGTCGACATTGTGTTCATCAGAATTTGTTTACATTTTTTCTTTTTTTAATATGTGGTTTTTAGTGTTTTTATTTTATTTATGTGGGTACGTCACACAGTGGTACATGAATTATGTTTTGTAAAATGTTAATGGGATTGTGGGAAATTTGAAAACAACAGGAAGAAGAGAGCTTATCAACAATTACAGTCCTCATTTCTTAGAATTTTCTAGTACTTAAATTTACCGCATTTCAAATGCGAAAACTTAAAAAATAAATAGATATTAAAAATATTAATGCATGTACAATCAAATGCTTTTAAAGAAGGCTCATTATAAAAAATTATAATTTTATTATTATCATATATTTTCTTATAAAATTATTTTAAATTAATTGTTTGCACACGATCACGTTTAAGAAATTCAAATTAGTGTTCTGACGTGCTCAAGGTACATATAAAAAAAAACAAACAGCCAAACTCCTACTTCGGTGATCTTTTTTCAGATTATTACATTTTTAAGCTCTTTAATTTTGCATTTTCTCTGAACATAATAAGAATTATGTGCGTAGAAGAAACATGAAATCAAAAAGGCAATTTGCGTGCAGTAAATCGCTTCGTATAAGCTGCAGAGTTTTACAAAATCAAATGCGAAGACTGCATGCTAAATGGAATTTTTGAATAATCTTAAAGTTAACTAGTTAAATTTAACTTATCAATACCGAATACCGGTTAGAGATCTCCACTCGAATTCACGTTTCCTGAAAATAGCCGAAGGTTTCGTTGTAAACCCAGTTTTTTTTTATTCGAAATCAAATTAGGAATATTTATGATTGCAAATATTTATGATATTTGAGTTGCAAATGTTAGTAATGTTAGTAAAAATATATTTTTTTTATTAAACTTTTAAATGTTATTGTTATTCAGAATACATTTCTTATACCATAGCTCCTAATTGCCCCAAGTTCTTTAACTGCAAATTTTCCTACGGGTTCAATCAAAATATCGAGCTAATATTCTTTCATTTTAGTTTTTTTTCTTTGTATCACATGGATATTATCCATTTTATCTAATGATTAAATCCTAACGAAAACGGTTTTGATTGCTGTTTTCTCCCACGTTTCGTTTTCGATATTTTATTTTAAAACGAATGGTTTCGGTATACTATTACTATTTTATTTTATATTTTGTGTAAATATAAGTTTTTCATATTTTCAAAAATATTATAATCCAATAAAGCCACAAATTGATTCACGAGAATATCGAGAATAAAATAAATGCAGAGTGTAGTAGAAATGAATACATACGTATACGTTAACTTCAAGAATATAACTATTGTTATAGTTTTATTTCTGAAGTTAAATTACTACAGAATATAGTAAAAATAAATACAGATGTATATATAAAGACAAAATGTAGTTATGTCAATTAAAATGTAGTACACATTTATAAATGCAGTCAATTTATGTAGTTATTTTCCATAAAAAAACTACATCAATATAGTAAAAACTAATATATTTTCTTTTGGACCGTAATAAAATACATATATATTTATTTTAAATACATGTTTATTTATTTTGAATGCAGTATATTTTTCGTTGTACCCTTTCATTTTAAGACCATTAGTTCAAACTAAATATTAGTCCTTCTTAATTATATTACCACTGTGCGTCTGACACTATATATGAAAGTGTGTTGTTCCGAGCGTGTTATTTGGAGGGTAAAAACCATAAACTGATAAATGCTTCGTCTGAGAATTTGCGCGTGTTTACAATTAGAAATTTATTTAAATTGCATATGTTTGTTATAAAAATATGCTTGTTATTAAAATACGCAGCGCAGTGTTAGACAAAATATTTAAAACTAAATTGAAAAAAATATATTGAACCAACTAGATTTTTGTATGGAGAATATTTAAAAAGACACATAATGTAACATAAGTTTATTCCATGAATCCAAGTTCCATTTATTTTCTACACTACTGTAAGCTATATGAGTGCATTTTGACTGTAGTACCGACGGTAATCGGTTGATTGATGGATGGGTGCTTGTACGCATGGATGATCCGGGTGGAGTGGTGGAACAACTGGTACGTCTCCTCGTCCAACAGGTTATGTTTGACTGGTTGATGTCTTTGTAAGTAGTAGTAACTGATGCATTTAGTTGTACTATATGGACAGAGGACTGAAATCGTATTACTGGGGTCTTATGGATTCTGCACAGTTGACAGATTGACATAAATATGTTGCACACAGAAAATTAAATTTGGTGTGACAAACGCAAGAATTGTCAATCTGCCAACGAAAGATGTAAATGATAAATAAATAGTTTAAAAAATCTGAGTAATAATTTATTCGCTAAATATACATAGGAAGAAAATGTTCGTATGTACCTACATTTGTTCAAATGTTTTATCAAATAAATGCGGATGTTTCTTATAAATTTTAGATTTTTTTTTCATTAATGAATACGCCAAATAAATACGCTACACAAATTAAAAAAAATAATAAATTCAAATACTTTTCGACACATTTATCATTCGTAGTCTTTTTATTTAAATTTAGTATTTCTTATTTACACTTAATTTAAACATTTTTTATTTAATTTTATTATGTAGGTAATTAATTTTAAAGTATATACTTTATATTGCTTTTTATTACTCAGGTAATAAACTGTACATTCAAAACTTTTTATTACGAATGAAACACAATTTAAAAATTAATAACGAATGTAATGCAGATAAATAATATATCAATTTGAACAAGTTTTACAATACGTAATAAAATGTAATAAGAAGTAGTTCTTTCAAATTTTATTACGAGCGTATTAAAATTAAATAAAAATGTATTTAAATTAAGTTTAATTTAAAAGGTATTAAATAAAAAGGACTACGTCTGAAAAAGTGATATCTTTTTGTGTACATATTTTGATTGAATCAGTTATGATTAATTTTCTATTAGATAAGTAAACACAAAAAAATATATTTTAATGTAAACACTTTTTCAAACAAACACTAAAGTGTTTGCAAGCTCATTTCAAGGAAATAATTCCACGAATATTTAAGTGTTTACCACAAATACGAAAAGTGTTTCTGTCCCAGAAATATTTGAAGTGTTTCCCACAAACCTGAAAAGTGTTTCTGTCCCACAAATATTTAAAGTGTTTCCGGCAAATATTTGTAGTGTTCGCCAAAAAGATTTTTTTATTGTGACAGCCACTCATTTACGCGACATGTCGAATAACGCATAGTTCTAGGGTAGATTATTCGACAAGTCGCGTAAACGTACGACTGCCGAAAATAAACCTTTTACTTCGAATGATATTGATGGACACTAAAAATATTGTGGAAACATTATAACTCATCGACGCATTATGCCAGGGTTATGTGTCTCTTACAGTGGACTCGCCCTAAAAGTCGTTGGAACTGGAATTTCGGAGATGATCAGGAGAAAAAAACCGAGTACACAACGTACAGAATTGCGGCAGTGTTCATGGTCGGCCTCCGCTGCCGGACGATGGCTAAAAACACAAAAGCAGTAGACAGTTAGCAACAGCAGTTGCAGAGTCATCTATATGTTTTTAAGAAATTAGAATTTGTTTTGTTTAAACACTAAAATTGTGTAATTGTATTCCTGGCAGCCAATATGTATTTACCAAAAGTAACCGATAACTCCCCACAAGTATTTTAAAAACCTTCCTTTTTTAGAGTGTACCGATTCGATTTCGTAAAATGTCTCATACCGTAAAAATTCGACAGTAATCGTCGAAAATCATCAAATCATTTTTCTACATCTCACATTGATCTCGTAATAATATCAAAACGATTGGCATACATGCTGTGTCGGTCTATTGCTGATTTTTTATAATGTATTTGGTTCTAAACGGATATCTTTTTCGGTTATGGTTACAATTCCTGCATTGAACCTTTTTTTTACAAGCAAAATATAAAAAATGTATACATTATATTTGAAAACATTATATTGAGAAGAGTTTTTGCTTATAAAAAAAACCAACCAAATTTTTCCATATTGAGATATGAAATATAATGGCGCATAAACAATATACAGTGGACTTTATAAATAACATCAACTTTTTTACATCTCATTCTTTGTGAAAAATAAAATAAGAATTTTTGCACTAATGCTATTTGTAGATAAAAATGTTTGCACTAAATAAGAAAAGCTTTTAAAAAAAGGTGAAAGGGTATATTCAGTTTGGTACACCGTTTGCATATCAGGTATGGAAAAGTATATATATATATATATTCATGACCTCCGGATTCCGGAGTTGATTTAGCGATGTCCGTCTGTCTGTTGAAATCACGATTACAGAAAAACTAGAACTAGTTATATCAATTAAACTCATAATTTGGATTAATGGATACGCTCTCTATCTTAAAAAGTAGGCATGATCAGTCCATATCGACCTGTGAGCCGACCACTTATGTTCATATATCTCATATAAAACTTTATACCGGCTTAAGTGAACTTTTTTGATCAAATATGTATTGACTTTATGCTCAAATATATAAAAATAATGTTTTCCCGTGATTCGAAATTCGGTACACATACCAATTTGTGCATATGGGTAATGAAATGAAAGAACATTTTTCACCGATTATTAGGCATACTATAACTTTTATAATTCTTACTAAATTCATCACACCAACTATCACAATTTCCATTCCTTAAAATTTACCATGTGACCGACCATCTTTACTGGTTTTATTTGAATTAATCGAAGAGGAAACCAATTTTTGTATAAGATCCTCTTTAACATGAGGAATATTGTGGCAATTGTGTAACTTAAGTAAACCAATTATTTCGAGAGAGGAATATGATGAACACAACTATATTTCTCTCTTGACTTTTCAAGATATTCTGATAGTTGTAACGACTTGAAAACTATGCACAAATACACTAAGAAAATATTGAAATTAGTAAATAAAATACAATTTTTTCCATCTCTTTTCAGTTATTAAAATACTAATAAATGTATGTTTCAAGCATACTTATTCTAAACCTTGTACCAAACATATTTCTTTTGTTGTTTTTTTAGTGTAATATAACAGTTTAAAAGGCAAAATTTTAATGCGCCATCAAATTTGAGAAATGTTGCCCGGACAACTTTTGCTTAGTCGTTGTTTTTATTTAAGCAATCGTCAAAACAGAAAAATAAAATTTTGAAAATATCCAACACAGTCATAAACAACAAAATAAATATTAAGTGGCAATCATAAAAAACCCCAACAACAAATTGGAGTAAATAAAAGCGACAGCGCAGTGAATTAAAAAAGAATTAATATGCATTTTTTGTTTGTTTTTTTGTTTAATTGCAGGTGTTTTAATAAACTACAGCAACAGCAACAACTGTTAACATGATAGCAATGACCAGGCATCAAAGAACAACAGCAACAACAGCAATAATTTCCATACGACAATAAAAGGTCAACGAAATGTGTATCGTATCAACGGAAATTTTAACACAAAAACATGTGAAGTGCAAAAAAAACTGAATTATGAATTAGAGAATCAAGCCAAATTATTGATGCCAATGTTTAAACTATGCCTTAAATACGGATGTTTCGATGCTGGAGTGAATATAAGTAGTAAATGTAACACGTGAATTTCTTATCAACCACTGAATAAATAAACAGTAATAATCATATATAATAAAAGTACTAAATACAAAATGTGTGAAAAACAAAACTCATCGCTGCTGTCTGTCAGAAAATTGACGTGTACGATTGTTTTGCTGACCTTTGTCCTAACTGGTGCTGTAAATGTTGCTTACGACGATGGATTGCAGCCCATTGGTTCCATTCCGTATGAATTTCGCTGTTTTCAAGATAAAGGTAAACGAAATATATTTTTTTTGTAATTAAAGCACAATATGAAGAAAACATAACAAATAAGAAACGGGGTAGGGTATAAGTTTAAAAAAAGATGAAATTAAATTAATAAAGTGTTTTTATGACATAAGGCTGGGTCCGCATCGTTAGGGTTGCCAGACGTACCCCTTTCAGGGGGACTGTCCTTAACATCGTTGGTCCTCCGTGCTACGAACGGCTTCGAAGATCCCCCTTTTCAGTCATTAAAACTTTTTAACGGAACCATTAAATTATGTAAATTTTTCAGCATTCAATAACATTTTTGACATTTTTAATTAAAATGTGTCCATCGAGAGAATATTCAATGGGTACAATTTGACGTACAAATTTATATGGATTAGACGTTGTAAATGATCAGTCATAAATAATGATTAATCATAATTTAGATTAGTGGGAATTTTTAAAGATATTTGAAAAAATATTGTGAAAATATTGAGAGTAATATTTTCTCGGCCTTTAAAATCCCAAATTTATTTGTGAATATTCCCGTTCGAGAAAATATTACTCTCAATATTTTCACAAATAAATAAAATGATTTTTTTTTCAAATATAAGAATGATATTATATATTCTCATGCAATTAAAATTTAGAAAACAACTAATGATGACGAGTAATAGCATGGAAACAATGCATAATGCGATTTTATATAAAACATAAATAAATATGGAACAAGGAATAAAATATTTCTCTATTCAATTCTAATAATTATTATTTGGCATCGATGTTCAAACATAAATGTCATAACATAAATTAATTTTTATCAGAAAATATTAAAAAGCCATATTCTGATAATAGATTTACTACCGATTTTATTTATCCTGTATATTTACAAATTTAAGTCGATTTTTATTTTATGAAAAAACCATAATTCGTTTTTGAAAAATTCTATGAACTTAGTTTTGTTAAAATAAGTTTTAAAAAATGTATTAAAAAATTTAAATTTTATTATTTAAAATTATTATTATTTGAAATTAATAAACATATTATAAATCATTTAAAAAAATGTATATTCAAATATTAAGCACCCCAAAACAAGAAACGTATTAATTTTATAAATACGAAAATTAACCTTCAAATCAGGTTCTGTTTCGCTCTGGATACATTTACTTCTTAAATTAATGTATTAATATTAAATTTTTGAATGAATTCTGTGTCCCCCTAAAAACCCTCTTTATTTTTAATATGTATCCCAAACGAGAATTTTCATCTGGCAACCCTAGCCCTAAAATGAAAGCTTACTTCGTAATAGTGTCAGAAACTCCCCAAAAATGCCGTATTCATAAATATTCACTACATCAAAAGATACAGAGTTTTGTCCGATGGAAAACGTTAATTATGCTAGTAAACGATAGTAAATATTAATGACAATTAATCGAATTAAAAATCAACAAATACCTAAACTTTATCTCGTTTTCAGATAATATCTCAAGTTCGTTGAAGCTACATCAGCGACAGATCAGTCTACAGGTAACCGATCGTGTCACGCATCAACTGTTTACAAGAATTTTTGCGATATTTGCACGGGAAATTCTGAACCATCGTAATGTCTGGTTGCTGCCCTTGCGTTATGATGCGAGTGTAACAGAGGTTCAGAAGCTCTATAATATGCTTAGGTAGGGGTGGTATTGATAGAGTTTATAGAGTACTTATTTCAAAATGCAATTATTTCAGCATGCATTTTAAATATCCCGCGATATCAATGATCAATTTAGAAGTATGGATGCCACCCAACGGACACAGCCTAATACCGCAATCTATGTACGAGGCGGGGCCTTCGATGTCACCGGGTCGCTTTGGCTGGTTTGTGCCCGAATCGTTGATGCCCAACGATCTGGATGAACTCGACTATAAAATATTTATGGATCCAAAGAATGTGCACTATGATATGTTTGTGTTGGAAAATGAATTGTTAAACGATCTACGCAATGGAACAAAGTAAGTGAAATAATAATTGGCGCATGATTTCGCAGTATTTATCATCTACATCTATTAGGTTTGAAGAATTCCAAAGTCCTTTGTGTAGAATGCAACGCTGCGTAACACTGTTGGCCGAATTCAGACACGATTCTGCTTTTGTCGAGGCACAAATTGTGGAGTCCAGAAGCTATCTTAATATACTCTGGCTTGGTGCAGAGTTCCGGCAGAAAACTGCGCGCTTGCTCTCTATGTATGAGACCAGCGTTGCAGCCAACCATCCGAAGAGTTTTGTAGTATTGCACTGGACACCATCAGACTTCATCGATGTAGAAATGAAATTTAAGTCAATGACGATGCCCCGATGTGAAGACTACGAATCATTGCATAGGTCGTTCTGCAAGTACGAGCTGACGCCGGTTCTGAAGTACTACTCGGATCTCGATGAGAACAAGGAAATTCTAACAGCGCTGCGTCTGTATAACTTCTACGAGAACATAACGGCGTTCGAGGAACTGCAGCACGATTGGTTGAGGATGCAAAGGAACACGGAAACAAACGACCATCTTTATGATCAGGTGGCTTGCAACTGGCTGAAGCGCAACCCGCATATCTACTCATCCTGGGTGGAGAGGCAACCGGTTGTGCTATCTATCGGGGGCATTTTTCCAATCACGGAGACGAGTCGCGGTCATAAAAATCTGGAGCATGCTGTGCGTCATGCTGAGGACTTTATCAATAACAAGCGTTCGCTTCTAAACGACTATAGTCTCAGCGTGCTGCAAAATGACGGAAAGTGTAAAGCTGATGTTGTGATGAAAACCTTTATACATTACTTTAATACGCCAAAGGTGCTGGGCGTTCTGGGACCAGCATGCAGCGAGACCGTTGAGCCTATTGCCGGCATTTCGAAACACACCTACATGGCGGTGATCTCGTACTCTGCGGAGGGTGCAACGTTCGTTGATCGCAAGACATATCCGTACTTCTTTCGCACGATCGGTTCCAATTGGCAGTACGAGGATGTATACATTGAACTGATGCAGCATTTTGGTTGGCACCGCGTCGCTGCACTGACCGAAGATGGGCAGAAATACACGGAGTACTTATCGCACATGGAGACGAATATGAAGCAGAGCAACTTGGAGCTGATTGTCAACAAAAAGTTTCTGAGTGACGCCACGCCGGAAGAGCTAAACAAGGTAGGCTCGAGGTATATCTTGGACATTGTTGTATTTTTAATCATTTTTATTGTTTTTAGTATTTGATCGACTTGAAGCAGCGACACGCGAAGATCATCATTGCCGATATTTACACCAAGAATGCGAAGTTAGTGCTCTGTGAAGCCTTCAAACTGGGGGTGAGTTGCACTAATCGATTTTTTTCAGCTCTTGAATTATTTGGTGAATTATTTGCAGATGACGGCGAACGAGGGTTACGTTTGGTTTCTACCAGCCTGGCTATCTAAGGACTGGATTCAGGAGAACAGCGTAAATGATAGCTGCACAGTCGATGAACTCAAAATGGCAAGTACAAACGTAACAAATGAAATTGAATCTGTATTCCATACAATTATTGTATAGAATGAATCACTTTGCGCTATTATCTGTGATGTTTTGTAATATGTCTGTCTTCTCTATTAGGCAACCGAAGGTCACTTCAGCATTATGCATCGGCCGTTTGGACCTATGAACGCAATGATGCAGGAGAACATTACCGTTGGAGAGTGGCTGCAGAAGAACAATGGTAGCCGCTCGAACTACACAGGTTTCGCTTACGATGCCGTCTGGGCCTATGCTCTGGCGGCGGACAAGTTGCTGAGCGAAGATAAGGATGCCGTTAATAATCTGCGTTCTCAGAAAGTTGTAAAGCGTTTTGTCGAACTTCTCTGGCAGACGGACTTTAATGGACTATCTGGAAGAGTGCGTTTTGGACAAGGTGGCTCACGCATAACTGATCTGACCATACTGCAGTGGCGCAACTCTCACTTTCATGAGATAGGTCAATTTCAGCCGACACTCATAGGCAGTGGCCGTAATCTACGCACAGATGGAGGCAAATTGTCGGTGAGAGATGACTTAATTGACTGGCTATCATTAGAGAAACCACCTGGCGATGGAACCTACGATTGCAGCTTCTCTGGGCTGGCGGAGGTTCTGGCTACAGACTGTGACAGTGCTGCGGTTATTTTTACGGCTATTATGTGTGTTATGGCTGTCATAATTATTTCACTGGTATCGTTTCTCTTTTGGAAACAACGCTATGACAAGAAAATCAAACAGTCGGCAAAGATAATGAAAACATTTGGTATTGATTTGTTAACGCCTTCGCGTAGTAAGTTTAACACGCTGGACAAGTGGGAAATACCGAAGGAACACGTAGTAGTGAATCGACGACTGGGCGAGGGTGCCTTTGGTACAGTATATGGCGGGGAAGCACAACTGTTGGATGAGGGTTGGACGGCTGTGGCGGTTAAGACGCTGAAGAGTGGAGCCTCAACCGAAGATCGACTGGATTTCTTATCCGAGGCGGAGGCCATGAAGCGTTTTGACAACAAGAATATCGTCAGACTTCTTGGGGTTTGTCTTCAATCAGAGCCGATTTACACCATAATGGAATTCATGTTGTACGGTGACCTTAAGACCTACCTACTGGCGCGTCGACACATGGTCAACGACAAAATCAGCGACGAGTCAGACATTTCCTCGAAGCGCCTTACCATGTATGCAATGGACGTGGCCAAGGGCTTGGCATACTTGGCCGAGCAGAAGTATGTTCACCGCGATATCGCATGTAGAAACTGTCTGGTGAACGCGCAACGCGTCGTCAAATTGGGTGACTTCGGCATGGCACGTCCGATATTCGAGAGCGATTATTATCGCTTCAATCGCAAAGGCATGTTGCCAGTACGTTGGTTGGCGCCAGAAGCACTTGCGCTGGGCATGTTCACCCCTGCTTCGGATGTATGGGCCTTCGGTGTAGTGCTCTTCGAGATCATAACATTTGGTTCATTTCCCTATCAGGGCCTCACAAACAATCAGGTACTGGAGTTTGTGAAGAGTGGGAAAACTCTGCAGATACCAGCTGGAGTTAAGCCGCAATTGGAGGGTCTACTAAAAGCCTGCTGGAGCTTAGATGTGGACAAAAGACCCACTGCGTCTGTCATCATTGAGTACATCTCAAATTATCCGCGCCTACTGACGCCATGTCTGGACTTTCCAGGCGCATCTGTGGAAATGCCCGAAACCGAGAGCGACGAGTTGGAATTGCTACCTAAGACACGAAAATGTTCTCCGAATACGCGCGATTCTACTCTCGATATTTTGGCGCAAACTGCAATGCACAATGGCTGCCATATACCTAACTTTATCGAAGATGTTGAAATTCCGGAAATTACAAACCGGGGACTACTTGGTGACGGCTGCAGCAGTACGCCGATTTACATCGAAAATAGTGGTACGACGGATTCATTTTCACCGATTACGCCCGATGGTTACAGCTTCATGTCGCCGCTGTTGATGCCACAGACCAGTGAAAGTTCCGACTCGTCGCCGCAGTCAACGATGGAGTTGTATCAGCAGACGCCATTTTAAGATTAAACCTATTATTCAGCGAATATGCTTTGGTACTGTGTTGCCTCTCAAAGAAAGCCGTAGTCGTAGGTTACAAACCACCAAATTAAATTGGCCAGATGCTCTTTACAAGCAGCCTAAATGGTTTTTGGCACAGTATTTCCTGCAAAATCTATGCTACTTATTAATGCCATGCAACCGCATCGAATACTATTGAGTAAAACTTAATCGACTGCCCTTTTCGATACGTTAGTTAGCCATTACTGTTGTCTTACCATTAAGTAATAACTTCGTAACAAAAACTTTTAAGACTGTAAAATATTATACAACAATAATTCTATTGTAAAACTACATTTGTTAATATTTTCAATTACCTATTGATAAGTACCGACGTAGGGTAGTGACATAATAATAAACCAACATTTAAAAACTATGTTTTAAACGAATATATATCTCAAATAATAGTTATCATTTGAATGCGTGTTTATAAATTACGCAATATTTCGCGACATTACCCTATGCATTTTATGTATAATGTACATACAACATATCATAAGTTCCTATTTAATTACATAAGAATACATGAAATTATTTAATTTAGAAATTTGTGTTTTACTGTTAATGATTTGAATGGGATGATTGAATGGGTCCATGTTAATATGTAACCTGGTGTAAAGCGAAAAAAAACTGCCAAGTGTTACTTATCCAACTTTTTATCAATTATTTAATATAATTTATACCCAAACATTAAAAAAAAGGTAAAATATGGATTACAGGCTTTTAAAATATTTGTCTTTTTGCGTAGTACATTTTTGATTATAACACTGGAGAAGGATCGACCGAAACACAGAAAAAGAAATGGAATGTCCGATTATAGTAGGAGTGAGTAGGTTTACCGAAGTACCATAAGTATTACAAAAGTTTACTACGGCCTGAGAAAAGAAAAATTCAACTTTATGAGAGATGTTTGAAAAAAAAAAAACTATTACATATTCGTTTAGTCTGTTTCAATTTTATAAATTTATTACGTAGACAGCGTTGATCTGCCACAAATCGTGACAATTCTAATTCCAGCCCAAGGCATTTAATTCGATTCCACACAAATGATTTTTCTACACAGAGTTGCACTGCATCCGTACAATATCTTCATATCCTGCCAATGCATTTGCAGACATGTTGTCAAGAAATAAATTTATATTTTTGTCTGTTGTTCATTTATGAATTTATGGTTTTTGGTTGTTGATACTTGCATTCTTCTTGCTACTCGTTGTCAGTCGGTGTCAGAGCAGCAGTTGCTGGTGTGCGTCATTTTAAACAGTGTGAGAAATCGGTCAAAAATGTGACAAAACATTATATAATCTAATCCCAGCATTTTACGATAGAATATTTAAAGTCCTTACATTTGTAATTTTAATTAATTAGTCAACTATCCAATTTTCTGTATCTCTACACAAAAGACAATTAGACGAAAGTGACGTCATATTATAATTAGCGTATTCATAGTTTCATGGTATTGGTACGATATTTTACGAATACGACAGTCGAACTGTGAGCACCACTTTTCTGCTTGTTCAAATATTTCATCAAATATATGCATTGACATTCCTGTGTTATTGTATCGTATACATACTACATGGTACGAATACCTTTCTAAAATACGATGAATACAGAAAGAGTCCCATAGTGTTTTAGTCAAGCATTTCTTGAACTTGTTTATTTTACAAAAGCAAAAGCAAGAACAAGATCGAAATTTGCAAGAAGATCAAGAATAAGACTAACACTGCCAGAAATATACAAGTGCAAGAACATGAAGCAATACGTTTGTTTTATTTTTGGATTTTAGGGCCCTATTATGACTGGCGAAGCGAATAGTTTTGGCGAAGCGAACATTAAAAAGCGATCACAGCTTACATTCGCCAGACTTCTTTCGCCAAAAAACGGGTAAAATCAAGTGAACGTAAAAAAACATGCAACACTCAACTAAATTTCATTCGCTTCAAGTGTCAAAATCAAGCGAATGAATAGTTCATGTGATGAATCGGAAAAATCTGTATATATTGTTTTTTCCGGACAATTTACTAGAGCTGTTTTGAAACTCTAGGATTTCTTTAAATGAAAATAAAAAAAAGTATTGCTGCAAATAAAAAAAAAAACAATACTTTTTTTTTATAAAAAGTAGTTAATTTTATTTAAAAATAATACCAATGTTAACATTTAAAAACATATTTAACTATAAATTTTAACAAATTTGAATTGTTCCGAAGTTTATTTGGATAATTTTAGATCTTTTATAGACAAAAAAAAACAAAAACGAAGAATAATATTGTTCTTAATCGAGTTATCGATTTTGAAACCATATATAATATAAATGATTTTATAATAAATAAAAATAGATATTAGGATAAAAAAGTAACTTTTAAAAAAGACAGTATTTAAAGCACGCAACATGATACTATTTTTGCAACACTGAAATCCGTCATTTAAGCCGTCAATATTGTAAGTGTTGCTCACTTTTAAAACCAAAAAAATTAGTACATTCGCCAGTTCATTCGTCAAATTGCATTCGCTGCGCCAGTCATAATATGCATTTATCTTTTTTCAGCAAGAATGCTATTCCAGGAACCAAGTGTTGGTACATCTTATGAACCTGTGTAAATTCAAGAGCCAGATAAGTATATAAGTAAAAACAAGTGAAAATTTAATACTTGTTGTCTTGCTCTTTCGAGTGATCATCACGAATCAACCAATTCTAATCACATATATTCTTAACAATCCGCTATTCATAAATATTCAAAACTATTATAATTATAATCGGTTTATGTGACACAGAACATACTCACTTTTTAAAGAATGTACAACTTTTTTTTATAACGGAAATACAACAATCTTTGAACGTTCCGTCACACTGTGTGGTGTGTGCGCGAAACTCTCGAAACTCTCGAAAACATCATAACCATTTAACGGAACAGACAATTTCTTCATACTACTTCTGCGATGCACAGTGTGCCCAAACGCTCTTAAATCGGATGAAATTCAGTTTTTTTGGAATCACTTAATCGATTTTAAAAATTTAAAAAGTATTGTACAGAGAGAACTTGAGAGAACTTATGTTTTAAAATTGGAGTTTGTATTTTTAATGGTTATGGAGATAAAAATCATTAAAGTTGAGATTTTTTTCATGAAATTTTTTCAAAAATTGTAAAAAATCCAAAAGTTACCCGATTTTCTTTTGTTTATGAAAAGCTTACATTGAGATCTAAACAAAATGTGCTTACGTGAGAAAATATCTTTATTAGTTTTAAAGATATATATTAGAACATGATTTTTTTTAATATTTTTGAAGACTACATATTTATACATAGATTGTACATTTTATCATGAAATCAAAATATTTGTATGGTACTTTTATAAATAATCTATATTTATAAAACTCTTGGTCCGTCTGTCAGTCGGTCTGTCTGTCTGTCTGTCTGTCTGTCTGTCTGTTTGTTCCAGCATCACGTCTAAACCGCTGAACCGATTTAACTGAAATTTTGGAACAGGGTATTATGGAGTCCGGAGGGTGTCATAGGCTTTATATGGGCGCGATTGGGCAAAGGGGCGTGGTACCTCCCATACAACCTAAACATTCCAAACAACATAACTCAGCACAAAAACAAGCTAAAAAGATGAAACAAAAAACTCAAATACAAAACAAATATATACAAAAGCAACCACACCATATTAAAACTCACGACAATGAAACTCACCACACTAAAACTCACCACACTAAAACTCACCACACTAAAACTCACCACACCAAAACTCACTTCACCTAAACTCACCACACTGAAACTCACCTCACTAAAATGTCTACTGTGAAAAACTCTACGGGGAAGAATTCTACGGGAAAGAAATCTACCGGGAACAATTCTACCGGGATGAGTTCTACGGGAAGATTTCTTCCGGGAAGAATTCTACCGGGATGAGATATACGGGAAGATTTCTACCGGGAAAAATTATACGGGAAAGCGTTCTATGGGGAAGAATTTTACGGGGCAGTCTGAGAAAATATTGTCTTTGACAAAAGTTGTTTTCGCGGAGAATTATTATTTGGCTACAACATTTATAAAACCAATAAAAAACTTTCACAGCCAAGCACGGGCCCCTGATATAAATAATAAAAATGTTTTTTATATTAATAAAATCGCTCCATATCTTGTAATTCAGAAAATCTTGGCACGAGTCGTGCACGGGTCCAGCTAGTTAACACATAAATCAAGGAATATATTTGGCGAATATAAAGACAATCTGTATATAGTTTCTAAACACCTTTTTTTGAAAAAGAAGAAAAATAAAAAAATAAAATAAGAAAAAAAAACTTAAAATTTGATTGAATATATCTTAATAAGTATTAACCTTATCATACTTAATATACAATAGTTTTATTTACTTATGCTTGATTAAAACATTTTTATGAATATATATATTATAAAGTGAGATATAACAGTCCCATTAAAAATTAGTATTTTTGGAAAAAATGCTGCCATGCACATATACTTCGCCGGGCAAATAATAAGTAAGAATCAAAAATACGTAGAAATAGCTCGTCCTTAAACTTGGCTTTAAAATTTGGCTTTCAACTTTGAAAACTTTTCTGCAGGGGGTCAAAGTAAGAAAAAAATTTAAAAAACTTTAAATTTGACCAGTGTTGCCAGATTGGTTAAATATATTTTGGATAAGCTTTATCACTTAAAAGATTCCCAGTAAGGTTATCTAACAAAAAAATATAGCAAAAGTACATGTTACTTAAGAAAAAAAAGACTTACGGAGATTTGCGTAAAATTCCATTTTTCCAAAAAAAAAAAAATTGAATATGGAAAAAAAATCCGATCGGGTAACTTTTGGATTTTTTACAATTTTTGAAAAAAATTTCATAAACAAAATCTCAACTTTACTGATTTTTATCTCCATAACCATTAAAGATACAAACTCCAATTTTAAAAATTAAGTTTTCTCAAGTTCTCTCTGTACAACACATTTTAAATTTTTAAAATGGGTTGAGTGATTCCAAAAATACTGTATTTCACCCGATTTAAGAGCGTTTGGGCACACTGTACGGCGTTCTATGAAAATGTTCACACACACCTCATGCATGAGGTGGCGAATGATAATGCCACACGAAGTGGCATCCAGGTGTTTAACCTTTCAGCATCTGTTTTATTTGAGTTGTACCATGGCAGGAAAGTATTCTTCTGGAAACGTGTTCAGACGAAGGTGAATTTATTGGCAAATGCATTTTAACCGCAATTTGTGAAGGATTTCATATTGGAATTTATTTGAGCTTGAAACTGACAAGTTGTTCTGTAATAAGATTTTACTGAAACTAAATACGAACTAAATATTAAAAAAAAATATTTTTCTATTAAAGTAGGTACTGCAACAAATATCTACTACTAGTTTTTATAGTGAGCATCATATAAAACGCAGAAATAGCTTTTCCCCTAATTTGATTCTTTAGCCATTGCAAGATCCGTTCTGGGCCATACTCACTGGCCACAACCACCTTCATGCGCTCGTTTACCTTTCTGATTAATATAGCTTTGATTTACTACTACATTTTCCTTCGAACCTTCGAACGGCCTGAACGTCCGCACGCACATGCAGCTCGGTGCTGTTCTCAATTGCCGCTCCTTATGTTCTCAGTAGTTGTGCGGACTAATTTTCTGCATCATTTGATGCAATGTCGTATTTCAAATACATTTTTCAAAATTATGACAAAGCACAAGTTCAAATTGTTGAACAGTAAATGTTTGTGACAGCTCCGAAAATATTATGGCATTTGATGCTGAAACAGCATTGGTGTGTGTTAAGTACTAGAAAAATGCGATACAATACAATTGGGGACATTGTCACCAATTTACTTAGCAATAGGTACAGTAAAACATATAATGTTTTACTGTACACTAAGAAAAAAGTGACGTAATAAAATTAAATAAAATTTATTAACATTTGATTTAAATAGTTTTGTAATAAAAACGGTAATACACAAAATATTACGTCCGTATTTGATTTCAATTTAAATAAAAAGTATTTAATTTATTACGTACGCATTTAAATTCATAAATAAAAAAAATACATTATAGAAATATTTTTAACAATATTTAGGTATACATCTTTTAAAAGTAACCACTACAAAATTATGTAATATGTGGCAATAGCCGTGGTTTTTGATCCTGATCCGTAGATCATTTTCATATACAAAACATAAACAAAAAATTAGAACCAGGTTCGTTTTTGGATCAATTACTGATCTACTAATGTACGTATCAAAAGTTGATTTTTTTTGGTGATGTTATGCTATTGTGAATAGCACTTAATAAGAAGAAGAATGTGTGTTTAAAAGGAAAGGGCAGAAGAAAAAAGTGCCGCAAAATTTATTAAAATAGCACCGATGGCGTTTCCCTGAAACAGATCTGGTTTAAGTACCATAGGAAGGCTGATCATGTTTTCATTAGACTGATTCAAATTTGTATGAAAAACTTAAAACTAATTTTTCTTTCGCTCCGCGTCGACTTTCTGAAACTAGGACCCTTAAGACTTAGAAGAAGCCTTTGAAAGCCAAAATAAGATGATCTGTGATGTTGTGCAAAGAGCTTGAAGGACAGCTTTGGACTTATGACGCCCATTTTCATATACATTGCTTCAGGTATAAAAAAATAGATCACTTGATTTTATTTTGTACTTAACTATAAATCATTAACTAAAATTATGGTTTTTAAAATTATTAATTTTTAGTAAACTGTGATAGTTTCATGGCTTGCCAAACACATAAAATGTTGTCTATTTTTTAATATAGTAATTTTAACTGTCAACATTTTTCTAATTTTGTATTATCGCACATAGAATTATCATTAAAATGATATGTCACACTTTCATTTTTAGATATCGTATTATTAGTACATAGTAAAATTCTGCACTCCTATCCTAAAAATCTCTCAAACGAAAAGTTGATGCACACCCCAAATTATTCAAAAAAAAAAAGTTTTGGATATCCCTCCCGAGTATTTTAAGATCGAAATAAATAAAAAATCATTGACAGATTTTATCAAATATCACGGTTTAATACCTTTTTTGGGGTTTTTGTTTTTTTTTTTTAATAAATAAGTTAAATGTAATATTTTTTGCTTAATCTATTAAGTTTTTCCACTAAAAAAACTTATAAAAGTTTTACATAATTTGTCCACCATTATGATCCGTATAATATATAATAAAAAAAAATCAATCAGCAAATTTTAATAGCTGAGGAGATATTACAAGTCAAAATCAAATTTCCGTGAAAATTTAGTCTACAATATTTAAGATTTTTTTTAAGAACCCTAAATAATGAAGTTTAAACTCATCAATTTCTTATTGAACCACGTTTTCTAAAAGTAGACTTTATTATTTACATTCTAGAATAAAAATCTAACTATTTTCGTAGATATTATCAAAGATATTGATGCAGTATTTGATTTCAATCACCCGTTGTCTTTTTCATTTAAATTAAATACTTTTTATTTAAAATTCAAGTAAATACTTTTTATTTAAATGTATTACGTACGTAATAAAATTTGAAGTAAATACTTTTTATTTAAATTTATTACGTAGGTAATAAAATTTGATGTACATATATTTTATTACTTTTTATTAAGATAATAAAGTTTTAATTTAATCATAAACTTGTCAATTGGTATTTTAAAACTATTTATTTCATGTAAAGAAGGTTAGGAAAAGATAAAATTATTATTCTTTACTTTTTTCGAAATTTTATATCACTCACTATGGTTCTATAGGTTGGACACATAATTTTGAAGTGGTTACTTTCAAAAAACAAACTTTAATAATGTTAAAAATAATTCTATAAAATATTTTTTTTTGAACTAATGAATTTAATTGCATACGAAATAAAATTAAATACTTTTTATTTAATTTAAAACTAAATACGCGCGTATTTTTGTATAGAGTAATACTTTTTTTATTACAACATTTTTATTTAATTTTATTACGTCACTTTTTTCTTAGTGTACGATACCTGAAAATATAAGAGTGAAATATAATTTTAAAGATAATTCCACCTGCAATAATACAAAAATGTTATTCGAAACTCGTTAGAATAAAATTAGAAAAGTTATGACAGTTAAATTTGCTAGGTAAGAAAAAGTCAACAAAAGTATTTATTTCAAATTTTATTACGTACACTGAGGGGAAAAAATAATAAAAATAATTAAAAAAGTTATAAATTTAAATACTTTTCGACACGTTTTTCACCCGTAGTCTTTTGTATTTAAATTAAATACTTTTTATTTAAACTTGATGTAAATACTTTTTATTCAAATTTATTACGTACGTAATAAAATTTGAAGTAAATACTTTTAATTTAAATTTATTATGTATGTAATAAAATTTGAAGTAAATACTTTTTATCACTTTTTAATAAGGTTATAACATTTTAGTTTAATCACATTCACAATTGGTATTTTAAAAACTATTTATTTGATATAAAGAAGATTAGGAAGAGATAAAATTATTATTTTATTTTAATTTTTTCGAAATAAAATTAAACACTTTTTTATTTATTTTGAAATTAAATACGCGCGTTATATTTTTTGTATGGAGTATTACGTTTTCTATTACAAAAGTATTTGAATCAAAATTAAATAAATTTTATTTATTTTCATTTATTACTATTTTATTTAATTTCATTACTTTTTCCCTCAGTGTATGAATGTTTTTTGAATGGCTTGACACGATGGTGAATTGTTAGTCGATCGGAAATTACTGTATGTACTTACGGTATGTACACTAAAAATACAAAGATATTTACCACAAACATACAGTCTTAAACATCAATTTACTTGCAAATAATTTCAACTCTGAGAAAAAATATAGTTGCGACATGATCTCGGCAACTACACCGAATTCTCTACAATCATAGATGGGTACTGCAATAAAAGCATAGTATTTTTAATTTTAGTTCAACAATAATATGGTCGCTATAATTTTGTTAAATTATTATAAAACTAGCTGGACACGTGCACGACTCGAGCAAAGATTTTGTGAATGCAAGGATAAGTTTTTTTTGTTTTGTTTTGGTTTGTTTTCTTTTTGTTTTTCCTTTAGTTTGGCTTTTAGTTTTATGTTATTGCTTTTGTTTTTGAATTTTTGCTTTGGTTTTCTGCTTTTGCTTTTGTGTTTTTGCTTTTAAATAGTTTTTTTTGTATGTTTGTTATTTTGTTTCATGTTCGTAGCTGCCGAAACTGCCGAGTTATATCGTTTTGAAATTTAGGTTTTATGGGAGGTGCCACGCTGGTTTGTCGAATCCCTCCCATATATAGCCTATCATTCCTTCCAGACCATACCGCATCTGTGGTAAAAATTTTATGAAAATCGGATGAGCCGTTTAGACGGAGATGTGGAACAAACCAACAAACATTCAGATTTATAATATTAATAGGATTAATAGGATTATAGAAGTATTTTTTGACAAAAATTTAAACCAAAATTGCATTTAAAAATTTGGGAAAAATCGCAAAAGCATAGTTTGTAATATTCCAAAATTAGCCTGCAATTTTTCAAATAAACGACGTAAAAATAAAATATATCTATGGATACATTTTGAGGACAGAAAAAATCATGTGAAAGCATTAGAATTGAGTGTAAATTAAACAAAACCCCTTTTTTTTTGTTTTAATACCCTACATCCATGGGTTATATGTTATCCTTTTTATGTGAATATATTTTAGCGCTTAGGAGGCGTGACCGGTATGACTAAGTATATATTTTCTTGGTCAGCATCACTTTCCGAGTCGATTTAGACATGACCGTCTGTATGTCCGCCTATACACGATAACTTGAAAAATACTATTCCGAATGCGTTTCAATACATTTTTGTAGATAGGTAATTTAAAGTTCAAAAATAAGTCAAATTTCTCATCGGACTCAATCACCTCCCATACAGGATATGGGTTTACTTTTAAGGATCCCATATCTTGTAAAATACTCATGACAAAATTATAAAATATAAAACTAGTTATACGCAATCATCTAAAAAAATGGGCGTTATTCGTCAACATTTTTTCATTTTTTATTTATACACCCAGAAAAAAATACTATATAAATAATAGTTTTTTACTGTTCAAATAGTCAATAGGATAAATTATTATTTTAAACGGAAAATACCATTAAATACTACAAAATACCATGACATTGTTATTGAGTTTATACGAAAAGATTTATTTTTTGTATACTATTAAATCAATAATTGTCCTATTGACCAATTTTAATGGGATTTAAGGTAATTTTTGTTTGGGTGTATAGCTCTCTATAATAATACTTTCACATACATTTTTTTATCCTCAAATTTTACCCATACATTTTTATCATAGATAGTATTTGGAATAATTATGGAATATTGCAAACTTTTTCAATTTTTGCCAATTATTAAAATGTCTTTTTGATTTAAAGTTTTGTTGAAAAAAAAATATATTTTTCAAGTTCGCCTATAACTTCTCTTTAACTAATTAACCAATATAAAAATATTATGAGAAATGTTTATTGTATGTCTAATAACTTTTCATTTGGTATAACACTTTATAATATGACTTATTTAGAACGCGAGATATTTACCAAAATATGTGACCACCTTTATGAAAGCTCGGTTCAAAATGTATAGGCCTATCCGAAGAAAAACTATTATAAACCGTATTTACGGAATAAGGAAGTAATTTTAAATAATTCAAAAATTATTTTAATTTCTGCGAAGAATGGCTGTTGTGTAGTGTAATAAGTTAAATCAGAAATACTTTGCTTCAATTAGCAACTTGGAGCTGCATTTTATTTTAATTGGTATCGCGGTCGAAAGCAGATACTTATAAAATCTTTGTATTGTTGTTGTAAAATGTTCTATGCAAGTTCTGTTTGTGTCAAAGGTGCAAAAGTATCAAATCATAATAGTTTATTTTTTATGAACTGTAGAGAATTTATTATGTAGCAGAATTTATTATGAGTGTAGAAGTGTGTGTTGCTGTTTTCCGAAGATTTTTTCAGATATAGAATAAGATAAGTTTGTGATATAAGATAAAATATTTTTTTTTATAATTTTTATGTACCTATTTTTTGTATTGGAAAATGTAATGTACAATTTTAAACTATCAATTTTTGAAATACTATAGCTAATTTCATAAAATTAACGACATTTTCAAAATCAGCGTTACGAATATATTCAAAAATTGTGGCAACTTTTACTGTAGAAAATAAATTTTTTTAAACTTTTTCGATAGAAAAGATATATGGATAAAAATATAGAAAAATATTTTTTTTTAATTTCGATGCCCTCCAAATGCCATCTTGAAATTTGGCGCGAACATTTATAATAAACCAATACAAATGTTTTCTGATTTTTTTAAATATAGATAAAATACAGGTAACAATGGAAATTTCCCATTAAGATGCTCTTCTATAATTTTTTTGTGTTCAAGGCTATAATGAAATTGTCTTTTCGGTATTATACATAGAAAAGAGCTACTTGGCGCAGCAATAATGTTTGATCTTTTTTCCCAAGTAATAATTAAAAATCTATAACATTTTTTTTTTGTAAAATTTGAATTGCCTTTTCCTTTTTTAATTGTTGCCCAAGTTTGCCCACCAAGTAATAATGTTTTAAATTTAAAAAAAAAATTAATAAAAACAAAAAGTAATATAAAACGTTTTTAATGTGGACTTTATGGATCCAATAGATTATATTAAATCATACTAAAAATTCACCCTAAAAAAGGTTTTATATCAAAAAAATATTTGTTATTTCATATTTTTTTATTTTTCTTATTATTTTGTGTTAGTTAGATTTTCGTCTGACAGAATTCAAAAGGCCTAATATTATTAAAATTAAAAATATTCATGTTTCAAAGTGTCTTTAATATGGAACCATGGCGATAGATACATGATGAACCGGATGGCAAGAAATGGATAATATTGCATTATCATCCAGTAATAAAAACGTTGTAAAATATGTAATTTTTGGAAAAGTTTTGAAATATTACTAAATATTGTCTGATAATAATTACGAAAAGATATTTTCAAGCTTGTCTTTTGTTGGAAAAATAAAAATTAAAAGATTCGCAAAATATTGGGATATTTTAAAATGTGATTAATCTCAATAACAAAAGTAAGGACATTTTTGGAATCAGCGCCATAAAAATAATCAACAATAGCTTACTGCATCAAATCATAATTTAAATCTTCTTTGTAAATAATCCTGTCTATGTGTCTACCGCCTAAGCGTGCGGGTTCTATACTATGATTAACATACATTTTTATATTTTGAAAATTTATTTTCCACATTTTTATTTTTTGAAAATTTCTTTTCCACATTTTTCGATGCATTTGATAGACACACGAAATCCGCAACAAAACATGTTAATATAAAAAAGCTATAGATTAGTTTAATCGCTTTATATTTTAAATAACCTTCCAAAAGTTTGCAGCTTTCGTTTTATTCACATTTTCAAAAATGTTCAACAATGACAATGGCAACTAAAAAGTAGTAAATAATAAACAGTTCTGAAAAATCTAGACCGAATTCTCACCAGTTGAGCTGTACGTATTGAATTTGTATTTTCAAATGCTAGGTGTTTTTTAAACATTTGAAATAAAAATATTCTCTAATCAGTTTGTCAGATGCGGTATTCGATCGCTAACATAAATTTTCATTAAACTAATATAAATTGTTAAAAAATCGTAATTTCAAAAGAAAAATCGTGTAGGATACAAATATAACACGAACAGCTCAAATGTTGAGAGAGCTCAACTTAGTTCTTGTAGTGCCTAACTATTATATGACTATTATTATTATAATAATAGTTAAGGTAGAAACATAAAATACACTAGACAACAAATTGAAGCCTTTAGTTTTTATCCACGATCTTAGTGTGATTTTCCGATGGACTTTAGATTCTAATCACGAACTCATACTCAGTTTTTTTTTAGATTGCTTCAAGTTTTTGAGTTATTACGTAATTCAAATAGATGAAAATTCTCGTGTTTTTCTAAATATTTTGGTCTTTAACTGTTTATAGATTTGAGTTTTTTGTTTCATGTTTGCAGCTGCTGTAAGTGCCATTTATATCGTTTTGAAAGTTTAGACTGTACGAAAAGTGCCACGACCCTTGGTCTAATCCCGCCCATATATAGCCTATCATTCTTTCCAGACCCTACCGCATCTGTGGTCAAAATTTCAAGCAAATCGGATAAGTCGTTTAGACGGAGAAGCGGAACAAACAAACAATCAAACAAACAAACAAACAAACAAACAAATAAACAAACCAACAAAGAGATTTATTATATTAATAGGATAACGTCACTTTCGTCTAATAGTCTTTCATATCGAAGTACAGAAAGAGGCAGTACATAAAAATGTAATCCTTTGTGTAAAACGTTTTGCAAAAAAATCATTTAGAAAATTTATAAATATGCAAAATTTTAACAGATTCTATTAATCATTATTTGTAAACACCTACTCAAACTGTAATCGCACAGACTTAAACCCCATAAGAATTGATTTATTGTACTCTGCGATTTCTATCGAGTGTCAAATTAAATATGCCTGTAATTATTTTAATTTGTATGTCTACCGCATAAATGCATCATTTTAATTTAGTAAGTTAATCCGTTCATAAAATTAAATAAATGCGTTCATAAGCGTTTTCGCGTTATTGTTGTTGTGGTTGTTGCCCAGGCAAACGAGTTGTGGCCTAAATTGGCATTTAACGCCCACACAGTATGTGTGCGTGTGCAGATATTCGGGATGGACTTGGCTTAATTGAATTTGGCATTGTTTTAAAATAATAACCGTAGATACATGGCTACAACAATAAAACTGAAATTATTACAAAAACCCAAATGCATGTCAAGCGATTAAAGGCAGCCAACACAAACACCACAGATTTTTAAAGTACCCAATTGAAATTGGAACTGCTAAATGTTTTTATTTTGACATAAAACCAGTAAGGAAGGTTAGGACACATGGAAAATTTTTAAGTGGGGATGATGTTAGTAAGAATTATGAAAGTTAAAGTCGGACTAAGCAAAAAAAATCAAAATGCTTAAATCTTTGAAATAACGATGTATTTGGAATCTTAAATATGCGAATATCTGAAAAGAAAATTATGTTCCGTTAACGTTAAAAATATTAAATAGTTTGAAAGAAATACAGATTTAAAATATTATTTTCAGTTTTTTCTGACAACCTTAATTAATATTTCTAACGCTAAAAAAAAGCATTGAAATTAAAATTAGGGAGATATTTTGACTTTTGTATAAAAGTGTCCTATTGTCACGGTTGTTACTAAAAAGATACATTTATTATCATATTAAAATAACAACAGTTTTTAAAGAGTTGAGTCCTCTGTTTGTAAAGCAGAATTTTCTCGGCATTTTCAAAAATGTAAACATCAATTTCCTAGTAATTCTAGACATTTTTTGACAGCTAATTTAAATCTGTCACGTCCGAAATTTGAGTACCAAAAGTGTAAATAAAAATAAATAAAAATCACAAAAAGGAATATAAAATATAAACCTTTAAAAAATCATCTGGATATTCGAATCGTTCATCACCTTTTATTTCGTAATAATGATCATATATATTGTCATATACAAAATTATTTTTAGCAAAAAATCGTAGTGCAAATTTCAATACAGAACATCCGGAATTATTCTGTGATTTATTACGAAAAACTATAAACTTAAAGAACAAAGTGTATATATAAAAAATCTCAGCTATCGTTCTAAATTATTCATAAAAATAATATGTACGCAAAAAGTATTTTTAGAATAAAAATAGTACTTATAATTTCTATATGGAATTTTTTGTCCCGTTCGGAATTTTTCTATGATTTATTCTGAAAAAACTATAAATTTTAGGAACAAAGTGTGAATAAACAAATAAAGGACATGATTTCAGCTATTTTTTAAATAATTAAAAAAATAATTTGTACCCATAATTTTTTTTTTTTTTTGCATTTCCATATGAACCTCGACATGCAATTCCGTTTATGTCCCGTTCGGAACGCCCACTATATACTTTATATCTTTTGATCTACCGTATAGATTTCTCTATTTTTTTGCAATTGTTTAGTCCTATTTAAATACTACTTGAGCAAAAAATCAAGTAAATTCATTAATTTTCCTTCGAGATATTAAGGTTTTAAGTGTACAGTCCCGTCGGATACCCCAAGAAATGCTCATATGTAAGAATGGGTAGGTGTAACTAATTCTGTTCACGAGAAAAACTTGAATTTTATACATTTTCTGATAACGTTAAAGGGTTTTACAAAAAAAAGTTCACTTCGACCGATATAAAATGTAAATGTTAGTGTTATATTCAGTATATAAACATGAGTGATCGGGTCAATCAATCTATCATGCCCATTTTCAAATAAGTCTATAGCTAATCTAACTCTTGAGTTTAATTAATGAGGTCTTTCTAGTTTTTTTTTATAATCATGATTTTAACAAATAGACATCGCTAACTGATAACGCCTTCTACTAGGTTTTACAAAGAGATGGATTTAATATACAATTTTAGTATAGCATATAAAAAATAAGGAAAGAAAGAGTTTTGTTTGTACGTTAGGTGTAACAAATTGTTCATAAAAATTAAAGAAAATTTTTAAATTACAAAATTTAATATAATGTTCCAAATGAGGTAAACAATTAATCAACGTTTACCCCCATTAATAAATTATTACATATTTAATTACATGATCATAATCAGAGTAATTTTCAACTGGGACGAAAGCAACCTAAAAATAGCCTGGCGCTTAAATGTCAAACGCACGACAGCGTGAAAAAGTTAAATTATGTATTCATTTCTGACTTTGCGGATTTAAAATGTGATTATTTTTATTATGTATGCATTATCGTTATTATTGTTATTGTTCAAGTTATTACTGCAGATATTATAATGCATAATGATTTAAATGTAATATTGTCGCAGTAAAAACAATACTGATGTAGTGTTTAGATGGTGGCGCCTTATTCAAATTAAATGTTAACAATTTTAATTCGTTTATTTATGGTAAGTTATCTATATAGTATAGTGAAATAATATTTATTCTAATTTATTTACACAGCAAAACAATACAAATTATTCGCGATCTTAGTATGATTTTCCGATGGGCTTCAACATTCTAATCAATACCTCATATTCAGTTGTTTCAGATTACCACAAGTTTTTACATTTTTTGCGTTTGACTGGTCATAACTTTGGCCATATCTATCAGAAATTCATTGGCGCATAATCATAGATAATTTAAAGTCGACTTTAAAAATAAATTCAACTTTTTTTGAAAAAATTGTATAGAATACATTGTCAAAAAGCTGATTTTCAATTTAAAGTTCACTTTAAATTGTCTATAATATGCACCATTAGGTTTAATTCAAAATATTAGCTGAAATATTATCAATGGAATACAAAAGAAATCAGATCGAGGGTCAAATGTGTAAAAATTTAAAATCCAAAATATGTAGAAAAACACGAGAATTGCCATACATTTGTATTACGTAATAACTCATAAACTTGAGGCAATCTAAGAAAATTATTAAAAACTAAAAACTCCGATCATCAATACAAAACTTTGATTATACCAGAAGAAATTTAGTTAGCGAGATATAGGCGAAAGAAATTCATACATGTCCTTATTCTATTCCAAGTTTGTCGTATTTTAGGGTATTATTCGTATAAAACGAGTATTTATATAACTCTATAAGAAGCAAATGTCAATTTGTGATTGAAATCCGTTATAAAAATTAAATATTACAAAATTTATAGTTCTATACTTTCCAAAAAAGTATTTTTTATTTTTTGTTTTGCCGCACAGTGGTCAAAAAGTGTATGTTTTCGGAAAAAAAAGTCAATAACTTTGGAACCAATAGAGATCATTAAAATAAGTTATTTTTTGTGTAATATTTTTTCTTATTGCTGATCATATCTATCTAATAGATAGTATATATATATATAAAACTTTTGGTCCGTCTGTCTGTTTGTTCAGCATCACGTCTAAACCGCAGAACCGATCTGACTGAAATTTTGCACAAAGATAATTTGGAGTACGGAGGGTGACAAAGGCTATATATGGGCGGGATTGAACTAAGGGGTGTGGCATCTCCCTATACAACCTAAGCTTTCACCTAAACTTTCAAAACGATATAACTTGGCACTTACACCAGCTAAGAAGATGAAACAAAAAATGTAAATACAAAAAAATTACAAAAGCAAAATAACACAAAAATCAAACACAAAAGCAAAGGCAGAAACTAAAGCAATCACAGAAAACAAAACAACATATGGTAATACCAAAACAAAAGCAAATTCAAATAACAAAAGCAGAACCACAAAAGCAGAATCACAAAACCAAAAGAAAAAAACAAAATCAAAAACACGAAAACAAAAGCAAAACACAAAGGCAAAAACACAAAATTGAAAATAAAAGCAAAAACATAAAACCAAAACACAAAATCGAAAACTTTGCACGAGTCGTACACGGGTTCAAAGACACAAAAGCAAACCCAAAAGTTAAAATATAAGATTAAAAATAAAAGCAAAAACATAAAAGGAAGACACAAAAAAAGTAAAAACACTCTAACAAAAAACCTCTTCACGAAATTTACTAAAATTTGGAATATATAGTAGAACTCACCAAACAAACTCAATTAGACTATCGAACATAAATAATAAAAATGTTCTTTTTATTAATAAAATCACTCCATATCCTTGAATTCACAGAATTTGCAGGAGTCGTGCACGGGTCCTGCTAGTTTAATATATAACATTAGTCTTCTTCATAACGTGTTTTCTGTGTACAAGCGGAAGAACGCACATTATGTGAAATTAAAGTATGTAGCTTCTTTAATTTTCTTTTTAACGTGTTTTACGTGTACAAGCGGACAGACGGGCATTATGATGATATGCACAATGTGGTATGAAATTATTAGTGGTCAATTCTAGGACCATTATATTACTTTTAAACACAATAACGCCAAAAAAATCAATCAATATGATGTAATGAGTAAAAAATTTTATAATTGACAAAGCACCAGCATTTATATTTTCTTTTTGTTCAAAAGACACAAACGATAGAAATTGACCATTAATAAACTTGGATTTAGCATACCTCAGAAAATGTATAAAAAAAATTGCATGTAAAAATAACCACCCATTCCGATTTAAAAATGGTAAAACCAGAAAAATGTCGATTTTGAACTTTATGGACGATGCGCGATCATAATATTTTATTCAAATTGATGAAATTTTAGGAGGACATTAATTACAATGTCTAATTTGATGAGCCTATATCAATCCAAAAAAATCTTTGTTAAGATGGGGACAAAAATATGGATTTAAAGGAACTTCATATGCTAGGCGCGAACACAGGACATTATTTTTTTCGACTCAATTTTTTTGTGGTAAACTTTAGCATCACAATGTGACTTTTAAGCTCTATTACATTTTGAAATATAAATAAAAGTTTGAATTCGATCCGACCTAATACACATAATGATAATAAGCATAATTTCAAACAAAACATTAAAATAAATATATTTTGACAATCAGCCTACGAAATATGGTATCAATTATATATTTTAAAATGATAATGAAAATAATAATTTAATAATACATATATATGTTTCTTTTTAATCTACTAATAATTCTCACTTTTTGTACAAAAAAACAATCAGCTTAACCAATAAACGAAATAAAGTCGACTTTAAAGATGGTATCAGGTTTGTGACAAATAAATATATGATAAAAATGTCAAAAAAACTGATACTATTTTTAAAGGCGACTTTATTTCGTTTATTGGTTAGGCTAAATGTAAAATTTTAAAAATAGTAAAAAAAAGTATCCGCGGTAGCTCAGTGGTTAGTGCGTTGGACTGCGAGCCGAAAGGTCCCCGGTTCAAGCCTGGACTGGGGCTAACAACACCTTTTCATAGAAACATTTTCTATACCGCGCTACCTCTCGTCAGTAAATGGCAAACCTACGAGAGTAAAACCATTGCCTATGAAAAAGCTCTCACCCGCCGTTCGGATTTGGCAATAAACTGTAGGTCCCACCACTTTGAGTACAAATATAACACGCACAGCTCAAAATGGTGAGAGAGCTCGGACGAAGTTCTATACAGGACTGTAGCGCCAAACTATTATTATTATTATTATTAAAATTTTACTATTAGAATATCAAAGATACTCTTCTCCAATAAGATGATCCTAAAACTAGGCAATCTTTGTTGGGGTCAATAAAATGATCTCAAATTTGGCTTTTTTTTGGGTTAAGACCAGTGATGCCAACTCTATTTTCATTTTCCCCGATATTCTTAGCAAAATTCACCAATCGACTATAAAATTCCCCACACAAATGTAATTTAAATACACTGAGAATAAATAGTGTTTTCACTACATTTTTGATAAAAATCGAAATAATCCATAGAACAAATATTACTCAATATGTTATTGATTTAATATGTTTTTTTTTATTTCTTGATTTCTCTTATTTTCGAATGACATTTATCAGTCGTTATAAATTGAGAAAAAATATTTTTTATTACAAATTTTTATTACCAGTTCAAAAGTCTAAAAAGTTTAAAGTTCAAAAAGTTTAAACTTTACCGACAGATAGATACATCCATATTTATAAGATTTCCTTAAACAATTTCTTAGAGGTGGTTAATTAACGTATTGTTTAAGGATTTACGCAGTCTTGCTAAAATTGTTATTTATAAAAAAGTTCTGAGTAGACAAGGTTTGTGTCCAAATAAGTTCAGTCAATGTAACAAATTTCAATATTCTATTACATTTTGATTGAAAAATATAAACAAACGCAGCTGTTTTTGAAAGATTGTTATAAAAATTAAACAATTGTTTTCAACATAGAAGAATTTTGTTTCAATATAAATAGCAGCGACATGGAGTCCACAATAATAGTTATATGATATGTTTTCTTAACAGTACCACGATAGTTTTTCTATTGAAATCAACGCGTTCATATTGTAAGCAGCACAACATATCTCGCACAAATGAGACCCGTCTAATAAACAGGCCAAAGAATTTTTATCTAATTTGTATAATACGGGCCGAAGAATTCAGAATTTTAAACACCGTAAACATAAGAACACAGAACATGAGGTTGATGATGCGCGAAGTCCCGAAATTCATCGTTGTGTTGTGCGAATACTTTTCCGGTAATAAGCTTGATAAAAGCTCTGTATTTTTCCGATAATAATATTGTTGTGGACATGACAATTTAATAAGAGAAAACGATTAATAAATTAATTTTAAGATTTATGTTTATATTTTTATGACATTTAAGAACTTAAATAATTTTAAACACAACTTACGCAGTGTTTAAATTACGCAGTCTCTACGCACGCAATGTTGCTTAGGTTAAATTTTGTTTAAAAATAACGTTTTCATGTTTAAATGCATTTTAAGTGTTGTTTAAAGTTAAACAACATTTATAAATACGGCTGTTAGTACTCAGTTAATATGAAATTTTAAATATACGTGAAATATTGATTATAATGTGACTGAAAAATGGATCATATTAAGGAAATTAATTATATTAAACTTGGTTTAAAATAGTACTGAATATGGGCAAGATAAAATATTTTTGAATAGGAGCAAATATTTCGAAAATTAAATTTAACCATTTAAAGACCTGTATAAAAAAATATGCATTTTTTTGATCATTTTTTTACTATATTTTTGTCATTGATATTTATTGTTTCGAAATTTGATATTCGCAATAATCGCAATTTTTAAAATACCTACTGAAAACAATATTATTCAACTATTAAATTTGCAGGTCTAACATTAAGTAAAAATTTATCCCATATTTAAAAACATAACTTCAGATACATTCGAAAAATGTTAAAGGAATTTATCTAGATCTAGAAATCGTATTTAATAGATTGTGTTTATTAGAAGCCAAATTATGATCTTTCACATGATTGGCATATAGAGGTATGTTCCAGTTTTCGATCGAATCAGATTTTACCTGCAAAATTCTAAACAAACGATTTTGAATTTATTATTTTCAAAACGAATTGAAAGCGTTGAAGTCAAAGCATACTGTTTAAATTCATTTCAAAAATTATTTATTGTACTAAGATATCGAATCTAAAACTAAAAACGTTTGTTTTAAAATTTTCATATGATATTCGATTAAAAGTTGGAATATGCCTCTATATTCCAATTCTTAAAAATGTAACAGATCATAATTTAAAATTCCCCGCCAAAAGTGGAACATTCCCCGATTACCAACTAAGACTAAAATTCCCCACTAATTGGGGTATTCTCCTGCAGTTGGCATCACTAGTTAATGCACAAAAGTGGAAACAATTATCGGGGTAGCATTTTGTAGAAATAGAAATAAAAATTTTACACTTTATTTTGATACCAATAAATAGGTCAGGATGGCTAACAAAGATTTTTTCTACTAAAGTTTGAGAATTTTTAGATTTTAACTGTTAAAATAAATTGGAATTTTATAAATATTTACAAATAATTTTGAAATTATTTTTTTTTAATATGATAGTACAAGAGTCACTTTTACCATTTACCAAAAAAAATATTTTAAAAAGATCAAGGTGTTCCCAAAAAATAATTTTCATTTTTTTTTAATTTTTTCATCAATTTTTACAACACAAATTTTATGTTACTTTGGCGATTTTTATAAAAAAAAACTAAAGACTATATTTTTAAACAGCGAACGGATTACACAGTGTTACAAAAGAGCACTTTTTTTATATACTTGAAAAACGACTTAGTGTTGGTTGTAGGCCTTGTTGAGGATATCAGAAATCAGAAATCACATTTTCGGAAACACCCTCAAAATTAGGAGACGAGACATTGTTACCAAAATGAAATCAATTTGGTATTTATGCACAATTTCATCCCAAAAATAGTTTACGAACTAAAACTATACCAATATTCGTAGGAAAATTCGTTTTTTGTATTTTTATATCTTTAACATTCATATATACACAGACGCTTGATTGTCTGGCTGTGCTTTGTTGTTCTGTTGGTAAAAACACATACATTGTATATCATGCCGTTTTTTGATACGAAAGAAAAAAACATCTGCAATCCAGATAAATTGAAGCGTTGGGCATCATAAAGACCTTTTTGCAATATTTACACCGAATGATCCCGGCAGTGCCTTTTATCAGTCTGTGAAATCCCAGATTGCTTGAAGTTTTTTGTCGTTTTATGCAATAAGGGAGTTATCTCCATACAAAAAATATTATTTTTTCATATTTTTAATTTTTTAACAGAGTCAGTTTTCAATAGAGTCAATTTAGTTTTGAGCATTTTTACCGTAATTTAAATCTTTATCCATTCATATCAATAAGTATATCCAGACTATGCACAATAATTTTTATTTATTTATGTAATGATTATAGCTCTAAAACTCAATACGCCCAATTTTTGTTACTCGTTTTATGCAATAAGGGCGTATAAATTATTTATTTTAATTAATTATTTTATATATTAAAAGAAGCTCTAAAGTAAATTTGAAAAGTGCATAATAAAGTTAAAAGTTCAAATTTTAATGGAAAATTTGAATCAATATAACCGCTTTATTCCTTTAAACGCTAATATCTCAAAACTTATTTTTCACATAACGCCCTTATTGCACCCAACGCTTCAATTGTACTTAGTTATTTTTTGGATACCTAAGAACATAATGTCTGAATATCTAGAAAATGCGTCTTAGTTACTTTTAACAGACAGACATGCACACCAACAAACAGATTGCGACCTCGCAAAACAAAGCATACGAGACGCATATTAAAGACAAAGAAAAATTAATGAAAACAACAGCAGATACTAGAACACGTGTTCCTTTTGCGAAGAATACAGCAACAATTTTTCGTGTTCTTTTAGGTTTTTAATAATCAATAAATTTACTTCTCAAAATCCAGTAGAATACAGTTTATTTATTTTTTTGATATCTAAGTAATTTGCTTTCTTAATATTCATATAATAAATTCTAGAAATTTAGTACACGCTGCAAAAAAATGGCTCTCCCAAACATAATTTTGCAGGCATTAACATGTATGTTTGGAATTTTATGTAAACATAATGTATAATTGACTGATAAATGATTTGTAAACAGGGTTGTATTGAGACTTGAACCGTGTTGTAATGAGCTCTGACTCATTACAACACGGAAACATTTTAATGTTGCCCCTTATAATGGTGTATGTTCTAATGGAAACATAATAATTACTACATCCAACCAAAATAAATATTTGAACCGAAATATAAATATGTTCAAATTAAAACATGATTTCGAACGACTTGAATATAAATATGTTTCCAGTGAAACATATCAGTTGTTTCAGTTCAAAAAGTAGTATGTTTGCATAGAAACATATTTAAATATTTATGGAAAGATATCCTGAAAATAAAATAAAAATAAAATTTTGTTTTTTATACCCTACACTAAGAGTGAACATAAGTGGTCGGATAAGTGGTCGGATCATAGGTCACAATGGACCGATCTCGCCAATTTTTTCGCACATACAGCGTAGGAATATTAGTAATCTAAGTTATAAGTTTAATTTATCTAGCTCTTCAATTTTAAAAGTAGTAGGGATTTCAACAGACAGACAGACGGACAGACGGACAGACAGACGGACAGACAGACGGACAGACAGACGGACATCGCTAAATCGACTCAGGAGGTCATGCTGATCAAGAATATATATACTTTTCCATACCGGAGATGCTTCCTTCTGGGTGTTACAAACGGCGTACCAAACTGAATATACCCTCAGTAAACTTTTTTGGTCAAATATATATTGACATCATGCTCAAATACATGATAATAAAGTTTTCCGGAGAAAAGACTTGTGGTTCACAAAAAAAAATCGAAATTCGGTACACCTACCCATTTGTAAATATGGGTATCAAATGAATGGAAATTCTTCAGCGATTGAATGTTTGTAGTTATTTTCAGGATTCGTATACCCTGGTGACCTATATATCAGTTTGAATGGTAACCACACATATGTGTAGGGTATTTATAGTCGGCTTAGACCGACTATAATTTTTATAATCCTGACTATCATAATTACACCTACTTTAAAATTTCCCATGTGATCTAACCTTCCCAACTGGTTTTTATTTATTTTTATTAAAAATCTTTAACCATGATCAGTGGAAAATTATAATAATAGAATTCATATACAGATTTTTAAATGCATTAATAAATAATTGGTTTAAAACTGCAAGTACAGGTGACAGCATCAATGAATGCACCAGCAGACGCTAAACCATACGATCCAGGCTCGCTTTATAATTGGTACAGTTACAGTTGATCTCAGTACAGCACATAGCGTAGGCAAGGAATTCACGGAGGCTTTTGTAAAAAACATACCTAATTCTGTTTGAAAATCGAAACACAGATTTTTATTTGTATTTTATCACTTCAGTTTCAGAACTTATATACTGAATTATATTATACTCTGTTACTATTTGTACATTTTGTAACACAATTTATATATTTTACAAATAGCAAAATTATTACCGACGCGAACACGTTTTCTCAACGAACAATAAATGACACGTACGCAGCAAATGCCGATCACCGAGTGTCAACATACTTCAAACGACGAGAAAAGAGACGTAGGTAGAAAATTCTGCTCAACGAGTGCCAACTTCGTATACAAAAAGAATGTTGGAGGATACATTTATTTAAATCCAATTCCTTTTTTGTTTGTTTTTAAACATCAATATGTTCAAACGATGGCAAAAGATGGCGTAGGTAGAAAATGCTGCACAACGTAGCCAACTTTGTCAGTCTATAAATTATCGAATTAAGACGAGCGTTGCGAACATACGTTGTATTTATATTTGATTAGCATTTTCTGTGTTTCGAAACATAGTTTTAACCAAGTAAATTTCCAAGAAATAGTTTATTCAAATGCAATTAAAATTTTATGTTGGTATTGTAACATATATATGGTAAATTTGACAGATTCTGCTGGACAATATAATAATGTTTACACGTGAACAAAAATAAATTCAATTTCGATTATAATTTAATTACACTCATTCCTAATACATGTATATTAATTTCGTATTACCTTTTAATTACATTCAAACATATTCAAACAAATCTTTTCTATCCGTGTAGTAGTTTATTGATACTAGTCAAATTCTACTATTTTTCATTCGAACCAAGTTTTACTCGAGTTTTAGAATTTTATTTCCCTCCGTTTATAAAAAATTAATCTAACAGATAAGTGTTTTAATTTTTGAAATATAAATAATACTTTGTAAATATGATTGAGTTGAAAATTTGAGTATTAAATGGATTAAAATTTATTACTGAAAGCAACTACATTGTTCGGCATGAATGTAAATATAAATGCACATTAATGGAATTAAACTCTTTTGCAATGTCAGTGCGGTTGGGCATAATCGATGACCCGGTGCAACAACATGTACCATGCACCTACGATATCATGTACCCACGGGGAATATGATACGCATACCATGGATGGGGGTTGGATTAAGAGTGCCTGGTGCAACAATTTATTGCCTCGACGCTATTTATTGAATATTGTGGCATCGAGAGATTTGCGCGTTTTAAACGTGGTCGTGTTTTATCAGGTTTTCAGCATTTGGTAATGCAATATAAATTAGTTATTGTTTTTGTTGTACAATGCAACAGTCATCAGCAATGAGTGTGCTACACGAACGAACGCACGGACGCACGCAAACACGCTACGTGAAATCGAAAATCGCGCCAAAATGTACAACAATGTACACCAATGTCAACAATGAGACCCACACTACAGACCCCCATATTTTGTTGTGGTGTTTGTCGGTGTTTGTCTCGGTTGTTGAAGGAGGTGGTGACGGTACCGTGTGTGGTCAAATAAAATTTATATTCAGCAGTTAATTTTAGTTCCATTTGGATGGACGATGCTTTGCGGTGTTTCAGGCAAGACTCAGTCGGGTCAGATAAATTTATGAGTTATAGCCGTGGCAGTGGGACCATTTAAAACGAAAGAATGCCCAGAGTAAACTTATTAAACTTTACACATCGGATAGGACCAATGTAAACTCATTTCATGCATTTTATTAAATAAAATAGTGTTGTTTTCTATATGTTTTATTCATATCTGATTATAGGCTTTCGCAATATTTTAAAACCTATTCTATATTAATTAGCACCATCGAGTAGTTGGAAATTAATCCTGTTTGTGTCCGCCACATGCAGCGATGCCACATGGCAATCAAAATTTAATTTTAAATGGCATTTAATCTCTTTATAGGCTTAATTTTTGGTGTACTTCAACAGCATCATCATCATCATCATCGCTGGAATTATTTCCACAATAGACCGAGCGACAGACAAATCTGGCCATGCATAAAATCGACGCTGCTGGCCAGGAAGTTGGCGCACTAACGGCTAACTAACGGTATATTTACGGCCAAATGTTCGACCCCCGAGGGCATTAGCGGCCAACAAACATGAAGCATAGGGGAGAAGTTTGCACTTCGGAAACAGTTATGCGCGCTGAACAAACAAAACGTTATCCACTGCAAGGCTCCTCTTGATTTATTATACGACTCGAACAACGTGCAAAGAGTACCCGCCGAAGTGCGCACAAAGACAGCCGCAATCAATTGAATGAGTGCAGTGCGCATAATTGACGCACACGGCAACTGCAACTGGAGCAGGACAATCACTGGCCACCCGTCCGCCCAAAATTGACGCGTTACATGTTGACAGACATTGCAGAGATGCGCGCCGCTGACTGGACGACACATGGCAGTCGCCTTCGACATCGTTGATGTTTGTTGCATTTTTAAATGATGGCCTCATGCATGCAGATTGTCGACATGGGCGCAATGAATATGGCGCCACTGTCCGAAACCGCATTGCAACATGGCCGCAGATATGGCCACATGTGGAGGAAGATGTCGGTGTTGGCTTCGACCCGGACTGTTTTTTATTGTTTGGTCTCTTCGATCTAATGACTTCCATCATGATCATTGGAGAAAATATAAATGTCATTAACTTACATTTCTTATTTATGTTTAAAAGTTAAATGAGGATGTTTCAATGCATGCACGCGCATCTTTACTTATGAAATCGGCCCATTACGGTGCAGAAACGTCTGTTACCGTAAATATGGTTGGAAATACAAGAAAACTATTTTTACGTGCAAATTACGGCACCGTTGCGGTCACGTAATTATAGCGTATAAACGGCAGTTAACGTAAATATGGCTAAAATTTTACGTGTGAAATATTGAAACGTTTTACGGCTATGAACTGTTCTTGTTGTAGTATGTTAATGAATGGCTAAAGGTCCCAAATTATAAAAGTTGAAAACATTTTTCATGCAATTTTTATTTTACTTAAACCCTTACATACGGCACTGTATTTACGTACCGTTGACGTTCAGTATCTACGTGCCCATTACGTGCTGTAAATAAGTTCCGATCGGTAAATACGTTTACGCATGAACTTTTTATTTCCGTACTTCAGGGAAATTTACTAAAAAATTTTGAATGTCGTATCCAAGATATTCAACAAAAATCACACAAAAATCACTAAAATACGTATGAGATTTTTTCTTAAATAAATCACATATTAAGAAAAATCACACAGTGAGATTAATCACACAACTATATCATATCGTGATAAATCTCACGAACGTCACACTCATCTACCTGAATTTAAGAATGCATATTATATTTATAATAATGTAAAAAACTAATAAAAAAAAACTTTTTAAAAATCAAGCTTTTATAAAAATCTGTACTAAAAAACTAAAAATAAATTTACTAAAAATATAAAATATATTTATAGTAGGTATGTATATTTATAATGAATACTTATTAATATATGAAATAAATTAAATTCAATCTTATTCAAATTATATTATTAAGATATACGTTTAAAGGAAATAAATTTTAAAATTTACTAAGAGGTTTCCAAATACAAAAATAAAAGCGTGCGGCGAATATATTAAAAATTACCAGCATATTACATTTGTAAATGTGTAGCTTAAATATGAATTTTAACTATCAAAGGAATACAATTATGATCATATTTATATATAGATAGATATATATCTTATACATCACAAACCTACAACTCTTTATACTTTAAATCTCGCAACCGCTTAGCACACTATAACCTTTCACAGCATAAGGCAAGATTGTATAGGAGATATCACGTCCCGTTGTCCAGTTACACCCAGATTCTACATGGCGATTATAATGTAAACTATGACCTTTTACTTCAATTTTTAAAACTACTACTTTTATAAGTCGAGAGTTGTAGCATTTTAAAAGAATTTTAAAAGGTTTGCTTATTTGACAGGTGCCACACACCTCGGTGAAATTACGACCCTTTCTGGCAAGGAGATATATAACGTTAATCTACATCATTTAGACAAATTCCATGACTTAAATTAAGTACATACATAAATATTTCTAATTAAAAGTTCAGTTTTGCCAGATTATCCTGAGGTAAAAACATAACACATGCCAAAAAAATATCATTGGACTTCCGATACCAGCACTACCTACAAAACTCATAGATACTTCCACACAGATCTACCCCTTCTCCAAAATTATATTGAAAACTATTGCAAAGTTGAATTAAATTGCAAAGTTTATTAGTGCTAGAGTTGGACTGTAATATTCAATAATTTTGCCGCACGCTTTTATTATACCCTACACTAAGAGTGAAAGGGTATATTCAGTTTGGTACGCCGTTTGTAACACCCAGAAGGAAGCATCTCCGGTATGGAAAAGTATATATATTCTTGATCAGCATGACCTCCTGAGTCGATTTAGCGATGTCCGTCTGTCCATCTGTCTGTCCGTCTGTCTGTCTGTCTGTCTGTCTGTCTGTCTGTCCGTCTGTCTGTCTGTTGAAATCCCTACTACTTTTAAAATTGAAGAGCTAGATAAATGAAACTTATAACTTTGATTACTAATATACCTACGCTGTATGTGCGAAAAAATTGTGACCTATGATCCGACCACTTATGTTCAAATACCTCATATAAAATGTACATATAAAGATCAATTTTTATGTATACGTGCTTAGGTAAACTTTTTTGGTCAAATATATATTGACATCATGCTCAAGTACGTGATAATAATGTTTTCCGTCGAAAAGACCTGTGGTTCATTAAAAAAAAAATCGAAATTCGGTACACCTACCCATTTGTAAATATGGGTATCAAATGAATGGAAATTCTTCAGCGATTGAATGTTTGTAGTTATTTTCAGGATTCGTATACCCTGGTGACCTATATATCACTTTGAATGGTAACCACACATATGTGTAGGGTATTTATAGTCGGCTTAGACCGACTATAATTTTGATAATCCTAACTATCATAATTACACCTACTTAAAAATTTCCAATGTGATCTAACCTTCCCAACTGGTTTTTGTATTTGGAAACCTCTTAGTAAATTTTAAAATTTATTTCCTTTAAACGTATATCTTAATAATATAATTTGAATAAGATTGAATTTAATTTATTTCATATATTAATAAGTATTCATTATAAATATACATATCTACTATAAATATATTTTATAATTTTAGTAAATTTATTTTTAATTTTTTAGTACAGATTTTTATAAAAGCTTGATTTTTAAAAAGTTTTTTTTTTATTAGTTTTTTTATTTTTACTTTTTTAGTCGTTATATGGTTATTAGAATTATTATTTTGCATAGATCGGTTCAGCGGTTACCGAGTTATATTTTCCCCCTTAACACCTTCTGTCGGTGTAATTTGAACTACTTTCTAGTCTTTGAAAAAAATGTAGTTTTTGACTTTTCGTTCTACAACGACGATATGTTAAATTGGGGTCCCGAAGGAGTCACTTAATGAAGTTTTGCATATATCGATTCAATGGTTACCGATATATAAAATTGTGCCTTTAACGCCCCCTCTTGATGAAATTTAGTACTACTTTCTGAACTGCATTAATTTGTGTGCTCGAAAGAATTACTGCACCAAGTTTTACAGAGATCGGTTCAGTGGTTACTGCGATATAGAATTTCGTACTTAACGTCCTCTAGCGATGGAAAATCAAAGCTCTGAGTAATTAAATATAACATATAAATAAATATGACATATTTTAGTCTTCAATACTATACATATTATATACTAGCTGGACCCGTGCAAGATTTGTTCCAAGATTTTGTGAATTCAAAGATATGGATCGATTTTATTAATATAAAAATCATTTTTATTATTTATATCAGGGAAGTTTTTATGGGTTTCATAAATGTATGGGTTTAAAATAAATTCTTCCCAGTAGAAATCTTCGCCGTATAATTCTTCCCCATAGAACGCTTTCCCGTAGAATTCTTCACCGTAGAGTTATTCCCAGTAGAAGTTTTAATGTGGTGAGTTTTAATGTGGTGAGTTTCAGTGTAGTAAGTTTAGGTGTGGTGAATTTTAGTGTGGTGAGTTTTAGAGTGGTGAGTTTTAGTGTGGTGAGTTTTAGTGTGGTGAGTTTTAGTGTGGTCAGTTTGAGTGTGGTGAGTTTTAGTGTGTGAATTTTTATTGTGGAGAGTTTTAGTGTCGTGAATTTTTATGTTGTACATTTTATTGTGGTGAGTTTTAGTGTAGTGAATTTCTGTGTGGTGAGTTATAGTGTGGTGAGTTTTAGTGTGGTGAGTTATAATATGGGGAGTTTTATTGTGGTGAATTTTAGTGTGGTGAGTTTTAGTGTAGTGAGTTTTAGTGTGGTGAGTTTTAGTGTGGTGAATTTTAGTGTGGTGAATTTTAGTGTGGTAAGAGGATTTTAGTTTGATGTTATTGCTTTTATTTTTGTGTTTTTGCTTTTGTTTTGTGCTTTTGCTTTTGTGTTTTTACTTTTAATGTTTTTTTTTGTATTTGAGTTTTTTGTTTCATGTTCGTAGCTGGTGAAACTGCCGAGTTATATCATATTGAAAGTTTAGGTTGTATTGGAGGTGCCATGCCTATTTGTTCAATCCCGCCCATATATATCCTATCATTCCTTCCAGATAATACCGCATCTGTGGTAAAAATTTCAAGAAAATCGGATGAGCAGTTTTATTCATTATATTAAAAGCATTTGATCTTTCTAGGTGAAGATCGCATTTCAGAGGGTCCATTAATAATTAATGTGACCTCTAGCGGAGAAAATTCGAAGTTCTAAGTTTGCCAAATTTTTACCCGTTGTCAATACTATACATGTTTTAAATTTCAATTTTCTAGGTTAAGAACTCACTTTAGAGGGTCCATTAAGAGCAAATGCGCCCCCTTGCGGACAAAATTCAAAGTTCTGAGTTTGCCATATTTTTCCCCGTGTCTAAAACTATACATATTCTAAATTTCAACATGCTAGGTAAGGAACAGATCTCACACGGTCTAAAAATAGTTTTAGCGCCCCCTATCGGTCAAAATTCGAACTTTAAAATTTATTTTTATATGTGCCACATCAAATACTATATGTGTTCCAAGTTTCAACTCGATCGGAAATAAGAAAGTATGTTAAATTTGAAATTTTTGTGCCCGACATACTAACAAACGAACAAACGTAATAATAATAAAAAAAAGGATTATTATAATGTTAATGTTATTATTTACAAACAGTTTTTATTATTTACAAACAGTTGAGAAAACGGTCTCACAAAAATCACACAAATCACGAATTCACGCAATTGACTCACGAGAGTCTCAAAATCACGTGAGACTCACATATCTTACATAGCGTTAAAAATCACTATTTGAGACTTATCTCACAATATTGGCAACGTTGGTCATATCTTAAAATTCATTTTATATGGGCATTTCGAGAAAATTTCAACCAAGACCGAAATAATCAAAATGCTCAAATCTTTGAAATAACGGTGGATTTATCTTAAATCCGCCGTTAACGGTAACATATAAAAAAATACTAATAAAGTTACGTTACTGCACAACTTGTAAATATACACCAATTTTTCATGTACTTTAAGTAACCAAATTAACAATCTTTAAAGACATACAATAAAAATTAATTTTTTAATTTTTTCATACAATCTTAATAAATATTTCTAAAGCTTAAAAATAATTATTGAAACTAAAATAACGGAAAAATTTTGATTTTGGTATGAGGTTGTCGCATCCGGAACCGGAACATTATCATCAGAGCTGTAAAGGTTGGATTACGATTACTAAAGAATCGAAATCAAAAATTTTGATTACGATTCTTAGTAGTCGTAATCAAAAATTTTGATTACGATTAGAAATAATCAAAAAGTAATTAGATTCTTAGTACATTTTTTCATTATTTTCACGACTACTTTAAAATAATCAAAAACTAGTAATCCGACTACTTTTTTTATACCCTACACTAAGAGTGAAAGGGTATATTCAGTTTGGTACGCCGTTTGTAACACCCAGAAGGAAGCATCTCCGGTATGGAAAAGTATATATATTCTTGATCAGCATGACCTCCTGAGTCGATTTAGCGATGTCCGTCCGTCTGTCCGTCTGTCCGTCTGTCCGTCTGTCCGTCTGTCTGTCTGTCCGTCTGTCTGTCTGTCCGTCTGTCTGTCTGTTGAAATCCCTAAGACTTTTAAAATTGAAGAGCTAGATAAATGAAACTTATAACTTAGATTACTAATATACCTACGCTGTATGTGCGAAAAAATTGGCGAGATCGGTCCATTGTGACCTATGATCCGACCACTTATGTTCAAATACCTCATATAAAATTTACATATACAGATCAATTTTACTGTATACGTGCTTAGGTAAACTTTTTTGGTCAAATATGTATTGACATCATGCTCAAATACATGATAATAATGTTTTCCGGCGAAAAGACTTGTGGTTCACCAAAAAAGAAATCGATATTCGGTACACCTACCCATATGTAAATATGGGTATCAAATGAATGGAAATTCTTCAGCGATTGAATGTTTGTAGTTATTTTCAGGATTCGTATACCCTGGTGACCTATATATCACTTTGAATGGTAACCACACATATGTGTAGGGTATTTATAGTCGGCTTAGACCGACTATAATTTTGATAATCCGAACTATCATAATTACACCTACTTTAAAATTTCCCATGTGATCTAACCTTCCCAACTGGTTTTATTTTGAAAATAATCAAAAAAAAAAATCCGACTACTTTTTTTTGATTATTTAAAATTATTTATTATTATTATTATTAAACTTTCGACGTAACTTTAACATGTAATTTATTGGGTAAAAATGTAAATACTGAAAATATTAAAAATACAGTAAGCCGAGGGGGAAACAAACTGGTCCTAGACTAGGCACGTGACTGGTTCCTCGGAGATTGTTAACCGGTCCTAGTTCCGGCCATTTTATATGAAACCAACCGGCAACTTTAATATGGGTTTACCCTAGGGAGGGGTCAATTAATACCTCCTGCAGACCTTTAGACCTATCACAAAACTTCTCTTCAAAATCGTGTTCTGTGACCGGTATTAATGATACTGCTAACAATAAGCATCCCAAACCAGATACAGAAGTGGCAACAAGACAGAAAAATCAAAATCTTATATCTCAGACTATTTTAATTTGTTTAAGAGAATTCGATAGGAGCACTCGAAAAGATTATTTTTTTGACAATAATTTAAATCAAAGATGCAATTAAAAAATTAGGAAAAATCGTAATAACGTGATGATTCACAGTTTGTAATATTCCAAAATGAGCCTGCAACTTTTCAAAGAAAACGACGTAAAAATAATAGAACTCTATGGACCATTTTGAAGACAGACAAAAATATGAAAGCATTAGAATTGAGTGTAAACTAAAGAAAATCCCATTTTGTGTTTGAATACCCTACATCAATAACCCATGTTATACTGTTTATGTGAGGATATTATTAGAAGGTGTGGCCGGTATAAAAAAGTATATATTTTCTTAATCAACATCACTTTCCGAGTCGATTTAGACATGACCGTCTGTCTGACCGCCTATACATGATAACTTGAAAAATACTATTTCGAATACGATGAAATTTAGTTTCAATGCATTTTAGTAGAAAAGTAATTCAATGTTCGGAAATGTGTTAAATTAGTCAACGTACTCAACCACATCCCATATAAGATATCGGACTGCTTTTTAGGATCCCATATCTCGTAATGTATTCAAGACAAAGTTATACAATTTAAAATTAGTTATAAACGATCATCTGTCAATTGATGCTCAAAAATAGGCGTAATCCGCCCACATTTTTTATTCTTGGAAGTTCTCCTATCGAGTTCTCTGAAACTAGTAAATCAATTTAAAAATGCTGTGAGAAATGTTTATTGGATGTTTAATTACATTTCATTTATGATACACATGATTATTTAAAACGCGAGTTATTTACAAATATATGTGAACACCTTTTTGAAAGCTCGGAATGAAAGTTACTGACAAATTTTTTGAAAAAATTTTAAACCATATTTTCGGAATCAGGGAGTCATTTTAATAGTAAAAAATAGTCTGGACTGCTGCGCAGAATGGCTGTTGTGTTATTAGTGCTTGGATTCTCATGCAAGGTTTTCCTATAAATCTTAAGAAATAAATAATTGAAATAACTTTACGAATCAAAAAAATTTACTTTAAAATGTTAAATAAATTGCTTGTTTATTTCATATTTTATTGTAACGCCCCTTAGGAGGCGTGGCCGGTATTGAAAAGTATATATATATATCGGTCTGTCTTGCTGTACTTGAGATATACTGATGCGAAATTTGGTTTCAATATGTTTTAGCTTAAAGTAGGATCTAAGTACTGAAATGATCTAAATCGGTCCACGGACACGCCCACCTTCACTTGTATATAAATCTTTTGAAATCAATAACTCGTAGCCGCGGTAGCTCAGTGGTTAGTGCGTTGGACTGCGAGCCGAAAGTTCCCCGGTTCAAGCCTGGACTGGGGCTAACAACATCTTTTCATCATTTTTCTATACCGCCGTACCTCTCGGCAGTAAATGGAAAACCTACGAGAGTAAAACATTGCCTATGAAAAGCTCTCACCCGCCGTTCGGATTCGGCAATAAACTGTAGGTCCCACCACTTTGAGTACAAATATAAAACGCACAGCTCAAAATGGTGAGAGAGCTCGGCCGAAGTTCTATACAGGACTGTAGTGCCAAACTATTATTATTATTATTATTTAACTCGAAGAGTATTCAAGATATAGATATAAAATTTAAAACATATTGCAAGAATTTATCTAAAAATATGTGTTCCAAAAATGGGTGATTCTCCCGCATTCTTTTCCTTATTTCACATTTTTATAGTGGACATTTTAGCCGTATATTATTAAAAACATATCAATGAAATGTATATATGTTTTAAAAATAGGCGTAGTCCGCCCTCTTTTATTTTTCAAAAAAATTAGATTACTTTTTATTATTTATTATTATTACAAGCTTTTATTTAACTTCACTTGTTTGTACCTTTGTTCGTTTGTTCGTTTGTTAGTATGTCGGGCACAAAAATATCAAATTTAACATACTTCCCTACATCCGATCGAGTTGAAACTTGGAACACATATAGTATTCGATGTGGCACATATAAAAATAAATTTTAAAGTTCGAATTTTGACCGATAGTGGGCGCTAAAACTATTTTTAGACCGTGTGAGGTCTGTTCTTTACCTAGAATGTTGAAATTTAGAAAATGTATAGTTTTAGACACGGGGAAAAATATGGCAAACTCAGAACTTTGAATTTTGTCCGCTAGGGGGCGCATTTGCTATTAATGGACCCTCTAAAGTGCGTTCTTCACCTAGAAAATTGAAATTTAAAACATGTATAGTATTGGCAACGGGTAAAAATTTGGCAAACTTAGAACTACGAATTTTCTCCGCTAGAGGTCACATTCATTATTAATGGACCCTCTGAAATCCGATCTTCACCTAGAAAGATCAAATGCTTTTAATATAATAAATAAAACTGCTCATCCGATTTTCTTGAAATTTTTACCACAGATGCGGTATGATTTGGAAGAAATGATAGGATATATATTGGCGGGATTGGACAAATAGGCGTGGCACCTCCTATACAACTTAAACTTTCAATATGATATAACTCGGCAGTTTCACCAGCTACGAACATGAAACAAAAAACTCAAATACAAAAAAAAACATTAAAAGTAAAAACACAAAAGCAAAAGCACAAAACAAAAGCAAAAATACAAAAATAAAATCAATAACATAAAACTAAAAACCAAACTAAAGGAAAAACAAAAAAAGGAAAGATAAAGAAAAACGAACTCACCACACTAAAACTCACCACACTAAAACTCACCACAATAAAATTCACCACACTAAAACTCACCACACTAAAACTCACCACACTAAAACTCACCACACTAAAACTCACCACACTAAAACTCACCACACTATAACTCACCACACTGAAATTCACTACACTAAAATTCACCACAATAAAATGTACAACATAAAAAGACTGAAAGACTGAAATATGTCATATTTATTTATATGTTATATTTATTTACTCAGAGCTTTGATTTTCCATCGCTAGAGGACGTTAAGTACGAAATTTTATATCGCAGTAACCACTGAACCGATCTCTGTAAAACTTGGTGCAGTAATTCTTTCGAGCACGCAAATTAATGCAGTTCAGAAAGTAGTTCTAAATTTCATCGAGAGGGGGCGTTAACGGCACAATTTTAGATCTCGGTAACCATTGAACCGATCTATACAAAACCTCATTAAGTGACACCTTCGGGACCCTAATTTAACATATCGTCATTGTAGAACGAAAAGTCACAAACTACATTTTTATGAATAATCTAAATTTCTAGTTTGTTGATTAATACTATAAAAAGTAATTGATGCATTTTTAAATATCAATTGATAGATTTACATTTTCTTATCATTTGGTTAAAAAAATTGATATCATCGATTAAAAGTTAACAGAAATGTATATAAAGATTTTTGTAAATGAATATTTGGCATTTTGAAAATGTATTTGGTGACTTTTCGTTCTACAACGACGATATGCTAGTGTATAGTTCGAAATTATATCGATAGAGGGCGGTAAGTACAAAACATATCGCGGTAACTGCTGAACCGATATATGAAAAACTTGGTACAATTACTCTTGCAGGCACCAAATTTAACATACTCTAGACTGTAGTTATAACTTATATCGATAGAGGGTGTTAAGATCAAAATTTTATATCTCGGTTATCACTTAACTGATCTCGACAATGCTTGGTACAAAAGTATAAATAATAAAAAAAAACTTTTTAAAAATCAAGCTTTTATAAAAATCTGTACTAAAAAATTAAAAATAAATTTACTAAAAATATAAAATATATTTATAAGTAGTAGGTATGTATATTTATAATGAATACATATTAATATATGAAATAAATTAAATTAAATCTTATTCAAATTATATTATTAAGATATACGTTTATAAGAAATAAATTTTAAAATTTACTAAGAGGTTTCCAAATACAAAAATAAAAGCGTACGGCGAAAATATTAAAAATTACCAGCATTTGTGTGGCTTAAATATGAATTTCAACTATCAAAGGAATACAATTATGATCATATTTATATATATATATATATATATATATATATATATATATATATATGTATATATATATATATATATATATATATATATATATATATATATATATATATATATATATATATATTATCTTATACATCACAAACCTACAACTCTTTATACTTTAAATCTCGCAACCGCTCAGCACACTATAACCCTTCACAGCATAAGGCAGGATTGTATAGGATATATCACGTCCCGTTGTCCAGTTACACCCAGATTCTACATGACGATTATAATATAAAATATGAGCTTTTACTTCAATTTTCAAAACTATGTACTACTTTTATAAGTCGAGAGTTGTAGCATTTTAAAAGGTTTGCTTATTTGACAGGTGCCACAAACCTCTGTGAAATTACAACCCTTTATGTCAAGGAGATATATCGTCGGTGATACTGCAAAACCGTCTAACTGCATGTGAGAATTACGCCTAATTTTGTGCTATAATCGGGTTTTTAATGATATGTTGATCGGATAAATTAGAAATTAGGCATACTTAATTTGTATGAATTAAGTGCAAAATTGAGATTGAAAATAGTTTTGTTTCTTCTGTAAAATTCTTTTTGTAAGAGGTATTCGAAAATGTAGATAGACGGTTTTGCAGTATCACCGACGATATAACCTTTATCTACATCATTTAGCCAAATTCCATGACTTAAATTAAGTACATAAATAAATATTTCTAATTAAAAGTTAAGTTTTACCAGATTATCCTGAGGTAAAAACATAACACATGCCAAAAAAATATCATTGGGCTTCTGATATCAGCACTGCCTACAAAACTTATAGATACTTCCATACAGATCTACCCCTTCTCCAAAATTATATTGAAAACTATTGCAAAGTTGAATTAAATTGCAAAGTTTATTAGTGCTTGAGATGGACTGTAATATTGAATAATTTTGCCGCACGCTTTTATTTTTGTATTTGGAAACCTCTTAGTAAATTTTAAAATTTATTTCTTATAAACGTATATCTTAATAATATAATTTGAATAAGATTTAATTTAATTTATTTCATATATTAATATGTATTCATTATAAATATACATACCTACTACTTATAAATATATTTTATATTTTTAGTAAATTTATTTTTAATTTTTTAGTACAGATTTTTATAAAAGCTTGATTTTTAAAAAGTTTTTTTTTATTATTTATACTTTTTTTCTATTTTTAAATTATAAGACGTACATTTCTGATAATGGAAAAATATACTGAGGGTAAGGATGTTCAGCATATTTAGAACTTGAAATGTACACACAGAGAACTGATTTGTTGCGGCAACCAACTAAATTGCCCTACCGACTCATTCGGTTGCGGCAACAACTGATAAAGTAGTTGCAACAACCTCTTAATTTGGTTCTCGCAACCTCCTAGTCGGTGAGAATGAGGTTGTGGCAAACTCCACATTGGTGATCTTGAGGTTGTGACAACATCCTAATCGGTGAACGTCCACATCGGGGATCATCGCAACCTCCTAGTCGGTAAGCATGAGGCTTTCTAAATCTCCAATTAAAATTTTATTATAACATTATTATAACATTATTATAGTTATTTATGTATATAAAACTTATGTATTCTATATATATTATAATTGAGCAAAATTGTCGCGCACACAATTTAGAATTCCTGCTCCCTGAAAAAAAAAAATATGAAAAGATACATGTATCTGCATGCATTTATTTTTTATTTCCTCATAACCAAAAATAAAATAAAAAAAAACTATTTCCATTGGTCACATATTTTTTATTTATATTAATTTCACTAACTAATGAGCAATTTATATTGAATAAATATATTATTTTATTAATATTTGTATATATATTTCGCATTTTAATTAATTAATGAATTTCCTATTGATTGTCACTTGTGGAAATTTATGACGTTTATTTATTTCTGCATGTATCCATAATTTTTAGCAAGAAACTGGCAACCGAACTGCTGATATACATGAGGTTGCCGTTTGTCATTTATTTTGTTGATACAACAACTTGCTCAATCGCCGTAACAAATGCGCAAATGTCAATTTTGGCAGAGTGAAAAATACAATCATGAGGTTACGGCAACCGAACGTGCAGTTGCGCGGACTAACATTTCGGTTGTAGAAAAATAAGGTACGTTTATTTTAATGACATGAGGTTACAACAAATATATTTCGGCTGCAACACTGAAACGTTGGTTCAATTAACCTCATGCCAAAAGAGGATTTTCTGTGTGTAGGTATCAGTGTTCGCATTCTGCTCCGATCGGAGTAGATCTACTCCATTCCATTTGTATTTTTAAAATCTACTCCTCTACTACGGAAGTAGAATTTTTTACTCCTTTCTTATAATTTTCTACTCCCTTTAGCTGAAGACTACTTCCTTTGCAAAAATTGATTACATTTTTTTAAATTGATGAGAACAATTTCTTGCGCCCAAAAATATATCAATATTTTAATTTTCTAATAACTATGATCAATTATCTGTAAATATTTTTGGCATGGTATTTCAATTGTAGAAGTTATAATTAAATATACGTTTGTATCAACTTTTTTTAAATTGTTTTTCCAAAACACCATGTATTTCATTCGGTGCTCCAGGTACACATCAACTCTAGAATAGACCACCCTGTATATAACAGCTTATAGAAAATTCATAAAATCAGAAATGAATAAAAATGTATTACGATTAAATAAATCCCAGCTGAACAAATAATTTTATTATAAAATATCAATGAAACGTTCGGAACAAAATTTTAATTGGAAGCAAGGATTGAAACCGTAACCGAAACCGAAACCGATATCCATTTAAAACCGTTTCATTTTTAAAACCGAAATCGTAACCGAAACCGTTATACGAAAATCTGAAATAAACCGATATCCAAAATCGATATAAACGGTTTCGGTTTTATGCCGGTTTAAAACGGTTTTTAAAAAAGTAAAAAAAGAAACAGAAAACCATATTTTATTTTATATAGAAGATCTTAAGTAAAATGTCATTAATTAAAATTTGGAGTTCCCAAAATAAACATTGAAAAACGATATTTCCAAAACAACGGTATTTGGTCTAAAATTTGTTTTTTGTTTCATTAATCGAATGAACAACAAAACACCTGCAACTCCAAGCAAAATTTTTACCTTAAAAAATGATTCAAATTTTAATAATATTGTTTTTTTCTTTATTTTATTAGTAAAATATATAGGGGAGCTTGGGGTAAAGTGGGACAAGTTTTGAAAAGTTCATTTGAATATTTTTTATATTCTTTTAAAAGATCTATTCAATAGAATACTATTTATAAATCTTCTAATGGATTTTTGACTGGTGTTTCAAAACAGCTCAATTTCGGACATAAACAAAACAATGGTAATGCAAGAAAAATGTAAAAAAGTTTCAAATTATTAACATCTCAGTTACTATTTAAGGAAATACGAAAAATTAAGTGCAAGTTCGACCAGTTTAAACATTTCAAGTATAACGCAGATATTTGTTTACATTAGTAATGATTAAAAATTTCTTGTTCTTGCATCTTGTTCTTGCATTTTTTTTGCAAGAAGAAAAACGAGAACAAGAAGATCGAGATTTTGCACAAAAAAAGAACAAGAGCAAGTGATTTTAATGTATTTATTATGTTTTTAAGGTAATAATGATGTACAAAATAAATCATGATATTACTAAATATTGAACAACAAGTAACAATGGAAAGCGTGCAAAATATTTATGAACGTGAACATTAATGAAGATGTGTGTTTTTTTTGTTTTTGTCAATTCTAAAGAATATAAGCATCTTAAAAATAAGGCCTGTGAAGCACTTTTGAAGCGGTAAATAGCATTAAAAGTGCTTCAAAAGTCGCTTCAAAAAGATAAAACAGACAAAACAATGTTTTTTCTCTTTTCTTCGCTACGCTAGTTCGTACATCGATTGTGCATATGCACTGTGCTATGCATATTATTATTATTGTTTTACTTTTATATACGAACGAATCTGCTGATTCGTTTGAAAGTGCAACAACAACAAAAATGCGAATAAAGCAGTATCCAAGCTTTTGATAGAATTTTTGGCGGGAAATTTTTTGTACCACAAGAGAACTCGTTGTTGTTGCCAACTAGAGAGCTTTACTAGATACATACATGTAGTGTGGTGCCATGCGTCTGTCCGTTGAAATATCAACTAATAGATTTACATTTTCTTATCAATTGACAGATACATAAAGAAGTTTTTAAAAATATATTTAGCATTTTGAAAATGTATTTGATGACTTTTCGTTCATTTTATTATGGGCTTGAGATTTTGAATTGTCTCGTCAACATCACTTGATTTATACAATTATTTTTATTAGTTAATTCTTGTTAAAATATAATTCAAATTTTTATGTTATTGGTTTTATTTTTTTGTTGGTAAAATATTGAAGAAATTGAAAATATGGAAAATAAGTAACTAAATACAATTAGTGTTCAAATTCTATTCGTTTTCATAATTCTGTGGGCCCAATGCATAACAGCATAACTCGACTTATGTCGTTATGTCGTGTGTACCACCATCGTATTCCCGGTATTCGATTTAATATTGTGTCAAATTTTGGTGATATTCTCTTCTTTAGTTCAAAAGTTATAAGGGAAAAACATAACAGCATAACTCGTTTTGCCGCATTTTACATATGGAATAACGACACAACTAGACTTACGTTGTTATTACACACTCGAAAGTTGAATTGTCTGAGTAAAATTATTAAGAAATCATAACAACATATCTCGAGTTGTGTTGTTATTCCAAATTTTAAAATTATGTTTTTTATAAAAAAATTCCACTTATGTCGTTATTCCAAATTTAAAAACGTTTTTCTTATAACTTAATTCGAGTTATGTTGTTATTCCAAAATAAATTGTTGTTATTTATTGAACATATCTCCACTTATGTTGCTATTCCAAAATAAGTTTTATTAAAAGTTCAAAAATAAGTCGACATATGCCGTTATTCCAAAAACAAAATATATACTAATTTACGACTTATGTTGTTATTCAATGGTAAAAATTCGCAAATTGTTCTTTAATCAGTTAATACTATTAAAAGATCTAATTTATATAAATATAATTACTTAAGAAATAATTAAACAATATTTCTGTAGTTATTTTATATGGTTTTGGTATTTGCATTTTTGATATTGTATTCTTCTTTTTGCTGTTGTTAATGCTTTAGGTTTGTATTTTTGCAATAATTTGTGGCATTATTTTTGCATTTCTTTTTAATATGGCAATGTTTTTGCTTTTGATTTGTGCTTTTTTTTACCTTATTTTGGATTTGAAAATGTATATTGCATGGGAGGAGGCACGACAGCTGTCCTTATTTCGCCCATATATAGCCTATGTTACCTCTGAACACCATAGTATCCTTGCGTATAAATTTAAGTCAAATCGATTCGGCAGTTTAGACGTGACGCTCCAACCAATAGTCAAAAAGACAAAGGTAATTTCAGTTATATACGATAAAATAAAATGGCACAGCAGTTCTGATGAATCTAGGCCGAGCACTTTCCAATCATTTAAACTGAACATATAAAATATTTACTCCAATGGTAGGACCTACAGTTTAAAGCAGTATTAGTCACAAATATCACAGTGCTGAACTTGAACATACTTGGAAATTATTAAAATTATACTTCTGACAAACATATTTTAAATATGAAACAAATGCCAAAATTAAATGTGACTAAAATCGAATTAATTACAAATACGTTTGCTTGTATTAAATATTACTTAAATATTATGCAAATCTTAAAACACTTGAAGAATACTTGAAAAATGTACTCCATTATAATTCGCTAAGTAAATTTTATTTAACTACATTTAACGCAGTTTTCTGGTTATACCCTACACTAAGAGTGAAAGGGTATATTCAGTTTCGTATTCTTGATGAACATGACCTCCTGAGTCGATTTAGCGATGTCCGTCTGTCTGTCTGTTGAAATCCCTACTACTTAAACAATTGAAGAGTTAGATAAATGAAATTTATAATTTAGATTACTTATATACCTACGCTGTTTGTGCTGTTTGGCGAGATCGGACCATTTTGACCTGTGATCTGACCATTTATATTAAAAAATACCTCATATTACATTTACTGGTTGTACTTCATCTTTGTATAGCCTTCCCCGCCAAAATTGTACAATGGCGTAAGTTTTTGTCTATTGAACTATAATAGTGTAGGCACATTTAAAGCTATTAAGTAGTTTTTAGTAGTTTTGTTTTTTAAATATACCTCGAGTCTTTTCATTTACTTGTTTGCAGTGAGTATATTGTAGCTCGATTGGTTAGTACGTTGGACTACGAGCAAAAAGTCCCTGGTTCGATGTCAGCAACTGTCAACATCTTTTTCAAAGAAAACATTTTTCTATACCACGGTACCTCTCGCAAGACAATGGCAAACCTCTGAAAGTAAAACCTCCCATGAATAAACTTTTTAGCAAGCCGTTCGGATATGGCGTTAAACAGTAGGTTCCACCACTATGAGTACGGCGTAAAGTCTCCAAGATTGTAGCGCCAAATTATTATATTGTAAATAAAACCATTTCCCTAGACGTGTGGCAAACATTTTGTCTTATTTAAAATATAACAAGAGTTTTGTTGATGGACAATACGTCTGGTATATTTGTACATTTGCTACAAGCCATAAATTCAAAACTGAAGTTTGTGTTTCATATTTTTGTTGATTTTTAAAACCTCTTGATAGAACTAATACACGACATGGAAATTATAGAATAGAAATTGGAAATAAGATTGACTTAAAAATAATATAAAAATAAGTTATAAATCTATCTTTTTATGATAAACCAAAATGATGAATCGCAAATATTCCAAATAATGTTTGTAAAAATATATGGGAATTGACAGTTATATAGTTGAATAGTTTCATAGTCGAATTGGAAATTCCACGAGTATTCCACTATCATATTCACACATTTAAAGTATTCAAAGCTTATTATATAAAAGTTATCCAAAAATGTTAATAAAATGTAGTAAATAATATGGTTTTCTTTTTGTAAAGAATATTCAGTAATTTTAATATTTTTAGTTTCATAATATTATCCTTGTTAAAGAAACATGATTACATAAAACGAACCAATATTTAGTATGGTAAAACGACATAAATTTAGCATATTCGAAATTTTCGATTCGGCATAACAACATAAGTCAACCTATGTTGCTCGTTTTATGTTTTTGCTTTGTGTAATAACAACATAACTCGACTTATGCACATGAAATATCAATATTTCAATTTGGAATAACAACATTTAATACTAATTCCGCTATAATTATTAAAGTAATAAACAATTTATAAAACTAGTATTTTTTACAAAATATACTAATAAAATGTGAGATATTTGCGCTGGTAAAACTTAAAAATCTTAATACAATTTTATGCTATAATTAGTTAAACCTTTAAAATGCTCTCCTGAAAAGTAGTAAAAAATGACTTATGTTGTTATTGCTTGAGACCACAGAATTAATATGCAGTTTAAGATATTTGTCTTCGATATTTTATTTAAAATTTAAAAGATTAAGATTACCATTTCTTGACTTGCTCTTGCAAATGATCATCACTAGTTTACATATATTGCAGTTCACAGAATTGTTGAAATTTAATTTCTTTAGCTTTTATGGATGAAAATTGTACAAAATTCTTCTTCTTTGCAATTCAGATCATATCTCAGGTGAAGTCAAAATGTTGCTTTTAATTGGTTTGTGGTCACGAATTTTTAAATTAAATTTTTTTCTTGGCGTAATCAATTAAATAATTCATATAACACAATATTTTTACTAAAATAACAACAAACATTGTTTAAATTACGTTTCCCACTTTACCCCAATATCATAATTAGATCATTATTTAGCACCATATAAAAAATGTAAAATTATTTGAAAAATATGGAAATAAAGAAAATTTATACAAAAACCGAAATCAAAACCGAAACCGTAACATGGAACCGGTATACCGAAACCGTTTCGTTATAAAAACTTAAAACCGAAACCGTAACCGAAACCAAAACGCGGAAAATACCGAAACCGAAATCGAAACCGTTATTCGTTTAGGTTTCAATCCTTGATTGGAAGTAAAAATAATTTGAAAATAATGAAAAATATATAACATATTTTTCATGAACATATAAATAAATTTTGAACAAAGTATTTAAAGTAAAGTATAACTGAAAAAATGGACATATCCATCTATTTATTTGTTTATTTGAAATCTAATACATTAATGCATATTACTACTTCTATTACGTCAAATGTACTCCATTTTGCCATATTTTCAATTCTACTCCCTTTTACTCATTTCATATCCCACATTCATATCTCGACATTAATATCTCTAGCAAAGTTTCGCCCATGTGACTTAACTTTACCAACTCTTTTTAAGTAGCATTTCGAATTTTTCCTATAGTTAATGATTTCACAATATTAGTAATTTCCGAATGAATTAATATCGGTTGCTATATTTACGTCGATTATTTTTTTCTATGCGGACCATTTCGAAAATTGAGATTCTGAAAATGTTTGGGACATAACCGCCATTTTTTCGAAATTAAGAAATCGGGTTTATGATTGCTTCCCAGGGGGTTATAAGCCCCACGGTGTTACTTCGAAAGTATTTTATTTAAAAATACGTGTTCGACGGAAGTTATAAAATCTGGCAATGTTGTTTTCAACAAATGGAATGTAGGAAATTTGCTGAATGCGTGGCTTAAGTCGGACCCAGTTTCGGCTAAATCCGTTTAATTGATTGGCACCAAATTGAGTACCGCCGTATTTCACGTTGCAAGGATTACGCGTTGCTCACTTGTAATCCCTGAACCAGTCGGCACCGGGTTCGGATGCTCTTAAACGGATGGCACGCATTACCGTACATGTCAAGTGGCTGTGAATGGAATGAATCCAGCCTGATGACGGTGCTCCCGAAGCGTGTCCCCTCCGTCAGCTGCGTTCATGGATTAAAATAGTTTTTTTTTTGTTTTTGGAACAGCACTGGGATCGTTCATTTGTTGGTAGCCGGGGATCTCGACATTTGACCAGCGTACATTGGACGGCATACTAAATTTATGAGGCAGCCTGCATTAAAGCGTCAGTGGATTATTTTTATTATCAAATACGCGGTACGGTCGGAGCTTCTGTTACGCATACACTCACACAGTAACAGACTCACACATACTCATTGCATCGCATACAAGCGGAAGGTATAAATAATGCATGTTGAATATCGATAAAAAAAACAACACGGAGACAAAAACATTTTAATAAATTGTTTTCGATTTAAGCAGCTTAAAGGCGCGGAGTATGTGTGCAGTAGGGATGTCAATCCCAGGATCCCGAGATTTGAGTCAAATCAGTCCCGAAAAACACATCCCGGGATCATCGTTAAATCCCGGGATTTTCGGGATTACAAAAAACGCTAGTAGATCAATTTTTTAATGGTTTTTTCAAAAGTTTTTCAATGTTTTTATACACATTTCGTGAAAAAGTAAATCTAACATTTAATGGACTAAAATCTTAAAACACTGACGTCAATAATAATAAATTACATGCTTTTTGACTTCTAACAAATTCACAATTGTTAAAAATTACGTCACTTTCGACTTATAACACTGTTCGGCAAAATTAGAACTTTTGTTTCTCTTGTCTTTATTCATATCATTTCTACATTATTTTAATGTGCTGATTCGAACTGCGTTTTTAGTTTTTTCCCTATACGTAATGTTTTGGAGAAAAAGGCAATTTATTATTTTTGCATTTTCACTGAATTAAAAAAAAAAAACTGAATTAAAAAAAAAATAAAAAGACTGAACAGCCATTGAATAAAAACTAAAATAGTTATTGTCCATGAACAAGTCAACTTGAATGTCAGTTAAGATTTGGTTGTAACAGCCGGTTAAAATTTGAAAATTGAAAAAAAAAAAAAAAAAAAGGAATTTGTGAAATCACAAGAAAATCATATTTAATTAATCATTATTATTATTTTAAAATATTAAAATTACTATAGATTCTACTCATTTCGACAATTGTATTACATTTCGGTGCCTTTTTGATTTTTGAATAAATAATTTTTTTATTGAATTTCAACTGTATAAAAATAATTCACTATTTATTTAAAAAAATATTAATTATAGCAGTATTTTACTGTTATTTCTAAATATATGATAACAATTATAAAGTTCTAGGGTTTGTAAACATACTGTTTTTAATGTTCTATAATAATGCGCACTGTTTTGGTACTTTTTGTACTACTTAGTACATTAAAATATCAACTAATTTCAATCGATATTTCAATCGTTCTTTTTAAATAACATAATTTAAAACCTTATAATATTGCATCAACCATGTATTTTATTCACATCATCAATATATTCTGTTGCAATATCTCCAGAATAAAAATTTTATAGAAATATGGTAATAAATATATATTTATTATCTTAATTTAAAAGACAAATTTTAATTCACAGTTAAGTTTTTTAAATGCATATAACTGAAAAAGTAGAAATCACACAAAAAAGTATTACCATGGTGAAATAGGTATTCTCTCTAGTATTACCAATGTTTTAAAATATAACATTAATTTTTTACTAAATATTCTTTTCCGATAATTTCATAAATTGGCCTTATTTTCTAAATTTTTCAAATATAACAGATTATTTTAACCAAACCATAAACGATATTCAAGTGGACATTAAGTGGCATTAAGCCATAACATTCCTTGAATTATTCCTGGGCTATAACTGTATTAATTTTAAATCAATAGCTGTCTAATCTTTTCATATAAAATTTTGTTTGTAAAATGCAGTGAAAATGCAAAAAATATAAAATGCGTTTTTCTCTAAAACGTTACGTATAGAGAAAAAACTAAAAACGCAGTTCGAATCAGCACATTAAAAATAAATAGAAATGATATGAATGAAAACAGGGAGAATTTTGAGCTGAACAGTGTAATTTCTCCATTCGATATACAGAAATTATTTAAAAATAGTAAATAATTATAATATAATGACGGTCTTATATTAAACTAATTTTTATTTTGAAGACAGTCGAAAGATTTACTATCAATTATGCTGGCGAATTAAATCGGGGTTTCGAATAGCGTTAAATCTGGAACCGTTGTCTTTGTATGTAACCTTTGTAATCTTTATTAATAACAAAATACTTAAAGAAATATAATTGAACACTCTAACATTTTATCATTTGGGTATAAAACTAACATTTTTCACATTCATTACAATCAAATTGTGCGTACTACAAATTTCAATCATATAAAATCCATTTGATCGAGAATAAATCTTTTTATAAAATCTGAATTCGATTAAACTAACGGTATAAAATCCACTCAAACGATTGAATTTAAATAAATAAATCCAGTTTTCTAAATTGAGTTAATTTTTAAAATTGTTATTAATTAAAAATCACAAATAACTTTAAAAAAATGTGTTCACTATGAACTATTTTTTTTCTTAATTATAATTTTTTTATAAACTATTGTTTTCCACAAAAAACAATAAAAATTTAATTGTTCATTCAACATAAAAATTTTATTGTATTTGTACTAAAAAATAATTTTTCAATAAAAAGTAGGGTTTATATATCGCGGGTGGGTGGGTTTATATATCGCGGATTTTGTATTTTGGATACCATGTATATTTGGATAGCCAACCTGAAAACAGATGCATTTGAATATATGAGTTTTGTTTGAGCGTTAAGCATTATAATTGTTTATTATTCAAACATAGATATGGTTATTTTATGCATATGCTGTTATATTTTTAAATCCCGGGACTAATCCCGGGATTCAAATTTTTCAGTCCCGAAATTTCGGGATTGATCGAATAGTCCGGGATTGACATCCCTAGTGTGCAGGCAGGCAGGCGCAAAAGTGCCTGTGTTTGTGTGTTCGTGTGTGGGCAGATGCAAGTGTTCGTGCGCAAACATATGGGTGTGTGTGTGTTTGTATGTGTGTGGTTGCACCGGCGTTCAGGAGTTAATTATTTAAAGGACTCCTTGTTTTCAATTAACCCGCAATTACGCGTGTATTTCGAAAATTCAATTGAATGCATTTCGATTAAAAATTTAAGCGCGACACGATGCGTTGCGTAGGTCGACAAACATTTTACAGGTCGACATATACAATTTATTGTCATTTTGTGAACAAGTTTTTGAGTACCTTTTTATAATTATATCCTACCTATGAGGTACACGGTATATTAATACACTATTATCCTAGTCCGTTGGTCTATGTCCATCTGTCTGTCCGTCTTGCTGTTCGAATACCAGAACACTTGAGAAATACTGGTCAGAAAACAGGGACTTAGTACAATAAAATAGCGAATAATTTTGTTCATTATCTTCAATATATGCACAAAAAAGAATGTATTAAAAATTATTAAAAATGTCTTTAAGATGTGTATTTGATTTAGGTCCAAAAGAAATTGTATTTGGTTTTTAGTGCACTGATGTAGAGTTTTTTTTAGATCGAAACCTATTGCAAATAGTCATCATTTGTGCACTATATAAATAATAGTTTTTTACTATTAAAAATATTCAATAGTATAAATTATTATTTTAATCGGAAAATACCATTAAATACTAGAAAATACCATGACGTTGCCATTGAGTTTATTTGAAAATTTTTATTTTATGCATACTATTAAATCAATAATTGTCCTATTGACCAATTTTAATGGGATTTGAGGGAATTTTTTTCTGGGTGTACAAAGATTATTACAATTTATTTATTTATTTTTATTACGTTCTGCATTTATTTATTTTCATGAAATATGTAACAAAATAATGTACTACATTCTGCTTTTATTTAATCACAAACATGTATGTCTTGCTTTTCACTGGTACTAAATATAAATAAATGCGAACTCCCACAAAATTCCGTGTCGTAGCTTTCATTTGTACTTGATCACATTCGCAGTCCGTTCATATGCGGACTACAAAACAAAAAAATACTAAAAAACAAAACTGCATACTACAGTTTCTTTAACATATAGTAAACGAATATCTAATACATAGTGTAGTAAAATCAAGTCAACTATATATAAATGTTACATTTTTTGAAACAATAGTTGAGAATTTACGAAATATACATTCTCTGAACGAATGAATAAGTGAATTAGGATAAGAAGAGTACGTTTTTCTCAGGGCAGAATATAGGTTATATATTGGTTAGGTTGGTCGACTGCGCGTGGCACCTCCAAAACAACCTACATCTTTACCTCAATTTTTAACGGAAATGTGAATGACCTTCGATGTGTTGTTCATATAGAAAGGTAAAAATTGATTTGAAGAATAATTCTCCGGTCAACAATTCGTGTAAAATCTGGGGCAAGAATTGTCTTAGAAAGAGTTGTCTCTGGGAAAATTATCTCTGGAAAAGAATTATTAATAAAAGAATAGTCCGGAGTAGAATTTCCCATTGACTTTGAAAATAGAAAATAGATTGAATTGACTTTGGGAAAAATCTATTTTTGAAGCGATTTTTTTTTTGGTTACTACATTTATAACTTGAACCAAAACAGGACCGAAGACGAATCCCGGGAACCGACAAAACTTAATAAACGCCTCCCAAAGTTCATTTGTAGTTCATTAAAAATATAGAAAAATCGCAAAAAATTATAAGTTGGATTTTTTTATTATATGAAATATTTGAATCACTCAAACTCACTCACCTAAAAACTGTCCTCACGCACACTCACACAAGGTCATTTTTGGTCTACTCACAATCACGTGAATCACGCAATGATCTGCTCACGTACCCATCTCTAGTACACAGTCTGCTAGTAGTGCAAATTAATTTGGAATCCGGATCACCTTCTGATTTTTATGACGGAGGTAAATGTGGATGCGATCTTTATCGAAGAACCCAGGATGGCACACAACCAGATGCAAGGGTTAAAGACGAAATAAATTAATCTGTACAAAAGAAGGTAAGATAAAAAGCTGAATGATTAGGGAAGCTTTATTATGGTTACGTATCAATTATAGTTGAGAACGACGAGAAAACACGTATACTTACCTCTCCGACAAAAGTGGTACACGAATCTACGGAATATAAGAAGGCGCGGAACCTGACGTTCCGCGTGACTTTTAGTTCTACAACGATGATATGTTTTGAGCAAAATTCGATATTCGAGTAAGATCGTTTAGCCTTTTGACTTAAATAAAAAAAAAATGAAAAAAATGAATTGAAAGTTATTTTTAAAATGGAAATTGTACAAGGACCTGCATGTACCATCATTACAGGCGCACGGGACTCACGTCTATCCTCGAAGTTTTAAACATTAACGAATACCGAAAAGCTGGTAGAAATAAAACTAAACTGCTCCATCAATTGTAGATAACAATGGGGTGCAAGCACGCCGATAAGCGATAAAAGCCATATCCAGGTCTTTACTAGCTGTTCAAACATGGAAATAACGACTAGATCAGGAGTATTCTGCAAACGCACAGACTCCCGGATGATAGTAGCGTTGTTTAATCGGAAATACTCGCTGGAAGAACTAAGGCTCACCATTTGAGATGTGCGTGTTTTATTTGAACTCAAAGTGGTAAGACCTACAGTTCAATCAAGAATCTGAACGGCGGGGTGACAGCTCTTCATAGGCAATGTTTAACTCCCGTATGTTTGCCATTGACTGCCGAGAGGTAACGTCCTATAGAAAAAGGTTTTCTTTGAAAAAATGTTGTCAGATGCTGGCATCGAATCCGGGACCTTCTGGCTCGTTTACGGATCAGCAACTTTTCGCTCGTAGTCAAACGCACTAACCAACCGACGCTATGCACAGAGCTGACGAAGAAGAAAACTAATTTGAAATAAGTAATGGAAGCCCATTTGAAATAATTTGTTGAGTCATTTTGGGATTGAAGCCAAACATATATGGATTAAGTTAGGTTAGGATGGTGGCGTAAGCCTCACATATACCAACTGGGTCCATAGCAAAACCACAAACTCTCCTTTTTCATAGATTGAAGACCGTTCTTGATCATTCCATTCCGAATGTTACTGTCATTGTCGCGAATTTCCGTATTATTCCCAGATCCTTCTTTGACACCTCTTGAATAGAGTTAAAGAAGGCTTGTCCAAGAATATTGAGTGTGCTTTTCGAACGATTGATATCTAGATGAATTTTTGAATTGGACTCATGCTGTTTTTATGCCACCCATTCTATTATTTTTATTAACTTAAATAATACCCAATGAAGTTCAGTTCGAGCTTGAAACACATAAACACAGCACGTGAGCTGCATTCAAGCCATTCCAAATAATTACGATATTGGCTACAAATTGCGCCGCAATTATGCCCACGGCCGCCGTGGTGCGTTCACTTAGACTAAACGAGGACGTGCTGAGTGTTCGAGTGAGCGACGAAGCAAACAACGACAGTCATGCATTATGCAATGCAGCCTATGAACGGTCTCTAAAGTTACAATTGAACGCGTACAAAACAGCAACATATAAAATGCATAACTGAAGCACACACACTCATGCACACGCACACAGATGCTTAAATTAAAGAACAATCATTAAAGGCTCATTGTCAGTAATTACGCCCTCCACGAGATATGAACACAACAACCGCGAATTCCCCACATCTCAAGGATGCATTACATGCGCTGCTACTCTTGCCATTCGAGCAGCACTTTGCACGGCGCAGGCAGCACATCCGCGGCGCCAGCGAGCAGCGCAGGACCTCACACTCGAGTGCATCTAACGCAGAGTTATGAAGGCATGGAGCCGGGCACAAAGTGCGCAGCCACTGGGTGCCAGCCGCACAGAGCTCGTTCGTAATCTAACGCTGCGCTCCATTAATGCAATAGCTTCGGCATTAAACAAAAGCAACTGTCAGTTGCAATCGAGCGCCGAGTGCTGTGCTGAGCTGTGGGGCATGTGTCGGGAGGCTGTATGGTGGGTTGTTCGTCCGTCCGTTCGTTCGTTTCGGTGACTGCCTGATGGTCGCAGGGGCGCACTGCGGGTGGGGCCGATGTCGCTTCAATTGTTTCAGAAACAAGTTAAAAATTATAAACGAAAACAATGCTGAGTGCAAATAAATGCGGGAATTAAACGACGTCACAACGTTCAGCTGCAGCTGCGCTCGGTTTTTCGTTCCCGCGCTTATCGGGAATGATACGCGGTCCGAGGAGGGTGGAGATTGGCGACACGAAACAGTTGATGATGATTTTGTTGGGATGCGTGTTCATGAAATAAGATTACTTGAAAAATTCGTAGAATTCCTGCGATTCACTTTACCCCTAATGTTATTGTTATCGTTACAGGGGTTTAGCACTAGTTCAACGACTGGCAATTCTGACTTTCCGTAGTTTAAAGTGCTGTAATTTGCATTGTTTTCGGATTGTAGTCGTTCGCTGAAACATTTGATAATGTGATTCTGACTGTTGGCGAAACAAGTCCGTATTTTCTTATTATGTCAACCCTTTTTCTATATCGTTCTTTAATTAATTTAAGAAATTACTTCCATACACTACATGTGCCCTGAAATGTATGTACTTAACTCTCCTCTAAAGGTCGAAGTTCTGTGAGGTTTCTTTACTATAAAAAAAATACTACATGGATTGTTGGCAACATAAAATGCAGTGCCCGTTTTTTCGATCATACCCATTTTCAATATTTCAATAATCCTTATTTCAACAGACATACTTACAACCGACAAATGGACTCTGGAGGTCAGCATGATAAAAAATAAAAATATATTTTTGTATACCGTTCACGCCACTTTTTAAGAGTTACCAAATGATTAGTCATTCCAAGTTGTTATAATATTAAGTTCAAAAAATAGTCTGAAACGAACTGAATTAAGTGTATTCGCCAGACTCCGATGTCAAAGTCATATTTCAAAACCATTATCTAAACGATTTTGAGGACCTTCACGATTGGTAGGAGGTAAAGTGAATTATTATGCATATAGTGTGGAAGAAATAGACACATTTGTCACTATTCCGGTAGAAAGAGTGATATCTAAATATTGTTCATATTTAGTGAAAAATAGTGAAAATAAATTGGATATAAATGATATCGTCACTGTCATGCCAAAGGGGCGAATGTGCATTTTTAAAAATGTTGGGAAATCAAATTTTAAAGTTTGAAGTGCTTTAAAAATTAGAAAATTTTAGTTTTTTGTTATTTTGGTTTATTCATGAATTATTATAACGTATATAAAATATCTTTGGATTCGGACAATTTACTGAATTATAAATACGAATTTTGTGAGGCTATATCCTGACCAAAACGCAAATATTTTTGTTTTTTATGCTATAACTTTTTATTAGCTCAAAATAAAATAGTGATGTAAAGGAATTAATTGTTTGTTTTTAAAGCACCTATCTATTGGCATCATTATTTTGCCAAACATTAATTTGCCATTTGTTATTTGAAGGAACATTTTTTTTGGCAAATTTAAATAATGATGCCAATCGATAGGTGCTTTAAAAACAGACAACTAATACCTTTAAACTACTATTTCATCTTGCACGAATAAAAAGCTATAGCAAAAAAAACGAAGAAATTGGAAAAATTGAAAATCTTGTCATGCCAAAAGGGCGAATCTTTCCTTTTTCGCCATAACTATTTATTGGTACGAGATAAAATAGTAGTGTGAAGGCATTTATTGTTTGTTTTTAAAGCACTTATTGAACTGCATCATTAATTAAAAATATTTTGTCAAACATTAATTTGCCACTTGTTATTTGCAGGAAAAAATGTTTGGCAAAATATTTTTAAGTAATGATGCAGTTCGATAAGTGCTTTAAGAACAAACAATAAATGCCTTCACACTACTATTTTATCTCGTACCAATAAATAGTTATGGCGAAAAAGGAAAGATTCGCCCTTTTGGCATGACAAGATTTTCAATTTTTCGAATTTTAGTTATTTGCAAGAAAATATTTTTAAGTAATGATGCAGATCGATAGGTGCTTTAAAAACAAACAATAAATGCCTTCAAACTACTATTTTATCTCGTACCAATAAATAGTTATGGCGAAAGAGGAAAGATTCGCCCTTTTGGCATGACAAGATTTTTAATTTTTCAAATTCGCCCTTTTGGTTTTGACTTTTGTGACTAGATATATCCAACGAAACGACACGCGATTTTAGCACAGTATACTTGAGGAAAAACTACAATTAAAAATGTAAAAAAACGCAAATGTCAAAAATTGCACATTCGCCCCTTTGGCATGATAGTGACGATATTATTTCATTTATATCGAACTCAGTATCCATACATTGATTAATTTATAATTTATATAATTATAATAAAAAATAATAATTGAAAATAAAAAAAATATTTAATTTTAATAAACTGTATTTAATATATTTAATATAATGTATAAATAAAACTGTAAAATAATGTATAAACATTTGTAATATATCGTCATCTGTAATAAATATAAGATTAAAAAAATAAGATTGAAATAAGAAAAATGTTTTTTATTTGCAGGATTTATTTTTAAAAAATTTGTTTGGGTATATGTTTGTATGCGAACATTTTTGCATTAAAATGATATGTAACCATATAAACATATTACATTTTAAGGGTAATTATAAAATGTATGTATGGATTGTATGGAAACATAGTAATATTCAAATTGAAAACATATTCGTAGTTTTAGTATAATTATTTATATGCTCTCATTTTATATATATATTTTTTTGTCTAAATAGTTTTTTAGTTGGGTATAATAAATTACATGTTTGTCTAGAAGAAACTATAATGTTTACCCCAAAACACTTTGTTTTCCAAATGAAAACAAAAATATGTTTCTTATTAAGTCTAATATTATTCCTATTTGTATACACATTTTATTCTATTTAAACAAAAATTTCAAAGAACAAAAACAGAAAAATTTTCAACTCTCATAAAAACACTTTTTATGAAGCATTTATCATGCAATTAAAGGTATGTTTACATAAAGCTACAAACATACAAATTAATGCCTGCAAAATTATGTTTGGGAGAGCCCTTTTTTGCAGCGTGTAGTTATTCGCTAATAACGTGTGATAAATTAATTTATTGTTCTGGAATTTATTACAATGGAATTATACTAAAATGGTCTGGGAAGTACTTGCGTACTTTTGATATTGAAATTGTAATCAAAAAAGTACAATTGTACTGAACAAATCTTCACTGGCATGGACTGCAGAGTGTAAAGAGCGCAGAGCGTAAAGAGCGCATCTTACATTATTCTATCAAAAACATTGAGAGTTTAAACGTAGTTTAACCCACCGACATCGATGCGTTAAACTACGTTTAAAGTTCACTGAAAAACACGATTCTAAGTTTAAACTAATTTTTAACTAAGTTTAAACTACCACTGAAAAACTGACCCTTTGTATGTCCATATAAAATTTTAAAAAAATCAAATTATAATTTTTTGTCCGTGTGAAAAACCTTGGTATTTATAAAAATCGTGTAAAAACAGAGTTAGGCTGAACTTTTCTCACTTGGCTGAACTTTTCTCACTATAGCTGCATTTATTCGTCATTAATTTGTCATATGCATGAATATGTAAATGTCAAAAAAAAAAAAACTGCACATATGCTACTCCATAGAAACGCAGTATTGGTAACAACCAACTGGTCCAACAACTGACATCCACGCAGAAAAACGATTGAGTCAAAAATTAATTTCCTTATCAACTTCACAAAAAATACACGCCATACGAATGAAAGCGAAGAGGGCAGCAAAAAGAAATGCTCCCGGCCAAAAGCCACATATTATCTACGCGGCAAACGAAGCACATACTGTTAACCATACGAATTTTGTCAGCTGGCAGTTGTCATTCCGGGTGTTCATCAGGCAGAAAAAGAGTGGAAAACTAGTGGAAAACCAGCGAAACTGAAATTGAAGTAACAGCAGATTTTATGGTTGTTTTTGAGTGTAAAACGAATAAATCAAATGCGAAATAGGAAAAATGGCGGAATGAACTTGGCAAAAACTAACTGGTATTCTTTAAAGGACTTTGGACTGAATGTTAAGAATTTTAATGCAATGTTTTAAATCAAAAAATAGTTTTAAATTGAATAAACATTTATTATGCATGTATTTATCTTGTTCCACAAATGTTTAAAAAGGTATACTGAGGTGTATTAAAATAATATTTATATGAATTTAATTCTAAACAACTTTTAGATGACTTTTAAAAAAAACATGGCTTCGCAAATCGGATTTAAATGGGTACTTATAAATAGGCGATGCACCAACCATTCCCTCGAACCTAAATTTAACAAGCTAATGACTGCGAATCCGTGTTCAGAATTGGTGGCTTATTTTTGCATTCGGGACCATAATTGAAAGTTAAAACTCTATAATTAAATTTTTCCAAATTAAAGTAATTATGTTTTGTTTTAAAAGCATTTTATATTAAAATTAAATCGTAATGAAATACCCCTTCGAGAAGATCATGCATAACGTCAACTGCGTAGTAGCTAGTGATGATCTAAAATTTCTTGTATCTTGTTCTTACATTTTTTGCAAGAACAAGATCGAGATTTTCTTGCAAGAACTGCAAGAAATGGAAGAAAAGGAAAACTTGGATTTTTTTATCATTTAAATGTATTTGTTATGTTTTTAAGGTAATAATAAAGTTCAAAGGAATACATGATACTACTAAAGATGTGTGTTTTTATTTTTTTTTTTTTTCAATGTAAAAGAATATAAGCATTTTACAAATAAGGTCTGTGAAGTATTTTTGAAGCGGTAATTAGCTTGAAAAGTGCTTCAAAAGTCGTTTCAAAATATACAATAGACAAAACAATGTTGTTCTTCTTTTCTTCGCTACGCTAGTTCGTACATCGATTGTGCATATGCACTGTGCTATTCACATTATTATTTTTGTTTTTCTTTTATACATCGTTTTTTTGTTAATTGTAAAATCATGAAGATTTTCTTAAGTGAAGTTCTATGTGCATTATTTCATTTAACTTATAAAAACAAAAAATAAATGAATTTATGAACATTTTCAAAGTGTACCTCATTTAGCTGATATTTCTTTTTGTGTTTTTTTTTTCACAAATCCGCTGATTCGTTTGAAAGAGCAACAACAACAAAATTGCGAATAAAGCGTCATCCAAGCTTTTGATAGAATTTTTGACGGGAAATTTGTTGTACCACAAAGAAAACTCGTTGTTGTTGCCAACTAGATAGCTGTACTAGATACATACATGTAGTGTGGTGCCATGCGACTGTCTGTTGTCATGCGTCTGTTTGTTGCCATGCGATGATACAACAGCAACGAAGAGTTGTCGTTGTGAAAGTGAGTGTATACGCATCGTAATTATACCCTACACTAAGAGTGAAAGGGTATATTCAGTTTGGTACGCCGTTTGTAACACCCAGAAGGAAGCATCTCCGGTATGGAAAAGTATATATATTCTTGATCAGCATGACCTCCTGAGTCGATTTAGCGATGTCCGTCTGTCCGTCTGTCTGTCCGTCTGTCTGTCTGTCCGTCTGTCTGTCTGTCTGTCTGTTGAAATCCCTAAGACTTTTAAAATTGAAGAGCTAGATAAATGAAACTTATAACTTAGATTGGCGAGATCGGTCCATTGTGACCTATGATCCGACCACTTATGTTCAAATACCTCATATAAAATTTACATATACAGATCAATTTTACTGTATACGTGCTTAGGTAAACTTTTTTGGTCAAATGTGTATTGACATCATGCTCAAATATGATAATAATGTTTTCCGGCGAAAAGACTTGCGGTTCACCAAAAAAGAAATCGATATTCGGTACACCTACCCATATGTAAATATGGGTATCAAATGAATGGAAATTCTTCAGCGATTGAATGTTTGTAGTTATTTTCAGGATTCGTATACCCTGGTGACCTATATATCACTTTGAATGGTAACCACACATATGTGTAGGGTATTTATAGTCGGCTTAGACCGACTATAATTTTGATAATCCGAACTATCATAATTACACCTACTTTAAAATTTCCCATGTGATCCAACCTTCCCAACTGGTTCGTTATTGTTTTCTGCTGGTGTTCGCTTTGTAGCGTTTCAGTTTGTGTTCGCAAAGATAAATGTTACCCTGCAAGTTATTTGTGTTCTATTGACATACGGTACGTGTAGCATACGGAAAACAGAAATATGCCAATACGAAATTATTACCGATGCGAACCCGTTTTCTCAACGAACAACAAAATACACGTACGCAGAAAATGCCGATCAACGAGTGTCAACTTTATATACAAGAATTCATTATTTGTTTCTTTTCGAACATGAGTATGTTTAAAATGACCCTATACATACTTCAAACGACGACAAAAGAGACGTAGGTAGAAAATTCTGCTCAACGAGTGCCAACTTCGTATACAAAAAGAATGTTGGAAGAATACATTTATTTAAATCCAATTCCTTTTTTGTTTGATTTTAAACATCAATATGTTCAAATGATGGCGTAGGTAGAAAATGCTGCACAACGTTGCCAACTTTGTCAGTCGATAAATTATCGATTAAGACGAGCGTTGCGAACATACGTTGTATTTAGATTTGATTAGCATTTTCTGTGTTTCGAAACATAGTTTTAACCAAGTAAATTGCCAAGAAACAGTTTATTTGAATGCAATTAAAATTTTATGTTGGTATTGTAACATTTTTATGGTAAATTTGACAGATTCTGCTGGACAATATAATAATGTTTACACGTGAGCAATAATAAATTTAATTTCGATTATAATTTAATTACACTTCATTCCTAATACAAGTTTGGTAATTTCGTATTATCTTTTAATTACATTCAAACATATTCAAACAAATCTTTTCTATCCGTGTAGGTTATCCCTTTCTGGATACAAGTTTGGATCAGTGGAAAGATTTTCGACATCCTTCTTATTATTATTTGCATCTAAAATTTATGTTTTGTCAATATAATTTTGATAATTATAATATTTTTTTTTTGTAATTTACCTTTTTTTTGTTCAAACTCGGTTTGCAGAGTATTTTAATTAGATGAATAAAATTCATTCTCGATTGTAATATCGTTCATCTTGCTAACACAACTTAATTCACTTTAACTGCCTGAAGAGAATACTGGCGGCGTGCAAAAAGTGTGAAAGGGGAAATATTGAAAACAACAACAAATGCTACGTTCGGTGGCTGACGCCAGAATAACTGACTGTGGTGATCATACGAACCGTTTCGGATACAGCCAAGTATCCTCATAAGTGATCTTTGTGTGAAGAAGTTGTGATAATATAAAATGTTTCGTATATATGAACACGTCGCACCTCGGTGTGGTTGGAAATCGAACTCTTGTCGTCAGAAACGATGGAAGCGCTTGGCTACAGAACCACACAACTTAAATTTATATTAGGAGGTTGTACCTACCTCCTAGTCAGCAAGAATGAGATTGTGCTAACCTCCTAGTCAGCAAGCATGAGGTTGTGCCAACCTCATATTCAGCAAGCATGAGGTTGTTTAAACATCCAAGTCAGCAAGCATGCCGAAACCTCCAATTGAAATTTTATTTTAAGAATATTTTTTTTTATATAGAAAACTTATTTATGTAAAGTTTTCTACATGTATTTTTAATGCGTTAATATGTCACGCATACAATTTCAAAAAATATATCTATAAATTCCTGTTCCCTGAAAAATAAAAACAGTATGAAGACACATTTAATATTTTATTTCATCATTTTTAAACAAAATAAAAAAAACTATTTATAATGCCACATACTTATGATCACATATTTTTATTATATTTCACTAGCTAAACAGAAATTTATATTGAATTCATTCATTAATTAAATAATATTCATATATTTATTTCGCGTTTTTACTTTTTTAATGAATTTACTATTGCTCGCCACTTGTGAAAATTTTTGACTTTTATTTATTTCTGCATGTATACATAATTTTTGACAAGAAACTGGCAACCGAACTGCTGGTAGACATGAGGTTGCCGTTTGTCATTTATTTTGTTGATACAATAACGTACTCAGTTGCCGTAACAAATGCACAAACGTCAAATTTTGGCAGAATAAAAATGCAATCTTGAGGTTACGACAACCGAACGTGCAGTTGCGCGGACTAACATTTCGGTTGTAGAAAAATAAGGTACGTTTATTTTAATGACATGTGGTTACAACAAATGTATTTCGGTTGCAACACTGAAACGTTGGTTCAATTAACCTCATGCCAAAAGAGGATATTTCTTTGTTTGTTTGTAAAATAATTTCTCATGTTGAAAAAAGTAACTTACTTAATGATGAACAAGTTCGCTACAATGATTTAAAACGTCGTTTGCGATTTGAGATTACACCATATAATGTTTGTTTGTTATTGTACGCATTTCAGAGTTTTCCACGCGCTTGCTAATCTTTTAATGTCGGAATGAAACACTTTTCTTATATTTTTGGCAAGTTAGTTATCCTGCGCAAGCCGGTTTTTTAAATAATAGTGTTTTAGTAACAAAACTTTTGAAAATAGAAGTATAATTTAATTATTACATAAAAATAAAACAGGTGTAAATATCGTTATATGTGTTTGGGGTTTTTTAAAACTAGTTGTGTAAGGGACTTCATTTATTCTAAAATGTCCATATGAACCTTTTTTCTCGTTTTGTTGTGCAGTGAAAACTAAATAAATGTAGTAAATTGACACTCCTTAACTTTGCAATGGTTAAGTTAAAAAAAAGATCACATTAAACATTTTTAGGAATATTGAATTTATTTGCAGCTGTAAAAAAATAATGTAGGAATTGTGAATAATGTATATCAAAAGTTGTACCTTCATCAACAAACTCTTTATAGTTGTAGAGCTCTTACATTTCGAACACAATTCTATTTCCATCAAATAGGAATTAGCATTTTTATTGTGTACGGACTGAAAATTTATTTAACCACATCTTTTTCCATTTCTTTGTCAAATTTGTTACACTGTTTTATGATATTGTTTTTTTTTTTACCAAATGTGCAATTATTTTTTACATTTAGAAATTCGCAAATTGCGTCTTTTATTTGCAAATGGAATTGCAAAAAAAATTTGAGTTTCACACTGTTCTTTTTTTTATGCGCATATCGTTTTTCTCATCGCATATATTTACACATTCACAATTCACATATATATTAAAGATTTAAAATTTGTTTTAATTATACCTCTTGTATAAATTATGTGAAATATTTTTTAATAAGACGTATTAAATGCACGATATGCACGACAGCGGCAACGACAACTACAGCAACAAACCTTCGCCCACGCACGCAATTGTTCGACTGCCACAGCCAGAATTACCATTGAGAATTTAAAAAAAGTATCAAAAAAAGACGCATATTGGGAAAAAAATAGCTACATTTTTTATTAATACTTTTATAGAAATTTCTTCTGTTGAGGTATTTCAATAAAATGTGTATTTTACGTTTCATGATATTAAGGATATAATAAAAATTAAAACATAATAAAAATTGTAAATACACCAAATTTATCATTAATACATTTTGTAATATGTTTTCTATTTTCTCTAAATTTTTAGCTATTTTTTCCCTAAGAAATGTTGCAAAACAGACAATTTCTCGAAATTTCTTTTTGAATCCGATTTAAAAGAAAGTCATCTAAGCCTTAGCAACTTAAGCTCGGGAACGTTAAAAATGTTTTGGAGTTCCTTATAATCTTCTTGAGCTACCTTAATTACAAGAATGAATTCCATAAATATGTATTCTGATAAAATATAATTAAATCATAAAAAGTCTCGAAATTCTAAAAATAACTCCAAAACTCATAATGTCATTTTTGAGAAGTCGTCTCATGGCAAAAAAGTCACATTTCAATATTTTCAGAATCCACAATTTCTTCCGAAATCGTTTCATCTAGGTAGTATTCTTGCTCATCGATGGAACTCATATCTTTAATATACAGATTTATAAAATTAGTTACTATATATACATATTATATAAATGTCATAAAATGTAAGTTCATTATATAAAGCATGCAGTTTTTGTTTGTAATTGTTTTTATATAAATTATTGTATTTCTAAATTTAAATGCTAATATTATAATGAAACCAGTTGGGAAGGTTAGATCACATGGGAAAATTTTAAAGTAGGTGTAATTATGATAGTTAGGATTATCAAAATTATAGTCGGTCTAAGCCGACTATAAATACCCTACACATATGTGTGGTTACCATTCAAAGTGATATATAGGTCACCAGGGTATACGAATCCTGAAAATAACTACAAACATTCAATCGCTGAAGAATTTCCATTCATTTGATACCCATATTTATAATGGGTAGGTGTACCGAATTTGTTTTTTTTTTTTGTGAACCACAAGTCTTTTCGCCGGAAAACATTATTATCATGTATTTGATCATGATGTCAATATATATTTGACCAAAAAAGTTTACCTAAGCACGTATACATAAAAATTGATCTTTATATGAACATTTTATATGAGGTATTTGATCATAAGTGGTCGGATCATAGGTCACAATGAACCGATCTCGCCAATACAGCGTAGGTATATTAGTAATCTAAGTTATGAGTTTAATTTATCTAGCCCTTTAATTTTAAAAGTAGTAGGGATTTCAACAGACAGACAGACGGACAGACAGACGGACAGACGGACATCGCTAAATCGACTCAGGAGGTCATGCTGATCAAGAATATGTATACTTTTCCATACCGGAGATGCTTCCTTCTGGGTGTTACAAACGGCGTACCAAACTGAATATACCCTTTCACTCTTAGTGTAGGGTATAAAAATATAGTACTATTATTATTTAAATGGAATGCAGTGCTAGAATGAAAATTCATTAAACAGACGATGCAAAAGAGGTATTAAAAGAAGGTTATCGGTTTTTCGAGAAAATTAGCAGTATTTTTAAAACTGTATCCAACTAAAACTTCTTGCTTTCCCTCATTTTCAAAACTTTAAATGGCCCAATATTTAGGGTCTATGTTAAAGGAACCTATTTTTGATATATTTCCAAACGATATTTTCGGGTCAATTCTTTCTTTAAGTCTTAAATATAATTGTTGAAAAATTTTATTGGGTTTGTTTATAATCTTTTTTAAACACTGCATATTATTCTCAAAACTATCTGAAAAACTACCTAGAGGACCATACAGCACAGTCTGGCGAATGTAGCAAGCCATGAACGTTAAAACTAACTAAATGTCCCCAAACAAATTAAGAAATTTCTTATTCATTTCCATTAGATTTCCTTTCTGTATTAATAAGGGAGCAATTTTTTCATAACACCTAAGTCCACGAGATGAATTGGGTCTAGTGGGAATTGGGAAACCATTCCGAAGTTTCCTGTTTCTAAAATATTTTGTTGGGCTTTAAACGCTAAACTATGATGAGCAGAATCTGTTCTAATTTTGAAGGACGTATCGGTTCGCAATTCACCAATTTCTTTAGAAAAGCACACCCTCTTCTGTAAATATTTTCCAACCTGATTACATTTGGGACAGCTATTTTTTCCATTATGTGATTGCACACTTGAAACAAATGATCGTGCTGGCGAATCACACGTAAATAATAATCAGACCATTTGTTTACAAATGTTCCATTTCTTCACAACAATCTTTCATAAAATCATTAATATTCCACGGTTTTGCTGTTCCTGAGAAGCAGGCAATAGTAAAAGGTTTCTCTTTCGGACAACCAACGAGTGCTCCAAGGATTGGCCACAACACCCTATTTGAGTTTTTGAACAACCTGAGGCCATCTATCCCCCTACGTCTATTTGTACTTCTGCAGTGTCTTGGAGGAAATCAAAAGAATTTAATTGGAAATAGGATTGGATGCCAAGGTACAAAAACTCTCCACTTGGAATAGATTGAATATCTATTTTTTTCTACTCGTACCAAGAAGAGTTTTTGCACACAGAGGTAAGCCGGCTACTCCAATTTGTCTAAGCGTTTGAAGAAGATCATTAACTGTATTTTGGGATACGTTGTTTTTGATTGCCCAAGACTTCATTTCTTTAGACTTAATATTTTCATCTACTAAAAATGTGGGGTTATCTGAATCATCGCATGATTCTGGATATGAATTAGATTCGTGGTGGGTTTGCGGACTTGGTACATTTATGGAAGTTGGGTTTATTTCTACACTTGATAACAAAATTTGAACACTTGATGAAGCACTAGCACTGCATTCCGCAACCAGAGCGAATTCTGATTTTTTTTTTATATTTTACTGCACTGCAGTCAGAATTCTTTTTTCTTTGCTCATAAGGTTGCTGAATGTTTTTCTTTTCATTTTATTAATAGCTTTAAGTTTTTTTATAGCTTTAATTAATATTTTTTATGATTCCTAAAATACTTCCTTTTTTATGCCATACGTCTGTTAGAAAGAGACAAATATATTATTTCAAAATACATTTTTTAAATCACATATGGGTATAAAATGATTGATAAAATGACCAATATTTTTCCTACTAGGTAATATGTTACAATCATTCTAGCATGTGTAAGTGAATAATTCTTGCATGTGTAAGTGAATCATTCTTGCATATGTAAGTGAACAGCAAATATTTTGTATTTGTGTTGGAGTTTCGGTCAGCACTGTCTTGGTCCCTGATAACAAAATTCCCCAATTTACTATAGAATTCCCCGCACGAATATAATTTAAGCACAAATATTGGTTTTAATACATTTGTAATAAAAATCGAAATATTCCCTAGAACAAATATTACGCAATATGTTTTTTTTTCTCATTGTCTGTTTGCTGTTTCATAGCTAAATCTTAAATACTTGAACAAGTTTTTTTATATATAAATTTGCTCGATTTGGTAATATTGTATTTAGGGAGTGTGTTAGATTAGTCAGAAATTCAGTCAAATTCGCACATACAGTTATCAATAAAGTTTATGTACAGGCTAATATTGAAAAGAAATTATAGTAAAAGATGTTAATATTATTAGAGTTAAATATTTTATTTTATTGATGGAAAGATGAGGTTAATTATTTTTCAACATATATAAAAATTAAAAAGTAGAAAAGGATATTTACAAAGAAAAACAAACAAAATCCCAAAAATTTTAAATCAAAAAAGTTTACGTACATTTAGTTAATTAATTAAAAAAAAATATATTTTATTATTAATATTTTGTAGGATAACCCTAGAATTAATAATACGACGATTCATGCTTAAAACCGTTTTTTTTTTTGTATCATATGCACTGATTTTATTCCACTCTTCAGTTAATGCTTTCTTTAAAGAATCGGGGGACGAAATCTCGTGTTTTCTTATGCGTCTCTCAAGAAGTTCCCATAAATGTTCAATTTGATTCATATCCGGAGATTGGGGAGGAATCTTTAGTTGCTGTGGTACGTTATACAGCATCCATTCTTTTACAACTAAAGAGGTGTGTTTGGGATCGTTGTCTTGTTGAAAACGGTATTTAGATCTCTCTATCCCCATTTTGTCCACACTGGCAGTTAAATTACCTTTCAAAATATTCAGATAATCCATTTTGTTCATTCTACTATCAATAAATACTAAATTCCCAACTCCAAATGCCGACATACACCCCTAAACCATAACATTTCCTCCACCATGTTTTACTGTTGGCAACAAATTTTCCTTTTCAAATTCTTTATTGGGTTTTCTCCACACCATGGTACGGTCATCGGATCCAAATATATTGTATTTTGATTCATCACTGAACACCACATAATTCCAAAAATCCTCCGTCTTGTTCAAGTCTTCCTTTGCGAAATCCACCATTTTCTTTTCATTTACTACGGAAATATATGGTTTACGTCTAGCTACTCTTTCATTATAACCGGCATGATGAAGCACATTGCGGACGGTTTGTGGATTTACTGATTTTGAAAAGGATTGGGGATTTTTTTGCACTGTACTGCCAATGTAACGCTCTTCTTTCGAAGTCAACTTCTTCGGTCTGCCTGAACGTGGGTTTGGTTGTAAACTTCCCGAGTTACCATAAGATGTTATTATTGTTTGGACACTGGAATGTGGTTACCAATAATTCTGCCAATTTCTCTTAAGGATTTTTTTTCCAAATACAATTTAATAATTAATTGGCGTATTTCTAGCGAAATTTCACTATAGGGCATATGCCATCGAATTCGAGGTATATTTGATCAAATTCGATATATATATTTGATCAAAAAAGGTTTTCCTAAGCACGTATACAGTAAAATAGATTTGTAGATGTAAATTTTATATGAGATATTTGAACATAAGTGGTCGGTTCTCAGATCACAATAGACCGATCATGCCAATTTTCTTGTTCAGACAGCAGATATATAAGTAATGTAAATCTAAAGTTTTATTGCTCTAGCTCTTCTACGTTTTCTGTAATCGTGATTTCAACAGAGGGACAGACAAACATACAGATAGACAATCAGGCAGACAGACAGACAGACAGACAGACAGACAGACAGACAGACAGACAGACAGACAGAGAGACAGTCAGACAGACAGACAGACAGACAGACAGACAGACAGACAGAGGGACGGACGGACAGACGGACGATCGATAAATCGCCTCAGGAGGTCATGCTGATCAAGGATATATATACTTTTCCATACCGGAGATGCTTCCTTCTGGGTGTTACAAACGGCGTACCAAACTGAATATACCCTTTCACTCTTAGTGTAGGGTATAATAATTATAGTTTTTACTCAAAGTGGTGGGACCTACAGTTTAATGCCGAATCCGAACATCGGGTGAGATCTTTTCATTTTATTTTCTTCACACAATATCCCGTTGCCCGCCTTACGAAGAACAATGTTTGTTGTCCGCCCCTAAATGATTCTGATTCTGTTGAAAGTTCTCCAATACAAGACCAGTTCAGTTATAAGTCTAAAGGTGTAAATTTATTCCATCCTAGGACAACGCCGTTTTAATGTGACCGATTTCATATAAAAGAATCGGCACTAGGACACTTGACATGTTTTTACCATAGGGCAATATCTAAGATTATTTAACTATGCTCGATAATCATTTTTCATGTCTGTGTAATGTGTAGCAGCACAAAAATCAAAGTTCGTGAAATATAAAAATAACTGAAAAATTTTTTATCGAAAGTTTCAAAGTGCTTCGAAACGTGACATACTGGATCATTAATTCTTTATAATATTTAAAATTCCCTAAATTTTAATAATTTTATTTTTATATGGATTACAATTCATTAAAATGGAACATATGAAGTTCTCTGTGGCTCACCATACCCCACACTGCTGAATGCTGCGGGGAAGAAACTACAATGTGTAGTCAAATAATTATCGCGAAGTAAAACCTACTTAAAATTAAAATTAAAAATAAAATAAAAATGATGGCGAATAATTAAATGTTTCTCTTATTTTTTCCATTTGCTGCCTTTGGAATTCGCTTAAACGTGTCGAGCTGGAAATAATAAATATTCCGGTTAAAATTGTAAAATGAAGCTGACGGCCGTCGGCGCATTCAGCTTCCGTTGAGCTCTTTTTGAAAACGGCGGAACCCGTCAGAGCCCCTCTGTCTGCCAGTCAGTCATTCATTCATTCAACCACTCACTACTCCCACACCGCCGACCGGCGGATCGACCGACCGACCAACCTACCTACCATCGCGTCGAACCACTACCGCCCCAGCGTCCTGCATATTTTTCTGGGCTGTAGCTGTGTTCAGTGCACAATTATAATCACAGCTTTTTAATTGCTTTCAGTTCTGTTCTCAGTTGGAAACAATTTCAATGAAATAAATTCCGTCAATTGTTGTTGCGCACTCTGTTACTGGTGCGGCGGACGTACCGCTGCACAGCGCTCTGCGGCGCAGCGCCTTTTGACGTTTCACAAAGTCTCGCAGGACTTACAGGTTTTGAAAGTTTTACGTCTTTCAACCGTACTTAGTTGCGCTAATTTTTGTTGTTTTATGACGTTGGCAAAACTCGTGCGCGTTCAGCACAAATTCGAAATAATGGAAAGTATAAAAATGTGATTTTTGAATGCTTTTGAATCCATTATTACAGGCAAAAATGTCGTTATGCAAATAAAATACGACTTTATTTAATAACTAAACATTTTGCGAATTAACGAGTTGCCAAACTTCCCGGAATATTTCTATAAAGACTGCGCACGATAAATGTTTAGAACATTATTTACTATATCTTTTTTAAAAATCATAAAAAAATTAAAAAACGATATGTAGAATACTGTGGAATGAATGTCAAAAAATTATATTTATAATCTCTTAGAACTGGGCTCGTTCATAATGTTAAAAATGGCAATCGAAGTAGATGTAATAAAATTAAATTGAACATTTTCACTGTATCACTTTCAGTGAACTTGCAAAAAATCACTATGGAACTAAAAATTGAACCAAACACTATTTCGAAGATAATAAATTAGTTTAAATAGAACCTGATCATTGCCCATAAGGCGGGTTCTGAGAGAAAAAAGGGGATCTGTGACAAGAACAAATCAATGAGGATTAGTACTTTGTTCACCAACATTTCAGGCAAAAAAAGTGGCCAAACAACTGTATTGTTCGGAGGTCTTTGTTCGTAGGATCAAATAATGATTGACTTAAGAAGTTTATGATTATAAAAATACCAGACAATAATATGGTGAAGTACACTGGGGAAAAAAAGCGTACCAAAAGATTAAAAAGTATTTTTTGAAAAATTCAAGAGCTTATCCGACTTTTCGCAACTTCCTGGTCAGGATTTTTATATTGCAAATTCATAAGGAAATGCCCTTATTTTGTGGGCACAATAAACTCCAATAATTACATAAAAGAATTCTTGGCGAAGAGATTACTGTCGTTCTGGTATGAACAAGAAGTGTTTAAATTATTTTGGCCTAACCTAGTCTCCTAGGTCATAGAAAAGTCAACAGAAAGGTACTGGGCATTGGTCAAAATTGGATATTACATTTTAAATAAACGAACTGATTTCCTGTACCCCCTCAGAAATAATTTAAATATTGTACACATGCTGTACCTTATTAAACTAAGACAATTTATAAATGTTTGACCTCTAGGTTATATGATCCCGACATATGGCAGCTTAAAAAGTGAAAAAATAATTAAAAACTCTCAAAGGTGCGTTGACTTAATTGCATTTATCTTAAAAACGAGTTTAAGTACAACTGAAGTATCATTATTTTTGTGTCCAAAGGTTAAAGGTCATTATCCCATGATCTATACTTCGTAATGATATTTCTCAAAAACCCATATTTTTAAAATTTTCAAAAATATATATGATATTGCTGATTTTAACATTCGTGTTACATTTCATAGGTGTATTCGTATTGGTTCCTTAGTTATAAATATAAATGTGTAATCAAGTTTATTTAATTACGATTATATTAATAAGTAGTTTACATACATACATCAGTTGTGGTATGGTTTGAAATTTATAAAGATGGCCTTTAATAAGACATATGTATTCATCTTTGTTTCCAAAAGTTATAGGTCATGAGGAGATGATAAAGATTTTGGGAAGGCATATCTCAAAAACCCATATTTTATAAATAACAAAAAGAAATATATATTTTTGCAGATTTTCTTCCTAACATGTCTGCCAAATTTAATTGGTCTACTCTTATCGGTTCATAAGTTATTAATATAAATGTGAAAGTAAATAGAAATTTATTTATAAATTCTCATTTGATTGTTTTTTTATTTTCAAACACATCGATACCTTACAGGCAAAAGATCGTAACCAACAAAAAGCAAATTTCACAGGAGGCGAAAAAAAAACGTCTCAAAATCGAGTAAGTAGTTCAATATTTTATTTTTTTTATCGTAAAGTATAAATGAATCGACAATAATAATAATAATAGTGTGGCCCAATTACCAAAATATCCACTACATGCAGAAGTATTTGAAGAAAAATGTAGTTACGATGTTTTGCCGGTCTCAATTTATTTCGAAATTTTTATCAATTGTACTACTTACGATCCTAAGGTAGGATGGTCTTATACATAAACGGTTTGGTATTTTATATTTCGTAAACGACAAAAGGGAAATAACACGTATAGGAAAATTTTGTCACATGTTTAGTGAAAATTGAGACTAGCCAATGGTCAGTATTTTAATTTGATGGACAAATGCATTGGAAGTACATAATAAAATTAAATTTTATATTTTTATTTTAAATGTTGACATATTCTCTACAAATACTCATATTTTTATTTTTTCTACCATTACCACAAAAGAAGTTAAAAATCATTGGAGTAGTCATTAAACGAAATATTAAAATTATGTGGCCATTCTGACGTAAAATAGTGCGTATGTATCTACAAACATATGATGTGTCTAGAGTTTATAGTTCAAATGTTTTCGCTAACCCTTATAACAACGCACAGAAAATAATTAAAAATTGTATAGTAACCAACATTTTTCAGAAATGTAGATACGAAATAAGTGTTATTTGGCTTTATTTCAAATTTGGATCGTGAAATTCCAAAATATGATTTGGCAGGGACATGCTATTCACAAAGAGGTTTCCAAAACTGCAATAAAACAAAAATTCCTAAAATGTTGGTTACGATGTTCTGCCTGGAAGGTATCACATTTTTAATTTTAAATCAGAAACTTATACCCTATTCTGGCATTGTGAATGCTCACAAGTCACATCTCAGTGAGAGGCGTTATTCTTGTTAGAATATTTATGATTAAAATCTCAAATTCGTATTCTGCCAAAGATCTAACAAAAAATCTCTCAAGAAATACCCCACACTGTGGGGAAGAGAGTTTTATGTAACATTTGAAGTTTTTATTTTAATTAATTGTAAGAAAAAGTAAACAAACAATTTTTAAAACATTAGAATTGTCTTTAGTTTTCAGTTTTAAAGACTAATAAGCATTCAAAAATGCATTTTATTCATTTAAATAGCGCCAATTTATTACCAAAGTTTGTGGAATTTCAATTTAAGTGATGTGCTAAGTGTTGGATGTGTTTTAAGTGTAAAATCAACTTCTTCTCATCCAGCTGCATTGTTTTTAATTCTAACCCGCATTTTGAGTTTTTGTTGGGCAGTTTGTCTATTCTGTAATATATAACAGACCCATTTAATTAATTTCCAATATAATTAATATTAAAAAAAAGGTTTCGACGCTATTGGTGTTGTGATCTGCTACATTGAGCATCACAGATTTCCAAATTCTTATGACCTTATCAGAGACTCAATTTTTTGGCAGAATACAAAAACATCTCAATTTGAGATTCACCCCAATTTTTGGGAGGTTTTTGACGTAAAATACTGTTGTGAGAATTTGTGATGCTCGTCAGAATAGGACTATTAGTTTAATATGAGAGAACACTTCTTATGTTATCGTTGATTTAAAATGGAATATCCCTATAACAAATTATTAAATAAATATCTTAGTAAATAAAATAAATCTGATTAATCTGTTATGAACATGGATACGCGGAAACATTTCATAAAATCAAAATTAATATCTTATTTGAGACTAAAATTTGCTTACAGGTGACAAATAAGATAAATAATGCCCACATATATTTTTCAAATTTACTATTACGTATAGCAATTATACATCTTACAAATATAAATATCGTTGAGAAATATTTGGAAAATCTCTATTAGAATTTGCGAAATAATTTTAATTGAATTGAAATAAAAGGAATAAAATGGAATTTTATTTATTTTATAATTAAAGTCATTATAAAGACTTTGGCGGTATAATTATATAGCTTAGTCTAGCTCGACGAAAATCGGAAATTAAAGTTTGTTGCAGAAAGTTGAAAAATATTCCATTTAATTAATAATTTATAGTGAACAAACAAAAAATAATACATCCTAGTGAAAAAAACCTTCTGTAGGCTTGCTTGAAGTCAAAAAATTAAAGCTGCATTAGTTTTCCACACGTCATTTAAAATGAGTTTAAGTGATGAAATATACGAAAAATACGAAAAATCGTAAAATAATTTAACTAAATTTTGTTATTATAATATATCAGTTATGCCTTTTCTGTCATTATATTGGACAAAACTGGATCATATTTGGTATCGTAGTTAAGAATCTCTTACGATGAGCAAGTTATATAGTTTAATGAGAATGGTAGGCGTGGTGATGATGCCCCTATTAAGAATGCTCATGTGAAATTATAGTATGTATCTAAATACCAATTATAAACAAAATATCTCATTCCAGATAAAAGTAATAGTCATTTTACCATTTCAATTATTTGACAGGTGGGCGTGGCATTTGACAATTCTTGTTCACTTTCAAATTGAAATCTAGTCATAGTCCATGTATGCTTACACGGAGGGAAATAAAATTCAAAAACTCGAGAAGAATTCGGTTAGAAAGAAAAAATAGTAGAATTTGACTAATAATAATAAAATACGACTAAAATTCAAGAATTTGTCATATGGATATCAAGAAAGCAAATTACTTAGTTGTCAAAAAAGTAAACAAACTCTATTCAACTGGATTTTCAGAAGTTAATTTATTGATTATAAAAAAACAAAAAGAACACGCAAAATTGTTGCGGTATTCATCGCAAAAAGAACACGTGTTCGTGTATTGTTGTTGTTTTCATCGATATTGCTCTGTCTGTATGCTTTGTTTTCCGAGGTCACCATCTGTTTGTTACTCTGCCTGACTGTCTGTTGAAAGTGACTAAGCCAAATTTTTCTAGATATTCAGACATTAAGTTCTTAGGTATCAAAAAAGTATCTAAGTACAATTTGTCTGGATTGCAAATTTTTTTCTTCTTAGGTATCAAAAAAACGGCATGATATACAATGTTTGCATGTGTGTGTTTTAACGAATAGAACAACAAAGCACAGCCAGACAAGCAAGCGTCTGTGTATGTATGAATGTTAATGATATAAATAGAATAAACGATTTTTCCTACGAATATTGGTATGGTTTAAGTTCGTAAACATAAATTTGGGTTCAATTTTGCATAAATACCAAGTTGATTTCATTCCATTGTTATCTAAATACACTATACAATGCTTATGGGTAACGTGCGGAAGATTTATACAAAAAAGCGGAGAAGAGGAGAAAGTGTATTAGGTAAGTAAACGGTTTCAGAATAATATACAGAGATTAAATGAAATAATAATAATAAAAATAAAATAAACAATTCAATTACATTAAGTATTCAAAGAAGTCATTTAAAATACAAAAAATGCATATAGGTAATAAGGTTCTAAATAAACAATAAATTAACTTGACCATATTTTTTTTATTATATGTTAGCTTCGAAATAATTGCTTTTAGTTACTTTCAACATATTGACAGACAGACACACGAACAAACAGATGGGGCTGACAGACGGACAAAGTAAAACAAAACATAATAGCGACATAGCAAGATCGCAAAAACAACAACTATACGAACACGTGTTCATTAAATTTTGGGACGAAAACAACAACAACATTTTTTATACCTAAGATATTAATAACTGAATTCATGACGTATTCTACTTAGTTACTTTTTTGACAACTAACAAAATCCATTTCTTGAAATTAAGGATTTTTCGGTTTAGCTGTATATCACTATGTATACTTCTTGATTACTTCCGGATTTTAGAACTTTTTTCCCTCCTATTAGTCGACTATAAAGCCGCCTTCGACACTCCGATAAGGGACCAATTATACGCCGCAATGTCTGATATACCTGCGAAACTTATAAGGCTTTGCAGGATGGCCCTGTGCAACACACGTTTCTCAGTGAGAATAGGAAAATACCTCTCCGAGCCATTTCATACCGAACGAGGTTTCAGACAGGGTGACTCCCTATCGTGCGACTTTTTTAACTTATTGATGGAGAAAATAGTTCGAGCTGCCGAACTCCGTCAAAGCGGCACTATCCTCAACAAAAGTGTCATGCTGCTCGCATATGCCGACGATATTGATATCATTGGCAGGAGCACACGAGCAGTCAGCGCAGCATTCTCCAGATTGGAGAAAGAGTCGCGTCGAATGGGTCTAGAGGTGAACGAGGACAAGACGAAGTTCCTTGTGTCAACAAGCAAAAAAGAGTCCGTGCGTCTTGGACAAAAATCTGATTTTGACACCCACAAGTTCGACATTGTAAAGGACTTCGTCTATCTGGGATCCAGCGTAAGCAGCAACAACGACGTCAGCCTGGAGATCAAACGTAGAATAACTCTTGCCAACAGGTGCTACTTTGGGCTCAGTAGGCAATTGAGAAGCTGAGCTCTCTCTCGCCGTACAAAAATAACGCTCTACAAGTCACTCATCATGCCCGTCCTACTTTATGGTGCAGAAACATGGACGCTGGCCTCCACCGATGAGAGAGTATTGGGAGCGTTCAAGAGAAAGATTCTCCGTAAAATCTTTGGCCCTATCTGCTTTGCTAACGAGTATCGAATCAGGATGAACCACGAGCTGTATGAGTTATTCGACGACATTGACATAGTCAAGCGCATCAAGATCCAGCGGCTTCGCTGGCTAGGTCATGTCGAACGAATGGATGAAAACACTCCAGCCAAGAAGGTGCTTGAATCGAAACTCGAAGGTGGACAGCGTAGAAAAGGGCGTCCAAATCTGCATTGGAAACACCAAGTTGAGGACAACCTGGCAACGCTTGGTATTTTTTACTGGCGTCAGCGCGCGCAAAGCAGATCCGACTGGCGCGGCTTCATCTCAGCGGCCAAAACCGACCCACGGTTGTAAGGGCCATTTAAGTAAGTTTAGGTGAGGTGAATTTTGGTGTGGTGAGTTTTAGTGTGGTGAGTTTTAGTGTGGTGTGTTTTAGTGTGGTGAGTTTTAGTGTGGTGAATTTTAGTGTGGTGAATTTTAGTGTGGTGAATTTTAGTGTGGTGAATTTTAGTGTGGTGAATTTTAGTGTGGTGAGTTTCATCGTGGTGAGTTTTAATGTGGTGTGGTTGCTTTTTTTTGTATTTGAGTTTTTTGTTTCATCTTTTTAGGTTGTGTTTCTGCTGAGTTATGTCGTTTGGAATGTTTAGGTTGCATGGGAGGTACCACGCCCCTTTGTCCAATCGCGCCTATATATAGCCTATGACACCCTCCATAGTATCCTGTTACAAAATTTCAGTTAAATCGGTTCAGCGGTTTAGACGTGATGCTGGAACAAACAGACAGACAGACCGATAGACGGGCCAAGAGTTTTATATATATAGATATGATAACGGTATATCTTAATAATATAATTTGAATAAGATTGAATTTAATCTATTTCATCCTATTAATATAATAAATCTGTTTGTACGTTTGTACGTTTGTTCCGCTTCTTCGTCTAAACGGCTGATCCGATTTTCTTGAAATTTTTACCACAGATGCGGTATGGTCTGGAAGGAATGATAGGCTATATATGGGCGGGATTGGACAAAGAGGCGTGGCACCTCCCATACAACCTAAACTTTCAACACGATATAACTCGGCACTTTTCACCAGCTACGAACATGAAACAAAAAAACTCAAATACAAAAAAAAAATTTAAAAACAAAAAAGCAAAAGCACAAAACAAAAACAAAAGCAAAAATACAAAAACAAAAGCAATCACGTTTGTTCCGCTTCTTCGTCTAAACGGCTGATCCGATTTTCTTGAAATTTTTACCACAGATGCGGTATGGTCTGGAAGGAATGATAGGCTATATATGGGCGGGATTGGACAAAGAGGCGTGGCACCTCCCATACAACCTAAACTTTCAACACGATATAACTCGGCACTTTTCACCAGCTACGAACATGAAACAAAAAAACTCAAATACAAAAAAAAAATTTAAAAACAAAAAAGCAAAAGCACAAAACAAAAACAAAAGCAAAAATACAAAAACAAAAGCAATCACGTTTGTTCCGCTTCTCCGTCTAAACGGCTGCTCCGATTTTCTTGAAATTTTTACCACAGATGCGGTATGGTCTGGAAGGAATGATAGGTTATATATGGGCGGGATTGGACAAAGAGGCGTGGCACCTCCCATACAACCTAAACTTTCAATACGATATAACTCGGCACTTTCACCAGCTACGAACATGAAACAAAAAACTCAAATACAAAAAAGAAATGAAAAACAAAAAAGCAAAAGCACAAAACAAAACAAAAGCAAAAATACAAAAACAAAACCAATCACATAAAACCACAATCCAAACTAAATGAAAAAAAAAAAAGGAAAGAAAAAGAAAAACAAACTCACCACACTAAAACTAACCAAACTAAAACTCACCACACTAAAATTCACCACACTAAAACCCACAATACTATAATTCATCACACTAAAACTCACCATATTAAAATTCACCACACTAAAAATCACCACACTTAAACTCACCACACTAAAACTCACCACAATAAAACTCACCACACATCAACTCACCACACTAAAACTCACCACACAAAAACTCACCACACAAAAACTCACCACTCTAAAACTCACCACACTAAAACTCACCAAACAAAAATTCAACACACTAAAATTCACCACACTAAAACCCACCACACTAAAATTTCACCACACCAAAACTCACCACACTAAAATTTCACCACATTAAAACTCACCACACTTAAACTCACCACACTAAAACTCACTACACTCAAATATCGCCACACTAAAACTCACCGCACTAAAATTCACTACACTAAAACTCACCACACTTAAACTCACCACACCAAAGGTCACCACACTAAAACTCACCATACAAAAATTCACCACAATAAAATTCACCCTAAAATTCACCACATTAAAACTCGCCACACTAAAACACGCCACATTAAAATTTACCACACTAAAACCCACCACATTTTAATTCACCACACTAAAACTCACCACACTAAAAATCACCACACTTAAACTAACCACACTAAAACTCACCACACCAAAACTAACCACACTAAAACTCACCACAATTAAACTCACCACTCCGAAATTCGCCTAAACTCACCACACCGAAACTCACCACATTAAAACCCACCACACTAAAACTTCTACTGGGAAAAACTCTACGTGGAAGAATTCTACGGGAAAGAATTCTACCGGGAACAATTCTACCGGGATGAATTCTACATGGAGAATTCTACGGGAAAGCGTTCTATGTGGATTTTACGGGGAAGATTTCTACTGGGAATAATTCTGCGGAGAAGCGCAGTCTGAAAAAGAATTGTCTTTGAGAAAAGTTGTTTTGGCGGAGAATTATTATTTGGTTACCACATTTATAAAACCAATAAAAAAACTTCAACAGCTAAGCACGGGCCCCTCATATAAATAACAAAATGTTTTTTTATATTAATAAAATCGCTCCATATCTTTGAATTCAGAAAATCTTGGCACGAGTCGTGCACGGGTCCAGCTAGTATATTAATATGTATTCATTATAAATATACATACCTACTATAAATATATTTTATATTTTTAGTAAATTTATTTTTAATTTTTTAGTACAGATTTTTTTAAAAGCTTGTTTTTTAAAAATAGAGGGGCGTTATATAGAAGGGCGGAAAATATAGAAAAAGGCGCAAAATGTTCAAAAAAGCATAAAATTGCAAATTCGCCTAATTTGAGGCGCATTTGCTTTATTTACAAAATGTTGGCGCCTATATAGAAGCGCAAAATTGCAAATGCGCCTTATTTTCAAAATGTTTGCGCTTCTACAGAAGGGCGCAAAATAAAGAAAAAGTCCCAAATTTTCAAAACATTACAAAATGGAAAAGACTCCTAAATTTATAGAAATTCATTATCCATGTCAATTGAATTCAAAATGCCAACATGTTGTCATTTTTTTAAATCTTTGCCATGTCGAAAAATAATAAATTTGAAAAATTTTCGAACATGAAACTGACACAAAATGACATAGTGAAAACCGAGCATAAATATGCGTCATATTCATTTTGGTTTGTTTTGATAATTTTGCGCTTGTAAAGACGATAAAATACTGTAAGTTATGCGCTGTTTTAATTTTGATTGTTATTTGAATAGTTTACGCTTTTTTGAGCTTTTCTCTCTACATTGCGCCTTGTGTAAAAATAACTAACTATTTCCAGATTACTAATATTCTGTAAATTACCTTTTTAATTGTTCGCTTTTTTTTTAAATTTTGCGACTTAAAAAAAACTTTTGACATTTTAATCTTTGTTAAAATTGCCCAAAATAGCGAGTAACTTTTATTTTAAAGTTGACTTTAAATTGTCTACGAAAATGCGCCATTGTATTTTGACAAAGATTCTGAAGATTACACAATTCGAGTTTTAAGTGTTTTGAGATCTATATCAAAATGTCCCAAGACAAAAATTTTAGGCAGTTTAGACAGTTTAGAATCATTTTTTCGACATATTTTCAAAATAGATAGGCGGAGTTTGTATCACGAGCTGTCTGCCCGATCCCAAAATATGCCGTGAATCTGTCTTTAAAATTCCACAAAATTTTACAACCTGCTATACACTTCCCAAAATATTCCATTTATCTGTGTGTTGGCCGGAAATATTCCTGAAAAATTACATAAATTTTGTCTCGGGGTATCAATATTAAATCGAATTTAAACATTATAGGCGCATATCCATAGACAATTTTTAGTTTTTAAAAAATATACATATTTTTTTGCATATCTTCGTTGTACAACTATAAGTCTAAATACCATTTTTGATAGTTTGATAAAAGTTCGACAATTCATAGTTTTAGATGTGTTTGTGTATTTTTCATAATTAAAAATCAATTATTCATAAAATATAGTTTATAAGTATGTCCATTCGGCACTGCGCTAAAAGGTTATGATTGTTTCATATTATAATTGAAGAAGTTATTAACAAAAAAAAATCGATATTGAAACAAAATTATTTGATGACTTTTAGTTCTATAACGACGATTTATAATTTTTACGTTTTTAGTATTTTTGAAATTAAAAAAAAACTGTTGTAAATTAATTTAATAATTGGTGAAGTAACTATTACCTTTTAATTCTTGAATAAATGGTACAAAAATCTAGGTTAAATATCAAATTTAAGTTTGGTACAAATGATATAATTGGTCGAATGTTATACTTAAAAAAAAAAAATCAAATTAAAATAACTGAAAAAAATCATTAAAAATACATTGTGTATATCTGAAGTAGTTTTCCAACGAGATGTCGGTATTGATCACCTTTAATATAATACACAAATTGAATTTTGTTTCCAAAGGGTACTGTACATATCTCAGTATATATCACCTTCCTAAAATCAGAGACCAAAAAAAAATATTTTTTTCAAATTTAAGTGTAAAAAGTCATTGTAAGAAATGATGGCACTGTAAAACAAAGGGTACCATTACATAACATTTGATGAACATTTTTAATTTATGGTCTTATTTTTATTATAGGACTGTTAAATTTTAAAATATTTTTTAATAATTATATTTGAGAAATATAAATAAAAGTTTGATTAATATTATTAAAGTCAAAAATAATTATTTGTGATAAATACTTTCAAAATTCAAATATAATTTTTATTTCAGATACATATTTATTAAAACCAAAATTAATTATTATTTTTGATATATATATAGTCGTTACTCCTACCAAAAAATCTCCAAACAAACAAACAAATTGGCTGAACTTTAGATAACCGGATGAAGTGAAATATTTTTTCTTCAAACTATCCCCTCTGTTTGGGTCCCAGACTAAATTGGGGCTCGGTCGGACTTGTGGTACCCCAGATAAATCGAAACCTTATACACCTACCTATATGAACATGTAGGTACTGAAATGAAAGATATTGATCTCACGATTAATATGTTATCATGTTCATGATCCAATAACCCCAGTAACCTCAGGACCATTTTTAGTTTTAACAACTGAGTTCATTTTATACACGAATAATATATGGATACAAGTGTGGGTACCCAAACGAAAAGATATTTAATCAGGAGTCTATTATACACTTTTGTATTTATGTTTTAAAAAATAAAAAAAATAAAATTATATAACAAAATTTCGCCTGCGGCGCTTCTTCGATATAACTTCGCAAGGAGATATTATAATTAACTGTTGGGCCACTTCTAGAAAATTTTAAAAAAGCGTTTCAGCGTTACCTATTCATTTCAAAATTTTCTTCGTCATTTCGATAAATAATTAAATATTTTTCTCAACAATCAGCATTTCATTTTAATTTTATTTTTTACATAATTACAAATCCTAATCGCTATGGTTATTAGATCATAAAAATAACCATATAATTACAAATGTGGCATTATTACCTTTTATTTGAGTACCTATATGATCAAATATGTAGATGCACCGGATATCGTTTTTTCTAGGGTACCACGGATCCGACCGCACCCTGTATTTTTGTTGTTTTTTAAGCAAATAAAACGGTTGATTTAACAAAAAAAAAGTTGGTTTAAAGAAGTACAGTTGTGTATAATTCATTATTCACTGTATTTGATGAGAAAATATAAAAAAGGGCGCAAAATAAATTTTAGGGCGCATTTTAGTAAAAATTGGAAAAAAGGCACAAAAAACCAATCGCCGCCCCCCCAAATCATATTTCTGGATCCGCCCCTGTCCGTGTAGTGTAAAGTTTCGTTTTATTTACGGCGAGCTAGAATTGACTTCTGTCCCACAGTACACGGTCTAAAGGCTTCTTCGCAAAGAAACAAAGCCCGGGCGGAGATGCAAATAAAACCCTTTAACGAATTGATCCAGAACAACTGGGAAACACTTGTATTTTATTTTTTACCGGTTCAAGTGTGTAGTCAAAATTTGAAATTTGTCGTATGGTGTTGTCTTACCTTGCAGTCATACTCAGTATATTTTCAAATATTTTTCATAGAACTAAGTACATGTTTAAATTTAATTACGTACGTAAGTAAAGCTAACGAAGAAGTAACTAATTTAAATTTATTTAAAATGTATTTAAATTAAGTGACTACTGGGGAAAAACGTGTCGAAAAGAATTTAAATTTTGTTGTTCTGCGTTATCAGGCTAATATCATTTCGGAAGGTTCTTTGTATTTCAATTTTTCTACGGCATCTTCGATTGACGATATGTACTGTTTTTATTTAAATCCAAAATCGCAAGTAACCTAAGGATCATTCCACACGTAATTTAAATTAGTCGCACACACCCTTAAACACCAATTTTTTTTTAGAAAAATATTAAAGTTTTTCCACTACTTTAGTGATAATGAATATTAAGTTTTATTTTTAATGCTTTAAGAAAAAATATCATTTACCGAAGTATTTGGCATCTAATAACCTAAGCGAATTCTTTGGATTACAGTTTATTTAAGGAAGACTGCTTCCATTCACCAGAAGCTCAAATTAATCAATTTTTGCAATTGAACACATGGTCAAAAATTGCATGCTTTTCCTCCCTATTTTTATGCTTGCACGGTGCTCTCAACTCTGCAATGGTTAGTTTTTCATCTAATAAAGTTCAATGCAGACGATTCTTTTTTTTACACATTTATTTTAGTATGTCTGCCATTGTGGCACGTCTCGGCGCATATTTTTATTCGACCGCATATTTTTGTGCTTTAATAAATATTATTTCCCTGCATTACACAGTCACACGCACACACCCAAACACATGCGGTGTTCAATATGCATGTGTGAAACGCACACTTGCATATGAGAAACGCATACAAAGACACAAAGGAGACACTGCTGCTTGAGGTTCTTTTCATGTGGAACATTGCAAGCAACGCTTCACGGTTCTTATGCAGTCCTTGAAGAGCTTTGAAACGATGGGGGGCACTTTGCCTAGTAGAAAAAGGGCTGCAGATGTCTGTAAGTTGGTTGCGATGTACCAGTGTTTTTTACTGGGTGCCTGCTAGACGGACGGTTTCTCGACATACTGGCTTTTTCGCTTGCATCAGCAAAAAGTGCGATGGACATCCGGTGACCGGATGTCTGCGTATATGGAGTTCTCGTTTGCGATTGTGTTAGTGTGTGTGTAGTACGAAAATAGGGCAGTAACTTGTTAACTGCACGGGCACCATGTGTGTCGCACCGATATGTCCCCCACATACATGCACACAAACAAACACACACACATAAAGAGGCCACACACATAGACAAGGGTCTCATAAAAAGGGTGCCAATGACAACGACATCACCATCGCATCGCCTGTGACTAACATTCAGACAGGCAAAAACAGTGAAAGCCATTCGCACTGACAAATGCCGGACGATGTATGGACACACCAACAGACAGACAGATAGACAAACTGGGTGACAGACATACATACATTCATTCCGTCAGACGGACACATCATAAAAAGTAAATGCGAACGCGATTGCGATGCGTTCTCACATTCGCATTCGACTTCCATAAAATAAATGAGAGAAATAATAATAATCGAATAAAATAAACTTGCGAAAAATGCAGAATATGCAGAAAAGTGTTGGGTACACCGACAAAAAAAAATACAATTAAAACACTTTAAGCTCAGTGTAAAGCAATCATTTCACAGAATAATGAATGAAGTAGCATCGGCAGGTTAAAGGTTAGTGCGTTGGACTGCGAGCCGAAAGGTCTCATGTTCTAGCCTGGACCGGGGCTAACAATATCTTTTCATAGCAAAAAATTGTATATACCGCGCAACCTCTCGGCAGTAAATGGCAAACCTACGAGATTAAAACATTGACTTTGAAAAGCTCTCACTCGCCTATCGGATTCTGCATTAATTGTAGGTCCCACCACTTTGAGTACAAATATAACACGCACAGCTCAAAGTGGTGAGAGAGCTCGGTCTAAGTTCTTCAGGACAGTAAAGCCAAACTATTATTATTATTAATGAATTACATTCCTGCAAGACTCTTGTTCTCGTTCTTCTTCTTCTTGCAGTTTTTGCAAGAACAAGATCGCGGTAGCTCAGTGGTTAGTGCGTTGGATTGCGAGCCGAAAGGTCCCCGGTTCAAGCCTGGACTGGGGCTAACAACATCTTTTCATAGAAACGTTTTTCTATACCGCGCTACCTCTCGGCAGTAAATGTCAAACCTACGAGAGTAAAACATTGCCTATGAAAAGCTCTCACCCGCCGTTCGTAGTCGGCAATAAACTTTGAGTACAAATATAACACGCACAGCTCAAAATGGTGAGAGAGCTCGGCCTAAGTTCTTATAGGACTGTAGTGCCAAACTATTATTATTATTAAGATCGACCTTCCGATTCATGAACAATACCTAACCTGCAAGAACAAGAGAATTAACAAAACTATCCGGTGCGTTGGACTACGATCCGAAAGTTCTCAAATTATTTTTCTGTACGACGCTACCTCTCGGATGAAATGGTAAACCACAAAAATCTCTAACATGCTCAGTTCAAATGGTGAGAAAGCTTGGCGTATGTTATTTAGAGGTGTAGGGCCAAAGTATTGTATGTGTATCTACTCTTTTATAGTATGATATATCCAAAGATCGAGAAAACTCTTAAGATAAATAAAAGTTGATACTCTTACAACAAATACAACAGTTTAAAAAATTCTGATTCTGAATATTTATTTGAATATACAGAAAATTGTAAATTGTTTTGTAATTTATTGTGTGAAATTTATTTTGTAAACAAAGAATACAATTATAAAACCATGTAAACAAGGAAAAATATGTTGACGTTGTTTTGATGAAATCCCAGCCTGGGACACAAGCATTGGAACAAGCCTGCACTACTGGCTTGTTTATCATACCAGTCAAGACTTGGCAAAGTATTGGAACGAGCCTGTATTATAATGTTGACACAGGCCTGATAACCATTGGTAATCCTTAATTCCTACATGAGAATGTTCTTATATTCGTTTATAAATTAGCATAAGTGTATCATTTGCATTTGTTTCGTATATAACACCGTACGACAAAATTCAACTTTTCGATGTACACATGAGAAAAATCCTTAAAGTACGCTAAAAAATATCACTTCGTTAAGGGTTTTATTTGCAATTAAAAAAAAAAGTATATCAAATATTTGGTCGAACATTTGAAAAAAGTTAATATTACATAGCTGAGACATCGGGAATGGGAATGGGAATGAATATATAAATGGTTGTCCGATATCAATTCGTTTACAGCTTTTATTTTCATTTAATTAATTTTAATAGATTTTTAAAATATTTCATAGTACCATTTCAAATGGGAATAAAACCTTTAAATGAATTGATATTGGAAAACCGTTTTTATATTCATACTCAGAGAGATGATATGCATTTGCAATTCAAATGCAAATAAAAACCGAAAATGAATTGATCTGAAAAAACTGGTTACACACACATTTTTAGAATGATCCCTAGTTTCACGTACTGGTCGATTTTTTCATGTGTGCAAAATTGTGTCGGACGGTGTAATAATTTGGCTCATATAAATTTGCAAGGACTAACTGTGCAAGAAGTACAAGAGGTTCAATGAATTGATAAATTAGACCTAAATATCTCCCTTACCACAAGATTATTGTAAAAGAGTCAAAAAATACGAGTTAATTATATTTGTACGAATTTATTCAGCTTAATAGTTTTATTTTTATTTTTTTTAATTGTTCTCTTTTTTTATGCCCAATTTTGACATTTACGCTGATATTGTTGAATAAAACTGGATTGAAATTGATGAGATTTGATCATTTATAATGTAAAGCACAAGACTGGTGCACACTTGGGAATTGAGAAAAAAAATGTCCAAAAATTGGCTTTTTTTTAGTCCAAAAATGAGTTCTTTTTGCTTCATATCTCAGGTCCTGTTAAAGGAAATTTGAAAATTGATATGTACATATAATATGTGTTATGTTATGCATGTTTAAATGAAATAAAAATAAGAATGACTTTATATTCAAAACATACCAACCAATAGAATCCTCAAAAACGTGGTTTTTCGTTTTTGTCGAATATCCTTGAAACTGGACGTGTAGGGAAAAAACTAAAAAGAATATCCAAATCCATAAAAATATGTAACTTTCATTTCTGGTGTCGAACATTTTTGTCAAGTGTGCGCACAGTGTAATAAAATATGTGAACTTTAAAAATTTAAAGATCCCTTTTTTCTCGGTGTATGGTCATTTTGTCGCATTCGTATTCATGGCACAGCAATCAAAGAATATTCGTATTTGTTTCGTAATCTGACCTTATATTGAGGGGGTGCCATTAAATCGGATGTACGAGGAAAGTTACTTGCTTATTGGATGATTTAGGAGGCAAAGGTGACGATTTAATTTGATACAAATTTAGTTAAATTCAATCACATCAAATAATGGTGGGCATCAATAACAGATACAGTTATCAAATTCTAATTAAATGGTAATAATTGGTTTAAACTTGCGGATTGGTAACATATTTTTATGTATATGCCTGTCAGATATTAGTAAACCTCAGAGAGTAAACTCTGGGTCATAGAGCCACCAGATGGGACATAAATGGTTTGGACATAGACTCATAAGTCAATATTGTTCCTACTTTCACTACATTATGTGCATCCATTTCACCAACAGAAATAAAAGCTAAATATTCATGTATATTTTGGCATTTAAATAATAATGGCGATTTCAGTTAATTTTTATTCCTATTTCAGGAATATTAAACCAAAACAAAAACCCTGTTTTTTGACGTTCTTTTGCTTGATAGGCATCAAAAATATCAGAGTTGTTAAAGAATGCATTCATTTGGGAATGCATTCATCTAAAAAATTGAAAAGAATGGGAATTCAAAATGAATGCATTCATTTTTGTCAAAAGAATGGGAATTTAAAATGAATGCATTCATTTCAGATGGCATTCAAAATGAATGCATTCATCATAGAATGCATTCACTTCAGTCTGAATTCTTTTTTTGGCAAAAATGGCAAAAAAAAACAATGAATGCATTCATTTTTTGGCATTCATTTGTTTTTGTAATTTTTTGTTTCGATTTTTATAACTCTGCTCTTTTGCCCGTAACTTCAACGAATAGATATCTATTGGTGTTCGTACCGAACAGATATCTCTTACGGTGTTTTTACTCCTTAACTATGCGTTGAAGTTACGAAGTTTTGCTTACACGATAGATAACGAAGCACCTGTAGATATCTATTTGTTGAAGTTACGGGCATTAGTAAGTAAAGAGTTATAGAAATTTTAAAGTTTTGGTTATTTGAGAAATGCCACGCCCCGTTGTGCAATCCCGCCCATATTCTACGTGACGATTGGAGTTTTAAATATGAACATTTGTTTTCATTATTATAACTCAACTCTTAGTATGGCAGGAGTTACAGCAATTTTAAATTTTTGACTATATGGGAGGTGCCACGCCCTTTAATCCTATCCCGCTCACATTCTATGTGACGATTGGAGGTTGTAATATAAATCTTTGTCGCGGTAGCTCAGTGGTTAGTGCGTTGGACAGCGAGCCGAAAGGTCCCCGGTTCAAGCCTGGAGTGGCGCTAACAACATCTTTTCATAGAAACATTTTTCTCAAATGGCAAACCTACGAGAGTAAAATGCCTATAAAAAGCTCTCACCCGCCGTTCGGATTCGGCAATAAACTGTAGGTCCCACCACTTTTAGTACAAATATAACACGCACAGCTCAAAACGGCGAGAGAGCTCGTTCTAAGTTCTTATAGGACTGTAGTTCCAAACTATTATTATTATTCGATTTACATAACTCTAGTCTTACTAAGTCAGGAGTTGCAACATTTTTATAGTTTTAGTCATATGAAAAGGGACACGCCCTTTTGTCGAATTCAGCCCACATTTGTAAAAAAGATAAAGAACTACAATATACGTCACTGAGCTAAATTTCCTGACTGTGCTTATCTTAATTACACCGATATTTTTAATTAAAATTTCAATTTTGCCACGCCCATTTGTGTATCTTAGTAGGCGAATTTTAAAAAATCCCTTCGTAGTGCACACATTCGTCAAGAGGGTGTTCACCCTGCCCAAATTTCATGTTCCTAGGGTAAAATTAAGATCTTTTCGATTTTCCGGATTTTCCTTTGGGTTTTTCCGACTTTTCTTTTTTCCTAAACTACATTTGCATTGACACGAACATAATACAAAAAGAATAAGGCAAATCCGTCTGTTCGTTCTCTCGTGATGCTCTGGCACACACAGGACATTTCATTTTCATATATATAGATAGATTACTAATTATGTATAAAGTAATATTTTGTTTTTGCGTAATTAAAATATATGCATATACATATCGCCACTATCATGCTAAAGGGCATTACATTTTTTTAATACAGTTTTCCTCAAGTATACTGTGTCATTTTTGGAAATTTCTAGCAACAAAAGACAAAACGAAAACGGCGAATGTGATTTGTTGCGACATTGCGTAAGCGATTATTGCAAAAATGTTAGGTCACAACAATTCCACGAAATAAGTTCGTGGACTTCGCGCGCTGAACTTGAGCGCGCCCGAATTACGCATAGCAATAGTCCGGCTGTGTCGTTGGCACGCGCCGAAAACATTGATGACAATTCCAGGAAACGCAAAGATCAAATTGTTGCGAAGAGCGTTGGGAAAAACGTTAAGTTTGTACTTTTCGTTGCGCGTACCAATTAGTGATGTACCTTATTTTCAAATGTTTAGTTCGTATGCTAAAATTAAACTATGTGTGCAAATAAAACACACACATTTAGAAACAAAAAAAAACATTTTAAAAAATGCCGGACCAACTGAAAGGGGCATAATGTGTAAAATAAAATAAAAATAACCCAAACCGATATCAGAAATCTCTTCTTTTATGTAAATAATATCTATATTTTAATATATATATATTTTTTTAATGTAATAAAATAGACACGGTCATAGTTGCCAACCAAATTCCCACGAAAAATAAAAAAAATACCTTTTTCTCATACGACTTATTGGTAACCACGTGGTAATTTTTGTTGATTTAATTCCCACAGACCATGAAAATTCCCACGAAATTCCCATAGTCATTAAAAATTACCACATAAAGTAGAATTAACTCAAAAATACCAGATACATTTATAAATACCACCAAGTTTATACATATCTTTATTAAATAAAGAATAATGTGTTTTGTTAAAAACAGCCTCATAACTTTTTTCCCTTCTGTAAGGCGTTTAGCATGGCGTTTAGCAGGAAGACTAGATGCCTATGAGACTAATTTTCTCATTTCTGGGAAGCAATATTTATTTAATTCATTCTTTTCGTTCAGAATTTTTGCCCAAAATACAGTAAAACTTTTATCAAAATCGACGCTAAGTTCTTTAATTTTAATTAAACTCTATGTAAATTTTGTTTATACTATCAATTGGTATAACATGCGGAAGTAGTCTAACTAATGGTGTTATAGATCCTGTAGATATCTTTTTCGGATCTAAAATGGAAAGTTTCTCCAAAATTTCCAAATTATCTAATGGAAATCTTTTTAAAACTTCTTTAGCTGCTTTTTGAAGAAAATTTAAGCAATTTATTTTAAATGTTGTTATCGAATCATTAAATTCTGAAAAATTTTCTAATTCCATTTCTACGATTCCACCTAAAATCATTATAAATCATTAAAATTATTTTCCAAACAATTATTGTAGGATTCACTAATATATTCGACTGAATATAAAATTTCGTCTCCTAATGATGATGAATTTTTTGAAAAATTTGCTATTAGAGATAGATACATTTTTTTATTTCAGGGTATATCTTATGAATTTAAACATTTGTTGACTGCATTTCAGTATTTAAATCTGTAAATGCTGGAAGTATGTAATCCATAAAATTAAAATATAATTTATTTATGGGATCCTTAAATTGATCCGATAATAAATTAGCTTTGTTATTTTCAAATTTGTCTGCCAAAAAAACTCTTTAAGTGGTTCGTACTGCTTCAAAACTCTTACGACACATTTATGTTGAGATAACTACCGTGTCGGAGCTGGATGTAAAATTTTATCATGTTGTAATTCATGCATATCCTGATAGAATTTAAGTTTTTCATATCGTTTGGCAGTACAGAAATAATTTGCCAAATTTGCCAAAAATTTTCAAGATGTTCCGGCAACTCATCACATGCATGAGATGCACACAAATGAGAAGAGTGGCATATACATTTCATTGCAAACAAATCTTGTGAAAAAAAAATTATTCTAATATAAAAACATTTAAATATTTAATATTTACCAGGAACATCACGCTTCGGCAGTGTACATAAAGAGTTTCGAGCACCAAACATAACCGCTGCTCCATTCGAACCATATACACAACCAGATTTTTTTTGTAATTAATGGATTTGGAACTAAAAAAACTAATTAATAAAAAGTCATAATAATTATGAACATGGAATGTTTTTGTTTTTGATGCTAAATTATTTCAACAATTAAGTATGAACAATGAAAATAAGTTTTAATAGTTACCAATGATAACATTATATAAATCTTGAGCGGTTCCTGCTTGCATCTGGATTGCTGTCAGGAAGTCATCGTGAACAGTTAAATTTTCATCGACGTATCGAGCTACTATAGCTAATTGCTTGGTGCAATCTATAGCAGTGGATTCATCGCAGACTATAGAAAACTTTGAATATTTGAGAGTATTTATTAAATTAATTTTTCGCTGTTCTCCCAGAACATTTTGGATAAGTGATCTGGCTTTAGTTCTACCCAGAGTAGTTTGAATTTCAACATTTAAAACATTAACCATTCCATTTAATTCGTCCGCTACTGACTCTGCCAAATTGTTGTGCACATTGAATTGAGCCATGAGGAGCTCATTTTTCTTATTAACATCTTCCAAAATCAACGTTTTTGAACATGCCACAGATTTCATTTTCGACAAGTGCTTCGAAGACAATGTATGCTTTTCTGCTTCTTCTTTGCCAGCAATCAGACGTTTACCTCCGCAAGGACGAAATACAAAATGATACTTGGAAGTTTTATCTTCTTCCATCCAATCACAAAAACGTGGCATTGTAAGCCAATGTTTTTGAAACATTTTTGGTTTAGCTCTAGAATACAGTAATAAAAAAATATATTTACATATTGGTAGTTATAATAAATACTTTTTAGCTTCATTCGACGATTCTTCCGAAATCTCTTCCAAATAATCATCGTCAACGTCAACTGGGTTAGATGGATCGATTTCCATATTGAGGCGATGTAGTTCACTATTTGTCATCTCGACAATGCTGTCGGATGAACTGTCTTCATTATAAGGGGAATCTGTTAATTCCAAAAGAGCTGATGCGGCGACTGCTGTTGCCAAAGATTCTGCAACAACAATACTTTTTGTTGCAACTTGTGCAGCTGTTGATGTTGACGCACAAATACACTTTTCTTTTATTTCTCCGCAATTCAAGCAGTCTCTATTTTTGCTAATGGTTGAATTTCTTTATTTTAATTCATTAAAAAGTAAACAACAACTTACCACAACTTTTTCAAAAATCCTGAAATGTCATCAGGTTGCGGAGTCTTGGGAAGCTTTCTGCGCCCACTCATTATACCCTACACTAAGAGTGAAAGGGTATATTCAGTTTGGTACGGCGTTTGTAACACCCAGAAGGAAGCATCCCGGTATGGAAAAGTATATATATTCTTGATCAGCATGACCTCCGGAGTCGATTGAGCGATGTCCGTCTGTCCGTCTGTCTGTCTGTTGAACTCCCTACTACTTTTAAAATTGAAGAGCTAGTTAAATGAAACTTATAACATAGATTACTAATATACCTACGCTGTATGTGCGAAGATCGGTCCATTGTGACCTATGATCCGACCACTTATGTTCAAATACCTCATATAAAATGTACATATAAAGATCAATTTTTATGTATACGTGCTTAGGTAAACTTTTTTGGTCAAATATATATTGATATCATGCTCAAATACATGATAATAATGTTTTCCGGCGAAAAGACTTGTGGTTCACAAAAAAAAAAAATCGAAATTTGGTACACCTACCCATTTGTAAATATGGGTATCAAATGAATGGAAATTCTTCAGCGATTGAATGTTTGTAGTTATTTTCAGGACTCGTATACCCTGGTGACCTATATATCACTTTGAATGGTAACCACACATATGTGTAGGGTATTTATAGTCGGCTTAGACCGACTATAATTTTGATAATCCTAACTATCATAATTACACCTACTTTAAAATTTCCCATGTGATCTAACTTTCCCAACTGGTTTTTAATTTAAACTAGGAACACTTTCAATTATTTTAAAATACACAAGACATTTTTTTTGAATTAACGCCTTCACTCTTACTTTATTCATTTTGTAAATCGGTGCGTTCGAAATGTTGATAACATTATATTTACATTTGGTGTGTTCGTAAATTGAGTTACGTACAAAAAAAAACAAAAAACTGTGGGAAAAAAATTCCCACAGCCATTAAAAATTCCCATGGGAATTACCTTTCCCACAGCCGCTGAAAATTCCCACAAATGGGAAATTTCCCACGGAACTGGCAACTATGGACACGGTGATGTGAAATGCTATCCAAAAACAAAAACGTAGAAAACGTAAGTTTGTACTTTTCGCCATTATGAATTTGAAAAGTACTACTTTTAAAACACATATTTTTCATATTTAGCGAGTTTGACTAAATTGCTGACTAAACTAAATTTTGTCGGTAATGCAGCGTTTACTTTTCAATATTGCTGATTAAACTAAATTGCACGGGTTTTAATTCGATCGCCATTCAGTAAGCGGTAATTGTTAAAATCCCTAAAAAAAAAAAGATTGTAATATGTCTGTTTGCCAAAAAAGAATTCAGACTGAAATGAATGCATTCTTTGATGAATGCATTAATTTTGAAGGCCATCTGATTGGGAATTCAAGCGTTTGAATTCCCATTCTTTTGACAAAAATGAATGCATTCATTTTGAATTCCTATTCATTTGAGTACAAAAGAATTAAAGAATGCATTCTTTAACAACTCTGAAAAATATGAATAAAATCGCAAATATGAGAACTAACATTGTAGTTTAATTTTTTTTTTTTTTTGTAGCACTCCGGTTATGTTATGCGATACATTGAACGTTGTTCGATATATTGTTTGTTATTATTCAATAAATATGTTTAGTTTATTTGTAGAAGACGGTAAAAGGGTTTAAGATGTAACAAAGGTGAACAAAACTGAAGGCATCATATCAGCATATATATCATTATAGCGATAAATGATTCCATTTTATTGATAACTTACTAATTTCCCCGAATAAGAATGTAAAATAACATTAAATCTATAAAAAATGAAATCTCAAAATAATTTTACTTAACAAAATATAATAAAATACCGACCAGTCTATGACCATTTGGATTCTTATATATCGTAAACATAATATTTGAAATTTTAGATGAGTCATATTTTTTGATTGACCGAAAATACTATTATTCGATTAATTAGAATTTTGATTAACTAAAAAACGATTACTCGATTAATCAGAAATATGATTATTTTAAGTACGAGCAATTGTTTTGTTATTGGCATGATTATAAATAACTATATTATACTTGTTACGCATCTTTTTCGGCAGTTGTAACTTTTTGATTATTTTTTAAACAAAACTTTGTTTTGTATATCTTTTTAAGCAGCAATTTCTATGTTCTCAAATAAAAAGTATTTTGATTAATAAACGTTTTAATTAACCAATTAATCTTATTTTCGGTTAATTAAACAATACGATTAATCGAATAATTTATTAATCGTGATTGCGATTAATCAGAATTTCCTGAAAAACAATTTATCGCACAGCCCTAATTATAAAGGTACTTACTTGTTTACTTTAAATTAAATATTATTAAATATTAATTAAATTAAATATTAATTAAATTAAATATTTTGAAATATTAATGTACAATGGAACAAATTCACAACATTAAAATTAAAAAATAAGGATTTTTTAATACTTAGTAGAGTGTGGAGTTCGTTGATGGTTCAACAGTCTTAAATCATAGATAATGGACGGAATATGTATACACAAATTAACCAAGGTTATATCGATCAAAAATACACATATTATATTTAATTTCTACGCATCAGAACAATTTTACAAATACCCTACACCTATGAGGTACAGGGTATATTAACTTTGTGCATATATTGTAACGCCCCTTTTTAATACCCTACACCTATGAGGTACAGGGTATATTAACTTTGTGCATATATTGTAACGCCCCTTTTTAATACCCTACACCTATGAGGTACAGGGTATATTAACTTTGTGCATATATTGTAACGCCCCTTAGGAGGCGTGTCCGGTATGGAAAAGTATATATATTCTTGATCAGCATCACTACCCGAGTCCGTTTAGCCGTCTGTCTGTATGTCCGTCTTGCTGTCCGAATACAGAATAACTTGAGAAATACTGATCAGAATGCGATGAAATTTCGTATTATTATATTTTAGCCAAAAGTAGGAACTGAGTTTGAAAATGAGCCAAATCGGTCAACGGACACGCCCACCTCCCATACAAGTCACTTTTATATAACTCTTTAGGAACTAATAACTCGAAAAGTATTCAAGATATAGTTATAAAATTTAAAACGCATTGCTATAATTCACCTAAAAATACGTGGTCCAAAAATGGGCGTGATCCGCCCACTTTTTTTTTCATTATTTCCCGGGTTTTCATAGTGAAAATTTGATCCGAAAATTATTAAAATCAAATCTATGAATTATTAGCCTTTCAAAATTTTAAATATAGACGTTGTCCGCCCAATTATATGTTTCTATTTATTTTTTATTAGTTTGTTATACTTTTATATAAAGTTTTTAATTTATGGGGATATAAGATGTAAATTTCTGATATGTGAATAATATTCTGAGGGTGGGGAGGTTCAGCATAATTAAAATATTTAAAATTAAGGTATGCAATTAAATAATAATAATAATAGTTTGGCGCTACAGTCCTGTATAGAACTTCGGCCGAGCTCTCTCACCATGTTGAGCTGTGCGTGTTATATTTGTACTCAAAGTGGTGGGACCTACAGTTTATTGCCGAATCCGAACGGCGGGTGAGAGCTTTTCATAGGCAATGATTTACTCTCGTAGGTTTGCCATTTACTGCCGAGAGGTAGCGCGGTATAGAAAAATGTTTCTATGAACAGATGTTGTTAGCCCCAGTCCAGACTTGAACCGGGGACCTTTCGGCTTGCAGTCCAACGCACTAACCACTGAGCTACCGCGACTACTATGCAATTAAATATCCCACATTAATATCCCCACCAAAGGTGTAGGGTATTCCATAGTCGGGCCCGACCGACTATAAAAATCCGCCCCATGTGACCGAACTTACCCATGTGACCTAACTTTCCCAACTCGTTAAATGTAGGGTATCGGTGTAGGAGACCACTTAAAAAAAAATCTGAGTATGCCACGCGATTCCCCAAAAATTATCTCTAAAAATATCCAAGTACGTAAATACCTATCTTTATTAGTATAGAAAATTAAAAAACAGCCATGCGCGCGTATTTGATCATTTTTCCCAACGTGCGGCGTACCAAACTGAATGTACCCTTTCACTCTTAGTGTAGGGTATAAATATACTGTCAATAAGTGCGTAAATTATATTACTCTGCCCGACAAAATCCAAATTTTGACAAATGGCATCAGCAAATTGACTTTTAGATATTAGATGTGAAAAGCCTTGTGCAGAATACAAAATGTTGCTTTTATGATGAAAAAATTTGTGTACGAAATATAATCAAGAAAAATTAAAAATTTTAAAAACCAAATATAGTTTTCTTTTTAATAAAATACAATATTACTTAGTGAAAAAATTTACAAATTTTAAAAATCAGAAAATTTTTATTTAACAATTAAAAAAATGTTGCCTTTATTTAATATTTATAACGTTTTAACCAAGAATCGTAATATTTAAAAGGGGATTTAAACTTTTACTGCGCCATAATTAAGGAATGGAATCAGTGTAGGGCATTATTCAAATAAATTTGTATTCAAATAACAATTCAAACAAAATTTTATTCATTAGTTTTTCAATCGTATTTCATAAATAAAAAAACAGTTTTCAATCATTTGTTCGTTATTTGAAATTTCAATCAATTATTTTTTATTCCAGCAAATTTATTCAAATAAATTATTTGTATTCTATATAAAAAATACAAATAAATTTGAAATGTTTCCCATACAAACCAAATGTATTCGTTATTCAAAATTTTAAATTCAATTTCAAGCTTTAAAATTTTAATTGTTTGTTTAGGAAAATGTAAAAATTAACGATCAGTACAGTACACGGGGTATCCAAAGTAGTAAAATAGAAATTGAGTTGACCACAGTAAATATATATATCAATGAAATTGTCACAAATATGTAAAACTAAATATTATCTTAAAATATTTCAATTAGATAAAATATTACAATTAATTTACTAATTAAAAAATATTTTCATTTCATTAGCAATGTATTGAAAAACCTTTTCTGTCTTTTTATGTTGACAGTCGTTAAATTCATCAAATATTTAGCCGTCTTTTAGCCGGTTTAAAAATATAATTTAGCCGGTTTTGGCCGTTTTATTTCAACTATTTTTGGTTGAATGGGATGTACCACGCCGACTTGTCCAATCAAGATGAAATTTGGACAAGTGAATAATATCAACGAAATACTGTATATTACAAAGTTTAATCACTGTAGCTCAATTAATTTCCAATATTTTTGTTATATGTATGTGAAGTATCACGCCCATTTGTCCAATCAAGATGAAATTCGACATACTTCAGTGGTCGAAATTTACTTAGGCGCACCTATGATTTCACCAGTACTTTGAAGAAATATTAGAAAAATAAATTACGTCTTTTATAATTTTTTATTGCGTAAATTAATTAAGATAATATATATGATATTACAAACATAAAATGTATATAACACATGTTATTTACAAATAACTAACAAAATGGGTAATTTGAATGCGAAATTTACTTAGTCGCACGGACTTAAATTATAGAAAAATTATATTTAAAATGGAAAAAAAAAACAAGTTTTTAATTTAATATTTAGTTTGACCACCGTTAAGTCTGATTACTTCAAATATTCGGTCAGAAAGTGAATCAATTAATTTTTTGAGCAATTTTATATCCAGATTAAGCCATTCTTGTAAAATAGCCATTTTTAACTCTGATACTGTGGAATATTGGCGCCCATTTGAATACACAGCCCTTGCCATAATACCCCATAGGTTTTCTATGGGGTTTAGATCTTGACTTCTTGCCGCCCATTGCAACAGTGGTATGGAACGAGAAGAAAAAAAAGCGTTTGATGCATTAGAAACATGAATACTTGCATTATCCTGTTTGAATGTAAAATCCTTGTCAATATTTTCCTCTAAATATGATATTAAAACATCATCCAACATTTCAATATAGTTTTCGGAGTTCATCCGGGTCGTAATAAAACATAGCTGGAGTTTTACGTAGAACGTGAACGCACCCCATACCATAACCGAACCTCCTCCAAAGATTCTGCTCATTCGAGGTGGATAATTTGTACGCAAATCATGCCAATAATAACTGAACCCATCAGGGCCATCTAAATTAAATTTTTTTTCGTCTGAAAAAATTATATTTTGCCACTCTTCGGTCCATTTCATATGTCTCCTTGCAAATTCTAATCGCGTCAATTTATGCTGAGGTGTTAGAGCTGGTCTTTTATGCTGTTTTTTCCATTTAATATTTTTGTTTGAACTCAAAATTTGTTGAACTCGACGTTGTCCAACTGGCAGGCTTAATTCGGCAATGATTTGTGACGAATTAAGCTTGTTTTTGGTTGCTTTTTCGAAAATTGTATTTTTTTGACGAATGGAGATTTTTTGGTTTCGCTTATGTTTGGCTGGCGAAATCCCATATTTTGCTTCCAACCTAAGAAAATTTCTTACGACATGGTCTGAACGATTTATTTGACGAGCAATTTCACGATTTGATAACCCGTTCTCCTTTAAACACTTAATTTTGGCTTTCTCAACCTCACTTAGAAACTTTCCCTTTGCCATGTTAATTTGAAAAACTTTTCCGATAAAAATCACTATTAAAATAACATATTATAATTACATCTAAAATATAATTCACAAAAATATTTAAATTTCACAACGAAATCGACGTTAATGACCTTTAAACTTACTGCGTCTATGTAAATTTCGCATTAATTTGACACATGGTTTTATTAGAATACCGTTATTCACACATTCACAATAGCATTTAATAAAAAAATGCTTTTGTAACATTGAGTATTTAATAAAGTTATGGAAAAATATAAAAGAGACGAAAACATCTGTGAATATGTAATTTTTTTTGCAATTTGTTTTATTTTGTAGCTGCGTCTAAGTAAACTTCGACCACTGTATTAACGAAAAACATTCTACTATGAAGTTTCATCACTTTAGCTCCAGTAATTCCCAAAAATTATTAATTTAATCATTTCAGTTGTATAAGAAGTACCACGCCCACTTTTAAAATAGTTATATAATAATAAGTTTGGCGCTACAGCTGCAGTTCCCGGTCCACCTCACCAAAGTTAAATATCGGGTCGAAGAAAAATTGGTGGTGTTTTACCAATTTTTCTACGACATTTTAAAGACTTTTTTTTTATATTTAAAATTTACTTTACCAACTTCACAATTTCTCTATTTCAATATTTCCCATGTAACTTAACCTTTCTTACTGTTTTTTTTCTAACTGTTTTTTTTTTTACTGTATTAAAATAATACGATTTTTAATCAAGTTTTTTCATAAGTGTCAGAGCAGGTTTCATTAAGTAGGCTTTACATCAGGAATCGTTGTGAAGGATGGATCTGTTTGCCTTACATGGAATTGACATTAGGATAACCCTAATCGACCCAGATCAGGATGAATTCAGTAGGTCCTTTGTAGGGACGGATGCGTTATCTAACCTTACCCAATTTCCACTCGGCTATGTGACCGCAATTTATAGAAAATGTGCTTCATTTAGCATCACTGTGTTAAAAAAAAAATGCTAAATGAAGCCCATCTAATCTGCGTCCATATATCTTCGTGTAAATAAATTATACTAGTTCTGAGCTAATTTCATAGGAAATATTTGCTCTTAAAAGATCCAGGCTGTGGATTATATAAACACACGATTATATTAATTCTTAAATTTATTTATTTAGAAATATCACGAAAAATGCACAAAGAATTCTTAAAACGAATAAAAATAATGATTGTCGGCAGTCAAATTATAATTAAATCTATATTGGCGACAGCGATAATTGTCGCCAAGTGGTCGTATCGTAGCCAGAATATTCGTATCCATACAACTTAATGTTTTTCAATTTTGACATTTATTTTCCTTCCTATTGCAGTGTAGCCGCGGTAGCTCAGTGCGTTGGACTGCGTTGGACTGCGAGCCGAAAGGTTCCCGGTTCAAGCCTGGACTGGGGCTAACAACATCTTTTCCTAGCAACATTTTTCTATACCGCGCTACCTCTTGGCAGTAAATGGCAAACCTACGAGAGTAAAACCATTCCCTATGAAAAGCTCTCATCCGCTGTGCGGATTCGGCAATAAACTGTAGGTCCCACCACTTTGAGTACAAATATAACACGCACAGCTCAAAAAGGTGAGAGAGCTCGGCCGAAGTTCTATACAGGACTGTAGCGCCAAACTATTATTATCATGACACACACTACATGTATATATTCTTGTGCAGCCCACCAGTTGACAACAAAAATGTCTTGCACAACAGCACACCAGTGAGATACAATTGCACTGCTTTCAGTACATTTGCATCTCAAAAGTACGTTCCTACTACGGAGACATTTTCGGTACAATTCATCTAGCAAATAAAATTTGATTTTATGTACGAAAATGACCCAGAGCATCTCTATTATTATTTTTTTTCGGATTTTGATAGAGATTATTAAAACTGTAATCGTAAACCTATGTGAAAATATTATGAATCGGTTCAAGTTCGCCCCATTATATAAAACCAACCGGCAACTTTACCCTTTAGACATATCACTAAACTGATTTTCAACGTCATGCAGACCTTTAACCTATCACTGAACTAATCTTCAGTTGAAGAATTTGATTCCGTTTAAAATTCTTCAATTGAAGACCTGTTCGGTGATAGATCTAAAGGTCTGCATGGAGTCTTCATTCATCTCTTCCTATGACAAGGAGATGTTGTAGCTACATTTGACATATATTTCTTCAAAATTGAGGCAGTAAGCAGCATTATTGCATTTTTATTTGAAAGCTTGACAAAATCTCTACAAATATTCAATTTATCATATTTTCACATAACTACAAATCAAAAAAAAAAAAAATGTATTCCACACCAAATCGACCAAAAAAAGTCAAATTTGAGATTTTTCCTTTTCAAATTAAATGAAATTTTGGCAACTGATAAAGGGTGTCGAGACATGCACTACCCATTTTTTCTTTATTTTTCCGACCACTACTTCCAGAGATACAGTGGCTCAAAGTTGAAAAAATGGGCCAAAAATCACCTTTGTATGGTTGTTCATTAGACTGACAATGGAAAATCATGATTTCGAATCGAAAGGAGGTCACCTCCTAGAAATGCTCTATTGGATGAGAAAATCGATGTGGAGAATTTTCAGCGAAATCCGAATATGTGAAATGGACCCGCCGGGACCTCAAAGTAGGCGTTTTCGTTCCTAAATTAACAATTTCAAAATTGAATTGAAATGATGTCTCTCAAACGCAATAAACTAAAAATGTGGGTATGTCATCTGTCGGAAAATTTTATTAGCTTTTTAATAAACTATAAATGAAAAAAATCGGATATAAAATACAGAAGCAGTGTTTATTTAAACAGGCATCCTTTGTTTTATATTTTCATCAGTCACGTCTAGCATGAAATACTTTAAACTCAAAGGTTCGATTCCCATATAAAATTTATTTGGAATATGTTTTTGACAGTGCAAGGATAATGACCACGAGCCAGATGTTCACGTTTAGAAGTTACAAGCATTTCTAGTTCAAGAGATATTTAAATATGGACAATCACACCAAATTGATGTTTGGCCCTTTTTTCCAACTTTGAGCCACTGTATCTCTGGAAGTAGTTATCGGAAAAAATAAAAAAAAATTGGTTAGTACAAGTCTCAATGCCCTTTATAAATTTCAAAAATTTCATTGAAATCGCAGAAGGTGAGTTCCAACCGCTGGTCGATTTGGTGTGGAATGGCCCGTATGCAAATTTAAATGCGGAATTTTTTGTTCCATCCGGAATTTTTCTGTGATTTATTATGGCATAAACTTTAGGAACAAAGTGTTAATATACAAATAAAGCACATTATCTCATCTCTCTATTTTAAAAATAATTTGTACGCCTTACTTACTGACTTTTTGAATTTCCATATCAACCTCACATGCACTTCCGTTTTTAATCACGTCTGGATCGCGCACTATTTTGATCTAGCGCACATAATCTTTATTTTATAAGTAATAGTAATAAGTAAAAAAATAAGTAATTAAATAAATGCATCATACATTTTAATATCAATCTCATATGCATTAGAACCCATATTGGCTTCGGCACTCTAATTGCAAAATGAACTGTATGTTTTTGGTAATTTTATATTTGAAACTGATTTGAAAACCACACTAGACCTTAAAGGCAATTTTTCAAACAATTTTTCAAACGCTTACCCTGTGGCATAATGGGAAAGGTTAATAGTTATATCTGGTCTCTGATTTTTATACCCTACACTTATGGGGTACAGTCAGAGATCTTAGAGGTTCTGAGCCGGCTGCCAGCAGCCGCCGAAAATTGTTACTAGCCGCTGCCGTTAATTTATTCGACTGAGCTGGCGCCGCACGGTGAACAAAAAGGCACTTTTTTTGAACAAAATTATATAACTTCAAAACGAATCGGTAGATTTCGTTGATTTTTTTTTTACTAAATAAAAAAAATATCAAGGTATACTTATGCTTTACAAAATGCATTCTATTGATTCACAAAAAATGTGTAGAAATATTTAAACTTTAGGAATTTTTCATTTTTTGAAATGAAGCATTTAATCATAAATTTTGGAGATGAATGAAGCTTTTAGTGATTGAAATTGATGGCTGAGTGGTGGTTTATCAGAACTTTTGACTAACAGTTGGAAAAGGATAAAATTACACTACCCAACAGAATTTTTGCCATAGACATCCCATACATTAATTCTATATAATTCGCTGATGCTGATTTTGACTGTATACTCAGTTTTTTACTATTACGTAACATTTTTGAGAAAATTGCAATCGTATTTTTTAGCCGTTCTCACCCACTATTTAGAATAAAAAAAAATATAGTACTGTTGAAGAATAGTTTTACAAAAATCGTTAAACGCAATTTTTATTTTAATAGTAAAGACTAATTTCAATATACTAATGAATGCTAATATTCTAATAGGTTTTTAGATAATTGAATCTAAACCTTGGAAATTTTGTTTTTTTAAATTTTTGTATTAATTTTTTTAGCATTTAGTAGCTATCGATAAACAAGAAAATAATGTATGGTTCTTCAGAGCATAAAAAACTATTTTTTTTATAAATGATCCACTGTTTAAAATATGTCTTATGAACATAATATGGTACGCTCATATATATATATATATATGTTCAATAAAAATTGCCTATTATTTGAAAATATCACTACTTCATATTCTTATTCTAAATGCACACTCAGATGTTCCTATTACTATAAAGTGTTTGAGAAAAATTCAGGTGAAAACGGATATTACGAAATATACGAACATATGTTTATATACATATATATATAGCATATTTTAAAAATAAAAAACCGATACAAAAAGTTAATAATTTTCATTGTTAGTTTGAACTAGTTCTGCATAACCATAAATCATTTTCTCCTTTATTATTAGACTCACAATGTTAAAAATTCGTCTTAAAATTGTCTAAAAAAAACTCGAAATTTTTTAAGTTTATATTGAAATATCTTAAAAACCAATCGGAATAATAGTATTTACCGGTATAATATAATTAGTCTTGACAATTAAAAGAAAAATAGCGTTTACAGTATTTTGAAAAACTAGTTGTGTAAGAGACAGTATTTTTTTAATATAAAAAGTGGCTGATAGAGCCTCAAATTTCTAGAGCAATTTTCTTAAAAAGTAACTAATAGTTCATAGAATGAAATCAATTTTTTTTTATTAGATATAATATTTTGGATATTACCCTTAAATATTTCATAGGACTTCCAATAAAAATTCGAACTGATAATCTTAAAATATAATCTTGAAAACAAATAATGAGATTGTTATTTCAAATCTCGAAAGTCCCGTGATTGACAAATACTGGAAAGTCCCGTGATTGACAAAATGCTTCGAGTTCGGAACCCTAAGTATTTTAAGACTATAAAATGTAAATCATTGCGAGAGTTTTGAGTGTTTTGAGGTTTATTTTTGTTGTAAAAAAAAAACGATTGGAATTGCGACAAGAAGTTATTACGGGCAAAGAGTTGGGGATTTCAATGCTTCGTTTACTTCGGGCGCGATCTGAGAATAATTGTATGTGACAGGTGTTGCATGTTAAACAAATTTTCGAAAATTTAATTCAGAATTTATGTATTGAATTATTATTTTAAATTATAAGTTATAAATTATAAAATATTTATAAATTGTATTATTTTAAATAATCAATGATATATATATATATATATATATATATATATATATATATATATATATATATGATTGATTATATATATATATATATATATATATATATATATATATATATATATATATATATATATATATATATGTATATATATATATTTATATATATATATATATATATATATATATATATATATATATATATATATGATTGATTATATATATATATATATATATATATATATATATATGATTGATTATATATATATATATATATATATATATATGATTGATTATATATATATATATATATATATATATATATGATTGATTATATATATATATATATATATGATTGATTATATTATATGATTGATTATATATATATATATATATATATATATATATATATGAATCGTTATTTATCAAGTATTAAATTTTGTACAATTCGGTTTAGAGGTTATACTTTTTTTTTTACTAATCTTCACCGACTTACTTACAAAGAGTAAATTTTGAATTTTGTGTACCTATAAACGGGTTACCTGTCAACATTGATTTCAACCGTTATAATTTTTTTACACTCCATCCATGCGTTTTAATTCATGAACGTTGTAAAATATTAAAAATTTTCAATCGTGTTGTGAGAGATTTTATTTCAAAATGAGTTCAAATTGTAATAATAAAAAGCACCAATTGACACGTGCTGCAATAATTGGTCATTATGAAAATAATTGTATAAACTTATATAATAGTTTCACATCAAAATGTCCAAACGTAAGTACTTCCATTTAAGAAGGATATACATATAGAAAATATTTTTTAGGATGGAACCGACAATATTGATATATATATAAAAAAAAGAATACGAACAATTGGAAACTTGTTTAAGAACAATTTTAAAAAAAGTAGACTTTCGAAGAACCAGTTCATGTCTCTAACAAAAACCAAGGAATGGTTGTCGGAAACTGTTTGCGTATGTTGCATATGTATATATGTATATGTGTATATATGTATATATGTATATAAGTATATATGTATATATGTATGTATGTATGTATGTATGTATGTATGTATATATGTATATATGTATATATGTATATATGTATATATGTATATATGTATATATGTATATATGTATATATGTATATATGTATATATGTATATATGTATATATGTATATATGTATATATGTATATATGTATATATGTATATATATATATATTTATGTATATATATATATTTATGTATATATATATATATATATATATATATATATATATATATATATATATATATATATATATATATATATATATATATATATAACGATGCAACCTTCTATATTCAAAAGCTTCTAAATCATGGTACCGCACAAAATATTGGACGAAAGAGTATTGCATTTGAGAAGAAAAGTTTACCATCACAAAAGCGCGATGCTCGCCGTTTAGCTATTTCAGAGGGAAAAATAACAAAAAAATTAATTATGGCCGCAGCTTGTTCTGCAAAAAAAAATGGGGATAAAAATTGCGCAAAGGTTGTTTCATTAATTCAATATATTTTACAAATTTCTAACTGCTTTTTTTATATAAGATCTTAAATGTTATATCAACAAATCAGACGGAATCTATACATTTATTAAATACACCGAATGTAATGTGTACATATACTGCAGATGAAGCACTCTCACTAATAATTGATACTGATTTATCTATTAATAATTATAAAATAATTCAAAAATCTGCAAAAGAAAAGGGTTCCGATATATATCCAGCACTGAATCAGGTACCATTATTTATTAGTTGAATCAACTTTGTTTGTTTATTTATGATGATGTTAAAACCTTACGTATACGAGTATTTAAAAAAAAAATGTTTATATAGATAAATGAAGCCAAACAACGCGTTTTTCCTCAAAAAGAATTATACGTGAATGATACCGAAGCTACTATTCCGCTTAATGAAATATTAAAATGCACGATACAACGCATCTTGGAAATAAATCCAAATTCCACAAAAAATACTTCTAAATTATTTTTAAAACTGTTATGTTCATATGGAATGGATGGTGCTGGAAAATATAGAAATTACGAGCAGGTTTTTTATTTACATGGAAAAAAATGTGTTTTTTTACATGAATAATATTTTTTAGGCATACAATGATGTACCTAAAGAATATGACAGAAACACAGTAGACGGTTCCATGTTTGTAACGGTGTTAAATCCCTTGCTATTACTAGATAATAAATCGGTGATTTGGGAGAATCCATCCCCACAGAGTCCACGTTACTGTAGACCAATGTCTATAAAATTTGCTAAGGAAACAATAGAGCTAATTAAAAATGAAAAATCAAGAATTGATTCTGAGCTGGAAAATATAAATAAAACTTGCAAATTTACTTTCACGAACAATGACAGGAACGTTGATGTCGAAGTCGACATCGATATGAAATTAACAATGATCGATGGAAAAGTATTAAATGCAATAACTGGTAAATAACATTTTTTTAAATCGTTAAAGATCACCACTTAACTAAAAATTCAACATTGATTCGTTCAGCATTATTGTTTTATAAGATAAGAAATTTGTAGTATCCCAGTCTGCCTTCGATTCGATATCAATTCGACACTGTTTCGATTTCGGTTACGGTTCTCGTAATATTTAACAATTATCATTTTTTAGGAAACAAATGTACAACATGTTGCCCAATATGCATGACTACCAGTAAACATTTCAACAACTTAAAATATGATTTCACACCAAAAGAAGAAAACTTAAATTTTGGGATTCAGCCGCTTCATTTTTGGATAAAAGTCGTCGAATCTCTGCTTAAAGTTGCCTACAAGTTAGTTAACGTTATGATATATATCATAAAATTATATCAGTATTTAACTAAATCATTATTTAACATAGAAATTGCATTAAAACATACATGCTTCCACGAGGAAAAAATGAAAATATAGTATTTAAGGAAAAAGTTGAAAGTGAAAAGATCCGTATAAGGCAAGAGATATTTACGGAATTTAATTTAAGAATCGACTGTGTGAAAGCTGGTACAGGAACAACAACAAATGGTCCCACCGCTAGAAAACTGTTATCAAATCCAGAAAAGCTTTCTAGTATGTAATCATCTCATATTATGTTGTGGGTTTATAATTATGTATTTTTTATTACTGTAGACATATTGCGGATTCCGGTTAATATTATCCAAAATTTTCAAACAATTTGCATTGCATTAGCCTGCCAATTACCACTGAATTTGGAAAAATTTTCCGAAATTTGTCAACAAACGGCATTAATGTGGGTGCAGTATTTCAGTTGGTACCCAATGTCGGCGTCTATTCACAAAGTTTTAATTCACGGTTCGCAAAATTGTATATAAATATTTATGTAGTATAATTTTAAATAACCTTGATATTTAGGCCCACAACTTTTAGAAAAATGTCCAATAACGTTTGGACATTATGGCGAAGAATGTTCGGAAGCCCAACATAAGTACTTGCGTAATGCGAGGGAAGCGCATACACGTAAAATGTCGCGCCAATCCACGATGCGCGATTTAATAAGTTGGGGATTATATTTATCAGACCCACTTTTATCGACAATTGGTATATGTAATTAACATTGTTTTAAAATTTTTTAATTACATTACTTGTTTAATTGTAGGTCTTAAATCAAGACAATCAAAAAAAGTGTGTAGTGAGATGCCAATTGCGGTACAAGAATGTGTAAAATTATACAACCATGAAACAATTGATATTGAAAAATTACATTTTTTGCAACCAATGAGCGCAATTAAAAATATAGAATCAGAAAACTATTAAAAGAATTATTTTATTTATTTCATTATTCTATTTTCTTCCAATCCGTAATTTCTCCTAATCCGGGAACGATATCGTGATGAAATTTTTTCTATTTTTTACCACATTGATTGTGATTAGAAAAAAGTTAGTGCGAACAGAGGATATCGCTCGCAGTTCTTAGAAAAAATTTACAAAAAAGGCACAAATGTATGAAATTCGAATAAAAAAAAGTTAATTTTTGACACGTAATTTCTCCTAATCCGGGAACGATATCGTGATGAAATTTTTTCTATTTTTTACCACATTGATTGTGATTAGAAAAAAGTTAGTGCGAACAGAGGATATCGCTCGCAGTTCTTAGAAAAAATTTACAAAAAAAGGCACAAATGTATGAAATTCGAATAAAAAAAGGTAATTTTTGACACGTAATTTCTCCTAATCCGGGAACGATATCATTATGAATTTTTTTTTATTTTTTATCACATTGATTGTGATTAGAAAAAAGTTAGTGCGAACAGAGGATATCGCTCGCAGTTCTTAGAAAAAATTTACAAAAAAAGGCACAAATGTATGAAATTCGAATAAAAAAAAAGTAATTTTTGACACGTAATTTCTCCTAATCCGGGAACGATATCGTGATGAAATTTTTTCTATTTTTTACCACATTGATTGTGATTAGAAAAAAGTTAGTGCGAACAGAGGATATCGCTCGCAGTTCTTAGAAAAAATTTACAAAAAAGGCACAAATGTATGAAATTCGAATAAAAAAAAGTTAATTTTTGACACGTAATTTCTCCTAATCCGGGAACGATATCGTGATGAAATTTTTTCTATTTTTTACCACATTGATTGTGATTAGAAAAAAGTTAGTGCGAACAGAGGATATCGCTCGCAGTTCTTAGACAAAATTTACAAAAAAGGCACAAATGTATGAAATTCGAATAAAAAAAAGGTAATTTTTGACACGTAATTTCTCCTAATCCGGGAACGATATCGTGATGAAATTTTTTCTATTTTTTACCACATTGATTGTGATTAGAAAAAAGTTAGTGCGAACAGAGGATATCGCTCGCAGTTCTTAGAAAAAATTTACAAAAAAAGGCACAAATGTATGAAATTCGAATAAAAAAAGGTAATTTTTGACACGTAATTTCTCCTAATCCGGGAACGATATCATTATGAATTTTTTTTTTTTTATCACATTGATTGTGATTAGAAAAAAGTTAGTGCGAACAGAGGATATCGCTCGCAGTTCTTAGAAAAAATTTACAAAAAAAGGCACAAATGTATGAAATTCGAATAAAAAAAAAGTAATTTTTGACACGTAATTTCTCCTAATCCGGGAACGATATCGTGATGAAATTTTTTCTATTTTTTACCACATTGATTGTGATTAGAAAAAAGTTAGTGCGAATAGAGGATATCGCTCGCAGTTCTTAGAAAAAATTTACAAAAAAGGCACAAATGTATGAAATTCGAATAAAAAAAAGTTAATTTTTGACACGTAATTTCTCCTAATCCGGGAACGATATCGTGATGAAATTTTTTCTATTTTTTACCACATTGATTGTGATTAGAAAAAAGTTAGTGCGAACAGAGGATATCGCTCGCAGTTCTTAGAAAAAATTTACAAAAAAGGCACAAATGTATGAAATTCGAATAAAAAAAAGGTAATTTTTGACACGTAATTTCTCCTAATCCGGGAACGATATCGTGATGAAATTTTTTCTATTTTTTACCACATTGATTGTGATTAGAAAAAAGTTAGTGCGAACAGAGGATATCGCTCGCAGTTCTTAGAAAAAATTTACAAAAAAAGGCACAAATGTATGAAATTCGAATAAAAAAAGGTAATTTTTGACACGTAATTTCTCCTAATCCGGGAACGAAATCGCGATGACATTTTTTTTATTTTTTACCACATTGATTGTGATTAGAAAAAAGTTAGCGCGTGTGAAGGATATCTGGAGGTTTAATTGATATAAAATTATTACCTTTACATAATATTCCTTTAATTGGATGTTTTGGCGTCAAATTTTACGAAATGTGGATGTACTAATGGAATGTTTGTATTTTTATATTTTTCCTCAAACTATTGCAATAAATTTGTATAAATATAAATTTTTTATAGTTAGTGTGTGTTAAGTTATAATAGCAAACACTAAACACTTAAAATCAAATAAGTAAATTTCTAACGAAAATGGTAGTATTTCACTACAATTTTCTTGTAAACCGGAGCAAACCGGAAGCTACTTTTTTTTCAGAAGGTGTATTTTGTAAAAGCCTAAATACAATTTTAAGGATTTGAGAGGATATGCAAGGATATTTTAGTTATGTTCCAATATGTATTTTCATATGTTTTTGTATGGAATGCAATTTGTTTCGTAACTTTGACGGCGCATATCTCTTAAACTGTTAATGTTATAAGAAAAATGGTTACAGATTATTCTTAGTGGGTTTTTTATGTATGTAATAGTAAACAAAAAAAAATGAAAATTAAATAAAAAAAAAATATCGTTTTGTTCAAAAATTTCATCATTTTGTTCACCGTGCGCCGCATGTCTTTAAAAGACATGCCTTATCGAAACCTACATGAACGATGATGGTACACAGAAATAAAAACTGTGCATATAACAAAAATGTTAATCAATGCAATTCATTTTTAATTGAAACACAGTTGAGGAACTTTTAATTGTATTGAATTCAATATTCGTAATGACAATTTTGTTAAGTGATGAAAATTTAACAATTTTCTTTGTTATATTGATATTGAAGTTGTTACATCCATTAAATGTTTTTTTTTTTGAGAATTAATTAGTAACTAAAAATATATTTTGTTTGATACTTATTTTGTCTTTAGAAATTTTTTTATATTTACGCTATTCTTACATTGAGCCCATTTATTTAAAATCTCATGCGTCCATTTGGATTTACTAATTTGCAGAAACCGATATTTGCTACATAGCTAACAATATTTTGTGAGTTCATCAGCGGCTATGTAGGTATTCTTTGATACGGCCAACAAATACTTCACATGGCGTTATGAAAATATAAACATCAAACAAAATGAAAACACTCAAAAAAAGCACAAATCTCATAGTTGAATTTTAAGAAATGTGAATTGTAAATACAATTAATCATTTAATTATATTCATGTGATAATAAATGTATTTCTTTTAATATTTTTAATAACAAAATGTGTGATCATTTATTTTCATTTTCGAAGGATGTAAATTACCGACGATCTGTTTTTTGTAAATTCGCGACGATCTGTTTTTTCTCATCTTTCGATGATGAGAAAAATTGAATATAGAAATTATTTTCATCATTAATGTTATTAATTTCGATCATTGAGCGATATATTTATTTTTTATTCATTTTTATTTATTCTACATTAAATCGAGCCCATTAGGGCTATATATGATTAAAAGTAATATAAATATTAAAGCAGATTTCTAATCAACTGGAAAAGATGAAGTAGTAAGCATAACGAAAAAAGATCACCTTAACTAATGTTTGCAATAGAAAAATTTGAATCATTGTTCTCAGCAATTGATGTTGCACAAGAAACTAATTGAAAGTGTTTGAGAAGAAATAGAATGTTCATTAAGTGCTTCAGGATGATGCCTATGTTATTCAACACTTTCCATATTTGTTTGCTATCAATACCATTAATTTAATGTTACCAGCTAATATAAAATATCAACCAAGTAAGACACAAGACATGCTGAAAATGGAGTTTTTCAGATAATTGTTTATGACAACGATGGCAAAAATGTGGAGTATAATTTTTATTTTTTTTTTGGTCGCGAAAGTAAATGAAAATGTTACTCTGTTTTACAATATTTAAAGATATAGTCGTTACATTGAAAAACGTGTGCTAAAAATGTTTGCATTCTTAAATATTAAAAATATTTTAAAATGTCTGAAAAATAACATCATTCGTTACCCCAATTTTATTAACAAATACGACCTCGAAGATCTGTTGGGGAAAAAAGAGGTCTTCCGAAAGAAATCAACAATTTTATTAACAGGATCGCAAGTGTGGCACTACTTCGGAATACTTATGTGCGATAAGAAGATGTTACTCCAAAATATTTACAAGTGCAAATTGTGTTTTGAGGGAGGCACCCCTCGTGCTAAAAGGGTAAGAAAAATACTTTACAGATATTTACAGACATTTGCATCATAATTCCCAGACATTCCCAGCAACTGAAACCCATAGTGCCCTTGGATTTTTGTGAGGTCATTTCTACATTTATCTCGAAAATATTTTACGAATTGATTCCTCTCCCAGTAAATTTTTTTTTGAATTTAGATTCTAATTTAAAATTTATTTTGAACAGCTTCTCGAAAACGACTTCAACCAAAAACATGTAATACAATATATGTACAATACAATAAATGTAATACAATATGTCCGCAGAACAAAAACTTTGCTCACAGGAAAATTGGAAAACGCACGTCTTTTTTTTTTGCAGATGTGCTGCAAAGACTAGCGCCCCTTTTATATTGTGGAGCAACCAGGCTTCCAGGAATATATACAGCACCTAAAGCCTGGGTTGAAAATGCTGACAGCGACCACACTTTCACGAAGTGCACTGAACGACGCGTACAAAGTATATGAATCGACAGTACAGGACTTATTTAAAACTAGTCCACCATGTATTGCTATCGTTCTAGATATGTGGACCGATTCCTACAAATGGATAGAATATATTAATGTTCGAGCGAACTTTTGCCAAAACTTCGAATCAATTTGTATTTCTTTGAAAAGTGAGCAGTTCCTCCATCCTCACAACAGGATCACTACTATTGCCGCAAATATTAAAGCCACACTCGGCTTACAAAATAAAGAGATAACTGTTGTGAGTGATGGTGGAAAAAACGTATGTAGGTGGGGCAATGAAATATGCAAAACAAAGATTTTAAGGTGTTTCTGGACGTAACACAAAAATTAAAAAATATAAAAAAATATTATCATATAGCAGCGAAAATGTACAAAACGAGGAAATCTTTCGCGTACTTTCGGAGGCGATTGACGTGGACAACGAAGTTACTGCCGACCAGCAATACCATCGCTCCGTCGAAGACATGGAAACCATCACACTTACCAAGATGGCATCGATTAAGAACAGTAATGACACTAGGAGGAATACCTTGTGTGATATGTACAGATGTTTTTTTTGCCAATATTTTACTACTTAATCGACATGGAAGAACACGAACATAACCTTAATACTCTTATTGAAGAATTTTTGAAATTTTCAAAAGTTTTTAAGGAACGTTCAGAGATGGAATTTTCCCACTATAAACTTTAACGTATCGTTCCTGGAAAATATTTTGAAATCCGTTGAACTAAATTGTGCAACGGCCAGTTTTGATGAGCAATGAAAAAAAAAATCGTTCGTGATGCACTGGAATATTATATTTTTGTATGTAATGTCAGTTTTAATATTTATAATAAATCGCTTTATATTAAAAAATTAAATATAACTCAACAAACAAAAAAAATAAATATAATTATTTTAATTAAATCATATTTTAGACAGAAATTAGAAATTCATTTTAATTACATGAAAAATATATACGTATGCGATATGCAAAATTTATGTTATAGAAAAATAAACTAACGTTCGTTTTGAGACTTTTTATATTGCCAGCATCTAAAATATACCGTAATTTACTAATATTTGGCAAACAAAAATATTGAATAATCGTTTAATTCAATGTGAATTGAAACGTTTGAAAAATATGTTAAAAATTTTAGAAGAAGCGGAATAGAAACAAATTAATTCACACGATCATAACACGATAATAAACATGATAAGGGGGTTAGTTGGATATTTATACTTTTAATGCGTCTAGTACATCCAATATTTTTTTAAATGTTAAATTAGAATAAAATCAGTGAATATATAAATGAAAATATTGACCAAATAAAAACAATTTTTAATTTGTTCATGCCATCTAACTGAAATAAAAAAAAATTGAAATAAGTACTATTTTTAATTATTTTTATTAATACACTAAGGGAAAAAGTAATAAAATTAAATAAAAAAGTAATAAATTTAAATACTTTTCGACACGTTGTTCACCCGTAGTCTTTTGTATTTAAATTAAATACTTTTTATTTAAACTTGATGTAAATACATTTTATTTAAATTCATTACGTATCTAATAAAATTTGAAGTAAATAAATTTTATCACTTTTTTATTGAGGTTATAATATTTGAATTTAATCACAACATCATAAATATGTAAATAAGTATTTTAAAAAATATTTATTTCGTATTTTTTTCGAAATTATTAATAAAACTTAATACTTTTTTTATTTATTTTCAAATTAAATACGCGCGTAATATATTTTGTATGGAGGAAGATATGCCTTTAAATTTTGAGTATATTATATTTTATAAAATTTTATTTAATAAACTGTTTCAATTTTATTTTTATTTTAATAAAGAGGGAACCCCAACAATTAGTTATATGTGTTAATACCAAAGACTATAAGACGTGCGACTTCGCAAAAAACATATTCAACATAGCAAAATCCTGTTTTTTATGATATTTTTTGGTACACGGATTGTGTAAATGAGCTCTGCCGCATCTCTGCTTGCATTGTTGTTGTTTCACCGTGTAAAATTTTCGACAACACAAAACAGCTGTTTGTTAATTCAGATGCTGAAAATTTTGTGAAATTTGCCAAAATTTTCACATTTTTTGCAACCGAACTACTCAAATGCAGAAGTTTTGAGTTACACGTAATGAGTCTAAAAATTAGCACTATTTTATTAAAACTATGCCTAAAATTCATAGTCTATGTGAAAAGTGAAAAAATAATGAACATTTTCTGAAAAAATTGTAAAATTTACGAGAAAAAAATAGCAATTTGGTGAATAAAACCCTTTTCACTAGTTTAGGGAAAAAACTTTTGCAAATATTACAATATTAAAATAACTTTATTATATATATTATGTTTATCTTAATATTTATATTATAAATCGGTTTTTATAATGAAATTATGTGTATGTTTATATCGCTGTAAATACCAACTATGGAACAATATTGCGCTTAAATATAATGAGGACGTTACATAAAATAAACTAAAATTGTGAATTTACTTACGGCCGGTTGAATACAGTTATCAGTTAAAAACAATCTGACAAATAAATTTAATTTTTTGTTTTAATATCAATATTGAAATCAGATTAACTAATCGATTTCCATCGCTAACTCATGGTTAAAAGTTGTATGCATCCGGGCATTAAGCAATTAACAGTCCGATAATCCCTTTCCGTACAGATATTTTAAAATTTTGTTCTATTTGACAATTTCGTACGCTTGTTCAGCCAAATATAGCTCTTCATCATGCCTGACAACGATATCATCCATAATTCGTATCAAAATCGGTTGAAAATTGTTCTCACACGATCAATTTTTGAATAAAACTAAATATATATAAACTAAAACGTTGTTTACGTTTGTTTTGAGTCTTTTTATGTTGTCAGAAAATTAATTTGTTATTAAATTTCTGTTTGGCGCAAACATCAAAAGCAGTGGTGAATATGTTGAATATAAAGGGGGAAAATGTCTAAAATGAGAAAATTTGTGGCATTATTGTCCAAGTTGAATAAAAGTTGTCTAAGTTGAATAAAAAGTTGTCCAAATTGCGACTGCGACGCACACTAACAAAACGATTTTTACATCTACATTGACGGAGTTTCATGTCTTGTGGTCTATGGTTAATACCATGCAAAATAGGATTACAATTTATTCAATGCAATTTACAAATAATAAATAAAACCAAATTTTAGGGATGATCAAAAATGTCTTGTTCTTGCATCTTGTTCTTGCATTTTGTGCATTTTGAGCAACTGCAAGACTAACACTGCAAGAATTGCAAGAAAAGCAAGACTAGCGTTTTTCTATCATTTTAATGTATTTATTATGTTTTTAAGGTAATAATGAAATTCAAAAGAATTCATAGTATTACTAAATATCGAACAACAAGAAACAATGGGAAGCGTGCAAAATATTTATGAACGTTAACATGAATATAGATGTGTTTTTATTTTTTTTTGTTTGTTTTCAAGGCTAAAGAATATAAGCATCTTAAAATAAGGTCTGTGGAGCACTTTTGAAGCGGTAAATAGCTTCAAAAGTGCTTCAAAAAGTAGACAAAACAATGTTGTTTCTCTTTTCTTCGCTACGCTAGTTCATACATCAATTGTACATATGCACTGTGCTATTACATTATTATTTTGTTTTACTGATATACATAGTTGTACCCTACACTATGAGTGAAAGGGTATATTCAGTTTGGTACGCCGTTTGTAACACCCAGAAGGAAGCATCTCCGGTATGGAAAAGTATATATATTCTTGATCAGCATGACCTCCTGAGTCGATTTAGCGATGTCCGTCTGTCTGTCTGTTGAAATCCCTACTACTTTTAAAATTGAAGAGCTAGATAAATGAGACTTATACTTAGATTACTAATATACCTCGCTGTATGTGCGATAAAATTGGCGAAATCGGTCCATTGTGACCTATGATCCGACCACTTATGGTCAAATACCTCATATAAAATGTACATATAAAGATCAATTTTTATGTATACGTGCTTAGTTAAACTTTTTTGGTCAAATATATATTGACATCATGCTCAAATACATGATAATAATGTTTTCCGGTGAAAAGACTTGTGGTTCACAAAAAAAAAAATTGAAATTCGGTACACCTACCCATTTGTAAATATGCGTATCAAATGAATGGAAATTCTTCAGCGATTGAATGTTTGTAGTTATGACCTATATATCACTTTGAATGGTAACCACACATATGTGTAGGGTATTTATAGTCGGCTTAGACCGACTATAATTTTGATAATCCTAACTATCATAATTACACCTACTTTAAAATTTCCCATGTGATCTAACCTTCCCAACTGTTTTTTTTTGTTAATTTGTAAAATCATGAAGTTTTTCTTAAGTTAATTTCTATGTGCATTATTTCATTTAGCTTATAAAAACAAAAACAAAAATTATATGAACATTTTCACAGTGTATCTCAGTTAGCTGATATTGCTTTTTGTTTTTTTTTTCACAAATCCGTTTGATAGTGCAACAACAACAAAAATGCAAATAAAGCAGCATCCAAGCTTTTGATTGAATTTTTGGCGGGAAATTTGTTGTACCACAAAGAAAACTTGTTGCTGTTGCCACATTTATACTAAACGACGGACGGAACACGTTAAAAAAGACAAGAGACGACACGACACGTCCGTCCCCCATAAGTGCGTTGACGCATACGGATTTTTTAATCTCTGACGAAAACAGAAATATGCCTATACGAAGTATTCCTTATATTTATAACGAAACGAAAACTATTATATTAAAATTGTCTTACGAAAAAAGTATATATCACTTTTAAACGAATACGATTTCGTATTTACTTAAATGACAAATATTATAATGTTTTCAAAATTTCACAGAAAATTAGTACAACAAACAGTTTTCTGTGGTAAATTATTTTGTTTCAAATTTTTAGACGAAAATTGGAGCTTTTTATTGAAACAGATTTTTTCAAAATCATATTGTAAAATTTGTTTGAGAAAATTTGAAATAATTACGCTATTATGATATAAAATATGCATTACTATGTCGGTGACTCGGAAGGTTAGTGTTTGGGAATACAATGCATGCAACATGCATTGTATTCTAAACTAGTATTATGATTATTATTAAGACGTAGGACATGTCCATTTTTAGGATTTTCGAGGTAATTGGTTATTGTCTCTTTATTAAACGATTACAAATATTTATTACAATGCTGTAATATGTACAGATGTTATATGAAGGCCCCCATTATTCATGTTGAACAAAAGATTCCGTCGCAAAATTTGAATCATTTTTATATTCGTAGATACACAGATATACATGTGCATATTCGAAATATCAAAAACATAATAGAGTTCCTGACAAAACCACAAAACATATTATTTTTCTCATCAAAAACAATAACTAACTTTTATTCCGAACCTCCAAAAATAACATATTTATTTTCGTAAGGGAAAAAATATATAATAGTTTTCGTAAGGGGCGTCGATATGTTCATTTTATTTTATTATGGCCTTGAGATTTGGAATTGTCTCGTCAACATCACTTGATTTATACAATTATTTTTTATTAGTTAATTCATGTTCAAATATAATTAAAATTATTGTTGTTGTTTTTTTTTTTCGTCAGTAAAAAAAAATATTTTTTGTTGAAGAAATTGAAAAGATGGAAAATAAGTAACATAAATACAATTAGTGTTCGTTATTTGTCGTCTTAAGATATTTGTCGTCGATCTTTTATTTAAATTTTAAAAGTAAAATTTTGCAAGATTCTTGCATGCAAGAGCAAGAAAGATCATATGTTCCTATGCAAGAACAAGAACAAGAAGAAGATTACCATTTCTTGTCTTGTTCTTGCAAATGATCATCACTAGAAATAATAATATTTTAATTATATTTCTTATTAAACAGAATATAAAGAATTTTCTTATTAAACTGAATATAAAGAATAATAAAATCTGAGATCATTTAAGCACAATTCATATTATTTGCAAAAATAAAAACCAATTCCAAATTACAAATTTAAAATACATATTAATAATGATAATCGTTTAATTGTGTTATTAAATATAAACATAAAAAAGCAAAAAATAAAGATTATAGCACAGATAAAAATGCAAAAATATTAAAATATATTTTTATAGCTTTAGTTACCAATAAAATAACAAAATATAGTAGAAAGTAATTCGAAATTTTAGTAGAACTAAAAAAATTTGTTATTTACAAAAATATACATTTACATTTATAATACATATTTAAAATAATAATCATTAATTTAAGTCACCAAAAAATTATAAATCCAAATCATAAAAGCCAGAATGTCTTTAAATCTGTACAATTTTACTTCTACTATTGTACAAATCATCATGCACCGGGCTTAAAAGCTAGAATTCTATAATAATATTTTTTACAATACAATGCATTTTGTGCAGATGTCCAGTTAGCATGTAAATCATGAAGCAGCTTTCGCACATTTTTTCAATAACTAACTGCAGAGTGCACATCATATTACATTGAAATTATTTTATAACACACCTTTCATCGCTAGGAAAACGGTGCAACTTGCTCCATCCAGTGTACCCGTAAACGCACTTCTTCGACAGCATGGTTTGCTGGCTTTCTTCCACTGAAATTTGTTGTCTTCAATAGTTGAGGAATTAGATAAGGATCCAGCTATTTCCCACTTCAACTTAAGTACTTCATTTTGAACCAAAATATTGTAATCTGAAATAAATAAAAATAACATTAGTCTCTCGTTAAAGTGATTTATTATTAAACAGCTGTTTGGCGCGAACGTCAAAAAACGTGGTGAAGAATGGTGGATATGTTGAATATATAGAGGGAAAAATGCTTTTAGTGTTTTTGTATATTTTGTTTCGCATATATTCTGCTTCTGCTTTGAAAGTGCAAGAATACAAATGTAAACACAGCATCCAAGCTTGTGATCTATTTTTTGGCGGGAAATTTTTGGTACAGTAAGAAGTTTTTGTTGCCAGCTGGAGGCTGTACTAGTATACAAACATGTATTGTGTGTGTCATGTGTCTGTTTGTTGTCATGCGATGTATACAGGGTATTTTTGTGAGTTTCAATATAAAAACCCATGGTTGAACTATATACTGGTTAGTTCATCTAGACAGATAGTTGGCATACAGAATGTTGAGAATGTCAAGAAAAAAATATTGAAAATTTTAGCACTTAATTTTACTATTTTATTAAAATTTCGATGGTTCATTTTGAAGTCCTGGAGATCTTAAAACTATTTTAAATGTTGTGTTTTGTTGATGTTCAAATTTTGAGTTTTTGTGAAATTGTAAACCAAGCATTGATGTTCTGTTTTACATTTTTCGTAAACAAATGTTGAAACTTTCAAACAGATTTCAAAAAAAAAAAGTAAATGGCGCCTGAATTTTAAAAATAACTTAACCTGTCTATACCTCAACCATGATAAAATCCAAGTTTAACAATTAAAAAATTAAGGACAACAAAATTATTCAGAGAAAACCGACTTCAGTTTGCCATGTCTCGAATAATTCTTAAACTCAATCCGAGAAAAAATTCGATTCATTGTGGCATCGGTTCAAGTTTTTTCTGGCTCTCGATTATTCTTCATTTAATTCGAACATATCGTCAATGTAGAAGTCACCAACTACATTTTAAAAATTTTAATAATAGGTTTACAAAAATACTTTTTATCCGACGATGTCTAATCTATTAGACCGACATTGTCATACATTAATGAGAACATGGTATTTAAATTGTTTTAATTTTTATAGTATTAACAAAAATATATTTTTGTAAAAATTGTATTAGCAAATCTTACCACCTCGACGATATGCATATTGTAGAAAATGCTTTTCTTATTTTATTTAAATACCAAGTTACAGATTTAAACGAATAGAAAACATAACGAAATGCTCTATATCCTGAAATGGATTGGGCACGAATCCTTATTTATACAATCGAACCGTTAGCAACTTCGGTCCAAAAACCTACAATCACCTCCGTGTTGCTGTTCAAGGAAAGGTTATACAATACAAAAAGTATAATTTCATTAAATTTAATAAAAAAAAACCGCTGTGTCGAAACTAAAAACCAAGGATTGATTGAAACCTAAACGAATAACGGTTTTGATTTCGGTTTTTTCCACGTTTCGGTTTCGGTTACGGTTTCGGTTTTATGTTTTTACAACGAAACGGTTTCGGTATACCGGTTCCATGTTACGGTTTTGATTTCGGTTTATGTATAAATTTTATTTTTTCCATATTTTTCAAATAATTTAACATTGTTTATATGGTGCAAAGTTATGTTCAAATTATGATATTGGGGTAAAGTGGGAAACGTAATTTAAACAATGTTTATTATTATTTTAGTTAAAAATATTGTGTTTTATTAATTATTTAATTGATTACGCCAAGAAAAAATTTTAATTTAAAATTTCGCAACCACAAACCAATGAAAAGCAATTTTTTGACATAACCTGAGATATGATCTGAATTGCAAAAAAGAAAAATTTTGTCAGTGAACTGCAATATATGTAAAATAGTGTTGATCATATGCAAGAGCAAGTCAAGAAATGGTAATCTTGTTCTTGTTCTTAAACGCTGAGTCTTGCTCTTGCATAGGTACATATGATCTTGTTCTTGCAATACCTTTCTTGCTCTTGCTTGCAAGAATCTTGCAAAATTTTACTTTTTAAATTTTAAATAAAAGATCGAAGGCAAATATCCTAAACTGCATATTAATTATGAAAACGAATAGAATTTGAACACTAATTGAATTTAAGTTACTCATTTTCCATATTTTCAATTTCTTCAACAAAAAATAAATTATTTTTCTAACAAAAAAAAAATTAATTATATTTTAACAAGAATTAATTAATAAAATATAATTGTATAAATCAAGTGATGTTGACAAGACAATTCAAAATCTCAAGGCCATAATAAAATGAACATAATATGTTCAATGTATATTATACATTCATAATAAATATAAGGAATATTTCGTATAGGCATATTTCTGTTTTCTTCAGTGATTAAAAAAAATCCGTATGCTACACGCACCGTATGTAAAGATAACACAAATAATATCTTGCAGGGTAACATTTTTTTTTTGCGAACACAAACTTAAACGCATACGCTACAAAGCGAACACTAACAGAAAGAAGAGAATACAACAATAACGAATTACGATTCGTATATACACACTTTCACAACGACAACTCTTTGTTGCTATCCGGTATCATCGCATGGCAACAAACAGACGCATGACAACAGACAGACGCATGACAACGGACAGACGCATGATAGCAGACAGTCCCATGACACCACACTTCATGTATGTATCTAGTACAGCTATCTAGTTGGCAACAACAACGAGTTTTCTTTGTGGTTCAAAAAATGTCCCGCCAAAAATTCTATCAAAAGCTTGGATCTGCTGCTTTATTGTCATGCTGCTTTATTTGCATTTTTATTGTTGTTGCACTTTCAAACGAATCAGCGGAGTTGTGTAAAAGAAAAACACTGTGAAAATGTTCATATATTATTATTTTTGTTTTATAAGTTAACTGAAATAATGCACATAGAACTTGACTTAAGTAAAATTCATGATTTTACAATTAACAAAAAAACTATGTATAAAAATAAAACAAAAATAATAATGTGCATAGCACAGTGCATATGCACAATCGATGTACGAACTAGCGTAGCGAAGAAAAGCAAAAAAAAACATTGTTTTGTCTATTTTATGTTATTGAAGCGACTTTTGAAGCACTTTTGAAGCTATTTACCGCTACAAAAGTGCTTCACAGACCTTATTTTTAAGATGCTTATATTCTTTAGCCTTGAAAAAATGTTGGGAACTCAAAATTTTATTAAATGACATTTTACTTAAAATCTTCTATATAAAATAAAATATGTTTTTCCGTTTCTATGTATAGGTACTTTTTAAAAACCGTTTTAAACCGGTATAAAACCGAAACCGTTTATATCGGTTTTGGATATCGGTTTATTTCTGATTTTCGTATAACGGTTTCGGTTTTAAAAATGAAACGGTTTTAAACAGATATCGGTTTCGGTTTCAATCCTTGCTAAAAACCCACCAAAAAACACACGTACAATTTTTTTCGAGTTTTATTTTTTAAAACCCACCAGATTTAGCGGGAAATCCACCAAGTTAGCATCACTGGTTTTTGTTGCCTAGTGTGTTGTACTAGTGTGCAGACTTGTAGTGTGTGTGTGTCATGCGTCTGTTTGTTGCATATACGAAACATTTTAGTGATAGGTTTGCATATGGCCCAAAACGCAAAAAACGAAACCACAGAAATTTTATTTTTTTTTAATTTTGCAGGTTTTTTATTACATGTAGTTTGTACACATCCTAAAGTAACGATCGACACAAATATCGACGCAAAATAATTTTTTGCATCGTGAATTTAGCACAGTTTGTTGGTTGCCTCCTGAAAAATAAAAATTAACAAAAATACAATGCTCAACAAAACGGTGTGTTGAATTCAATTAATTGTATTTGTTTCGTGTTATCCACTTTTCTTAAATAGTGTTAAGAAAACTGAAAATAACTAAATAAATTAATTGAAGAAAAAATATTATTAGCATTTTAAACTAAAAAGAATTTGACCGCATTTTTTTAAAGTTACGTAACAAACAAAAATTCCAAAAAGTTTTTACCATAAAATCTAACACGTCAATATAAGTGAAATACCTAATTTTATTCGAGTAATTTTAGTCTATTTTATAAAGATAATAAAAAAATTTAGCAGTGTAATTATTAATGTCTGTGTACAGATCCAAAAAGTATTTGTAACATTTTTTTATTGATAATCAAATATTATAACAATTTTGATTTTCAAACCTTAAACATATGTTTGATGTTCAGGAAATCCTGAGCAAGGCTCAGAGAAACAAGAATTACATTCACAAATTGAAAAGGTTGAAGAAATTTGATGATTTCAAGAAACAAAGAGCATTTGCCCAGAAGGAGGTGCGAAAAATAAAGAAGTAGGGAGAGTTCGAAAAGTATCCGTGATATTGCGCCGCTCCACCGAATTCAAGTGATTGATGGAGCAATCTTCACTATTAACACATCAAAACAAGGATTCGATTTATAATTTGTATTGCATTCCACTTTGTAATTAATTATACCCTACACCTAGGAAGTACAGGGTATAATATGTTTGTGCAGATGTTGTAACGCCCCTTAGAAGGCGTGGCCGATATGGAAAAGTATATATCAGTGATGCATTTAGCGGGTATAAAGGTAGATTTTTACCCAATGCAAACCTCCAAACCCGTACTTACCCGATTTTTTACCCAATTGAAATGGATTTCCCACTATAATTTTGTTTTACCCTTTAAAAATATGTCAGCAATAATGTTTTTGCACAATTTAATTTTAGTCATTAAACTCAAATGAAATTATTTTGAAGTTATTTTTCAAATGAAATAAGTACTAAAAATGTGAATTTTAAAAGTGAAGAATCGAAAGTTCATGATATTTTAAAGAAGTCCAAATATTTATTAAATTTTGTTTTTAAAAATTTTCTTTAACCTAATGGATTTTCTCAAGAGTGACAATATTTTGACATTTAAAAACATATATTGGAGAGTCTGTCATAGATAATAAAATTGATTGTTATAGTTATTTTATTTAAAATATTATTGATGCATTTTTGTAAAAAAAATAGGAACAAAGTTAATTTTAACAATAATTTTTTATTTGAAATTGAGAACCTGGAACCAACTCTTGCAATTTCCGGATTGATTCCCTCTATTTGCATCTAGCCGAACTATTTGGTTCCGATTTAGAAAGAACCAACACAGAATGGCGAACGCTTCCGTTTGTTCCTGAATTAAATAATATCAAAAATTTTATTATATTGATTTAAGTGATAGATTCTAATGGCTATAATTCATAACCGAATCTAACAATAATACTAAGTTCCGTATTTGTTTTGCCACACTCAACTGCTGAGAGAATTATTTCTTTACGAAATGGTAAACACAAAAAAAAATATACTCCATATTTTAATATGCTCTTTAACAATAGTTTTACGGGAATTCCTTCGCTCTGAAGAAACATGTTCCGTAAAATGGGAACCAAACCAAAATATACATAGTTTTAATGATTCGAATACACTGTTTAACGTAGACCAATTTAATACCAATTAATACAGAAAATGTATTCTTTTTAAATGTAGGGATTACTGGGGTAAATTGACAAACATTTTGATTTGCCGTCAAAAAACACATTAAAATATTTTTTAAAGTTATTTAGGACAATGTAATTTTTGTATTAACAGACTAATTTACTAATTTTAATTGATTTGTGGACTTTTTTTTTAAAACCGCTAATATTTTGACCTCTTAAAAAATCCTGGAGTAAAGTGGGAAATGGTAAAATTTTTAAAATCAGGCAAATAATAGTTTTTTTTTTATGTATATTTACAACATAAACAGTATAAATACATTCAGAATATATAAAACATATTAATATAATGCACACAAATATGTATGATAATAAAAAAATGAATGTGAAGGAAAAATCGTGAATATTCACAAATATCTACCAGAAATAATATAAAAAAAATAGTACTCGCCTCCATTAAATCTGCTCAAACACTTTCCCAAAAAAAAAAAATGGCTTCCGACATTATTCTATTTTCTACATAGCTTAGTATCATTTAATCTACCTTAAATTATGTTTGTTTTTTTTTTAAACAGATACTTATTTAATTGAAAACGTCCAAATTACATAGTTTTGTAAAGCAAATACTTCTACTCTAAAAAACTTGTTCAATACATGTTATTCACTTGTTCCCGAAAAGCAATAATAAGCCACAAATTTGATTAAAATCGTGGATGATAAAGTGGATGCCATATTAAGTAACACATGGCAGTAGTTTTTGTATGTCTAAAAATGCAATTACATTTAAAAAATTGCAATTTCCCACATTACTCCATTTCCCACTTTACACCACGATCCCCTATTTATTTTTTATAAAATGTAAAAAACCAAGGGATCTTCTAACGTAAGATGATAATTATTATTAACTGTAAATGTTATGTATTGAAATGTTATGTATTCCATAGTCGAGTGCGACCGACTTTAAGTCCAACCCATGTTACTTAACTTTCCGCACTCGTTTTAAAAAAAAATATTAAGTGCAATAAATAACTAGAGTTTGCTGATTACTTCGAATGCATTCCAATTTTTTCGAACTTCTTGAATGTCCAATTGTAACACCACTGAATTATCTTTTGTTAAAATAAACAAATTAAATACATTTGTTATGCTTAATTTTACTCTTTATGCTCACGTAGATCGCACAGGAAGCGTAATAGATATTTCGTGTAACGTAGCAAACACACTATTCTTGCTAATATAGAACAAAAAAAATTGACATAATTAAAATGTAATATATTACTTTTATTCTGCAGCTTAGAAAGTATGCAATTCATGTTGAAACTAGTCCACCAGAAGAGCAGACTCTTTAAAACCTACTTCCAAAATGATGAAACGTAACAAACAATTTTAAACGTGCATAACTCCTAAATAACAAGGTATACAAACAATGTTATATAGATAAAAATCTTACCACAGAAGTGTACTTTTAGATACATTTATAAAAAATATTAAAAGTATTTGATTCCGTATGTTTTCGGAGCAATATATGTTGAAAAATGCGTATAAATGTAACATGATAGGCTGCGTTTTTGTAAATATGTAACTTTATTTTTTGAGTTTCAGAACAAAAGTCAATCTCGTTATCTCAACTATTAAAGGTAATCTCTTTCTTTATTTATATAGACGATATCGATCGAGATTTTGAATTGTCTCGTCCGCATCACTAGATTTATAGTAATTTGTTTAAATATGATTAATTTGTATGTTATAGGTTCTAGTGCTACTAAAATATATTCTTTTGTTCAAGACATTGAATAATGTGGAAAAAATAACTTTAATTCAAAAACCAAAATTAAAACCGTAACTTGGAATCTTTATTCCGAAACAGTTTCGTTATACAAATTTAAAACCGAAACCGTAACCGTAACCTAAACCGAAACGAGAAAGAAAACCGAAATCGAAACCTTTATTCGTTTAGCTTTCAATCCTTGCTAAATATACAGAAAATTGAATTTTCGTTCCGAGCCCTGGTCTGGAACTGAATCGAAACTGAGCGGAATTTTATCCAACATATGACTGCATCAATTGCTGCTATGACTGAGCAAATTCTTTTTCAACTGTTGTGGTCACCTATGTCCGCGAACAATTAATACAACCAGCGTGCAGCTGTATCCATCTGAAGCCACATGCATTTCATTTATTAAACTTATGAGAGCGCTGAATTTCTGTGGTGAATTAAAAATTAAATGAAATAAAATTATTGGAATTTACGTTAAACTCTGTGGCGCTTAAACAACGCATAGTGGGACATTAACCACTTTCTGGACAACATTTTGGATTCAGTTGCTCTTGTCAAAAAAAAGCGTCCATTGAAAATGGAGACTGACACTTTCACTTCTGAAAGTTCAATAAAGAAATTGTAAAATACAAAAAATATTGATGTGTAAAAAGATTTATAACCATAGATCTGATTTCCTCAACACCCTTAGAAATAATTTGTACAAATGTAGTACCCTACTAATCTATGTAAAAATTAAAATTTTAGACCTATAGCTTAAATAATTCCCCAAATAAGGCGGCTTAAAGGGAAACATATTTAAAAAATCACTATCTCTAATATGACATATGATTTTTGTATCCAACGGTCAAAAGTCATTATTATATGATCTAGATTTTGGGAAGATATTTCTCAAAAACCCTTATTTTTCAAAATTTCAAAAAAAAAAAATGTTATTTCATTTGTGTACTCTTTGTATGTAAACTACTTTTTGAGATAAATGCACCTTTGTGATTTTTTATTTATTTTTAAATTTTTAAACCGAAATATTTCGGAAATCATAAAAGCTGAGAGAACAAACATGTGCATTTTTATCAATTTTAAAGCGGATGACTATACGTGAAATTGATAAAAATTGGTTATTATTTTATTGAATTAAAATGGAATATCTCAGGTCTGTAAAAATGCAGTAAAACAGCGTTTACAGTTATTAATTTTGTGATACTGCTTTCTTTTTAAATGACTTCAAAGGATAAGAATTTTTGAAAAATATTGTTATGAAAAGATGTAATTTGCCCAAGGCAATTCAGTGCACTAAGCAATGTGTTAGAAAGAGACGGAAGATCATTTAGCGCACTGAGACAATGTGCGAGAAAGTGATGAAAGATCAACATATTAAAACACATGAGTGCGAACGAGATGCAAAAAGCATGTAGCATACACGAAAATTGGAGAAGCATGTCGAACCGTGTCGAACTGATGCATTCAGTATATAAGGGCGACGCATCTGAGACACAGCACTTCAGTTGTGTTTTGATAGTGAACTTGTACGTCTCGTGAGTGAACATTGTTAAGCTAAATTGTAGAAATTCAGCAGTTGATATACGTGATTATTCTATAAGTTATTATTTAAATAAATAAAGTTAATTAATAGTAGTTTAAATAATACTAGTTAAAACCAAATATTAGTGAGTTTTTATTTTGTACACAATCCAGCGAAAATATTTATTAAATATGTATGTACTTATTAAATATTAATACATTTGGAGTCAAATTAAAGAGAAGAAATAACGAAAAAGTTGGAAAAAAGACTTAAATAAACATATCTGTGTTTTAGAGTATGTGATCCTACATATTTTCTGGACCAAAAACATAATTTGAAGTAATCCTGTGAAACTTTTAAGTCCTTTAAAAAAGTAACAGGTCTACGAAATGAAAAACTGAAAATGCAGTATTTCTTCGTTTGGTTTCTAATTTAATAGGACACCATATAGAGGGAACACAATGGATCAACTTTGGTCTAAGTGGTCGACAACTCAATGATTGCCGACAATTCAAAATCTAACCTAATTTAAGATCTACATATATCATTTGGTTCATTTGTAAGAAACATTTTCATTTTTTGTCGGACTGTGCATATTTCACTATTTTATAAACATTTGGTATCGTAAAAGGGGGAGTGTGCCTCACTGGCATTCTTATGATTGATAAGTTAATGACATTTTAGAACCATATACACACAACAGGCTGAAAAAAATTTGGAAGAATATGGATAACTTTTTCTCTAATAGGAATAATTGATATGTTTCGTCCGCAAGTTGATCTCGCCAATTGTTATGATAATTTGGTTGCGGATATTACTTATGCATTCGAACAAAAATACAAAATTTGGTAACCCTACGTTTGGTATTTCCGACCAAAACTTCTAAACAAAACCAAAACACGGATTAAAATAAAAGGTTCAGGAACCGAACAATTTAAAATTTTTCTGAAAGCCAAAATATATCTCTTTGATGACTTTCTTCGATTAAAAAAAAATACAATTTTTGGGGGCAAAAAATTATGCATTCAATGAATTATCTTAAACCGCGAAGTAAAATAATTTAAAAATGCAAAGCTCTTCTAAAAGGCTAAACAAATCTCCCCTGATGTCTTTTTTATGGTTTTTAAAAAAATTGCATTGTAACATTTATATTCCAAGATTTAAATTGGAGTTTGTTAGATAGTGCTATATTCTAAAAATGGGAGAAATCGGGAGGAACTTTTTATATAACAAAGTTCAGTGTGAAATTGTGGTTTAACTTCATTCGTTTTCGACGAAATTATTTATGCTGCCTATGTCCCATAGTGCAACGTGGTGCGGTGTTAATGCCGCAAGTGTTGCGCGACCGAACTTAAACGATTTTAATTCTTTTGTGTATTTTGAGGTTTTCAATACGACGTAAACGCATGTAAATTAATTTTTCCCAATAAGTTTGGCTATGAGAACTTTTACAAATGATTGCAATATTAAATTTTTTTTTTGTAAATATTAACAATAAAATAAGATAGCAAACAGAACCACTTTGTGTAAGTGGATCTTATAATAAACCACAAAACATTTGTGAGGCTGTATAGCTGTTGAAATGTTCAGCCTTTGGCCATTTTCGAAATAAATTTAAATCTGTCACAACTCGGTATGAATTCAAAGCCTTTGAATCCTGCAGGCAACTAAAATAAAGTATTACAATTTCCATAATTGAATTTAGAATAATTGATTTTTGTTGTGTGTCGCTATCAACAACATAATCTGTACAATTGTGCTATGAGAACAAAACATATTTTGCTTACCCCAAAATATTTTTTATTAATTTTATTAAACTAATAATTTGGCAAACTTTTGTAAATTTCTTTTCCAGGAATATTTTTAAATGTTTCCTAAGGCAACATTAGAGTTTTAGGATGATTGTACAGAGTAACCATTTGACAAACATTTTTGACACAAGAAATAAAATGTTATAAATTCTTATGGACTATCCAACAGTGGCGTCTTCAGTATTTTCCGTAGACGACCTGTTACAACACTCAAAATTAAGCATGCACTCAGAAAAAAGTTTCCTCATAATAAGGAAAATGAACTAGAAATAGCGTTAAGGAAAAAACGTCCTCATTTTTAGAAAATTTTCCTTATAATAAGGAAAAAATTCCTTTTAATGATGAAATTTTTGATAAAATATATTAAATTTTAAGAGAGAGTTCCAGAAAATACGCTCATACAAATGAATTCTTTTTTTATTTTAATTCATTCGGATTAGTATTTTCAACTCCTAAATTTATAATGACTCAATATTTTCATGAAAAACGAAAATGAAAAAAAAAAACGTTTTTTCTTTAAATATATCGACCCCTATATTAAAAACCCAAAAATTGGTTAGAACTTTCCGATGTGTCGAATAAAAACATCGATGGTTTCAAGAGAACACTGATTTCGATAATTTAAAATGCAACGATGCTTTTTTTTTACGTAAAAAACAGTCATTCAATATCTCGAAAAAATACATTGATGGATCGAATGGATTCTGAGGCCACATCGCATCAGAAAGCATCGATGCATCGAAAATATGGAGTTCTTTTAAAACATTGATGTATTTTGGACATATTAGTTTGGCATCTAATATTTTACAGCTTAAAACGAACGGTTTTATAAACTATTTGTAATGTGACTTTTTCCATATAATATAATTAATATTCAGCCTTATCGTGAATAAAATTCCTCAGGGAATTGGAGGAAAATAGATATCGTGAACAATATTCGAAAAGGGAAAAAATGTTTCCCCAAAAAAAACTACGTATCATGAACAACATTTTGGAGGAAAAATTACCCCTGTTTCGCCGAAAAAATTCCGCCACTTTTTCATCGGGGAAAAGAATTAATTAAAAACAAAACACACTTTGGCTGCATTCAGCGACCTCAGCAGTTGCGAAACTGCTCAGTAACTAATCGCTCACTGTTACTTAATGCACCGCTATCTCAGCTGTCAATTTACAAATTAATTTATTATTAATATTTTATTAAAGTTACATACAACTTTTTAATTGATTAAAAACATATTTCCAATCTAAATTCCATTTTTGTTTATAAATATTTGAGTTAAAATGTCATCAATTGTCATCGATAACAAAGTCAGCGTAAATGTAGCTCAACAGCTCCACAACTGCTGAGGTCGCTGAATGCAGCCTTTAATTAACTATACTTTTATTTATAATATGTTAACAAATATTTATGGATAACACCAAAATTATTAAAATAAAAGTTATTTACATATTTCTGCACAAATAAATTACAGATATATTCAACCACTGCAAAAACTTCACCGGCTGGGGAATATCTTAATTTTTTTTAACTCTTGAAAAATTAACGCAATCTAATCACAACATTTTCTTAAATGAAAAACTACAATTAAGAGTCATTTTATATACCTTTAATAGCAGTTTAACATAATTTTAACTTCAATATTTATTTTAACAACACAACGCAATTTTATCCAACAACACTGTTTGACATTTGGCAAAACAGCTGATTTAGCGTTGCCTGATGTTCAGTTCTAATTGCAAATTAAACTTTTATTGAGTTAAAAAAATGTGAAATTTGTGCATAAAAGTATAGTTAACTGCAAATAATAAAGATCTGTATACATATTTTATATCTGAACTATTATTTTACAACTTTATTATCTGAAATTCTAAAGATAACCAAAAAAAAAACGTAATAAAAAAAATCTGGCCATATTGTAAAACTGCATTCAAATTTCGAACAAAATTCCGGAGGAATTGCTGTTCCTGGGAGATTGACGATACCAAAAAATTTTACCTGGGCACAAAAAATTCCGAGGGAATAGAATATTCCCCAAGTCTTCTCGATAAGGCTGATTGACTTGATTGAGCAATAAAAATAAGTATTTTCCGTAACAATTGTAGCATACAACGATAAAATATTTTTGCTGTAAAATGAAGTAGCGAAAACAGATGCACGCTTTGAGTCCGGCTCTGGCTCGTCGGGGGGTAGGGGTCTTGTTTTCTCTACGTTCTTTTAAGTTTTTAGCTACACTATGAAAATTAAATGCGTGCGATGATTTGAAAATTAAGAAGGAGTGAAAAGTAATGAAAAGTAATATTAATAAAATGAATAGAAAGAATACAACCGCAACATTAACATGCTAAATAATAATGATTGTTTAAAGATGTTGATGTAAACAACCTTTTGCCCTCCCTACCTTGACCACCTAAAACAAAAACCATTCTTTTAAGAATTTTTTTTTTATTGCTAGGGATCACCACCTAGCAATAATAATTCACAACAAAATCTAAACCGAAATTTCCGAAATCAAACAAAACCAAAAATTTAGTACATCATATTAACAATATTTATTACAAAAATTTAAACCAAAAAAAAAACTTATCAAAAGTATTAAATCTATATGCACTTCAGCGTGCGATACGCATGGATAAATGAGGAAAATATATGATTGTTGAATAATATTCATTATAAATACATTTAAAAACGGGACACATTTTAATGCAGTTTATAGAAAAACTTAAAATTATTTAAATTATTATTTAAATAAGTTAAATCAAAAAAAAACAAATCATTATATATATTTTATTTTTAAATATTATTAAATATTATTAAAATTTTTGTAAGTGGTTTCAAAGTCAGTATGTATATTTTTTTTTAGATTGGCATTAACGTTTATAATTTCATTGTGCAAAAATTTGACTTTTTATTTTATTGTTATATTTATTAAGTTTTATATTTATTTACTCATTTTAAATTATTTGAATAAAATTCTTTCAAAATTAATTTAAATTTATTTTATTTATTTATTGTTTTATGTTTCATTTTTTTTTTCTTCTTATTTATAAAAAAAATATTTTCAATAACCTTTATTGTTATTGTTTATTTAAAATTTTAATTTGTAAAACATTATTATTATTTTTTTTTAAACACTTTAAATTTTTTTTATGCTGTTCACCTTAATTTAGCAATCATCACCTAATTCAATATATTCAATATAATTCAAAAAACTTAAAACTTCAATATTCGCCGCATCGGAGAAAGATCTTTCTTAAAGTTGCTCTCTTGTTGCTGCTGTTCTCTCTACATAGGTGATGGTGGCTTAGAAATTATCATGATTGTTAATGTGTACTCTCGCAACATGTTGCTAAGAACAATTTTTTTTTTTTTTTGGTGTTAAATACCCGCAATGCTTACGCACAATATGAGCAAATGTTTCGCTCTCTTTATGTATTATGTTACACTTTGAAACCAAATAATTTTTGGAAAAGATTTTTAAATATATTATTAATTGAAAAAAATTCCTAATTAAATAAAGATTTTTAATTCACTTTCTTCTTTCTTTTTTTTTTATATACTATGATACATAATGAGGGAAATAAAAATGAATGTTATCTCAAATTATAACAAAATGTTAATTTATGAAACTGTTATACAGCATGGCAAAAATATATGTTAACACAGAAAATTATTAGCATACACAAATTTTAAATTTACATTCGCTCATTATGTATTATGTATATAAAAAAAAAACCGTTTCATAAAATAACGCTGCAATCATGCGATTTTTGACAAACATATTTTTTTTTCTTTATGTATATGTATTATGCATGATTTTAAATATTAATAGTGCATGCTTTTCACCATTTTTAAGTTTTAACTGTTTCCTTTAAATATTAACTAGTTTTAAGTATTAACTATTTTAAGTATTTTAAAATTTTAAATATTTTTAGATTTACATATTTTTAAGTATTAATTTTTTCAACTTTTTAGACTTAGGCACTTTAAAGCATTTTTATTTATATTATGAATACTTTAACTTTTCGCAAACACTATTAATATTTAATTTTATTTTTTTTTAATTAATTTATTTTCTTGGTTTTAAACCGATAGTTTTTAATTTTAACCTTTCTAAATTGTATTTTTTTTATTTTTTTTTTTTTATTTTACACTCACTTATTTCAAATTCGCAACCAAAATAATTTTTGTTTTTTTTTTTTTACAGTAAGTTAGTAATATTTTCTTTTAGAACTTTGCGAATTGCACTTATGGGAGGTACTTCTCTCGTTCCTACTTCGCCGGAAGTAGGCGTGGCTTTTAAACTAGTTATTTCTTTTTATTTTTATTTAAACTTTTGCAATATTCGACTTTTTTTTCACATTTCCGGGATTTTTTATTTTTTTTTTATTGATTTTTGGCGTTGCGCACCTATCGTGGTGAGTGCCGACGTCGTCGCGATGAAGATCTGCAGAGACTGACCTCTGCTGCTAACTTTCGCTCTTAATTTGGCGTTTCTTGTTCGCACAATGCGTGCACTTAGCAATTTAATTGTTGTTATATTACATGCAATTGGTAAAATAATGAGAGTGATTAGGTGCCAAATCTGAGAGAATTAAATTTATTTTTATTTTAATTAGAGAAATAAAAAAAATCGAAATAAAATTACCCGATTTGGTAGATGGCACCAACAAAAATATTAGGAGTTTTCCGTAAGAATATTACTTTTAGCCAATGCCCATGAGTTTTCTATTAAATTTAATTATATTTTAATAAATTCTATTTTAATAAAAAATATGAAAACTCACATTTATGCAATATATTGTTCCAGCTTAATTTAATTCCTTTTTAACGTATGTAATACCGTTTGCACCGTTTAGCACAAAATTCAAATAAATTTCTTTTTCATATTACTGAAAATAACTTTATAAAATGTTATATTTGATTTTAAAACTATGGCCTGAACTGCGTGTTCATTTGGCAAATTTCTAAGACGGAAAGACTGAATAATTTTCATTCTTCTACGAAAATAGTTCGGTTTTCAGAAATACCAATTGCATGATAAATGAATATTAAGTAAATTTGGAGTTAAAGAATGCAAAAATGAGCAGTCAAAAGCAAGGTGAATAGCGTAATACGACAACTAGATGGCGCCAGTATAAAAATACGATTTACAAGAAAAATTTGAAAATTTGATTTCCGCTACTGCAAGCGCCATTAAACAATATCGGTGGCGATCTCATCTCTGTTTAATTTTAATAAAATCTCCGCCTGAATTTTAACGAAATTTCTTCAATAAATGTCCATTGTTTCTATAATTCGAATAACTGAACCCTTTATTTAAACGAAATGTTTCCAATTATGTCACTTTAATAATATCCCTTTACGATTTTTGTTCATAAACTATACGCGATAGAAATTGACCGTTAACAAGGACGATGGGCGAGTATAAGATTTTATTCAAAATTGTTGAAATTTTAGGACGACATAAATAGATACAATCTCTAATTTTTGAGTCTATTACGATCAAAAAAAAAATTTATGCAGATGGTAAAAAATAAAAATATGGATTTAAAGTATTTTTTAAATTCATCTGCAATAAGCGAACACATAACATTATTTTTTTTGTACTCAAGTTTTTTGTGGTAATCTCTGGCAGTACAATGCCCTATTACAACTTTGGGAAAAAATTTCGATCCGCCATTTGTTCAGACATTGACCAGTTGTCCTATGGCAACCCTACACAGAAAAAAAAAATCTTCAATATGATGAATTTATTCATAAATATTATGAATTTTTTCACCAACTACCAGATTCATCATGCTGATACCACCGTTCATTAAATGACATATTAATGAATGCATTCATTATATATATGAACCAAATATTCAATACAATGAATTTGAATTGTTATATTGATGAATTTGTTCATAATATTTTGTCAAAAAAAAAATTTTATATAATAATTCGAAAAAAAAGTTTTGTAAAAATTTTAAAAAAATTTAAAAAAATTATCCAAAAAAAAATGTGCGGACAAAAAAAAATGTCCCGAAAAAAAATTTTCGAAAAAAAAAAAATTGTTCGAAAAACAAAATTTGTTCGAAAAATTTTTTTTTTTAAAAAATCGAAATTTTTATAAATATAAGTTTTTATTAATAAAAAATAGTAATTATAATAAATATATTATAAAACATTTTACTAATTTATGCATGTCGATAAGCATTATATAAGAGCATTATATAAGAACTCACATACAAGAACTACTTGAGAACTGAGAAGTACGGCAAAAAATGAATGAAAAAAAAATATGTTGATAGAAAATTGGTTTAATGAACAGCGTTTTTCAATATGATGAACATATATGTTGTATTTTATATTTTTGTTCATTAATATGATGAAACGTATTCTTTACATACAGTTCATCATATTGAAGAACACATTTTCGACAGTACCCAGCGTTCTTCATATTTATGATAGCATTCATAACATTGATGGCGTTACTCATTAATATTATGAATGGTTCTTCAATACAATGAATCATGGGTTGAAGAACGGAATTCATCAATATGATGTATATTTTTTTCTCTGTGTACAACGCTGCCTACTTTTAGCCCTCAATAAAACTCAGATTAATGCTCTCAACACATAATTCATAACGACTTTTTGGTGGATGAATGTGTTAAGTACCCCCAATAACGGTTAATACCAGATCGTCGCTGTTTGTGAAATATCCAATTAATCCTTAATTTAATGAGCTCAAAATGGGAACAACAGATGGAAATAACATTATTAAGTATAAATAAAATATGTGTAATAAAATAAACAAAAAGTAGTTTAAATTTATAATTATAAAAAATAAATAAAAAAAGTAAGTAAAGATAAGCGTCGGTGGCTCAAGGTTAGTGCGCTGGACTGCGAGCCGAAAGGTTCCAGGTTCAAGCCTGGACTGGGGCTAACAACATCTTTTCATAGAACAAATTTGTCTATACCGTGCTACCTCTCAGCAGTCATTAACAAACCTACGAGAGTAAAACATTGCCTATGGAAAGCTCTCACCCGCCGTTCGGATTTGGCTATAAACCTTTTTTTAGCAAATTTTTTAAGAAATTTTATTTTATATAGTATTTAAATCTTCCTAATCAAAAACATTCATAATTTAGACAAATTTCTAAAGAAACTTTTCACGAATTTTCAACACAACATTTTTTCGTAAACTTTTGACAATAGTTATCACTTCATAGTACAATGAGAATCACAAATGTGGTGAATTGATGAAAAACCTTTCACTTCACTGAACATAAATATTTTTGAACGAAAATAAAAATATGTTTAGCTGTCATTATAATAATGTTTTGCAATGCAATAATACTTTTGTTTGCATGAAGCTCCAAAGTGCCTTTTTTGTACGAGTACAAAATTTTCTTATTTCGAGACACTTCTTGTCGTCCTTCACCCAATTCGATTTTGTATTTATCGCATCAATATCATAATTTTTTCTTTCAATATTGTTCCGATTTCACATTTTTTAAATTTTCTTTTCTTTTTTTTATAAACATCCGACATCACAATTACAACACATAAGAAAGGATGGAAGTTTTTAAATAAACTATATAAATTACATATATTTGTCCCGGTCGCGCACCTAAAAGACACCAAACTAAATATGCGAAGGGAAGCCAGTAGAGGTTTTAGAAGTACCCTTATTTGAAAGGATGAAGGAAAAAAAATAAATTCCATATAACTTTGTTTTTGAAATAATGGTCACCGTATGTTTGGGCCATATGCAGACGATGTCATCAATGAACAATTAGGCTGAAACATATGCACTTAAAAAAAACTTGTGCAGTCAGCTGTCAACAAACCTATAACAACAACAGCCACACATATTGAATCAATTTGTTGCAATAATTTTTCGTTTTGTTAAAATATGCTACCAGACAAATAATCAAAAAAACCCTATGTATAAAAAATATATGAAAACTGTGGGTTATGAAAACAGATAAAAAACTGAACGGTTTACCAACTCCGATGCAACTGAGCAGCAGTGGCAGCAAAAATGCGCTCAGCCGGAAAATTGCTCAAACAAATTGACAATTTGGATTTTGGCAGGCGGATGTTGCCGGGTATCACTTGCCAATTGTCACCAAATGGCACAAAATAAACCAACAAAAAAAAAAAAAACAAAATCGAACGCAAACAACAACGAAAAATAAATAAAACGATAGCAACAGAATATCGAAACAAAAACTATTCAGTCGGATCAAATGGTTTTTGTTTAAATTCAAATTTTGCATCCAGATGCGCAGGCGAACCGCAGGCAAGCGACTCCGCACGCACGCATCCGTTTTTCCTTGTATGTGTTTCTCACTTGCTGATTCTGTTTAATTATTGAAATCAAGTCGAACAATCGATGCGTTTGCAAAACGCGACATTTGAATATCGTTTCCGGTGCCGACGAAAACTCAAAGCGGAAACAAAAGCGGAAAAATTATTCTATTGGATGCTGTTGCCACTGTAAGTAGCAACCATTAAGGATTTTTCTGTTTTTTTTTTTTTTTTTTTTGTTTACCTTGTATTTAAGGTCAATAGCAGGCAGTGATGTCAACAGACGAGGAAACGACCAACAGACATTAAAAGCTGTGTCCTGGATCTGCATCTGTTGACCTGTTACCATATTTTGCCATCTAGAAGTCTATGAGGTTGCAAACTGTTGCGTGTTTTGTCATAAATGGATTTAAAGCCAATGAAAAGTTTCGTGCTGCAAATAAGGACTTTCCCAAACATTACATATATCTTTGCACAACATTATTATAATGATAGCCAAATATATTTTTGTTTTTCGTTCAAACATATTTATGTTCAGAATGAATAATTTTAGATGTTCTCACGAATATATATTAACTATGTTGTGATTTATTCTGATCAGAAGAACCCCCTTAAAAAATATATTAAAGTTTTCATAAATTGCATTTATTTATAATACAATGAATTCATTTCTAATTGGTAAAAAATCATACGACTATGTAAATTTATATATCTACTTAATGTGTATTTACTTTATACAAAAATAGAACATGTGTAAATTGAAGAAATTGTTCGTCATTATAAATATAGAGATATTTTACATATTCTGAACGAAACTTAGTCAAAATACTTTTGCGACAAATGCATATAACATTTATATTAAACGTAAAATTCTTTTTGTGTGCAAATAATAACTTTTAAAAAAATTAAATTAACATGTCGAAAAATTGAAATTTTCCACATTACCCCATGTGTCTCACTTTACCCCAGGTTCCCCTAAATAAAAAATTATTAATAAATATAATTTTTCAACTTAAAAAGCCAACGAAAAACTTGTTTGGTACACGCTGAAAAAAATAGTACTGACCCAAACTACTTCTGCTGTAAACAATGTATTGTTTGGGTAATATGTAAATATATATTGTTTGAATGATTCAAACATTTTATATTTGGATGCAAATAAATCATATTTGCATGCACATATTACGCAAATAACAAATGTTCACCTGCAAATGAATTAAACATTAAAATTTTAGTTTTTATTTTTTACAATTGTCTATTACAAATTGAGGAAAATAGATTTAACATTAAGATTATATTATAATCAATTTTCATATGTGTTATTTTCATTATTCTTACATATATATGATGTGATATCTGTTATAGTACTCTTAAAAGGTATAGAAAAAAAACATTTTCCAATTCAACTTTGTGTACATAAAAATGGGAATCTAAACCGTGATTTTTAATGCTTTGAAGACACAATGTATATGGAGGTTCTGATGAAATATGCATAATAGTGTAAATTTTGGAATATCATCTTCATAAAATCCAATTTGTACTACCATACACAACATTATTAACTGTAATCTGATAAGTTAACGATAATTGAGTATGTAATCCGAATTTTTGTTAAAATTGATCATTATTACAAATTGATATTTTACCAGTAATAATATTATTAGCATGAAATTCATCATTATTAAGAATTAAATTTGCTATATTCAACTGATACTTTGTAAACATAGTTTTGGTTAAATTTACCCTCGAATTACAAGAAGTTGCACATTTTTTTAATGGTTGGTGAAAGGTTTCAAATATTATAGAGGATATGTGGTTTAAAAATTGAGATGGGCGCGTGCCTGTTTTTGATGGCACGAGCACGAGCCCGACGACTAAAATATACAGACACGCATTTTTCGTGCACGATAAAGCACGGGATTTTAAATGACAGGAAGAACCACGGAAAAACACGACAAAACACGAAAAAAGCACGTAAAAACATGAAAAGGCAGGCGAAACGTGAAAAATAATACCGAAACCGTTTAGATTTTTGGAACCGGAATCGTTATTAAAATTGTGTGGAACTGGAATCGGAACCCATATATTATATCTGGTTGGAATCGAAATCACTATTTTAAAAATCTCGGAACCAGAACCCAACTGCAAAGAACCGGAATTGGAACAGTTATTAAAAAATGTATGGAACCGAAATACTAACGCATTTAATTTTTTGGTTACAACCGGAATCAGAAACGGAACCGGAACAACAATTTTAAAAACTTGGAACCCGAACAGGAGCCGATATTTCAAATGGTTTTAGTCCCTGTAATAAATAATTCAAAAATTAAGATTGATCTCTTAAATCCATAAGTAAAACTAAAACAACAGATTTTTAAGAAAAGGTTGAAACACCACGAAATTTTTATTTTCTGAAGCTGGAAGTAAGGGTTTTTTTTTAAATTGTGGTAGAAACTATAAAAAACCAGTTGGGAAGGTTAGATCACATGGGAAATTTTAAAGTAGATGTAATTATGATAGTTAGGATTATCAAAATTATAGTCGGTCTAAGCCGACTATAAATACCCTACACATATGTGTGGTTACCATTCAAAGTGATATATAGGTCACCAGGGTATACGAATCCTGAAAATAACTACAAACATTCAATCGCTGAAGAATTTCCATTCATTTGATACCCATATTTACAAATGGGTAGGTGTACCGAATTTCAATTTTTTTTTTGTGAACCACAAGTCTTTTCGCCGGAAAACATTATTATCATGTATTTGAGCATGATGTCAATATATATTTGACCAAAAAAGTTTACCTAAGCACGTATACATAAAAATTGATCTTTATATGTACATTTTATATGAAGTATTTGAACATAAGTGGTCGGATCATAGGTCACAATGGACCGATCTCGCCAATTTTTCAGCGTAGGTATATTAGTAATCTAAGTTAAAAGTTTCATTTATCTAGCTCTTCAATTTTGTAAGTAGTAGGGATTTCAACAGACAGACAGACATACGGACAGACGGACAGACGGACATCGCTAAATCGACTCAGGAGGTCATGCTGATCAAGAATATATATACTTATCCATACCGGAGATGCTTCCTTCTGGGTGTTACAAACGGCGTACCAAACTGAATATACCCTTTCACTCTTAGTGTAGGGTATAAAAATGTTCAATGAGCGCGTGCCTGATTTTGGAGGCACGGAAACGCACGAACTCAGTCTTTCGGGCGTGACACGAAAAAAGCACGAAGCGCGCCCATCTCTAGTTTAAAAGGCCAATATCCTTCATAATGCTACCATAATGAGTCATATTATGAAATTAGGGTTTTAACGTTGTTAGTGTCAGTTTCATTGCATTGTGCCCGCACTGTGAGAGCACGCCTGATAAATAAAGACGCACGCGTGCGCGCAATGAGTAGCAATCGTGTGTCCGCAATTGAGAATCAAAACGGTCGCACTAGTGCGAGGCATTTGTGAGCCGCATTTGATCATCAATATAGTCGCACGAGTGCGTACAAAATTTAAAAAATCAGTAGCATGAGACGCATAAGCGCCTCAATATAGTGCGAGTGCGAGAAAAATGTGTGAGGCGCATATGAGCCTCATATAGCTCGCACGAGTGTTGAAAAAAATAGTGTGCGTCGCATTTGAGACTCAATATAGTCGCACGAGTGCGAGAAAAATCTGTGAGGCGCATATGAGCCGCATATAGCTCGCACGAGTGCGACTAAAACGAAATAACAAAAATATAATAACAAAAGCAAACATAAAAAAAAAATACAAAATGTTGTTGACATTTTTATTTTTATTTTTTATTTTATTTTTAATATATATTTTTTAATATCACGCATATATTACGAAATTTTAAATATATGCACATACTAAGACAATGTGCATCGTTTCACTAAGGCTATAGCACCAAGACATTGCATCGTGAAGCAGCCACAACGACAGCTGCTGATGATTCAGATGTCAATAAAGTCAATGACAATGATGAGCTCTGTGTGGTGAATTGATGATTCTTTCGTTGCTTAATCGTTCGACCCGTGCGATGTGTTGTTCCGAATTCATAGAATTTTGATGTTTTGGTGAAATCGGTGCACCCTGAGCACTCACCAACATAATATTGTTGTTTTTGCATTGACCGGAAATGGTGGTGGGGGGGCGGTTGATTTGCGTATTTTTCCTCTAAATTGATAAATTTATAAATTGTCTTTACTGTTAGAATATCATACTCTATCTCAAATCTGCATTTGTTGCACCATCACTTAGCTTCCGTGCAGTTCACGTTGCTGCTGCTCCTGCAGATGTTGACATCAATGGAGGCAATGACATGGAGGCCCTAAAAATGCAAATATTTATATTTCATTTAATGTTTCAAAATAATTTGTAACTTAAATACACGGTCCACCATAACGGCAAAGTAAAATTAACGTCTATGAATTTGACGCTCTGCAAGCATATGCGACCCGCGACACCAGTTTTTTAGTGACCAACAGTTGGATGACTATTTTTCCTCCAATATTTTGTAAATGTATTTTAACAAATTTTGGTGTTAAAAAATAACATTTAACTTACGTGAAGACAACGCCACCCTTTTACCATTCTTTAAGGTTCCTATTCTATTTTCCGCGTCCACCGCCTTCAGAGTGTTGGTCTCCAGTTTGCAGGCAATATCATATCACAAAAATTGTATGTTACAAACAGTTTTATTGTTCACAAAATCAACGAAAATTTGATAAAATCTACCTTTCAAATTTTACTATAGTACTCGCACGAATGCGAGTTTTGTGATTTTGTGTGCTCGCACTATGAGTTCACTACGCATTCACATCGTGAGCCCGCACGGATGCGAGTTTTGTGAAATATTATAAGTTTTGGATGCCATGTGATCTGGAAGACCCACAAATTTTACGTAAACTGCACATTTTTTTTTGTATGCCAGCGTAGGAACCTAAAGCGTGGTTAGGTTCAAAATTATTATTCAAAATCAATCATTATTTGAATGTAATTTTCTCTAATACAATATAGTCACTGTCATGCCGAAAGGGCGAATGTGAATTTTTAAAAATATTGGGGAATCAAATTTTAAAGTTTGAAGTGCTTTAAAAATTAGCAAAATTTATATTTTTTTTTAATTTTTTCTGTTATTTTGGTTTATTCATCAATTATTATAACGTATATAAAACATCTTTAGATTTGGACAACCTACTGAATTATAAATACGGATTTTGTGAGGCTATATCCTGATCAAAACACAAATATTTTTGTTTTTAATGCTATAACTTTTTATTAGCGCAAGATAAAATAGTAATGTAAAGGCATAAATTGTTTGCTATAGATTTAAGAATTTAAAAATTTATTCTAAGCAAACATTGAAGTTCCAATATATGCGTTTTACAGTCATGATCCTGAATTTCCATTAAAAAAAAATCTTAACACGTATACATACTAGGCAAAATGCGTCTGTCAAATAAGATCGTTTAAAAAATTTAGAATGAATGTGCCTTTGGTGAACCTTTGATATAAAATAAGTCATAATTCATTTATTTGCAAAAAAATAAATGTTATTTTGATATTTCACATTCAATTTTTATCTAATTCCCTGAGCTTGAGCCTAACTGAAATCTATATATTTATTGTGTTGTTAAGGAAAAATATATAATTTGTTTAAGGTTGATTATACAATTGAAATTTGTTAAGAATATATTAAAAAATCTATATTTTACGTATTTGCAAAAATATAAAAAGCTACCATTATTTTGTGAAATCTACCACTATTTTTTGCCCAATCTACCAATAATTATAATTTTAAAGTGACAACACTGGTCCAGGCTTGAACCGGGGACCTTTCGGCTCGCAGTCCAACGCACTAACCACGGCTACCAATCCGCATGCCAATCGATAGGTGCTTTAAAAACAAACAATTAATACCGTTACACCACTATTTTATCTTGTACCATTAAAGAGTTATAAAATTTTTAAAGAGTTAAATATTTTACCAAATATTTGTAGGAAAAATTTTTAGTGAATAGGGAATTTTCTCATTACTAAAAAATTGTATTCAGAAACTGCATTCTGGTTACCTCAAAAAAGAACTTTTTCCAAACAAGATACTTAAATGAAATAAAAAAGTTCAAATTTTTAAGTAAATCAATAAATATGAATAAATAAACTTATTTAAATAAATCGTTAATTAATGTTTCAATATTTGGTGACTTACTGCCTTGTAAGTCTATTTTAAAAATAGCTAATTGTACGAATTGCCAAACATGCATACACAGCTTTGGATATTCCACATTTAGCGCCATTATTATATAAATCCAACATTTAAGACTTCGAGCAAGTCAGCCCATTTGAATACAAAATTTACTATGCCGAATTTTGCATAAGAAATAGATCTAGAGGTTCTTACAAATATATTTGCAATTCTGCTACTATAGATTCCACATTCAGCTCCGTGATTGACTGCAAAAAAAGTATAATGTATTAGTTTAAGATTTAGAGAACAAATAAAATAGTTTTAATTTAATTTGATTTGTTAATTTTATACCATACCTTATATTCTTTGATAAATCGCTGTTGAATTTCTTGCTTTGATGCTATTTTAGCGCCGTATTCACTCCGTTTTACGCTGTGTAATAAAATATATGATATAAGTATAAGCGTTAATCCTGCATTTTATCCTAAAATATTAATTGTTATAAAAAATTAAAGATCAAGTACTTGTATTAAACTCTTTCGTCTGCAGAATCGTCAATTTCTTGCACTAATATGCATACTATGGTGTCTCTCAGGGATCTGGCTGAATTTAGGACTTTCGGGTACAGTGTTATCCAATTGTCTTCACATTCCACTGTTGGGTATCTTATCTGGACGTCACTTGTGACAAGTTCCACTCCTCTTAATGCATGCAAACACGGATATTTATTTAGTCAGTCGAATTATCTTCTAAACTGGTTGCTTTTCATTTTACTTACTGGAAGATATGCTTTTTATACCCTACACTAAGAGTGAAAGGGTATATTCAGTTTGGTACGCCGTTTTTAACACCCTGAAAAAAGCATCTCCGGTATGGAAAAGTATATATATTCTTGATCAGCATGACCTCCTGAGTCGATTTAGCGATGTCCATCTGTCCGTCTGTCTGTCACGATTACAAAAAAGATGAAGAGCTAGAGCAATAAAACTTTAGATTTAGATTACTTATATATCAAAGCTGTCTGCACAAGAAAATTGGCATAATCGGTCTATTGTGACCTGAGAACCCACCACTTATGTTCAAATACCTCAAATCAAATTTACATCTACGAATCAATTTTACTGTATACGTGCTTAGGTAAACTATTTTGGTCAAATATATATTGACATTATGCTCAAATAAATGAAAAAATGTTTTTCCACGAAATGACTTGTGGTTCCCAAAAAAAAAAAATCGAAATTCGGTACACCTACCCATTTGTAAATGTGGGTATCAAATGAATGGAAATTCTTCAGGTATGGAAAGTTTGTAGTTATTTTCAGGATTCGCATACATGGTGATCTATATACCACTTTGAATGGTAACCACACATATGCGTAGGGTATTTATAGCAGAGCTCTCGATTTCATACGAGTATTTTCGAGTAGCCCGGGTACCCGGGTAATACCCGGGTAGTTCAAATACTCGAAAAACCCGGGTACTAAATGTTCGAGCTACCCGGGTAGTTCGCAAAACCCGGGTAGATGGTTCGTTCGTTTGTTCGAGCTATTCGAGTAGCTCGTTTGTTCGAGTAGCTCGATGGCTCGTTCGTTGTTCGAGTAGTTCGATCGTTGTTCGAGCTTCGAGTAGCTTGTTCGTTCGTTTGTTCGATTGACGATTGTTCATTTGATCGCTTGTTAATTGGTCTGTCCGTACGTTTGCTTGATGTGGGAGTTGGTCGGAAGTGGTTGGAAAAATGTAGGTGGACAAAAGTGGGTGGGTGGGCAAAAGTGGTCGGAAAAAGATAAAAAGACCGACAAAAATTTTATTGCAGAAATCGGTAGCAGACATCAAGGGAAATCGAATGGTACCACTCTCAGTGGTCCCTGACCCCCAAAAGGGGGTCAAAAACCACTTTTTGTCCAACATTTTTTTATTGCGGAAATGGATAGCGAACCTCATTAGAAGACTAATGGTACCCTTTGGAGTGGTCCCTGACCCCCAAAAGGGGGTCAAAAACCCATTTATGACCCAAAAATTTTTATTTCAGAAATCGATAGCGGACACCATTAGAATGCTATTGGTACACTTTGGAGTGGTCCATGACCCCCAAAAGGGGGTCAAAAACCCATTTATGACCCAAAAATTTGTATCTCGGAAATCGATAGTGGACATCATTAGAAGGCTAATGGAACCCTTTGGAGTGGTCCATGACTCCCAAAAGGGGGTCAAAAACCCATTTATGACCCAAAATTTTTATCTCGGAAATCGATAGCGGACATCATTAGAAGGCTAATGGTACCCTTTGGAGTGGTCCAGGCCCCCCCAAAGGGGGTCAAAACCCCCATTTTCGAAAAAAATATTTTGTGAATGTCAAAATGCATTTCATAACGTCAGCTATCTATTTCTGCAAAAAAAAATTTTTTTCGAAAATGGGTTTTTTGACCCCCTTTGGGGGGACCTGGACCCCACTCCAAAGTGTACCAATAGCATTCTAATGGTGTCCGCTATCGATTTCTGAAATAAAAATGTTTGGGTCATAAATGGGTTTTTGACCTCCTTTTGGGGGTCATGGACCACACCAAAGGGTGCCATTAGCCTTCTAATGATGTCCACTATCGATTTCCGAGATAAAAATGTTTGGGTCATAAATGGGTTTTTGACCCCCTTTTGGGGGTCATGGACCACTCCAAAGTGTACCAATAGCATTCTAATGGTGTCCCTTTGGGACCACTCCAAAGGGTACCATTAGTCTTCTAATGAGGTTCGCTATCCATTTCCGCAATAAAAAAATTGGTTTTTGAGCTACCCGGGTAATACCCGGGTTGTTCAAATACTCGAAAAACCCGGGTATTAAATGTTCGAGTTACCCGGGTAATTTGTTCGTTCGTTTGTTGGAGCTATTCGAGTAGCTCGTTTGTTCGAGTAGCTCGATTGCTCGTTCGTTGTTCGAGTAGCTCGATTGCTCGATCGTTGTTCGAGCTTCGAGTAGCTTGTTCGTTCGTTTCTTCGATTGACGATTGTTCATTTGATCGCTTGTTAATTGGTCTGTCCGTTCGTTTGCTTTATGTGGGAGTTGGTCGGAAGTGGTTGGAAAAATGTAGGTGGACAAAAGTGGGCGGAAAGTGATAAAAAGACCGAAAAAAATGTTATTGCAGAAATCGGTAGCAGTGGTCAGGGACCACTGAGAGTGGTACCATTCGATTTCCCTTGATGTCTGCTACCGATTTCTGCAATAACATTTTTTTCGGTCTTTTTATCACTTTCCGCCCACTTTTGTCCACCTACATTTTTCCAACCACTTCCGACCAACTCCCACATAAAGCAAACGAACGGACAGACCAATTAACAAGCGATCAAATGAACAATCGTCAATCGAAGAAACGAACGAACAAGCTACTCGAAGCTCGAACAACGATCGAGCAATCGAGCTACTCGAACAACGAACGAGCAATCGAGCTACTCAACAAACGAGCTACTCGAATAGCTCCAACAAACGAACGAACAAATTACCCGGGTAACTCGAACATTTAATACCCGGGTTTTTCGAGTATTTGAACAACCCGGGTATTACCCGGGTAGCTCGAAAAACCCGGGTACTCGGGCACCCGGGTAATCGAGAGCTCTGATTTATAGTCGGCTTAGACCGACTATAATTTTGATAATCCTAACTATCATAATAACACCTACTTTAAAATTTCCCATGTGATCTAACCTTCCCAACTGGTTCTTTTTAATGATGGTCGAGATCGTCTATTTATAAGTAGCTGAAGCTACCTCTGAGTCAAATACTACACAAATATGCTCCGCTAGTTTTTGAAAATCGTCTCTGTTAAGTCTAAAATTATGATAATTTCTTCGTTATTCAAAAATTTCAATCAAATTTTTTATTCAAATAAATTTGGTCAAAATAAATTAGTTTTGAATAAAAATTTATTCTAAATAAAGAAATTCTAATAAATTTGAAATGCTTTCCGTACAAAATACAAATCAAATTTATTCATTATTCAAAATTTTTGAATAAAAAAACTAAAAAATAGGGAATAAATAAATCGATCTTTTTATTCTGAATGAACAAATACAAAAATTTATTCATTATTTTGAATGAAGAATAAAAATAATTTATTCGTTAGTTTTTATTTTATTTGAAATACAAACTGCCCGACACTGATATACATAAATGTTCTTTCAAAATTGTAATATTAAAATATCTTACATTCTCTCAGGGACTTCACGTAAATATTCATCAATTATTATTTTTGCAATTTGGACGCTATCCTTGTTTTGAAGTTTTTTCCCAGTAAAAATCCTTTAAGGATTTGTTGAATTGGGTTTAATGCTTTTATACCTTCTGCATTTGGCAGTAGCTGTGACGTATATAGTTTCATCATTTATAACATTATCGAGAGTTGTATCCGAATAGTTTAATGATTCAGTAAATAATGTACTCGTTACTGTCGACGCTTACGCAGAAGATCTTAATGTGTCTAAATAAAAAAAATATATATATAATATATATTTAAAGTTGTTTGTTTTTATTCGACCTTAAAATAGAGTAATGCAAAAACGTTGGTATACTGCAGTATTGTTGAATAATTGCTTTGAATTGACAACTTTTTACTGTGCATCCATTGATGATTACAAAAAAATAGTACTGACCCAAACAACTTCTGCTGGAAACAATGTATTTTTGGGTAATATGTAAATATATATTGTTTGAATGACTCAAACATTTTATATTAGGATGCAAATAAATCATTTGTGCAAGCATATATTACCCAAACAATAAATGTTTTCCTGCAAATAAAATATACTTACGTGACAATAAAATTCTATAATTTAATAAAATATTGTTTGGATGCAAATATAACATAATTGCATGCACACATTACTCAAACAACAAATGTTTCCCTGCACATAAAACATACTTTCGTGATAATAAAATAAGATGCCTTAAATAAAATATTGTTTGGATGCAAAGAAATCATAATTGCATGCAAACATCAAATGTTTCCCTGCAAATAAAATAAACATTAATATATTATAGTGACAATAAAATCCATTCCTTAAATAAAATATTGTTTGGATGCAAATAAATCATATTTGCATGTACACATTACCCAAACAACATAGGTTTCCCTGCAAATAAAATATACTTACGTGATAATAAAATAAGATGCCTTAAATAAAATATTGTGTGGATGCAAATAAATCATAATTGCATGCAAACATCAAATGTTTCCCTGCAAATAAAATAAACATTAATATTTAAGTTTTTATTTTTTAGAATTATCTGAACTTATTACAAAAATAAATTAATATTATATAATAAAAATTAATATTACGAAAATAAATTTAATATTACAGTTATATTATAACCAAATTCTATAAATATTACTTTCGTTATTCTTAAATACATATGATGTGAAATCTGATATTGTACTCTGAAAGGAATAGAAAAAAACAACAGAAACACATGTAATTTCAATTTAAAATTCTTATATAGTACTCACCTTTCTTTTTAAATAGAATTAATAAATTTTTCCAGTATGATGCGTCGAGTCTGATAAAAAAATCGTGCACTTTAAAATCGAACCACGAGCTTCAACGAATACGAATGAACTGTAAGAACAACGAAATAGAACAAGAATAAAATAAAAGAATAAACGTGCAAATAAATAATTTTTATGTACAAACAAATTATGTTTATGTACAAACAATTCTTATTTATAGACAAACAAACTATATTTGGTTTAGGCAACTAAAGTATCTCCTAAAACAAAAGTTATTTGGATACAAATAAACTTTATTAAAAACATATTAAATGCAAATAACGGTGACGCCACACAATTGTTCACTTTTCTCCGAGAAATTATAAATGCGCTTTAATTTGCCCAAGCATCACATATAATTCACTTTAAAGTCTGTAGCAAAACTTATATTGCACTCACCTTTCTTTTTAATTAGTTTTATTAAATTTATCCAGTATGATGCTACGTCGAACCTAACACAAAAATCGCGCACTTTAAAAACGAACCACGAACAACGAAATAGAGCAAGAAAAAAAATAGAAGCATAAACGTGCAAATAATTGTTGTTTGTGTGCAAAGAAATTATGTTTATATACAAACAAATCTTATTTAACGACAAACAAACTATAATTGTGTCAGGCAATTGAAGTATCTCTTCAATCAAAAGTTATTTGGATACAAACAAACATTATTTATAAACATCATAAATGCAAATAATACTTGTTTGTGTCCAAAAAATTATAATTCACGTGGAAACGTATGTTACTTGGTCCGGCGACGCCACATAATTTTGTACTTTTTTCCGCGAAATTATATTAGAATATGAGTGCATATATAAATGAATTCAAATTTTCATCAGTAATGCATTCAACTACAAATCTAAAATATTTAAAAATACATTTATTGGACTCACCTTTCTATCAACTGATATTATTTGAATGTTGCACTTTGACACAATATCGCATAAGACGCAAAAAAGACAACTTGTTAAATATGTTTCGTTAAATATAATTGTAGTGTTTGTGCAAATAACTGCATATGCATTTTTTGCAAATAACTGCATATGCATTTCGGGATCCCGAGATTGGAAGCCCTAGTAACGACCGATGACATATTTACAATAATATTGTAACGAAAATTCAGTCTACGAAAAACTGTTCTACAAGTTCGTATCTCTGGATTGTGTTCAAAATAAAAACACCCTTATGTTTGGTTTAAATTACCACAATTAACCTTATTTATTTAACTAACAACTATACTAATTATAAATTCTAACAACTGCTGCATGCCCACAATTTAACTTGATATTGATCACACACGAGATGCACTCGACCACTTTCCAATCATTACTGAAGTGCTGTGCATCAGATGCTCGCCCTTACATACTGCATGCATCAGATCGACACGTTTCGACAAGCTTGGTCATGTTTCGAGAACCTTCTACTCGTTTCGTGAATGACGTATGTTAGTGGCTTCTCATTCGCACTTATGTGTTTTTAATGCGCTGTTCTTTTATATCTTTCTCGCACATGGCATCAGTGTGCTGAATGATCTTCAGTCTCTTTCTAACACATTGGGTAGAGCACTAATTGTCTTGCTTCTCAGTTACTCTTACACAGTGGAGCAAATTACCTCTTTTTGTAACAAAATAAAAAGTTGTTTTTCAATAAAAACTAAAAAGGAAATGTCCTTAGCTATTTTTGAGTAAATTTTGCACTTTGACACAAGACAAAATATTGAGGAAAACGCAATAAAGAAAACTGTCACGCGTACATCGACTTAATATTGATCGAAGTATTAACGTGCAAAAATTGTTTGTTTCGTTTTTTTGCATGTCTATATACAAGCAATTCTTATTTTGATACAAACAAACTTTATTTGTGCAATTCAGTACTCTGCATTTAAGTAGATTGCTTCAAAAAAATGATTGAGTTGGATACAAACAAACTTTATTTAAGAATGTGTGAAATACAAAAAATGTGTTTCTTGTTTTTTCAATTCACTTTCAATAACTTGCGTAAATGAAACATAATCGAAAACATTAACTATTTAAATATTTTCATACAATAATAATAATTTTCTTCGATACGCAAATAAGTTTTATTTCGATATTCATATCCAAGTTTATAAGTTTTCGGTCCATGTTATTTGTTATCAGGTATCAAAAAAATGTTGTTGTGCCAGAAATAATATTTATTTTATATACAAACAAACTTTGTTTATCGTCGAATAAACGTTAAATATTATGCAAGCAAATTGTATTTGTGTGTGCAAACAAATGTTTTAAATAAATCTAAATGAAATGTATATACAATAATATTTGTTTTATATACAAACATTTTATACTATATTAAACTAATGTCTGTAAACAAATTATGTTTTAATAAACTTTTTATATTAATTCCAAATAAATATTTCTAAATCTAAATAAATTATATTTTCGCTAAATAATATTTTTTCCCCCCAAACAAATTCTTATTTATATTTAACAAAATTTATGGTCGCTAAAATCATATTTTAGTAGACAATTTATTATAATATGAACAAAGTATGGTCAATACCAATCATACCATGATATAGACTGATCATAATTTGTTGTTTACAACCATATAATTCTCACTTAATGGCATTTTTTACTCTCACTTACTCACTTTGATGTTGGCTATGGCGGTGTGCAGTCGAGTTTTTTTTTTGTCGTGACAAAGTGTCTTTTAATTTTTGTACACATCATTATTAAAAATAAACATATATCCCAAAGTTAAAACGTTAATTGTAAATGCTTAATACGAAGACAATATAGTTCATACAAATTTCTATAAATAACATTAACTGCTCGTGTTTAATACAAATGAGTACAACAAATTTCATTGATTAATCGTGTGCTCGCGTTGTCATATTATGGTCACTGACAACCATACTATAGTCACGGACAACCATACTATGGTCATTGACAACCATACTATGGTCATTGACAACCACAGTATGGTTGTGTGAAATCGGCGTATGGTCACTGAGGATCATGGTATGGTTGTAGAAAATCGTACTATTTATCGCACAGCCCTAATTATAACGGTACTTACTTGTTTACTTAAAATTTAATTTGTTGTAAATGTGTCAAATAATGTGAAAAAGTGAAGAAAGTTAGAAATAACATATTATTTGTGATTTTGTGTATCTAATAATTAATCATTGTTATTATTCATGGCTGGACCAGGTAAGTGTTTTTAATTATTTTAATATATATAGCCAACCCTATACATTTTTAAAAATATTTTGAAATACAATGGGACACAATGGAACACAAATTCACAACATTAAAATTTAAAAAAATAAGGATTTTTTAATACTTAGTAGAGTGTTGAGTTCGTTGATGGTTCAATAGTCTTAAATCATGGATAATGGACGGAATATGTATACACAAATTAACCAAGATTATATCGATCAAATATATATTATATATATATATACAGGTATATATATACAGGTATATATATTTGATATATATATATATATATATATATATATATATATATATATATATATATATATATATATATATATATATATATATACAGGTATATATATTTGATATATATATATATATATATATATATATATATATATATATATATATATATATATTTATAAATGTAGGGTATCAGTGGTACCCACTAAAAAAACTGAATATTCCACTCGATTCCCCAAAGAATTATCTTTAAGAATATCCAAATATGTAAATACCTATCTTTATTAGTATAGACGTGACATTAAAAAAACAGCCATGCGCGCGTATTCGATCATTTTTTCCCAACGTGCAGCGTAGGTATATAAGTAATCAAAATAAGAAGATCCATTGATTTAACTCTTGAATTTTTTAAGTAGCAGGGATTTCAACAGACAGTCAGTCAGACAGACAGTCAGACAGAGAGACGGACGGACAGACGGACAGACAGACGGACAAACAGACGGACATTCAGACGGACAGACGGACATCGACTAAAGGGTCATGCTGAATATATATATTTTTCCATACCGGATATGCATCCTTCTGAGTGTTACAAATGGCGTACAAAACTGAATATACCCTTTCACTCTTAGTGTAGGGTTTAAAAATATTAATAGTTTTGCTGCATCTTTATTGAAACTTGTGGAATGTTTGAATAGTTGATACAAGGCGCAAATTTAAACAGATAGTTGCAGCAAGATTTTCATAAACATCTTGTTTTCTTAGTGTGTATATATTATATACAAGATCAATAGGATATATTTTTTGAAATAGGTAAAATACCATTAAATACGACAAAATACTATGAAATTGTTTTTGTGTTTATATATAAAAAAATATATATATTTGTTGTATACTATTGAATCAATAACTGTCCTGTGAACCAATTTTAATAGGCTTTTTTTCTGAGTGTACTGAGTTGCTTTCTCGCTCGTATGGCAACTTAAACACTGAAAAAAAAAACAATTCTCAAAATTTAGAAGAAGAAAAATTCTTGCCACTCCAAATCAAAGTGCAATGATCTTTTAGCTATGAACGCCAGCACAACATCAATCAAAAAATTTAAATAATTTAAATGATCCGCCTACGGTGTACAGTTGTAGCCAATACAATACATGTGACTATAACAAATTTTAATTTTCATGTAGATTATTTGATATAGGTCAGACGAATTTGCCATAACTTTACGATGATGCATCGGGCAATATTTCTCATCAGTTTCTGATTGCAAGACTAAATTGTACGAATTGTGCATAGTGGGAAACAATCCTCAAACCAAAGCCAATTGTTTTCAAAATGATACACAGGTGCAGACTTAGAAAAGGTGAAACACCTTCAGGCAGCATTTGTTGACTTAATTGCTGAGACAAATTCATGGCTAATTATAGTAATTCCACAATATGGCCATAGAATACTGTTGAACGAAACAACAGGAACAAAAGCAGCAACAAGCAAAGCGGCAAATTTAATTCCGAATCAATAAATACATAGTTTGTATTGTGTTAATAATAATTATCATGCATGGCAACATGATCATCAATAGCAAACCGATGAATGCGAATCCTTCAATTGAAACACACACTTGCCGATAAGTTTTTTTGTTGGTTTGGGGTTCCGATTCCGAAGCATTTTGACATTCCCGGGACTTTCAGAATAATATAATCTCGGAATCTCGAGTTTAATACCGAATTATTAAGTTCATGTAACAAATAAACGAGCAAAAAAAAAAATTGAATACTAACCATAACTATTAGAAATTGTATTGCAGTAATGTAATGATTGATCATTCTATTAACCTTGTATTAATTCGACCAGTTACGTGAAAACCTAATTCTGGCTATGTCTTCCATAATTGATGTAGACCGATGTTGAATGATAATATTGAATTTTTATAATAATAAACATTATTAGTAATTTTGATTCAAACTTTGAAAATTGAAAATTTTTCGAAATAAATTGGGACAGGCAAAACATCGCAACTACATTTTTTCTTCAAATACTTCTGCATATAATAGATATTTTATAAATTGTCAGCTCCTTTATAGGATAATTTACGAAAAATATCAATAAAATATTAAACTACTCGATTTTGAGACATTTTCGCCTCCTTTGAAATTTGCTTTTTGTTGGTTACAATATTTTGCCTGTAAGGTATCGATATGTTGACTATAGACAAACTTACATCTAAATCTGGACGTATTAACTATATTATAACCAGGGCTAACAATTTTATAGACGAAAAACATAGAAAATATGAATGGAATATGGACTTAAAAACAAGATAAATATGAATCAAAAAAACTTTTATTATGGATCAAAAATACAAAAATGTATATTAAAATCTTATAATATGGATTTAAAATTTGTTGTATTTAAATCATCCTCTCATGAAATGTTTCCCTTGGAAATGTAAATTGTGGTGTAATAATTTCAAAAATAAATAAAAGGTAAATATTCATGTTCATGTCTATATCTTTAAAACTAAACAATATATTTTCTTAACTGAACACATTTTCTTTAGATCTTAATAAAAGCTTTTCATAAAGAAAATAATTTTTAAAATCGAAATAATTTTGGATTTTTTAAAATTTTTGAAAGATTTTTCATGAAAATCTCAACTTTACTGATTTTCATCTCCATAATCATTGAAGATAAAATCTCTTAAGAATTCTCTATACAACACTTTATAAATTTTTAAAGTCGGTTGAGTGGTTACGAAAATAATGAATTTCCCACGATTTATGAACGTTTGGCAAAAACTTGCGTATTTGTCTTTTGACAAAGTCTCAATTGATAAAATTTTTGGTTTAATTTCCACATAACCAATGAATTAATTTGATATAACATGCAAAGAAACCAACTGTTGGGAAACTCTACACAAAGAAAACAAGATGTTTATGAAAGTCTTGCCAACTTGTCAACTATGTATTTAAATTTACGCCTTGTAGCAAATATTCAAACATCCCATAAGTTTCAATAAAGTTGCAGCAAAACTCTTAATATTTTTTTAAATATGACATATAAGCAGATATTTACGAGATTTTTGCCACAACAGCAATGAAAATAGAGAAATTTACAGTTGACTGATAGCAAACATCCAAAGTTCTTGAATATTTGCTGCAAAACTGTTGATTTATTTTGACATTTGACATAAAGAGGGAAAATGGCGTAATTTTTACTTACGCTCGATTTTTCCACAACAATTAAGTAAATCGAATGGTATAAGAAAGTTTCTACTCAAATATTACATTTTAATGGTAAAAGTGAAAATATAATTTCCTGAAATTGAAATTATCAAAACGTTATGGAAAATTATTTCTTTTCAGAATTTACTTTGATGACAGCATCGCCGAATGGACATTATTTTTCCGCCAAGAAGTCTCAAGACGTTGTACAATTTTATCTTCGAAGGATTTATAAAGACGATGGTGATGTATCACCAGAATACTGTTTTAGTTCTAGAATAAATAAAATACATTTGATTCATTTAATTTTAATTCAATAAAAATTACTCAGCGAATTCTATATGAGTACCTTTTCCAAGTATTTCTTAACTATCTTCCTATTTGTAAGATGTTTAATTGATGGTTACTATCCGTAATCGTACACCGTGTCTAATATATTCTCATACACTTTTAAATGTATATAACTCGCTAATCGTTCATTGTATAATATTTATTTTATTAGGAAGTAAAACTATATTTATTGATATTATTTATAAAAACTGTTTTGGAATCACAGATCCTTTAAATTTCTTCACCAGCTTCAATCGTTTTTCAAATCCGTTGCAGGCAGCGCGAACGGCATCCATTGGCATTTCATCCCATATTCGTTTAATAACATCCACAAATTTATCGAAATTTTTGAATTTGTAATTGTTTAATTTTGACATCATGTATGACCAAACAAAAAAATCTAATGGATTCAAATCCGGAGAGCTAGGAGGCCATTCATCCTTACCAAGAAAATCAGTCAAATTGATTTTCAACCAGTCTTGAACTATTTTAGTTAGTTGAAAAACATAGTACTCATCTCCGTTCAAAATGTTGAGATTAGGCAAAAGAATCTTCTCCAAAACTTCAGTTTTATAATATTCAGCGTTTACTTTGACTCCTTTATTGATAAAAGCTAACGGAAGTTTTCCTCGTTTGCAAATGGCTCCCCATACCATCACAGAAACGGCACTTTGAAATCTTGAAGCATGTTTTTGGTGAGCAGGAATATCTGTGATCGAAACAGACCAAACTCGATCATTTTGAGCATTTTGCGACTGCTCCAAGACAAAAAGTTTCTCATCAGAGAAAATAAACTCGTCACCACCGTGCCAAGAAATAATGTGAGACACTCTTTCCCGTCGTTTTATCATGGATGCTTCGGAAACTCCATGAACTTTGCGTTTCTTGTAAGCTTTGCATCCTAGGTCCAATTTAAGAATGTTATGGGCAGTTCCTCTTGAAATGTTTAGGTCAGAAGCCAGAGTTCTTATTGTTCGTTGAGGATTTCGTCTAATTCTCTCTTTGTCAATCTTAATCACAGATTTAGTTCTCACCGAACGATTTCGACCAGATCTTTTACGGTCATTAATGGAAGAGGTCTCCTTATATCTTCGTATAGTTCTGCATATAAAATCACGTTTTACACCATGCCCTTTTTAACTCCTTAAAAATGCTGCCTGCATTTTTTCCTTTTATAAATAGGTTTATTACGATTGCCCGAAATTCTTTCATCGCTGATTGCTAATTAACACAATTTTACACAATGGGTATATTTTAAGAAATGATTGCCAAATTTTCGACGAATAAATTTTGCCATTAAAAACTTTGCCTAATTTTTGACATTTAATTCTATGTTAATTACTGAAAGTGTATGAGAATATATTGGACCCGATGTTAATTTGAGAGATGGTTGCTAGCAATATTTTTCGTATTTGTCGGATGTTTGAGAGATGGTTGTCTCAGAGACTATCTTAATAAATGGTAAATAACTTAATATTTAGGGCTGTGATATTTCTGGTAATCATCTTTGTTTTCTTAATGTACATATGTACAATACATACTATCTGTTTGCAGTCGCGGTGATTCGAACCAGCACAAACCATTTGGCACGTTGTCCAGTGCACTTACTAATCGAACCACCGACACTTAACATTACTTATTATTTTTGAGAAATATTCTGGTAAAAACTAAATTTATTTATATGTGAAATATATAAGACTTTTAATTTTTTTCAAGTTTGGGAATTGTGAAAATAGTTCGTAATTTTGAACGTTAGTTTGGACTATGTTCTGCTAACTATTTTTATTCTTGTATACCATTAGATCATAAACGTCAAAAAATAAATCAAAAATAGTCTAAAAAAAAATAAATGTTTTAGAGTTTAGATACTAATATCTTTAAAACATATTCGAATGTTAACATTAATTGGTATACTAAATAAAACTTGACATCCTAAAGAAATATTGCGTTTAGGGCATTTTGGAAAACTAGTTGTGTGGAGTAGTGTATTTATTCTACAAGGCAAATACAAATACATTTCGTTAGCAATTTTTTTAGAGACAATACATAAAGGGATTAAATTGAGTAAGGATTCAAAGTCAGCACCAGTTAATCAAACTCTTTAACAAAAACTAACAGGTTTAAAATTTATATATGAATATTTACATACAAAATTTTCACACGTCTTTATTTTTGACCCAGCCCAGATTTATAACCTTTCGGCACTAACAACTGAGCCACGGACGCTATTTTAAATAATATTATTAAAATTATTGATATTTAAGAACAATTAAAAAAGCAGCAAATTTGGAATTGACTATTTCTTTTTTAAGTTACTTTTATTTGATATTTTTATATGGGTTTTTTCCTGAATCCCGGGATTGGATACCATTTGTGCACATACATGTGTGTTGCAGTAATGAAGACACAATTAATGCATTCAGCAGCATGGCGCAGCCTCGAATTGATTCTATTCATGCTCGACTCAGTTGAGGCTTCTGCCGTTTTCATTGTCAGTGTTATTGCTTGTGTATGTGCAACAACAACGGATGCAACTTCAACTGTTTGTAAATTTGTTTCCATTTCGGACACAGCAGGCGGTGCAGCAACAAAAGGGATGTTGTTCGAAATTATAACAAAGATTGACATGTAAAAAATGATTTAATTTAATTTTAATTTAATTTCTTCGCACATGTGTTGCAGACGCTGGCAAAGTCTACATACTTCTGACAATCAAATTTTTATTATATCGAGCTTCACATGGAATGCTGACCTCCAACAGTTGCTGCCAAGGCAACCAACCGACCACCAATTTCTCATGCCTGTCAGTGGTCGCTGGACATCGATGAAAAACAACTTGTAGTCTGCAATATTTGGTAAATCGTCATCATCATCACATATTCGTAACTTATGACCCGAACCTGAATTGACGACATATCCAGTCCGTCCGTCTTATCAAGAACATCCTTGACGTTAAGCATTCATCGATTTCGAACTAACGTAGTTTTCACTTGATGCCTAATTGGCAGCTCTGAATGACAGGCTGAAGAATGTATGATTCGTCAAATTTGGAAGCTATTGTGTACTAAATGAGGGCTTTTGTTGGCGTCCGTTGTTGCATTGCGCCGGTATCACTTCGGTCGATGCATTGAGTGAGCCATGAGCCATGGCTGCCGACCACATGTCGGTGTCGGAGTGTTGAGCGATTGGCATTTGCATGCGCCGCACTGAAGTCATCGATCGAGCATAACATTTAAAGTACTTCTTGGGAATTGCTGGATACGAATAAACATACGATGCACTTGAATTCCAAATACTTCTAAATGTAACACTCAGTGGTAAAAGTACTATGTAACCATCAATGAATCTTGTATTGATCTTAATCGTGATTTTAAATACTACACCGAGAGAAAAAGTGATTTGGAGAAAAGTAGTTTTTTTTTGTATTTTCAAAGTATTTTATTTCAAAATGTTTTTATATTTTAGACTGATACGTTATATTTTTATGTTTTTTTTTTAATTTTGACTTTAGTAAAGTATAACTTCCAAAGGTCATTGTTTTGTTTTCCGTAACGACAACTTTAAATTATTCCAGTTAAATACTCTCTATAAACTATATCCGTTACGAACCTCCGGAACCGATTTTTTTTAATTGAAAAATTCTACGCTACCCCTTGTCTCCTGATTCTTGCTGCGTACTAAGTATTTACTCTATTTGCAAAAAATTGAGTCAAAGTAGCAAAAAAGTCCGTTCTTGGTACTTTATATCGCAATTTCTCGCACGATTTCGAAATGCTCCAGACTCAAACGTAATCACAAAATAAAATATGCCCTATGCATAATTGTCAAAAAAATCTGTATCCAGATATTAGTTTTTGCAAAAAATCAAAAAGAAATTTCTATTACCTAAAAAGTGTTTCGAAGGAAGTTTAGATTTTTTTTTTAGAATTTTAATATTATTTAAATTTTTTTTTCGCACGCCGACAGTACATATTTAAATCATTTAATAACGAGGAACATAAATGGAAACCGGTTTCGATTTTATATTCGGAATCGTAAAACTTTTAAAATGTATATGTGGGACCGAAATCGCTATTATAAAAGGTCTTGAAACCAGAATCGCAACCGTTGCTCCAAAGGGGTTTTGTCACTGAAATCATTTGTAATTTTCTCAATTTCAATTATGATAAATTACTCTCTCGACACACTTTTTAGGTAACACAAATTTCGTAGTGGGAAAATTCTGAGTACGCAGCAAGCGTGCTAAATATACCAGAAATGGGAGATTTCGAATGTTTACGAATTTTTCGCTTTTGTAGAGTTTTGGAATATTGCAATTTTTCTAATATAAAAATTATATTCGGTTTGATTTTACGACAATTTCAGATTAGAGGTGTTTTTACTATTTTTAATACCTTTACAATTTAATGCTTTATATTGATGTATTTAAAATTTGATTTAAATTATTTTTATACCCTACACCTATGAGGTACAGGGTATATTAACTTTGTGCATATATTGTAACTGCTGTCTTGCTGTCTTGCTGTCCGAATACAGAATAACTTGAGAAATACTGATCAGAATGCGATGAAATTTCGTCTCAATATATTTTAGCCAAATGTAAGAACTGAGTTTGAAAATGAGCAAAATCGGTCAACGGACACGCCCACCTCCCATACAAGTCACTTTTATATAACTCTTTCGGAACTAATAACTCGAAAAGTATTGTTATAATTCACCTATAAATATGTGGTCCAAAAATGGGCGTGATCAGCCCACTTTTTTTTTCATTATTTCCCGGGTTTTCATAGTGGAAATTTGATCCGTAAATTATTAAAATCAAATCTATGAAATATTAGCCTTTTAAGATTTTAAATATAGGAGTGGTCCGCCCAATTATATTTTTCAATTTTTTTTTTAGTTTTTTATACTTTTATATACATTTTTTAATTTATGGGGACATAAGACGTAAATATCTGAGTTATGAATAATATTCTGAGGGTGAGGGTCAGCATAATTAAAAACCTTAAAATTAAGGTATGCAATTAAATATCCCACATTAATATCCCCACCAAAGGTGTAGGGTATTCCATAGTCGGGCCCGACCGACTATAAAAATCCGCCCCATGTGACCGAACTTACCCATGTGACCTAACTTTCCCAACTCGTTTTTAATTAAGTTATTTTAAAATCTAATCCCTTGGCGACCCCCTGAAAATGGAGATTATAGATTCTCAGACTACTGTGAGTCGCATGTAAACTTCCGAAGCAAGTAAAAATAAATTTAAGCTTTTTGTTATGAGTCTTACCTCTTTACTAAACTGCTGTAAAATCTGAAAAATTTTAATTTATAAAAATAATAATAAAGAGAAAATTTGTTTAAATTCTCTTTATTATTATTTTTATACCCTACACTAAGAGTGTAAGGGTATATTCTGTTTGGTACGCACATTGTAACACCCAGAAGGAAGCATCTCCGGTATGGAGATGCTTGATCAGCATGACCTCCTGACTCGATTTGGCGATGCCCGTCTGTCTGTCCATCTGTCCGTCTGTCTGTCTGTTGAAATCTTGATTACAAAAAAACTAGAAGAGCTAAATAAATGAAACTCCTAATTTAGATTACTTATATATCTACGCTGCACAGTGTGCCCAAACGCTCTTAAATCGGGTGAAATTCAGTATTGTCGGAACCACTCAACCGATTTTAAAAATTTAAAAAGTGTTGTACAGAGAGAACTTGAGAGAACTTAGTTTTTGTATCTTAGAGTTTGTATCTTTAATAGTAATGGAGATAAAAATCAGTAAATTTGAAAATTTTTTCATGAAAAATTTTTCAAAAATTGTAAAAAATCCATAAGATATCCGATTTTTAAAATTCTTTTTTTAATGGAAAGCTTACATTGAGATCTAAAAAAAATGTGCTTATATGAGAAAATATCTTGTTTAGTTTTAAAGATATAGACTTGAACATGTTTTTTTTTTTTTAATTTTTGAAGACTTTACTTTACATATTGAAATCATACATGAAATCATAATTTGTGTAAGGAACTTTTATAAACAATTAAATCATAAACTGAAAACCGTTTTAAAATATCTCAAGTGGTTTAGTAAATATAAATTGTAAAGTCGAATTTTTTTTTATTTCCGATTTTTTGATTTTTTTTGAAATTTTGACTTTTACGGAAATATCCGTAAGTGTTTTGTTTCTTCAGTAACATGTACTTTTGTTATATATATTTAACCAATCTGGCAACACTGGTCAAAGTTCAGGTTTTTTAATTTTTTTTTTTTTATTTTGACCCCCTGCAGAAAAGTTTTCAAAGTCGAAAGTCAAATTCATTAATTAAAAATACTTTGCCAAACATTAATTTGCCATTTGTTATTTGCAGGAAAATGATTAAATAATGATGCAGATCGATAGGTGCTTTGAAAACAAATAATAAATGCCTTTACACTACTATTTTGTTTTATAACAATCAAAAGTTATGGCGAAAAAACGAAAATATTTGCCCTTTTGGCATAAGATTTTCAAATTTTCAAATTCGCTCTTTTGGTTTTGTCTTTTGTGGCTATAAAAAAGACACGCGATTTTGGCACATCATACTTGAGGATAACTACATTCAAAAATGTAAGAAAACGCAAATGTCAAAAATTGCACATTGGCCCCTTTGGCATGATAGTGACGATATGTTGTATTAAAAAAGAACGAAATTGCATCTTAGTGTATCGAATAAAATGAAATTCAGTACACTTACTTTTCGTACATGAAAGGAAATGTTTTCATGATTGCATATTTGCAGTTTTTTCAGGATTTGTAAATCCTGCGGACATCTGGACCAATTTAAAGAGTAACAACACACATTAGCACATAGTATGTTTTATAAATGTTATTTTATAATAGACTTAGTCCGATAGTAACTTTTATTATTCTTACTAACACAAACTATCAGTATGTCCCTACTTCAAAAGCTCAATTACAATTGCATTCAAAATTCAAAAATCCAGTAGAAATTAAGAAATATACGGAGTGAGATATCCCGCTAAATTGAAATTCTTAATTTTAAGAAACAGATCTACTTAGTTGTCAAAAAGTAACTAAGTGGTATTATTCTTGTTATTTTGAATTAATTTCATAGGTATCAAAAAAGTAACTAAGTAGAATTATTCTTGAATTAATGAATTAATGTAGTAGGTATCAAAAATATTGTTGCGGTTTTCTTCAAAAAAATTAAGGAACATGTGTTCGTATAACTGTTGTTCTTTCGATCTTGCTTTGTCGCTATTAGGACGAGTTTACACGATAGAGAAAAAAATCTCATAGAGTTGTGTAAACAATACATAGAGCTCCATTGTAGGAAGCTCTATTTTTTTCTCTATCTCTAGCAAATTTCTCTATCGTGTATTCGAGCCTTTATGCTTTGTTTTGCAAACAAACATGCAAACATTGTATGTGATGCCTTTTTTTGATACCTAAGAAAAAATAATCTGCAATCCAGACAAATTGTACTTAGTTACTTTTTTTGATACCTAAGAACATAAAGTCTTAATATCTAGAAAATTGGTCTTAGTTACTTTCAACAGACAAACAGGTGATATAACAAACAGATGGCGACCTCGTAAAACAAAGCATACGAACGAATATTACAGACGTTGACAGATCGAAAACAACAGAAGATACACGAGCACGTGTTCCTTTTGCAAAGAATACAGCAAACAATTTTCGTGTTCTTTTTGATTTTTAATAGTCAATATTTTAACTTCCCAAAAAGTTTGTATATTTTTTTAATACTTAGCTAAGTAATTTGCTTTCTTAATATTCAGATAACAAATTCTTAATTTTGAGTAGTATTTTATTGTTATTAGTCAAATACTTAATTAGAAAATGTAATTGAAACTTCTCAGTTAGGAAGATTTAGGTAGATTTGCATACAAAACTAATTTGATTTGTGTATTTCTTCATCTTGAGCAATAATTGGTTAGATTTCTGAAATCAGGTTTATTCAATTTAAAATTGCTTTATAATCAATAGTTTATAATCATTAATGAAAATAAATATATCGCTCAATTTTTAACTTCACATTTTAGCAAATTATTTCAAATGAGTACTTTTTAAGATGAAAATTAATTTAATCATTAACTTTGGAAAACAAAATTATTTCCGAACTCGGCATAGTACTGACCACATTTCAACCAAACATATTTTTATTTATCACATTCAATATTTTTCAAATATAGCATAACTTACCGATAAAATTCTCAACAATCCGCACTCATAATTTAAAAGAAAATGTTCCTCTTTTAAAGATTACCTTTATTTTTCAGCAACACATATTTCAGCCAAAATTTAATAAAAACTCAAAACGTATTCAATGGTTTCCAATAATTAATTTTTATTTAATTCGTTTGTGTTGATGCTTAAATTGTATTGTATGTCTTAATTAATTAAGAAGTTATTGTCCTGTATTTCTTTTCCAAGTAAACTTTATGTTTTTGTTGTTATTAATTTATGCACTTATTGACTAATGTAAAAACATTTCATTAAATGTTTTTGTTTTATTTGTATTATTTCATTTATTGAATTTTCATACAAAAAAAAATAACAAAATGCAATTTGAATAATGTATATGTTACAGCTAGATACATTAATACATACCTTATTAAATTAAACATAGACTGTTATGTTTACTGCATATAATGTAATGTAAATACATACAAAACTTGTTAATCTTTTAGATTTATAATATTTGATGTTTTGCTGTTTATTTCATGTATTTAACGAGTTTGACTTTAAATTTTTAAATGTTTAAATATTAGATTAAATTTATTAATAATTGAATTCTCTGAAGTATTAACAATTATGCTTTAAGTAGCTCTGAATTAACAATTTTTACAAACATTTTATCAGTACATTATGGATATTTTGATTTAATAATTATTATAATTTGTCATGTGTCCTTCTTATGCGTATAGTTAATAAACTTATAAATATTACACTATATTTAATAAAAATATTTTTGTAAATTCGTTTTTCTACAATTTTTATATACGTGTAGAAATTATTTAGACCAGAAATTAAATTTTTTATACGGAATTTCCGAACACTAAATGTTTTGTTACTTTTTTCAGACAGTCATAACAAAATTTACTACAAATTATTCTCATTTTAACTGATGTGGATTTAGTTATTTACATATTATATTCTTTTATATTCGTACGAATGGCATAAATAATAATTTAAATATTTATTGAACATGGCTTATGAACCATTTAAATGCATTAATATGCAATGATTTATTCGCGTATTTACAATTAATTACATAATCTATTTAATCCGCTTATTTACTAAATAATTTCTAATATTGTCACAATATTTATGCGTTTTTTTTTTGGTGTCTTTTGTCAAGAACATAATAACAAATGTTTTTTGTAAAAATAAGTATCGATATTTGTTTGATAAATAATTTTAAATTATAAAATCTAAACTTTTGGCAAATTGTAAAATATAGATAAAGAATTTTAATAAAGCTGATCTTCGTGTTTTCTAAAAATAAAAATAATATACTTATTTGGAATAATATACTTCTATGGAATTATTAAAACACTGCGAAAAAATACAACTTCAAAAAAAGATTAACATCCTGGATGTTCTGCTTTATCTCTACTAAACACTATGCATCAACACCTTTTATGTTTGTGTAGAATCAGAATTATTATTATAAATGCAATGGTCGTTTTTTATTATTTACTAGCCGGACCCGTGCAAGCTTCGCCCGTGCTAAGTTTTTGTAATTGCAAAATTATACCGTTTTAAAGTGTGGATACATTAACGTTCCTTTTTCCCGACCACATTGAACGTAGTGTCATGTCCCTTTGTGTAATCCCACTCACATTCCACGTGACTATTTTTAAAATGATCCTTTATTTCGATTTGTAAAACTCTGCTATTAGTATGTCAGAAGTTATAGCATTTTAATTTTTAGTGGTGCCAAGCCAATTTTCCCAAATACGCCCACATTCTTAGTGATGATTACAATGTTTAATATGTTCCCTTGTTTCGATTTTTATAACTCTGCTCTTAGTAGTTGAAGAGTTATAGCAATATTAAAGTATGGGTATAAGGAGGTGCCACGCCCATTTATCCAATCCCACCTACATTTGACATGACTATTGGAGTTTTAATATGAATCTTTTAGTTCATTTTTATAACACTGTTCTTAGGAGCTCAGGAGTTATTGCATTTAAAGTTAAAAGCAGTTAAACGCCCCTTTGTAAAATCCCGCCCATATTTAGCTAAATGATAAACAACAACTATATACATCACTACGCCAAATTTCATGACTGTGGCATCTTAATTACCCCGATAATTTGAATTTAAAGTTCAGTTTTGCCACAACCATTTTTGTACCTTAGGAGGCAGGCAAATTTAAAAAAATACGAGTTGGGAAAGTTAGGTCACATGGGTAAGTTCGGTCACATGGGGCGGATTTTTATAGTCGGTCGGGCCCGACTATGGAATACCCTACACCTTTGGTGGGGATATTAACCCTTAGAATATTATTCTTATATCAAAAATTTACGTCTTATATCCCCATAAATTAAAAAAATTATATAAAGTATAAAAAACTAAAAAAAAAATTTGAAAAATGTAATTGGGCGGACCACGCCTATATTTAATATTTTGTAAGGCAAATATTTCACAGATTTGATTTTAATAATTTACGGTTCAATTTTTCACTATGAAAACCCGGGAAATTATGAAAAAAAAATGTAGGCGGTTCACGCCCATTTTTGGACCACATATTTTTAGGTGAATTCTAACAATACCTTTTAAATTTTATAACTATACCTTGAATACTTTTCGAGTTATTAGTTCCGAAAGAGTTATATAAAAGTGACTTGTATGGGAGGTGGGCGTGTCCTTTGATCGATTTGGCTCATTTTCAAACTCATTTCCTACTTTTGGCTAAAATATATTGAGACGAAATTTCATCGCATTCTGATCAGTATTTCTCAAGTTATTCTGTATTCGGACAGCAAGACAGCAAGACGGACAGACAGACAGGTGTAGGGTATAACAATTCTTAGCACACGCTAACGTCGGGAGATGAACACGATATCCAAATTTTATGATCCTATAGTAAATTTTGATTTTTTCTTTGAGTTTTTCCGACTTTTCTTTTTTTTTTAACCACCCTTGCATTAACACGAACAAAATACAAAAAGAATAAGGCAAATCCGTCGGTTCGTTCTCTCGTGATGCTTTGGTACACACAGGACATTTCATTTTTATAAATATATAGATAAAATAATCTTTAAAAAGCATAATTTTTATACGAAAACAGTGTCGAAAAGACTTGATTATTGTGGATATTTTGATTAGCTAACCATGCTACATTGTATGTAATTATTGCAAGGACCGGGAACTCCAACCTGGAACTGTTAGAAATATGACAATTCGGTTGCGAGAGACCATCTTCATTGATAGAAAACTTGGATCAGGTCGTAAATCAGTATTTATGAATCGTAAATTTGCTGTGAAAGTAAAGTGTTAGAAACTGAGTTCAATAAGAGATGTGCCAAGAAAATTAATATATTTTACATTTTCAAAAAGTAAAGGTGCGATTTAAATTGAGATCATTTAAAGTTTCAAATAAAAGCAATGAAGTGGATTTAAGATCCAAATAAACACGCATAGATCCATATAATACAATTTGTTCAAACAGACTGTAACCTCCGAACTGCACTGAGCTACGTCCAGATTTAAAATTTTTTGATTAAATAAATAAAATCAATTCTTCGAAAAATATTGAAATTGGGTAACTGATATAAAATAAGCGCTAGTTGGATTAACGTTGTCAAAAAATTTAAAAGAAATGGTGTCCAACGGCTGATGGTGGGCTTGAAGACTAAAATTCGGAAATTCGTAAAACATCATTCAGAAATATAAATTTTTAAATATTTTTAAAAAGTATGGTCCATTGTTTTTCATTTGTGATGAACATGCTCTAACTCGCGGGTACTTATTTTGATTGTATCGTCAGTACAATTGCGTAACCACTTGCTTAGTACAAAAGTACAGAGCTTCTTACACTCTATATTTAATAAAAGAGAAAAACAAAACAATGGAAAATTAGAATGGTCCTTAAATATAAGCTGATGATGTGACAAAAAGTAGACTTTTCGGAAATACCCAATCGGAATTAAAAAATAAGATAATTTGAAATTTAAAGGACATTCAGAAATTAAATTTGAATTTCAAAAGACATACTTAAATTGTACAACAGTAATTTCATTTGATTTTCAGATATTCATTGGAATTTTATTGATTTCTGAACTTGAATTCATATTTTCTAAATTACATTTGTAAATGGTGCAGTTATTAGTTTTTACGTAAATACACGGTGTCACTAAACAAAATATTTCGAATATTAAAACGATATTTATTTTTCTTATAGTTGAGCTAAGAGTAATTGCGTTGACCCTATATAATAAAATGTTCACCGATTCTACGAAAAACCTGAAATCAATCACCGAAATCAATAGAATTGTGACCATTATTATTTCGTCACGAACAACATTTTGCTCCATACGACATTTTTGGGCGAATGGCGTTTTTCGATATGCCGATCTGAGATAGCTAACCTTTTATTCCAAAAACTAACTCAAATTAACGAATATTGTTTGGACGAAATAGAAATGACACATAATAACTTTAGTACTTTCAAAAATATGTTATATCTAAGGTTCTGGTCGTAAGGGAGGTAGGATTGGCCGTTGACCGATCATTCTTTTTATCACAGCCAACCTACTGTAAAGACTCCAATGTTTCATCAATATAGCTCATTTTGTTCTATTGATTTCGTATTTTCAAAAGAACCACTTTTTTGCTCCACGTGAACGAAAACGTAAAATTATGAAAAAAAAAGATTTTAGTAAAAGCTTAAGGGGAAACAGATCAACCGCGTAAAATTCATAAATAGTGAAAAATTCGTAAATAGTACAAATGTTCGAACTAAATTGTATATATTCGAAATTTCGTCATTGACATGAATACCCTTATTATTTTACCTATTTGAGAAAAGGATATGAAAATCTATATTTCATATCGTCGTTTTTTATAGTCGGTCGGGCCCGACTATGGAATACCCTACACCTTTGGTGGGGATATTAACCCTTAGAATATTATTCTTATATCAAAAATTTACGTCTTATATCCCCATAAATTAAAAAAATTATATAAAGTATAAAAAACTAAAAAAAAAATTTGAAAAATGTAATTGGGCGGACCACGCCTATATTTAATATTTTGTAAGGCAAATATTTCACAGATTTGATTTTAATAATTTACGGTTCAATTTTTCACTATGAAAACCCGGGAAATTATGAAAAAAAAATGTAGGCGGTTCACGCCCATTTTTGGACCACATATTTTTTGGTGAATTCTAACAATACCTTTTAAATTTTATAACTATACCTTGAATACTTTTCGAGTTATTAGTTCCGAAAGAGTTATATAAAAGTGACTTGTATGGGAGGTGGGCGTGTCCTTTGATCGATTTGGCTCATTTTCAAACTCATTTCCTACTTTTGGCTAAAATATATTGAGACGAAATTTCATCGCATTCTGATCAGTATTTCTCAAGTTATTCTGTATTCGGACAGCAAGACAGCAAGACGGACAGACAGACAGGTGTAGGGTATAACAATTCTTAGCACACGCTAACGTCGGGAGATGAACACGATATCCAAATTTTATGATCCTATAGTAAATTTTGATTTTTTCTTTGAGTTTTTCCGACTTTTCTTTTTTTTTTAACCACCCTTGCATTAACACGAACAAAATACAAAAAGAATAAGGCAAATCCGTCGGTTCGTTCTCTCGTGATGCTTTGGTACACACAGGACATTTCATTTTTATAAATATATAGATAAAATAATCTTTAAAAAGCATAATTTTTATACGAAAACAGTGTCGAAAAGACTTGATTATTGTGGATATTTTGATTAGCTAACCATGCTACATTGTATGTAATTATTGCAAGGACCGGGAACTCCAACCTGGAACTGTTAGAAATATGACAATTCGGTTGCGAGAGACCATCTTCATTGATAGAAAACTTGGATCAGGTCGTAAATCAGTATTTATGAATCGTAAATTTGCTGTGAAAGTAAAGTGTTAGAAACTGAGTTCAATAAGAGATGTGCCAAGAAAATTAATATATTTTACATTTTCAAAAAGTAAAGGTGCGATTTAAATTGAGATCATTTAAAGTTTCAAATAAAAGCAATGAAGTGGATTTAAGATCCAAATAAACACGCATAGATCCATATAATACAATTTGTTCAAACAGACTGTAACCTCCGAACTGCACTGAGCTACGTCCAGATTTAAAATTTTTTGATTAAATAAATAAAATCAATTCTTCGAAAAATATTGAAATTGGGTAACTGATATAAAATAAGCGCTAGTTGGATTAACGTTGTCAAAAAATTTAAAAGAAATGGTGTCCAACGGCTGATGGTGGGCTTGAAGACTAAAATTCGGAAATTCGTAAAACATCATTCAGAAATATAAATTTTTAAATATTTTTAAAAAGTATGGTCCATTGTTTTTCATTTGTGATGAACATGCTCTAACTCGCGGGTACTTATTTTGATTGTATCGTCAGTACAATTGCGTAACCACTTGCTTAGTACAAAAGTACAGAGCTTCTTACACTCTATATTTAATAAAAGAGAAAAACAAAACAATGGAAAATTAGAATGGTCCTTAAATATAAGCTGATGATGTGACAAAAAGTAGACTTTTCGGAAATACCCAATCGGAATTAAAAAATAAGATAATTTGAAATTTAAAGGACATTCAGAAATTAAATTTGAATTTCAAAAGACATACTTAAATTGTACAACAGTAATTTCATTTGATTTTCAGATATTCATTGGAATTTTATTGATTTCTGAACTTGAATTCATATTTTCTAAATTACATTTGTAAATGGTGCAGTTATTAGTTTTTACGTAAATACACGGTGTCACTAAACAAAATATTTCGAATATTAAAACGATATTTATTTTTCTTATAGTTGAGCTAAGAGTAATTGCGTTGACCCTATATAATAAAATGTTCACCGATTCTACGAAAAACCTGAAATCAATCACCGAAATCAATAGAATTGTGACCATTATTATTTCGTCACGAACAACATTTTGCTCCATACGACATTTTTGGGCGAATGGCGTTTTTCGATATGCCGATCTGAGATAGCTAACCTTTTATTCCAAAAACTAACTCAAATTAACGAATATTGTTTGGACGAAATAGAAATGACACATAATAACTTTAGTACTTTCAAAAATATGTTATATCTAAGGTTCTGGTCGTAAGGGAGGTAGGATTGGCCGTTGACCGATCATTCTTTTTATCACAGCCAACCTACTGTAAAGACTCCAATGTTTCATCAATATAGCTCATTTTGTTCTATTGATTTCGTATTTTCAAAAGAACCACTTTTTTGCTCCACGTGAACGAAAACGTAAAATTATGAAAAAAAAAGATTTTAGTAAAAGCTTAAGGGGAAACAGATCAACCGCGTAAAATTCATAAATAGTGAAAAATTCGTAAATAGTACAAATGTTCGAACTAAATTGTATATATTCGAAATTTCGTCATTGACATGAATACCCTTATTATTTTACCTATTTGAGAAAAGGATATGAAAATCTATATTTCATATCGTCGTTGTAGAACTAAAAGTCACCAACTACATTTTCAAAATGCCAATTATTCATTTACAAAAATCTTTATATATATCTGTCAATTTCTGAACTATAAGCTCAAAATTTTTACCAAATAATAAGAAAATGTGAATCTATTAATTGGTATTTCAAGTTTAAAAACATATCAATTACTTTTTATAATAAAAATCAACAAACTTGAAATTTCAGATTTTCACAAAAATGTATTTGTTGACTTTTAGTTCTACAACGACGATATGTTGTATAGCTTTTGAAATACAAACGGTTTTTGCATATAATCAAATCATTGCTTAAACGATGCTAAGTTATGATAAAATTGCGATATTGGAGTAATGTGAGAAACGGTTCCTAGGGTAAAGTGAAAAACGTAATTTAAGTAATATTTTTTGTAATTTTATTGAAACTATTGTGTTATATGAGTTATTTAATTGGTTTAGCCAATCAAATACTTCAATCTTGGCCACTAATCAATGAAAAACAAAATTTTGACTTCACCTGAGATAAGATTTGAATTCTTCAACAATATCAGAAAAATAAGAATTTTGTACAAAATGCTTGAAGAATTCAAATTTTTCCTTTTAAAATACAGTGACAATATATTTAGCTTTCCTATGAAAAAAATGAAACATGAAAAAAAGACTTAAATAGCAAATTTTTAAAGTTTCCCACTTTACCCCAGGATTTTACAAGAGGTTAAAAATTCCTCAAAATCAATTAAAAGACACATAAATAGTATTCTGTTGATGCAAAAGTTAGATTTCGAATCAGTCTACAGAATAGACTCTTCAAAAAATAAATTTACCCAATGCTCTCCGACTAATTAAATTAAAAATTGATAAATACCAGCAGGGTGACGATTTTTGAGAAATTTCTGGTACCCATTTTTTACATTTCCCACTTTACCCTAGTTCATGTACACACAAACAACATTTCACCAACAACCAGGATTCATCATATTGATGAATTCATTAATTGAATTAAAATCGCATTGTTTAAATGTTTTTCATAATAAATATTTTCTTTAACATCAAATTTTAAACAAAAATGTGTCTCCATTTGCACATATATGTATTAATAATTCTTATAAGAGTTATATTATTTAATTGCTAATTATCCATTTCATCATATTAATGAACAAGTGAACATCATATTGATGAATTTTGTTCATAAAACCATATTAGTTTAAATATCATAAATATTATAAGAATTATGAATACGTAAATGTGTAAATGGAGACAAATTTTTGTTTGAAATTTGATGTTATAAAAATATTAAAACTCAAAAACACTGAAAAAATGCGATTTTAGTTCAATGAGTGAAGTCATCAATCTAATCAATACAGGTTGTTAGTGAACATTTTTTGTGTGTATGTCGCCTAGACAACTATGTCGCATTTCAAGCAGATTTTCCCGTCACACAGTGCAATGTAATTCATTGGCAAATCCAAGGAGGTGAGTGAAGTACATAAGTCGGAGTTGTTGTTCGTTGTCTGCGGTTGTCGGCCAGAGCAATTAATTCAGATAAATCAGAGATTTCCGAGCAAAGCGTAAAGGAAAAACTCGTTGATGCAACAAATTTGCCAATTAAACACAAACACCATCAACACCAAAATCATCACAGACAACGGCAACAACATATGCAGATATTGTTGCTGGTTGTTGTTATTGATGCTGTTGATAACAAACGACAAATTACGCCCACCGGCCAGTTAAACAGGCAGTCTGTCTGTCGGTCGGTCTGTCGAGTCTGTGTGAGTCGGTCGGTCAGCCGACCCTCCGCCGATCATCTTGAATACAATGCGTGCTGTTCTGAGCTGTGTTGCTGCTCTCTGTCGTCCACATGCATTATGCATGCATGCATTCTAAGCAGAATCCGGTCTGCATTGTGGGTGCCGTGCGCTGACGCAGTACGTTGGCAACCATGCGTCCTTGTTTTAAACAGGCGGCCGCCTGCAACGACTGTTGCTGGCGTTTAGAGTAAAACAACGCAAACAACAACAGCAGCGGCTGCAACAAATTGCCACACTAGCAACATGTTTGCTGCTGTTTCGCACACAGCCAACGCCTTTTCACTGTTTGCTCTTAAAAATGTATCAAATATGAGTGGACAGACGACGATAAGAATTAAGCCTTCAAGTGCAGCAATAGCAACAGCAATAGCAACAGCAGTAGCAGCTGTAGTAGCAGCATTGAGGCATGTTGGCAGCAATTTGCTATGCAATGAATTTGTGGGTTTGGCGGCAGCATAATTTGAATGTTGCCCGAAATGCATGCTCCCCACACATCAACTCTCTTCTCCGCTGCTATTTTGACCACGTACGTAGTAATGCGCTGGTCAAGTAGGAGTCGGCTTGCATGTAATATTCGGAATACTTCGTACGGACTAAGAACTAATTCATCGGACTCATACCACGCATTGCTCTCATATTTCATCATTCTCTTTAGAGGCTTCTAAAACAGAACCTGTATTTTATGGCACTCAAATGAAAATACCTCGTTATTCATAGCACTGATAACACATCGGAAAAACTAAAAAAAAAAATAGAAGTGGGTCATTCCACGTCAGAAATATCAATATTAACATGATGTCTCCCGATTTTGATGAACATTTTTTTGGATAGATAGTGATCGAGAAATAAAAATTAACTGTGTGATTTTTTAGAAAATCTTTGATTTTAATTGACATTTTGTTATTGTTCCTCATGGCTTTAATTTTATATTTTGCTTGTTATCATTTCCTACCAGAAATAGTGTGGCAGAAAACCAGATGCGTATGGAGAAACATTGGCAATTGAACTTTAAAACTTGATGAATCAGAAACTATATTCCATCGAAATTATTTTTTTAATCGACGGTGAAAACTCCGGGCTATAATTATATATTTTTTTATTTTTAAAAGGGTGGGGAGTATACGAAAGATTGATTTAACTTCTTCTGAGTAAAATGTATTTTATTTTTTAAATTGATATTTTTATTTGAATGCGTGATCAAAAAGATAATAAAGACGAGTTGGGAAAGTTAGATCACATGGGGTGGATTGTTATAGTCGGTCGGGCCCGAATGTGGAATACCCTACACCTTTGGTGGGGATATTAATGTGGAATATTTAATTGTTTACCTTAATTTTAAAGTTTTTAATTATGCTGAACCTGCCCACCCTCAAACTATTATTCACATATCAGAAATTTACGTCTTATATCCCCACAATTTTAAAAATTGATATGAAAGTATAAAAAGCTTATACAAAAAATTAGAAAAATGTAATTAAAAAATGACCACGCCCATATTTAAAATTTTGTAAGGCTAATATTTCATAGATTTGATTTTAATAATTTACGGTTCAAATTTCCACTATGAAAACCCGGGAAATAATGAAAAAAAATTTGAGCGGATCACGCCCATTTTTGGACCACATATTTTTAGGTGAATTATAACAATATGTTTTAAATTTTAAACCTATATCTTGAATACTTTTCGAGTTATTAGTTCCTAAAGAGTTATATAAAAATGACTTGTATGGGAGGTGGGCGTGTCCGTTGACCGATTTGGTTAATTTTCAAACTCATTTCCTACTTTTGGCTAAAAAATATAGTGACACAAATTCATCTAATTCTGACAAGTATTTCTCAAGTTTCTTCGTATACGGACAGAAAGACAGCAAGACAGACGGACAGACAGACAGAGTTCAAGACTCACCCTGGTCCAAAGTTTCAAAAAAAAAAAAAAAAATTAATAATTACTTTTTGTGGTTGTACAAGAAAAACTCGAAATACTGCAAACCTCGTGTTAACGAACTTCGTCATAACTCTTAAATCCGAACATCGAATCAATGGATTGTCCTTGCAATTTAAATAAATTGTGCATAAAAAGGAACACTTTTCAAATTTATATAAATATCAAAATTATTAAAACAGACTTTTACAATATGTTTAGGTATTATTTGTAACAAAAACCTAAACAATTTGGTAAAAAGTGATTTATGCCTCGAAGTTTTCTCGAACTAACTTGGATAACAAAAATTCGATCTCGTTGCTAATTTTTAAAATTTCGTAATTTTCGTACAGCAAAATTTTATGTTAGGATATTTAAACATTTTCCACTTCGCAATGTTTTTGAAATATATCTCCATATATTTGAACTATTTGATGCAATATTAATCCAGAATCGTTTTTATTATCGTTTCGAAAAAAAAAACGGCGATATGTCGCTTTTTTGCAGTTTTAGTACGATTTGGCCTTTGATATTGGTACAAGAACTAATTCGATATCGTACGATTTTACGGACATAAAAAGTTGTAACAATTTTGGATGATTGCTAGATCTGTTTTATAATATTGTCTCTAGTCTTAGAAATTTACTCCATTGTATATACCCCTGACAACATTTTTGGCAGGATCAAAGAAATTCACACATTTTTCGATATATTTCAAACAGGCAAAAATCGCAAAAAAAATACCTGCGGCACTTTTAACGAGGATCAATGGAAAATTTTTATCATCTTAACATTATATTTTATTTTACAAAAGAAGAACCAAATGTAAAAAATTAGTGATTTTTTTTTGGATGGTACACAATTGCGGCCCGCATCCTCTTTTGAGTTGCCAATGCGGCCCGTGATGCCAAATGAGTTTGCCATGCCTGGTGTAGGATATAACTATTAGCTTCATTAAAATATGTTATTCGGTTACAGAGATTTAAATAATTATCTAATACAGTACTTTCATATAACTTTGTTGTTGTTGAGAAATCAATAAACTAAGTACACAGTTATTTTTTTATTTCTCGATCACTATTTCTCCACAAAATGTCATCAAAATCAGAAGACATTGTGCCAAGATATATATGGTCGACGAAACATAAAAAAATGTTTATGGAAATATTATGGTAATAAAGGAAACAAATTTTACAGAGTTTTATGAGTTCTCAGAAAAACGGTTCATAAATGTATCGTTTCTCGACTTCTCCAAAATTTTACGCATTACAGTGTTTAGGAGTATTTAAAAAAAAAATGGTTTATGAGAGCTTAGAAAATTTATAAAAATATCCATTAGAGATGGGCGCGTGCCTGTTTTTAATGGCACGGACACGCACGGGCACGCCGATAGGTGACACGCACGAGCCCAACGAGTAAATTTACATGTATGGAACCGGAATCGAACCCATTTAATTGGTTGGTTGAAACCTGAATCGGAACCACAATTTTAAAAATCTTGGAACCCGAACCGATAGGTTTCCAATAGGTTTCAGTCCTCCCTGTAATAAATAATTCAAAAATTAAGTTCTCTTTAATCCATAAGTAAAACTAAAACAACAGATTTTTAAGAAAATGTAAAAATACCAAGGGTTTTTTTAAATTGGGGTAGAAACTATAACAAAAAAAAATTAATGATTTTGGAGGCACGGACACGCACGGTCACGACAGCAACTAGCACGCACGGAGATTTGCACGAACTCAGATTTTCGGGCGTGACACGAAAAAAGCACGACACGCGCCTGTCTCTACTCTGAATAATGCATCATAAAAGAGTTTAACTTGGGAGTGTACTCATAAATAAACTCTTTTAAGTATACTATTTAGTTTATGTATCCTATGTAGTGTTTTACATACTTTTAGCATACATACTTTTAGGACACATACTTTTAGATTATCAAATATTCGTTTCAAATAAAAATTCATTAGTGTACATGAATGTGTTTTCACGGATGTTTGAACTAAGAAAAATACCTCCGATGTTGTACTCATTTATGACACCTCATGAGGATACCTACAGAAATTATATTAATTTTAATGTCTCAAAGTTATCAATGTTTTAGGAGTATTAAAACTGATCAGTAAGCATTTATGAGCCGGCCTCAGCAGTCCAGAGATAGCGCGCTGGACTTGCATTCTGAAGGTCTCGGGTTCGAATCCCGGCTTGGGCATGGGCGCTCGTGGTGATATTAACCACAAAATCGTAGGGAATAGATTTCACAGTACAATGGATATAGTCTGCCTGAGTGCTGTGGACTTAGTAGATATTACAAAAAAAAAAAAAAAAAACATTCATGAGCTCCTCGTTTCGGGAGCATTTCTGGGTTCAGTTTAGTGCTCACATAGGTTAGTTTTAGGAGTCACACAAATCTAAGAGTTTTTGGGCTCATAAAACGGTGTTTGGTTCGGTTCCAGATTTCGGGAAACTTTTTATGTCTCTTTTAAGTGTTCAAATATGATATATAGTTTTATATGAGGTATAGTTTACAATAACTTAACTTTTTTGAAATTAAATAACAATTTTATTGGTGGAAGTTCTAAAAAAAACATACATATTTAAAGAAGAAGAATTTGGGTTTTTTTTTTGTCGGATTTGTAAACAAAGTAAAATATGTGGATTCGATGTTGGACTAATTTACAGCACCTTTTTTTGTACAAGAAAAACATCAGGAAATAGAGTAATTTTGGAGTCCAAAAAGTCTCATTAAAGTTTGAAGATGTTAGGAGTATTTACAATAAACATAAATTGGGGTATTTTTGAACTCTTAAAAGAGTACGCTCTACCCAGGATTATGGAGGCATTTCGGTTTTTTTTGTGGTGCTCAAATAGAAACGTGTTAGGAGTAATAAAAGACTCGCAAATTTGAAGATTTTTGGACTTATAAAATGACGCCGTCTAGTCAGATTTGGTGAGCTTTCTTTGGCTTTTTTAAGTGATCATATACACAGAAAAAAAATGTGCATAAATATTACGTATAGAGAACATACAAATTTTGTTCATAATATTTATGTATAAATTCTAATATTTATGAATTGTACATAATAATGGTCAATCCAAATATATTAAGGACATTGATTTAACGACCAGATACATATATTTTATGTATTATTGACATACAAATTTCTGATTTGGGGTTTCTGAGTTGGGCTTGTAGAGTTGGTTTGTGTATAAGACATATTTGGTTTGGGAACAAACTATATAATCGTATATTCGAATATCGATATTCGAAATATAATCGAAAATATTTGAAATCGAATATTTTCAGTCGAATATACTAGTGTATACAATTCGTTGGTTTTGTTTCGTAAACATTTTTATTCAAATAAGCATTTTATTGAATATTAAGAAAACGAATGCATAACAACTGATATTAATTTATAGAAGCAGAGACGAAATCGATGGAGTCGGAGGAGAAGAACTTGGTAAAATATATGGTATAGTGTAAAGGTAAAAGTGTTAGATAAATAAAATAAAATAAATAAAATAAATAAAATAAATAAAATAAATAAAATAAATAAAATAAATAAAATAAATAAAATAAATAAAATAAATAAAATAAATAAAATAAATAAAATAAATAAAATAAATAAAATAAATAAAATAAATAAAATAAATAAAATAAATAAAATAAATAAAATAAATAAAATAAATAAAATAAATAAAATAAATAAAATAAATAAAATAAATAAAATAAATAAAATAAATAAAATAAATAAAATAAATAAAATAAATAAAATAAATAAAATAAATAAAATAAATAAAATAAATAAAATAAATAAAATAAATAAAATAAATAAAATAAATAAAATAAATAAAATAAATAAAATAAATAAAATAAATAAAATAAATAAAATAAATAAAATAAATAAAATAAATAAAATAAATAAAATAAATAAAATAAATAAAATAAATAAAATAAATAAAATAAATAAAATAAATAAAATAAATAAAATAAATAAAATAAATAAAATAAATAAAATAAATAAAATAAATAAAATAAATAAAATAAATAAAATAAATAAAATAAATAAAATAAATAAAATAAATAATATAAATAAAATAAATAAAATAAATAAAATAAATAAAATAAATAAAATAAATAAAATAAATAAAATAAATAAAATAAATAAAATAAATAAAATAAATAAAATAAATAAAATAAATAAAATAAATAAAATAAATAAATAAATAAATAAATAAATAAATAAATAAATAAATAAATAATTAAATAAATAAATAAATAAATAAATAAATAAATAAATAACAGCTCTGTACCACCGCAATACGAAACAATAAAATATTCTTTTTTAAATAAAATTAAATAATGTAAAATTACATAAATGTTGAGATTGTGTGCATAAAATGTATGAAAATATGGAAATATATGGAATTCATCATTAATACGATGAATTTGGTCCTTGGTTGAGGTACTCGACAAAATACATAAAATAAATGTACAAATACATAAATGTTGAGAATCTTTTTTTTTCTGTGTATGAGCATAACACTCAAAAATATGACTCATTTAAGAATCTTTTCCCGACCCGTCTGTTGGTCGGGGATTTATAGTACGGCATATTGGTATAGTCGGTGGGTCAGATGTTTTTTTTTGACTATGAATCGAAAGGTTGTTGGTTTGGGTTATTAGAGCTGTAGTGCCAAAATATGTTAAAAATAGTTAGTGCTACCTTGTTGCGTCGTTTGCTCAGTTAATTGGGTCGTCTAATGATGATGCTATCTTTCGACAGACAATGGATGAACGCCGAAAGTAAAGCCTTGAAAGAGTCTCTTGTTGGGGAAAAGTCCGATCATCGTTCCCAGGCCAACGTATGGGAATGTTTGTGCCCAATATTCTTGGGTACTACAGTTCGTTTAGCGAGTTGAAGAAAGAGCTCTGAACAAATTCTTTAAAATAATTCATTTAATTCAAGTTCCCTAACTACCATTTAAATTGATGTGATCCTCCTCTTAAAGTGCTTTAGCTGAGGCTGCATTATTAATTACGAAGGTATTGTTTGGCCACACAACAGCATTATTTATAGACTCACTGAATCGGTTAATTAATTCGTACTTCCACACGGTTGCCTTATTATATAAAGGCATCTGTAAATTGGCGCATGTCTTGGGCGTGCAACGAACAACTGAAAGGCTTGTTGCTGCAACAACTGCAACAGCAACTACCTCAGCTGCTGCTGCTACTGCAACAATGCGACAAATTTTCAAATGAACACCTCAAAAACTGATTTAACTGCAAATGTGAACAGGCAAACCGGACAGTTGTATGTTGCTGTGTAGAGTGTCCGGCTGCCTACGCATGGCATAAAATGCACTGCACAAGAACCCACTTCAATAGCGAACGAGGCGGGGCAGGGCAGGGCAGGGCAGGACAGGCTGCGGTACAAGGGGCATTAAATGCATTTGTGTGCATGTGAGAGATCAACAATTAAATTAAATGTATGGAATAAATTAATTTTGTGCTCTTTTTGTGGCCAACAGCAACAACAGCAGCATCAGTAACAAAAACATATACAGCAGCAACAAATACAATAGCTGCAATACTATTTAAACACGTTCGGCAATTTTAACAAATGTTTTCGGTGTTGCTGCAGCAGCAGTTGCTGTTTTTTGTGCTCATTGCTGTTGCAGTGCTTTTGTTGCTACTGCTGCCGTTTCTGTTTGTGTTGCTGAGTGCTGTGCAGTTGCAATTGCAGTCATAATAAATATTCTTTTGGCCCATTAATTGCCTCTTCATGTCCTTAATCATGTGGCATAGACGCCAAAACACATCCACACACGGCAACATAATCGGCAGCAACAGCAATGCCAGAATCACCAACACACACGGACAGAGCAGCAGCCATGTTGCTGTGCAACCAGGACATTCGGCACTTAATTTTTGCGGCTGCATTCAGGTTTGCAAATCGTGGTCACGCCACTAACAACGGCAGCAACAATCATGGCGTGGCCAGCGTCTGCAGCAATACAGCTAGTCTTGTTGTGTTACTGCTTCTCAGGTGAATGTCTGTGTGTGCTTTTTTTTTGGAAATAATACAGACTACAACATATTGTCACAGATTCAAAGCAATCCATGCCTACTTCTATCTGCATTAAATGAACCACTTTTATTTTATTAAAAAGTGTCAATTGAGATATTTAGAGATATTTAAAGAAGTAAATTTCTTGGGTATCAGAAAACCAAATAATATCCTATGTACGTTGAACTGAAGCGGTACATAAATGAAACTAAATTTTGCACTGCACTTGCTTTGTTCCTAACTAACTTAATTTAATAAATGTATTTCTGCAAGTCAAGAGATTAATTTCTTTGACTGAATAGCTGAACTTTACATCGCTGTTAATAATTTTGTTTGAATAGGAAGCATTTATTTCTTATGTAAATGTAGTTCGAATCCCTCTATATAATATAACTATTAGTCCAAATTACAAAATATACTAACATAATACTAAATTACTGCACTAAATAATTGTATTGGTTTTTACTACATATATATAGAAAACAACTACATAAATTTACTGCAGTTCTTTACATAATTTTACTACATTTGTATTGAAAATAACTACATTTTGAATTTACCTCTATGTTTTGAAACATACGGATATATTTCTACATCTGTATTTATTTTTATTACATTCTGTATTTAATTAAATGTCATAAAAATGTAAAAATCATACCACATATATACAAAATACCTGCACCATTTACAAATGAATTCAGAAAAGATCAACTGAATTTCAATTGTAATTCAAAAATTCCATTTGAAATTTGATTGTCAAAATAAATCAATGGATATTAATAACTTTCCATTTGGAAATTAGAATATTTTAAATTGATATTTTCTGAATTCCCAATGGAAAATTATGAAGATGTAGATATCTTCTATATATGGATGATTTTTGTCAAATAGGTAAATTCTGCTTGCAAGGCAATCTCTCCAATTATTATGATATTCTGGTTGCGGATACTAGTTATGTATAGGAAAATACAAAATTTTTGAAACTTACGTTCGGTATTTTCTGACTTATGTGGCTCTAACTACTAAACAAAGTCAAAACGCGGATTCAAATAAGTCGGTAACGACCCGATGGATTTTAAAAATCAAAGGCTCTTTTAAGAGGCTAAACAAATCTTCCATGGATTTTTTTGTTCAAAATCCAAAAAAATCATTGAAGAGATATATTTGGGATTTCAGAAAAACTTTAAATTTTTTAAATTGATTGGTTCCTGTTCAATTTATATGAATTCGCGTTTTTGCTTTGTTTAGGAGATAGTGCCACATAATTCGGAAAATACGGATCGTAGGTAATATTTTTTTATATTTTTGTTTCTATATATAAGTAGTATCCAAAACCAAAATATCAAAACAATTGGAGTGATCAACTTGCGGACGAAACATATCAATTATTCCTATTTGAGAAAAAGTTACCCATAAATACAACTCTTGGTCCGTCTGCCTGTACGTTTGTATGTTTCAGCATCACGTCTAAACTGCTAAACCGATTTGACTGAAGGAAACTGAGGGCTGCAGGATACTTGACTGAAGGATACTGAAATATGTCGAGAATGCTATGGGGTCCGGAGGGTGACATATGTTTCATTTGGCGAGATACAGGGAGTGGAAAATCCCATACAACTCAAATTAAAACGTATGTCCACTCGGCTCTCAACAGAACCACGCATTATAGAGAGAATTCGTTCTTCAGTCGCACGATTCGTTTGTGGAACAATCTCCCTGCGTACTTTTTTCCCGACATTTTTGATATTGGCAAGTTCAAAACAAACATTCACCGACACTACTCTAACTTTCCTACCTCATTTTAACCTATCATCCCTTCTTACGATCAACACTGTGCTTTGCATGAATACGGGGCATCCCCTGAGCGTTGGTTAATTTGTAAAAAAAAAAAAACAATGGCAAAAACATAAATATAAAATCAAAACAAAAGAAAAACAAAAGGAAAACAAATAAATTAAATCAAATAAAAACAAAATACAATACATGAACAAAAGCAAAAATATACAAAAACTAATGTATGTACACAAAAGCAAAAAAATAGCAAGACGCAAAAGCAAAAACACAACAAAAAACAAAATCAAATGCAAAATCACAAAAGTAACAATAATGCAAAAACAAAATAATAACACAAAGTCAATTTCGAAAACTAAAACAAAATCAAAAGCAAAAATAAACAGAGAATAAAACAAAAAAAAATGCAAAACAAAAACGAAGAAAACACAAAATGCTAAAACAATATTAGTCTAAAACAAGGATTGAAACCTAAACGAATAAAGGTTTCGATTTCGGTTTTTCTGCGTTTCGGTTTCGGTTACGGTTTCGGTTTTAAGTTTTTATAACGAAACGGTTTCGGTATACCGGTTCCATGTTAAGGTTTCGGTTTTGATTTCGATTTTTGTATAAATTTTCTTTTTTCCATATTTTTCAAATAATTTAACATTGTTTATATGGTGCTAAGTTATGTTCAATATATGGTATTGGGGTAAAGTGGGAAACGTAATTTAAACAATGTTTTTTGTTATTTTAGTTAAAATATAGTGTTATATTAATTATTTAATTGATTACGCCAAGAAAAAATTTTAATTTAAAATTTCGCAACCACAAACCAATGAAAAGCAATTTTTTGACATAACCTGAGATATGATCTGAATTGCAAAAAAGAAAAATTTTGTCAGTGAACTGCAATATATGTAAAATAGTGTTGATCATATGCAAGAGCAAGTCAAGAAATGGCAATCTTGTTCTTAAACGCTGAGTCTTGCTCTTGCATAGGTACATATGATCTTGTTCTTGCAATACCTTTCTTGCTCTTGCTTGCAAGAATCTTTCAAAATTTTACTTTTTAAATTTTAAATAAAAGATCGAAGACAAATATCTTAAACTGCATAATAATTATGGAAACGAATAGATTTTGAACACTAATTGTATTTAAGTTACTCATTTTCCATATTTTCAATTTCTTCAACAAAAAATAAATTATTTTTCTAACAAAAAAAAATTTTAATTATATTTTAACAAGAATTAATTAATAAAATATAATTGTATAAATCAAATGATGTTGGCAAGACAATTCAAAATCTCAAGGCCATAATAAAATGAACATAATATGTTCAATATAAGGAATATTTCGTATAGGCATATTTCTATTTTCGTCAGAGATTAAAAAAAATCCGAATGCTGCACGCACCGTATGTAAAAAGAACACAAATAATATCTTGCAGGGTAACATTTTTTTTTGCGAACACAAACTCAAACGCAAACGCTACAAATCGAACACTAACAGAAAGAAGAGAATACAACAATAACGAATTACGATTCGTATATACACACTTTCACAACGACAACTCTTTCAAGGCAACATACAGACGCATGACAACAGACAGACGCATAACAATGGACAGACGCATGACAGCAGACAGTCGCATGACACTACACTTCATGTATGTATCTAGTACAGCTATCTAGTTGGCAACAACAACGAGTTTTTTTTTGTGGTACAAAAAATTTCCCGCCAAAAATTCTATCAAAATCGTGGATGCTGCTTTATTGTCATGCTGATTTATTTTCATTTCTGTTGTTTTTGCACTTTCAAACGAATCAACGGATTTGTGAAAAAAAAGAAAAACACTAAAAGCAATATATAAGCTAAATGAGGTACACTGTGAAAATGTTCATATATTATTATTATTTTTTTTGTTTTATAAGTTAACTGAAATAATGCACATAGAACTTGGCTTAAGTAAAATTCATGATTTTACAAAACAAAAATAATAAAAATGAAATGTGCATAAGTGCATATGCACAATCGATGTATGAACTAGCGTAGCGAAGAAAAGCGAAAAAAACATTCTTTTGTCTATTTTATCTTATTGAAACGACTTTTGAAGCACTTTTGAAGCTATTTACCGCTACAAAAGTGCTTCACAGACCTTATTTTTAAGATGCTTATATTCTTTAGCCTTGAAAAAATGTTGGGAACTCAAAATTTTATTAAATGACATTTTACTTAAAATCTTCTATATAAAATAAAATATGTTTTTCCGTTTCTATTTATAGGTACTTTTTAAAAACCGTTTTAAACCGGTATAAAACCGAAACCGTTTATATCGGTTTTGGATATCGGTTTATTTCTGATTTTCGTATAACGGTTTCGGTTTTAAAAATGAAACGGTTTTAAACGGATATCGGTTTCGGTTTCAATCCTTGGTCTAAAACAAATATTAGTCTTTCGGAATACTTAATGGAACATTATGAATATGTTATAAATTACAATGTTTTTGGTTTCAAATGTAATTTATAAATTAGAATTGATGTCTTTTGAATGTCGAATGATCTTTTCTAAATTACATTTGAAAATGGAGTAGTCAAATCAAGTCAAATAAATATAAATGAATTTAAAAACTAAAAAATACCTTTTTTCAAAACAATTACATAAATGTAGGACATATATATGAAACACAATTGATAGCATGTATTTTTTTATATTAATCGAATTTAGTAATTATATTAATTTCTTTCAAAAACAACGAAAATATTTCATAATTGTGAAATGCACAAATAAAAATATTAAAACTAATTAAATATTTAAAAAAGTTACAATTGCAAATATACTCATGTGATGCTCAACACAAAGTAAAATATAATAAAATTAAAATAATATTGATTTTTAATTGAGACAAACACACATGTGCACGCCCTCACATAGGCCATTTGTACAAAGACATACATAAATAATTAACACTATCGGCAAATAAATTTTATTGAAAGTGTCAATAAATTAAAAGCAATAATAAAAAAATAAATAAAATAAAATAAAATTAAATAAATACCCACAATAATAAAATAAAGTGAACAAGTGATTACGAACAACAAAAAAATTCAGCCCAATGAAAATAAACGGCAGCCTTTCGTTAAATAAAGGACTCACACCGACCGACATTCAGACAGACATCTGCCTACATTTACATATTTAAATTTACATGCATTGCTATGTTTATATACTTCCATTCATACCCTCGGAGCACTAAAGACTACGCACTGCAAATAAAAAATAACCCACCAAACAAACAGCACGTTCGACTGAGCAATTTAAATAAATACATATTACATGTAGTATATATTTATAAATAAATGAGCATTCTTTGCAAGTGACTGCCGATGGCATTGCCTTGGCATTTATAATATTAAAAACATTGAAAATTAAAACACATTATTAATATCTATAAAATAGGATTGGATTCTGATCATGGTAATGACCAGTTAATGGTTGAATGCTAAATTAAAATAACTCTTTGATTCTGTGTTTTTGTGATAAAGCTAATTTATAAATATATTGAATTTGATATTTAATTAAAACCATAGATTCCGCAAGAACGAACATAGAATTGATAGCTCATTGTAGAAATGCTCGCCTACCTGGACTGTGAACTAAAAGTAGATCTCTTCGGGGTTCAAAGACAATGCAAAAATGCCAAGAAATGCGTGTTTTTCATAGGTGAAGTAAAAAGACGAAGAAAATACCAATATGGGACGAACAGTTTTCTAATATTAAAAAGAAAATTTTGCAATAACGTAAATTTCAATATTATTTTTACGAAAGGTTTCCATAATAGAAGGGAAATGTGTTCATAAATAAACACAATTTGTTCATTCACGTTATTGCATGTTCAACTTCCTTATTATGATGAAACTGTTTAAACAGGGTCAGAAAGATTCACTTCCTATGCCATTTCCAGAAACACCTGACCCACAGACGACACATAAAAATTAAGTTATTTCATATCTATTTACTAAATTTAATATTTAAATTTAATATTTATTAAAAACCATGATCGCCATCATCATCAATCATTTGATGATTGAAATTATTTTGTAAATCATTCACTCAAAATAAAATCTGTTTAAAATACACGAAATCGTTTGAGTATTTTACGAAAAAATTCGTGAAATTTACCCACGAAATATTTCGTAAAATACACAAAAGAACTTTGTAAATATATGATAAAATTACGACTATTAATTGTATATTTTATGAAACTATTCGTACGAAAGATTTGTAATTTATTGAATATTTGTGTACCATTTTATGAATATATTCGTACATTTTACAAAAGTATTTGTACTTCTGACGATAGCTTTCGTACATTAATGTCACATCTAAAATATTTTACGAATCTTTCGTAAAATACGCAAATACTTTGTTTAAATTAAAAACAATGAAAATTACGACTCATTCATAAAAATATGAAATATTATACACAGAGTTGATACTTTTGCACTTTTGACACAAACAGAACTAACACAGAACACATTTTAAAATTGCTTGTATTTTATAACTATCTGCTTTAAAACTTGCGACCGCGATATTAATTAAAATCTATTTCAAGTGTAATGCAGCTCCATGTTGCTATTTGATGCAACAGATTTCTGTTTTTACTAATTATTCGTAAAAAAGACAAATGTTTCGTAAAATTATACATTAAGCCTCAAAATTTACGAAAGTTTAGTCATTTATTCGTAAATTTTCGAAATATTTCATTCTTTCGAAAAAAATTGTAATAGAAAATAATATAACGGAAGTTTCGTAATATAAACGAAATATTCGTAATTTTGATGTTGTTTTTATTTTACGAATATTGATTCATAATGTATACGAATCGTTTGTAATAAATATTTTTGAAAAAAATTAGTTATTACTAATGTTTCGTGTATTCTACGAATTATTGTGTATTTTACGAAATTAAAAACTACGAAAAAATATATCGTAAAATGTCCAGAAATTATTTTGAGTGTATATATAATCGATTTTTAGAATTCATTATATATTAAAGACAACTAATATTAAATATCTTATGTGACGAACCTTAATCACGTAAATGTACTCTAAATGTACCCGTTCGTCACCCTAAGGAATGTTCATGTTTTAACCGAAATGATAAGAAATGAAAGGCACAAAATCAAATTACGTAAACTTCCATTTGTTACGTGTTTTTTTGCTATTGGTTTTAGTTAAAATGGTTCATCTTCGCAAAAGTCCTTTAGAAACCAATTATAAGAAATACTAACGATTTAAAATCGGTAGAGTTTTCTCTCAATTGCAAATATATCATAACCATAACAAAATATATATCAATTCTACACAATTTTCTACAGAATTCCACATAAGTTATAAGAAATAATAATATCAATGAATGTATCACGGTATAGTTAGGTCCTATTCGAGACTGGTAATAAATTTAACTTTTAGACCGACATTGGATATATGAAAACTATATATAGAAATGCAATGTTTAAACAAATGTTTTTTTTGTTGTTGTATAATAAGTTTTTTTAAATAATTTTAAATTTATATTTAGCTAAAAGAAAATACAAATATTACCAAAGGTATGTCCCTTCGACAACACAAATATGTTTTAAATATACGTATGTATTTCGTGGATATGCATAATTTTCATCTTAAAGCCAACGCATGTGTATAGACAACAAAAGCGAATCCTTTGTAGTATGAAATTTCAATTCTTTGATTAATATACATTGATTCCATCTGACTTTTGTTTGTTTATAAAAAGTACTGGAATTATAACTATTTTGCAAATCGGAAGACATTATCATTATTATGTGTTTATGTAAGTACGTTTATATAAGTATATGTAAATGTTTAAATATCTTAATATAACCTCGTAATATTCTGAGTATTTGTTGTATTATTATTAATTATTTTTGTCATAATTTTAATGTTAACTTATGAATATACTAGTCATAAAACTATACGTAATTTGGGTCTTATTGAAACTGATTACCTTTAAACATACTTATTTGTCCATTTGCTTACAGTTATATTATATATCTTTAGTTTAGAGTTTAGGTTTATATTAGCATCAACTGCATAATTTGATAACAATTTAATAATTACAAACAATTTACATAAATTAGAAGATTTTTGTGTCTGTTTTTGATTCTTGCACGATAATCGGGTTCAAGCTGATATGATGGGCATATTTGGAGGGTTATTGGGTCGTGGGGGAGTTACTAAAAAAACCGAATATGAATTTTGACAATTTTGCAAAGTAAACTCGATTTTAATAAATGCGTTGAATACAATCGATTTTTGTGACTATGTTTTTAAAATAAATACTCTTTATTAAATCGGAATTAATTAATAACATGAAAATCTTTTGCTGTTTCAAAGAAAGCCATTTCGGAAGCAGATCGCTTTGAGATGTTATACTATCGCAAAATATTGTATATATAAATTGTATAGGAAAAACATTTTGAGAATGTATATTCATAATACATGTGCCGGCTACATAGGACAGAAGGCAGAAGGATGCGCTGCCAATAAAGTGAAGTTTTCGAAAACACACAGCAACGGCGAATGTAACTGATGACTGACTGTAAGCAGCTCAAACTAGCAAATTTATATAGAGCTTTGTGCGCTTCCAACGAACGTAAAGGGGACCCGACCCATTATACTGACTGTCTCAATGTTAAGTTATCCTTGAGGTGATGTATTGCCGGCACTCTCGGGAATAGATGGGTCTAACAACTGACACTGCATCAATTTATATGTTTATGTAGTGCATAAAATAGTCTCAGATGCCGACTGTTGTTGGTCAGGAATGTTGTTTCATATTTCAGCGCCCAGACCCCTCATGCAAACAGTTGCGAATACAAGGATAAATGCAAGGATTATGCATAGAATGCAATAATTCAGTAGCAACATAAGGTTTGGCAAAGGGTTTGATGTGATGTGGGTGATATTACTGGGGGGGGAGGTGTAGTGCAGGATGTAGTGTGGAGAACAGCGATAATTTCGAAATTACAAAATGACACAGTCACTCGAAAGCACAAGAATTTCAAATGCAGTTCCATGGCAAATACAAAATTCGCTTGTTTTACATTTTGCATAAACTTTTGTGATTTTATTTCGTTTGTCGTTGTTTTCTGCAACTTTTGACTAGATGATTTCGGGAAGTAGAGGGAGGATGGGTGGGAGGTAGGTTGGCATATGTGAGAATCGGGATTGACGCGCGACCCAAATTGTTTCAGTGGGTGCCGCCAATATCAAGTACACCACGTTCCAACACCCAACACAAACGATGTCTTGGCAGAGTCCGCAACACCATCTCACACCACCCCACGACACCCGGGCAACTCATTACGACTGTATTTGTGTCATTGTTTTGGTATGTGCGTTCGTGTGTGATCTCCTGTACTTGTCTATGTGTGAGTGTGTGTGTGTATATATAAGGATACTTAGCCTTTTCAAGGAATAAGGACACTGACTGCAGCTTTAACGCTCTGGAACCAACGAGAGTAATAACAACAATTGCTGCATGCCACGCATGGGGATCCTGGGGCAGCGCCCGTCCCATTGCAATATGCCTTCTGCTGCTCGCCGTCTGCCCCACTTGTTCTGCTTCTTCTTGTTCTTCTTCTTATGCCGTCAGCGACGTGCACATCTCGCTGTATATTGTAGTGAGCAGCAGCAGCGACAGCACCAGTGGCAGCAGTCGCCCCAGCACTGAGACAGTGTTGCCACATCGGCTTCCAAAAGTCGCTGCGTTCGTGTAGATCCACGGCGACTGCGGCGAGGGCACCACAGCGGGTGACTGCGGCGAGTTGCGACTCTTTTCGTAGCCGTTACGTGACGGAACTTGAGTATAAACTGAAAGAAAAAGAAAACAAAAATATCAGAGGGACATCAAAAAATGTTACAGAATTAATGGAGAGTTGGCTGGATTTAGCTGGTGGTGCAAATAACCATATGTAGGGTGTGATTTTATTGTATGACGTTCAAAATAACAGATTTCAGAACGTTGGTTGAAGTCTGTGAACTTTCTAAGCGTCCAGTGTTATTTAAAGCGTAGTACAAACATATAAAAAAAAGTTAACATAACAAAATAGTTTACATTTTTAAATATTTTTGACTTAGGATTGGATTGAAATTTTAATGTTCAATTTGTCGGTGAATTTAAATGTAAAACTATTCATCTTATTTGTAAAATTTCACAAAATATTCATACAAATTATTAAAACGGTTATATACCACCTCCGTCACCTGAACCTAATTCCGTCATTTTTTATACCCCATATACCCCATATAAAATGATATTTTAAAGAATGTGTTTTTTTTAAACAATACAAATATTTGTATTAGTAAATTTAATTTTCGGAACTGTTATTAAGGTGATTCATGTATTAACATATATTTTTTTGTTGATAAAAGTCATTAAAAATATAAGAAAAATAATTAACAGAAATAATAAGAAATTAAATAGACAATGAAATAATACAAACACTAATTTGTCAAGGGTTACCTAGGGCAATATGTATTTTGTACTGTTTAAAAACAATAACTAACGAAACTTTTTGTTTTATACAGATAAATTTTCGATATACCGGTATAGGTTTTTGTCCGTATTTAATATCTTGTAAAAAATCTGAAATATATTCCTCACAATAACTATGGTATCAATAACCTAAAAATTGTAATTATTATTTTAAATATTTTGGAAACCTCTTTGTGAATAGCATGGCCCTGCAAAATCATATTTTGGAAATTCACGATCCAAATTTGAAATAAAGCCAAATAACACTTATTATCGTAACTACATTTCTGAAAAATGTTGGTTACGATACAATTTTTAATTATTTTTAATCCAATTCTGTGCGCTGTTAGAAGGCTTTGCGAACTATAAACTATATGTAAGCCACATAATAAGTTTATGTATTAATACGGAATATTTTATGTCAGAATGGTCACATAATTTTAATATTTCAAAAAACTTTAAGGCCCGTTATCTCATCTCAAAAGTTAAACTTTCTTAAACAGTGATTTGATAACCTGTGATTTAATTCTAAACATGTTTAAATTTTTGATCATAACTTATTTAGATTTTATCGACTGTTTACTTAAACAAGTGTAGAACTTCAAAATAATTCTCCAATTAGAAATTAATGTCACAGAGTGAAAGGAAACATCAAAAATATAATAATAAACATAAACAAAAGTTCAGTTTGCCGCAATGACTACCGAAACTCAACTGGGCATTTTGGATTAAATGTGTAATACAGATGTTCCTTGGTGATCGTCGCGGCCTTTATTAATTTTAAATCTAATTGGTGTTTTGTGATAATTTATAATGTTGAATTAAAGAATTGGACTTTTTCCCATTTTAAAAACGCGGAAATGTTTATTTTAATATATGTGTATCCGAAATATTCATTAAATTAATACCAAATCATATATATATGTTAGATTATCATAGAACGATATGTTGAGAAAAGGATTGTGATCTTGCAGTTTGTGATTTTTTTCTCCGAATAAATTTCATATTTAGCAAAGTTTAACTTCCGTAAACACAGGCATTTCTGTGTTTAAATTTAAACAGGCATCACCGAGTTAAAAATTGCTATGTTGAGATAAGTTATCGACACACAAATATAAACATTGTTTAAACACTGTTTAGACTTAAACAATGTTTAAAGTTGAGATGAATTAACGAGCCTAAGGGCCATTTTTTCAATGCTAGTTTAAACGTAGTTTAAACTCCGTTTAATTAATCATCTCTTTAAATTAAACGACGTTTCTTTTTGTATAAATGAACACAAACCAAGACAATACATATGGCACCACAGACTAATGACAAATAATTCTCTCAATTTTGACTTCCGATAAATGTCATTCAAATAAATAAAAAAATTGCTTCACAAAAATAAAATGAATGTAACATTAAATTTTAGCAATAGATCCAGCAACTAAAGTGCACGTGAGAGTATTGATCTAGTCCAAAGTAACGATAAAAAAATGTCCATCTTTACCACTTTTTGAAATTATATTATGAAATACAAGTTACTCATACGTAATCGATGGATCGGATCGCAAATACATCCAAGAGATTTTTCTTTTAATGTATAGTGTGCAAAAATACAAAAATTGATAATAACTTGTGAAACAACGCATCGACAGAAAATAGTGAAAAGTCTTGTGAGAAAAATGCATGTCAAAAACTTTAAAAGTTTAAGCACATCGGTCGTTTAAACTAAGTTCAAACCATCAGAATCGGTCGTTTAAACTAAATTTAAACGACGGTTGAAGTTCACTGAATAAATCGATTCTGATTTCAAACGAAGTTTAAACCACAAACAAAGTTCAACTAGCACTGAAAAAGTAGACCTAAATGCATTTTTTGTTTTAATTGTCAAAACTAATTTGAGTATACTAATAAATGCTAAATATCCTAACTGGTCTTTTTAAATATTTCGATCTAAACTCAGAAAAAATTGATTTTTTCAGACTATTTTTTTACAATATAGGATAAAAAGATAAACAAAAAAAACATTTATTCTTATCTAGTCCAAAGTAACGATAGAAAAAATGTCCATCTTTACTACTTGTTAAAATTATATTTTGAAATACAAGTTACTCATACGTAATCGATGGATCGGATCTTAAATACATTCAAGCGAAAAGGTCGGCCAATTGGTAGATATTTGCACAGCTTCAATTTCATTCGATTGGATTTTGTTTCATTTACCTCAGACATTAAAAACAAAATATTTAAATACACAAACTAAACTTTTTTTTATTATTTACTTAAAAAATCGCAGTATAACATTTAATAATTTTTTTTTTTTATCATACCCTTAGTACTAAATGCCTTAATATAAGTTTTATGAATCTCCTATAAAGCCGCTTTTATTCGAATAAATTTATTTGTCTTCATCTGTCCTCCATTTTCTCAGTCTCTTTCCACATCATCGAGCGTAAAGTGTTGGCGACATTTCTGACATTCCAACTGGAGAACCGCATAGTCAGTACCTATAGCCCTCCAACCAGGTGCCTTGCGTTGCAGCGCTTGCCAAACCGCATGCTAAAAATCGAGACTGACTGCTGGAAAATTAACTCCAAGCGTTATTAGAGGTTATGCCCCTGCCCTGCTCGTTCATCTCTCTACCTGATGAACGAGCACATTCCTATACTGCACTTTACTTCACTCCTCTCTCTACAGTCCACAGTATTCAGTGTAAGTCGAAGCTACTCTAGATTTCACATGGGCGAGCGACGACTTCTGAAACTGTGCTGTGTGCAAGTGTGTGCGGTGTGTCACCGGAAGCCGAATGGACCGGCACAACAGTGCAACACAAAATCAGGCGCAACTGCGGGGGGTCCTTTGATGCCGCAAGGGCTACACAGAGAGTAACCTCCCAATATGCCATTGCACTTAATATTCACTTGCGAATGCTTTGAAATCTATCATTACTTTCAAATCATGGAGTTGTGGTCAATGTTTGAAACACTTTTAACCTAAATTTAAGAATCATAGCCCTTATTCTCAAATTAATATCAACACTAATTCTTTCAACGTTTACTTCAAATCAAGATTTAGCCTTATTATCAACTTGAAATCAAATTAACTTGCATTTATTTTTTTGCTTGTAAATATTGATTTAATCCTCCTATATATAGGACAACAAAATAGGACAACAAAAAGGGCATTTTTTAATTAATTATCCCATTCTATGTCATCCAATATCGTAGACTTCAAGCCCGAGCCAGCAGCCAAAATGTGATAGACGTGTTGTACATCGCAATCATAAAAAACATACTATTTTTAGCGTCACTACATTTTTGTTCCTAATTTATACTGCCCTTTTTGGTAATGTTATTATCAAATCATTTTCCAATACAGAGCAAGCGCTAAAAATAGCACTTATTTTATATTTGAAACTGATTTGAAAAACACACTAGACCTTAAAGGCAATTATGGCGTATTACGAATTTTGGTTTCTGTTATTAATGGTATTTTATGTTTCAATATACAATAATATTTGTTTAAATTTTGTTTAATATTTGATTTTTATTTTAAATTGAGTAGTTTAACTTGATTTTTGGGTTAAACCTAGTTTAATCTCAGCATTTAGTTTTATAATAATTCGTCGTTTCAGGTCCAGAGTTTCAGTCATATTTTCAAATTAAACGTAGTTTAAACTAAATGTAATTCCGTCTATAGTCAACATACCGCAAATATTTAAAATACCATATTAACTGATTACTTATTGTTTATCTGTCTGTAAAATTTAAAGACATTCAGCCGTTTTGATTAGAAATTATAGACGTTTTATGTGGATAAGTTTAAACTAAGTTTAAACATACATAGAAAAACTGGACCTACAATATCTTTAAAAATTTGTATGTCAGTCGTTTAAACTTTGTTTTAAATCTTAATGTATTTGACAGTTAATTTACTGAAAGATGAGCTGTCCGTTTCGTTTGTTTTCTTATTTTCAACAATGTATAAATCAAACATGTCTCCTCGTATTAAGGGTAACCTGTGGTAAAGTGGGCCTTGGGCTAATGTGTTATATTTGTATTTCCCACATTGAAAATTCTAAATTTACTCCAAACTATTTAAGAAGTCCGAAATTGAAAAATCGCTCAAAAAGCAATTAGAAGACATATAAATGGTATTCTGTTTTTGCAAAAAGATAGATCATGTTCAATAGAAGTTCGTCTATTGAATAGACCCTTCAAAATAATTTTAAAAATTAGTCAAATATAACTTTTTTTTAATGGAAAATCAAAACGTGTACTACTTTTCCCCAGGCTCCCCACTGAGGTCGCTCGATTTTTTATTTATATGTTTATATCTCCGGAAATATGAAATAAAAGCATAATTTTTGAGGAAAGCATTTTTAAACTATACAACATATTCCGAAAATTATATATATTTTTTAAATTTTTTTTTTTTGAAAATAAAAGAAAATTTTAAAAAAGGTAAATGTGTGATTTTGGAATATTTTAAATTAAAAATATTATTGATTTCTTCATTATTTTCTCCCACTGTATCTGGGATGTCCCACTGCGACATGCCGTGTGTTTGTCGCATCTACATTTGTGACTGAGTTCTTTGCTATTTCTGCATTTAGTTGATCGTAACTTACCTTCCGCTCCGTTGGCCATGCCGTTGGCATTGCCCGTGCCCAGGAGGCCACCGCTGCCACCGGCACCTCCTTGAGCACCGCTAACGTGTATTTCGTTCTCTTGCATTTGATTTGTGAACAACGTCTCTTTGGCGCGTACGACTTCGTTGAGTCCTTTGTTGTGGTTCGAGGTCTGCTTCCGTCGTGGTTTCGGGGTGGTGTGGACGTAAGGTGTTGGCGTTGTAGTCGGCTTCGGCGGTAATCGCAGCTCTGCAACAAATTGTACCAATTATGAAATGTTGTTGCTTTATTTGTTGTTTTGTATATATAAGGACGACTGTAAGGACGAAAGGATTTCTACGCTCTTTTTTCAGTCAACAAGCAAACAGCATTTCCTGCCAGGTTTTCCTGGCACTCGCTTTATTCGCTTCATTTATGCTGTAATTGATGCATGGATTTGCGAGCAAATTATTTTCAGTTACAATTTTACGGCAAATTGCTATCGGTTTTTCTTTTTTTTTTTGGTTTTATTTGTACAAATTAACTTCAAAAAAGGCTTATTTGACAAATAAGCTATTTGGCTATTACGTCATATGTTTTATTAAGGCACCATACACTCGAACAGAAAATTATGGCAATTTACTTCCCACTATTAAAATAATAGTAAAATATCTCAGCTTTGAAATTGTAATATTTCACGCTCTAAGTGCGTAACAATAGTTTAAACTAGGATGGATAATTTGCTTGGAAGGGTCTGAGGCTGCCTACTTGGTCTGGCCATACCAACCGTGTGAGATTTGTAATTTAATGAGAGTAATGACAATTTAAAGGATAACTACTTGGGAGGATCTAATTGTACCTATTTTGTCTGGCCATACCAACCGTGTGAGATGTGTCATTTAATGAGAGTAATGAGAGAGAACCTTTTTTTTGGATATTATAGAAAACAAGTCAGCGGTACGTATCGTATAGTCAACTATGTTATGACTTAACCATTTTCTATGTCGGTCGAGTTAGTAAATTGATTGAATTTGACAAATCTTTTCTAAAACCGATAGGTGCCTGCAATAGCCTCTCGAAAATGTCATATATTTTTAGCCAAACGGATTTTGGATTTGTCACTTCATTTGATCGATATGTGATGCTTCTTTTCTCAGATTTTTATTAAGTTCCGGACATCGCTAGTACTATGCCAATGATTAGAATTTAATTTCCTTTACGAAAACAGTAAAATTTTATATTTAAAATTCTAAAATTATATAAAGTTCATAAGAATTTCAATCACTTTTCGTATTTTATCAGCATACCACTTTTTTTTCACAACACGTACGCATATTTTGAAATATTTCAATGAACCGTTAGCAGAAAAAACTTTTATGTTCCAGATAATTTTGATATTCGATTAACCAACGGTCAAGTGCAACCACCCTCCCTATAACTGTATGTAATGCGAAGTGTTGATCATAAGATTGGTTGGGTTAAAGGGAGTAATGAAAGATGAAACAGTGTCGGGAAAAAAAAGAGATTATTCCACAAAAGTCTCGTAAATTGTCTCTGTAGTGCGTGGTTCTGTGCAAAGCTGGATAAACTGCAAAGTGGTCGATGCCCGAGGTAGGGATGTTTAAAATACATCAATGTTTAATAAACACTCGATATATTGCTTCGATACATCGATGTTTTCCAATGCAATATAAGCTTCAGAATCTATTCGATACATCGATGTATTTTTCGATATATCGAATCATTGTTAAATTCATATTTGCTAAACAAAACTAGCTAACTTTAATTAAATTTGATTATTTATGGAATTCTATTTGAAATTAAACATTTTAAATTACCATATGCTGCATACATGGTTTCCGTGTTTTTCTCAAAATGACATAACATGGTCTTAGACATTTTTGATTCCCAACGCCTTAATTTTTTTTGTATAATAAGAAAATGTTTTATTTTAGTTATTTGATTTAAAAACATATAAAAACTTCATCAAAATTTAAATTATTTACGTAATAATTTTTCATTCGATGCATCGAAACCATCGATGTTTTTGTTCGATACATTGGAAAACATCGATGTAACGAGTCGATGTATTATATCGATCAAAACATCGATATTTTTTTCAGATGGACATCCCTAGCCCGAGTAGATCGAGAGTACGCATGAGCGGGTGGACCTTGTGTTGCCCTTTCGATTGTAATACCTATGAAATATGGTTAGACACCCAACGTTTCTTTGGTACTCAAGAGAAATATTAGTGTAAACAATATTTTCAGCAATTATGAAATATATCGCACGCTGTTGTATTCGGTTCAGGAACTACAAAGTGGATTTTGTAACCCCCTTCCCCAATGTGCGAATTATATTCCATCTTAGAGGCGAATATATTTGGTGTATCGAGGCACTTCTTTCAATACATCAAATTTATGATCGTTCCAGTGAAGGTCACATTGAGGAGGAAGGGATGAATAATTTCATTCGTGGGATAACAGACAACATTGGGCAAGACCTTCCTTAGAGTTTCTTAGAAGGCTATTATTAAGTTATTTAAGTGACCTCTTTCTTTCAATTTCCGAAGAGTTTGGCTATGATTGACAAATGTGACTGTCATCTGGATTGGGTTCTGGGTCAATAACAGAAGGTCTTTGATAAGGACGGCGATAAGTCGGAATGCTGCCGTACTTCAGAATTGAATAAATGTTTTTTGAGAGGACACCATCTATAGCAACACATATTCAATGACCCAGAAGAAACTCTCCTCTTTAAGGTGAATACAATTATTCCACTTTTTAAAGAGGACCGCTATAAAATCGCCGATAGATCAAGTCCTACGGAAGCCATTTTGTCGGTCACTAAGTAATTCGTTGCGCTCCAGATAATTCACAAGGTCGAAGTTTATGACGATCTCCATTAATTTGGAGCTCAACTTCTCACAGTTCGCAGAAAAGTTGGGTTGTCTTCATGCATTCCGCAGCAAACCCATCAATTCGCATTGTGTGTGCAATAAAATCAAATTAGCTGCAATGCGACTGTTAATGAAACTTTATTGCGCCTAAAATCTTAAGGCAAAAAGGGTGACAATAAAACTCTGGCAAAGGCAAAACTTTTGCCGAGCACTTAGATAAGATTCCATCGCATTTTATTGGCTGTCATTTCGGGTTGGGCTCGGTTCAGCTTGGTGGATACGGATATGAAAATCCTTTTGCCACATTAGGGCATATTTAAATATATTGCCGGCGATTACACTGCGACTCAGTGCACTGCGGAGTGGCAAGTGATGCTGCGAAACTTTGCCAAATTGTGCAATAATTCATTCCTTCGATTGTTAACCGTGCAGATGTGCGATAAGGCAATATGTGTCTAGGATAGTTTGTATGTCAGAGCTTTTTGTAATAGAAAAATACGCGCATTATTGACTTGTAGCCAAATCCTCATTGATTTATGAGCGCGCCAAAAGCTAAAACGGGACATGTACGATACGAAATGGAAGTCTTTAAACTTAAAGAGGCACCACTTACCCTGCAGCCGTATTCGGGCCTCGCTCTTTCCCAGCGCATTTACGCTGGAACAGCTGTAAGCGCCAAAGTCTGTCTTCGTTAGATGCCGTATCGTCAGATTGAGGTGCCACGTGTACAGATTAATCATCGCCTCGGATATGTTGTACTTGTTGCCGTTGTGCAGTTTCAGGTTGCCTGTTGAAATGAGCCAAACGAAAAAAGAAACAAATTGTATTTGCCTACATATCCAGCGCACGGATAGTACTCACCCTCATTGCGATACCAGCCATTCAAGGGCTTGGGGTAAACTTCGACGATGCACTCCAACGTCACTTCGCGTTCAACTGGTGCACCCAACAGCTGATTCACTGCCTTAATCGTGGGTGGAACTACGAGCATGGTAGACAAAGTGAAAAACAGAAAAAAATGAAAAAAATTGATGGATTAAATACGGGGTAAACACATTATTAAAATATTGCTGGGGCGAGATAGGTGAAACAGAGTCCAGCTTATGACTACCGGAGGAGGTTTTTTAAATTAAACTTTTTATCAGTCTGTCTTAAAATTAATGTGTATTAAAGTTTTTATATATTTATTAAAAGTAGTCCGACTATGTATTAAATAATTGATGAAAGTGGGAAGTTTTTTAAAATATTTGAAGCAGTATTGTCAATCACTCTGATATGCGTACTACAGATAATTCGAAATAACGGCAATTTGTGGTTCCAATACCCTTCGAAATATCCCGATAGTTCAACTATCCGAGTAGATAGTTTTTTGTCCATCGTTTCGTTGAAAGTGCAAGTTGTTCTGAATAAACGCCGAACATCATTAGAGTGAAATACAGTGAAAACCCTATTTTTGTACTAACATTTCGATTGCAGAAATATTGTCGGCATCACTAGAATATTTCCCTTTGGAAAGGAGACAAGGAAATTGTGATTCTTAGATTGTTGGAATTATGGGAGTAGTTCAAGCTACATAGATATATAGTTTTGTTTTCATTATATAATTCTGAGTCTTATGTATTTCCTTATTTGATACTATACCATTTCTATTACTTCTTCTACTTTTTAGGAAAATTCTTAATTGAAAACATAAAAAAAAAAACATTTAGCATGAAATCATTAGAAGACCTAAATGCATTTGGGAATCACAAAATATTTTTAAATAAAATGTAACCTGCAACTACAATGAAGTCTTGTAGTAAAATATTTTCTACACTTGGGAAATAGTTGGCTGGCAGTGTTGCCACCTTGGGTGGTCGCATTTCTGGTTTATTTAGATGTTTAATTCTGTATTTTTACCCGCATGTATTATTTCATGAGGGCTTAAAACAGATTTAGCATCGGCTTCAGATTCAGTTAAATTTTCAGATTCAGTTGCTGTAAAAGAGTCACATGCACACAGCACAATACACAAACACGTACATACATGCAATGTTGTTTTATGTTTGTGTTTCTGTCCTCGTCAGATTCCCTGTTTACTCGACTTGAAGTTGCTGTTGTTGTTGCTGTTTTTGGTGTTTCTGGTGCTGCTCCTCTGTTGTGGAAGGATAATTTAAACACATAAATAAAATGGATTAAAGCACTATGAGCCCTTTTGAATATATCGTATATACGAGTTGGGGGCACAAAGTTCTCTGTCCGGGCCGCCTCACTGGAGCGTTTTATAATGCCAGCAGATTAATCTAGCGACGTTTTTCAAAATAAACACGCAACAACAACAACAGTTTGGCACTGTTACAATAACAAACGCATTAGTTACGTTTTCAGAATCATAGTTGTTATGCATTTTTTCACGCGTTTAACAGACAATTTCTGAGTCCCTCTTCTCTGCATTTTAGGTGTGATGATTAACTATAGTTTTAGACAATTTATTCAAAAACTTGGAAGAACTACGAAGTGAAACGTTTTCCATTTAAAATGATAAATTTCGTGGTGTCTGTCATATATCGGAAAAATAAGTAGTAATCATCAGCGGGTGAAACAGTAACCGTTTTATTTTTATGGAACCAGAACTGGAATTGAATCTTTTTTAAATTTAAGCAACTGGAACCAAAAGTATTTTCATTTTAGAACTGGTACCGGATATGAAATTAAAGAGCCAGAACAAGAAGTGGAACTGGTAAAATTAGTATTTGATAGATATCTCCACAAATGTTTTTGAAGTTCCATCTACAAAATATGCACTACTGCACTCTACAGTATTGATCGCATTTTGCAATAGCATTTTACAGTATAATAATGAAGCCTCTCCAGTGACTTCTCTTCACTGCAGTATTTGTTTCATTGGTGACAAGAATTGTCAAGACATATTTTTCAAAACAATTAATGTTTTGAAAAACAAAACCACATGACACAGCTGTCGCTGAACATGCAACGAATACAGTGAGTGAGCGCAACGAGTAACGAGTGACAAGATGAACATTGGAAATAACAACAAATCTGCCGCTCGGCGTTCGACGGCAATAATGTCGTTGTCGGCATTTGTGTGTTTATAGAAAATACATCATACATTATTAAAAAAAAAAAATAATGTTAAAATATTTTTTTTTATCAAAAAATTAAATAATGAAAAAAATGTTGTTCGATAATAAAAAACTCGAACTTACAGCCTAATAAACATTCGAAATAAAGTCAACTTTAAAGATTGTGGTAGATTTATCGACAATTGTCTCTTATATTTATTTGTCAAAAAGATGATACTTTCTTTAAAGTCGCCATAATTTCGTTTATTGGTTTGGCTGATAGATAATTTAAATTCGATTTTAAAATGCAATTCGACAAATAAATTATTTGTTAAGTTTTACAAGTCCATCGCGGAAAGAAATAAAACAAATACAATGGAACCCACCACAAAATATAAAGGAAATATGTTTCCTACAAAATAAATAAATGAAATATAATTTGTATTTTAAAATTTTTTTTTGTTTTTGAAAATTTTGATAATTTTGACACGTTACTCTACGAAAAAACTGTTTTTCTCTACATCCATTTTAACTAGTTACCGATCTAGAAACATGGTTACTAATATTTATGATACTAGTTTAGATTTCACTGCAGGGTGATTATGAGCCTATATGATATTGTTATACCTTTTGAATTTTTAATGAAAATTCCTTAGAGTTAGAATGATAAAAAAATGTTAAATGCACCGAGTACTGATTTTTATAAGCAGTTCATTTTAGTGTTTGAAATTTTATTGCACATCATTAAGACCTTTTCACTATAACAACGTTTTGTTTTGACAGTACTTGGTGCTTTGTTGTTGTGAGCAACACAATAATTTCATTTTCAAGCATAGACACGTCGAAGGTAAATGTTTTAAAACAAAATGAATGTCATGAAGTGGGTTTTAAATACATTTCTGCAGATATCTAGTATTTGAAATGGAATCGTAATTGTGGATCCGTAATTGGGGATCCGCCGAATAAATATTTGGACGAAACAAAAATGTCGAAAAAACTTTGAAACTATAAATACAAAACATTTGTTTATAATAATAATAATAGTTTGGCACTACAGTCCTATAAGAACTTCGGCCGAGCTCTCTCACCATTTTGAGCTGTGCGTGTTATATTTGTACTCAAAGTGGTGGGACCTACAGTTTATTGCCGAATTCGCACGGCGAGTGAGAGCTTTTCATAGGGAATGGTTTTACTCTCGTAGGTTTGCCATTTACTGCCGAGAGGTAGCGCGGTATAGAAAAATGTTGCTATAAAAAGATGTTGTTAGCCCCAGTCCAGGCTTGAACCGGGAACCTTTCGGCTCGCAGTCCAACGCACTAACCACTGAGCTACCGCGGCTATACATAGGTTAAAAAAATGTCAAAAATTAAAATGCCGAATTATCAAAGTGTTGAAATACAAATTCCAAATCTATTTGAGACATTCCACACTCCGACCACACTGGACCAGATCATCCGCTCCGATTTGAACGGAATTTTGGCAACTGATAAAGGGCATCGAGTTATGCATATTTTCAAATATCCACTATTTTCAGAGATACCAGTGTTTCCAGATATACAGTCCAAAGAAAAAAAATTGTCAAAGATCACTTTTGCGTGGTGGTTCATAATGAAATATCTATTGATGCTAGAAAATAAGTTAAGATCGCGTTTTTAAACTAATAAAACAATATTTTGGAAAATTTAAGTTTTCATGAACATGATCATTATCCTTGAACATTAAACTTCATGTCCTTAAAAAAAATATAAATTCATATAAATGTTTGAGCCATATAGCAAGATGATATTTTGAAGGCATCATATTTAAAAATATCCGATCGGGATCATGGAGTAGCTAAATTAGTTGCAAAGATTCGGATTTTCGCTACGACGGGACTCAGAATTGTGGTGTCTACTTTATGTTACGAATATGTTCTTTTTTAATTAATTTATCTATATTTTATTATATATTTTATTATTTATACATTTTTGCTTACTTATATACTTAAATATTTTTGGTAAGAAAAAATATTTTTATTACACTGCAGTGTTTTTCGACATTTTCTTTTCAACATTTTAAATTTCGACATTTTTAGTTTTCGTCAAATTACACACAAAATTCTTGTCTTCGTTATTTTTAGTTTAGATATTTTAAATTTCACCTTATCGTAGCAGACCCCAGTATATGAACCTCTATATTTTTGTTTTTTTTTTGAAACTGGAACTGAAACTGTAACTGAAATAAATAATTTTAAAGAACTGGATCCGTTGATTTATTTTTTTATTGAATCGAAACTGATTCCGCATAGAATAGAATTTATTTTACAGGACATGGTGGTCATATTACTTTTTTTACAAATTTATGGAAGATTTAAAACAAATGAGAATTAGCACCGAAATTTATACTGCATACAGAAAAAATAAAATAGTAGTATAATAGTATACAATATTTATTATACTATTTTATACTATATACTATTATACTATTAATAGTGTAATAGTTTTTTTACTAAAAAACTAGTCAAATTCAATCAATTAATTTTTGTTTATTTGAAAATATTTATTTTGTGTTAAATTAATAACAGTTCTATTGATAAATTTGTTCACATTTGAACCAAAATGCAGACTGTTACGTTACATTAATATCGCTTTTTTATATTTAGGAAAAATGTGTAGTAAGTTTTACTTTAATAACACGATATATTAAATATAAATATGTCTAATACACATTATTTCAAGTATGTATTCTTTAGGATTATTTACAATTGGTATTTTGTAAATTAAACAAATCGTTTCAAAATAAGCAGCTTAAATATCTAATCTTTTAATATAACATAAGAATGCATCATGTGGCAACGCTGCAAGAAACTCAAACAAAGAATTTAGAAGACATTAAAAAAGTGTCACAATTTGAATGATAAGGAATTTTAGAATATTATTTGTCTACGGAACTCCCTCGCTTAACTTTGCGAAAGCTTTTTGCAGCATGCTGTATTTAGTTTTATTGCTTAAAGTTTATTTAATGGCCATTCAAATTGATCGTCCGTCCGTCTGCTCATCCAGCCGCAGTTTCCATACACACCCTGGCAATCACAATACAATTACAAACAATGAACAGACGGAGAGACGTACGCAGTGAGAAATATATAGAGGCAGAAAAGACCTAGAATAGACCCATGTGAAGCTGCAACTACTCCACCCAAAACAATTTCAATACAAGTGGTGCCACAAATTTCAAACTCTGACTGAGACTTGACAAACTCATTGCAATGATTTGTGCTTGTATTGCAACACCATCCGTCCTTTCCGTTCCGTTTCGCCCCATTCCGGTCACTCAGCAGACTCCGGGTCCAAAATGATGCGAGACGGGACAAGCGTCCGCTCGGATGTCACAACTAGAATGCATCTGATGTTTCCGGCCGACCGACCGACAAAAGTGCAAACAACATTATTAGATCGACCGGACTGGGTACCGCACTGGACGCCCATTTGACTCTAGCGCATGCCAACGAATTGGGGGAACAAAGCGATGCCTTAAATTTGGACGAAACTATTTTTGAGCATTTTTAGATTTATTTTCCTTTGCTCGTTGGCCACTGGCCACTGCTCCGGCATTCGGTGTGTTGGTTCCTGGTGTGGGTAGACCACAAAAGTTGTTGTGTTCATTTCAGTTTTAATTAAGAAGAAAAACCGAACCAAACCAAAACAAATTCAAAGAGGTTAAGGTTTCTGCTGCGAGCAAACAAATCATATGATGGGTTATTTCAGGCACTGTTATCGATTAGATGAGGGTTAATTCAGAGATGAAACATAAACAAGAATTCCTTTAACTGAGCATTCTATAACTGGTATCCATTGGTAAGAGAAATATAAAAATACATTAAAATGGGTAATATGTTGAGTTTCAGTGAGTTTCAGTACTACTTATTATGAATTCACTGAATCTGCCATATGGAAGAAATGGGAGTGACGGTTTAAAGAATATATCTTCTGAGAAATAAATTTATATTTACATATCCTTATAGGTAGACTATGATGAAAAGGCAAACCGTGCAATTGATTTTTAAAGAGCAGACAAAATTTAAACTTTCCACAAAATTGATTTGCAATTTTCGACGATTTAATAAATTTTTAAATTCATTTTTCGTACTTTCAAAGGTGCTACTGTTTTTACAAATTAACCAATGTTCAGGGGATACCCCCTGTTCATGCAATACATAGTGTTGATAAGATTATAGGTTAATGAGAGGGAGAATGAATGAGTTCTGTCGGTGGATCTTTATTTTCAATTTTACAATATTAAAAATGCCGGGAAAAACAGATGCCGGGGGATTATAACACAAACCTATCGTGTGACTGAAGAATTATTTTTCTTTGTAATGCATAGTTCTGTTAGGAACCGAGAGAACTACGAAGGGTTCTGGGGTTAATTCGATGTCCGACGCCATGTAGTTCCCTCGTACACATTCCATTGTAATTCCTACAAAGCAGGCACAGACACAAATAGTATGTAATATAGACCTTACGATTCGTCGGTACTAAAGAGAACCAATAATGAATGAAATATTATCAACTCCCATTAAATATATCGCACGGTTTGTATTTGTTCCATGAAACTCCTATGAAGCTTCAGCCCAAATGTGTGAATTATATAGGTATATCATCTTAGGGCGAATATAGATGGTATAGAGAGTCCATAAGTCAGTAGGAATGAGGTATACCTTGCACCGTTTTATAAAACTAAGGGCTTTGGTTGCTTATTTCGACTATCAAATATATCGTTGGTGATACTGCGAAACAGCCTATCTACATTTTCGAATACCTCTTACAAAATGAATTTTACAGAAGAAACAAAACTAATTTCAATCTCAATTCTACACTTACATCATACAAAATCAAGTATGTTAATACTTATAATGGCATTTATCTAATTAATCCGATCAACATATCATTAAAAAACCGATTATAACACAAAATTAGGCGCAAATTTCACATGCAGTTAGGCGGTTTTGCAGTATCACCGACGATATGCCCAGAATGTCAAGACCTTCATAATATACACAGCACGCGTCTTATGGTATGGGGTAGTAGTAAATCAGAAATTCACAAATACCCATTTATGAACTTCCGGACTTGGCAACGTGGCCAATGTTTAGCCAAGCTTGGACGTCCAAGTCTTGGTTAAAGATTCTTCGCCCAAGCCTTACCCAAGACTGGACAGCACGCCGATTGGTGACACGCACGACCACGAGCCCGACGACAAAACACTGACAAAAGCACGGAAAAACATGAAAAAGCAGGTGAAACGTGAAAAATATTACCGGAACCGTTTAGATTTTTGGAATCGGAACCGTTATTAAAAATTTTGTGGAACAAGAACTGAAATCGGAACCCATATATTTTTTTCTGGTTGGAACTGGAATCGGAACTGCTATTTTAAAAAACTTAGAACCAGAACCGGTACCCAAGTAACCACTTTGTGGCATTTTAAGTGCTAGCCACACAATTTCCATTAAAGTGTTTGTTCCAAATCATGCGAAATATACATATTTGCCACCCAATAGCCAGTCAAAAAGCCCCGGGACGAGACTTAGTTGCCACAAATTTCGATCCATTAAAGTGTCGGTTCACCTATTTGGAACTTGAACTGTAATTTTAAATGTGGAACTTGTGTGGATTAAAAAAAAATAATAAAGATCCTACGCAGTGCCATAAGCGTCAATGTTTGTCATGTAATAAATCTGCACATAAAGTCAAAAATATGCTAAGGAATTATAATATTAGTCTTTGCGAACAGATTTTTCGGCAAACTACAACTTTAATTTAATAATTTGCATCTAAATTTGCAATTAGTGATTTTTTTTTTAAAAAGTGTTTTTTTTTATTTCTTAAATAATACTACTCCGACTGTTCTTTTTTTACAACCCAACGTTCAACTATCATGCCAAAGGGGCGAATGTGCAATTTATGACATTTGCGTTTCTTTACATTTTTGAATGTAGTTTATCCTCAACTATGATGTGCCAAAATCGCGTGTCATTTTGTTTGATATTTATAGCCACAAAAGACAAAACCAAAAGGGCGAATTTGAAAAATTGAAAATCTTGTCATGCTAAAACGGCAAATCTTTTCATTTTTTCGCCATAACTTTTTATAGGTATAAGATAAAATAGTAATATAAAGGCATTTATTATTTTTTTTTCAAAGCATGTTTGGCAAAATATTTTTAATTAATGATGCAGATCGATAGGTGCTTTAAAAACATTATCGTATCCGCTCCACACATTATCGTATATGTTCCATTCTCGGAATGTAAGACTTATATATCACAGCATTGTGACATGTTATTGCGTATGTTCCATACATGTTCTTAGCCACCGGTTTGCTACTAAAAAATACTAGTTTGCAACACTGGTGTTAGAGGTAACTTAAAAGCTACACATTTGCCATAAAAATTTGTGGCAATTGGCGAGCCGTGGTTACTTGGGTATCGATATTCCAAATGATTTTAGTCCTGTAATAAATGAATCAAAAATTAAGTTTTATACTGTTTTATTTTCTTAAATCCAGAAGTAAAACTAAAACAACAGATTTTTATGAAAAGGTTAATTTACTACGAAATTTTTATTTTCTGAATTAGGGTTTGTTTTTAAATTGGGTAGAAACTATAAAAAAAATTTAATGGGCGCGTGTCTAATTTTGGAGGCACGCACGGGCACGACAACAACAAGCACGCACGAACACAGATTTTGAGGCGTGACACGAAAAAAGCACGCACCCATGTCTATATGTAACCCTAAGCCAACTGTTCTATATCTACTTGGTCCTATTTGATATGTAAGTGAATACCGTCTAATCGGAATGCTAGTACTTTCTCGAGTTTTGGCCCAATTACACTTTACAGATTCAGGTATAATTAAAAAGAACGAAATACAAAATTTGTCAAAATAAATTTTAACATTTGCATAAATTACGTCCAAACTACGTCCAAATTTTATCCACTTACAATTGACATGTACATCGAATCGTTTGCTCACAGATGGCGGTACTCCGTTGGAGGCGATGCATAAGTAACCGCCCATGTCCGTACGATGCATGTTGGCCAGCACAAGTTGTTCTCCCTCGACGGTTTTCACAACTGAAATGATACCAAAATAGCAAATAGAAAATAGCAATAAGAATCGTACTAAAATTTAGTAAAAATAGTAGTGATAAAAAATATGTCTGAATACATTTTTAAATACAATTTACACAAAATGTTCGCACAGAGTGTCTCGCTTTGTAGACAAGGATAATTAATTAACTTCTCGACTCTCGTCTTGATGTCCTTATGTTGGTAATGTGCGCCGGCCAGGACCATGGCCAACGCAGACATCGGACATGGCCATCTAAACATTTATACCGTTATGTGGTGTACCAGCAGTAGCAGCAACAGCAACTGGAGAGTCGTCGAATCTATTCGAGCAACAAACAGAAGGACACTCACAGGACAGACGACGGGTCTCGACAAATGGTGCATTGCATTGCTGCTCTCTATGCTGTAAGGCTTAAAGACTTTATTTACGCCAACATTAACACCAAACAGAGTTCGGCCAACGACCACCGACCAACGGACACCGACCGAAGGACAATGAGCAGAAGGACATAGCGTGCCGGTCACGTGCCCAAATGGTAAAATATTTACAAACCTTGTTTTTCTCTGCTTTCGGTGCGCAACACGATGTCCTTGCCACCTTCTCGTCGCCACTGCACAGTGGGCTCCGGTACGCCGGTAGCGCTGCACATCAGCGTCACTGTGCCCCCCTCATTACAGATGCCCTCCTCGAGGTTCTGTTCCGGCTGATTCAATATATCAGGTGGCACCACGACGTCCAAGTAGCCGGACTAGCGGTTCATGATGAGAATGGTTTTGTTGTTGTTGTAAGAGAAGAGAAAAAAAAATTATATAACAATAACAGAAGAGATAAACAGGGCTTTGCACAGGAACACTAAAGGATGCCAAATAAAAAGTCAATTAATGCGCCTGTGTCTTTAGTGGAGGGTTGGGGGGGACTTAAGGAAGGTGTAATGATGTTATTTATTAGCTAAGCGTCTCCGACACACACACAGTCACGTGATGTCCTGCATTTAAACGGAGAGTGGAGAGTATTTGCAATGATAATTAAATTAGCAACTTCTTTAAATTTATTAAACAGCATTTATTTAAAATTAAACAAAACGAAGGTACTTGTTTAAATTATAATTTTTTAATCATATTAAAGGACACATTTTGTTAGTAAAAATAACAGATATAATAGTTTTCCGTATATTTAAATTGTACTTATTTTTGTTGAGCCAATTATTCCATTAATAATATTCATACATATATTCCAGTTAGGCTCAAGCTCAGGGAATTAGTAAAAAATTGAATGTGAAATATCAAAATAACAATTATTTTTTTGCAATTAAATGAATTATGACTTATTTTATATCAAAGGTTCACCAAAGGCACATTCATTCTAAATAGAGCATTTTTTTAAACGATCTTATTTGAAAGACGCATTTTACCTAGTACGTATACGTGTTGAGATTTTCTTTTAATGGAAATTCAGGATCATGAAATCAGACTGTAAAACGCATATATTGGAACTTCAATGTTTGCTTAGAATAAATTTTTAATTTACGGTTATTTCATTCAGTATTCTGATTTGAGTTTGATAGTTTTTAGGAACATTATAAGAAATTTTACATAACTTAAAAAAATGGTAGATTTTGAACCCCCCGTGGTAGAAATGGTAGAAATCTAAAAGTTCCGAAAAAACTGGTATTTCTACCACAATTGTGGTAGAGTGACAACACTGCTCTCGGCAGTAAATGCCAACCTACGAGAGTAAAACCATGCCTACGAAAAGCTCTCACCCGCCGTTCGGATTCAGCAATAAACTGTAGGTCCCACCACTTTGAGCACTAATATGACACGCACAGATCAAAGACGTGAGAGATCTTGGCCTTAGTTCTTATAGGACTGTAGTTCCAAACTATTATTATTTTTATTCTTAAAAAACACTTGTTTTAACATTTTGTCTTAATGCAAGCCTTCAGAAGGATTTTTTCAACATGTTGGTATTTTTTAAAGTTTGCCATTGATGAAAAACAACTTATTTGAGAAATATTTGAAAATGTAATTAATGACATAGTTATTAAACAGACATCTTTGAAAATGCCCAATATGTTTACAGAATTGGTTGTTTCTAATGAGATAAGCGATTTTGGAATAAACCGAGTCAAATCTGGTTAGAACTTTCATCTTGTAAAGAATCTAACATAAGTTCGCTTGGCGATGATTTTAAAATATTTAAAAAAGTAAAAATTGTTATACCATTCATTGACGTTTCAAGATATTCAATTTTAAATCTTACAAAGATCTATGGAAATGGAGATGAGAAAACGTAAAATTAGTGATGCAAAGTCAGGAGAAATTCTACGCCAACACAACAAGAAATTCGGTTTTGTATACTGTTTGAATTTCGAAGACAACTAAAACCAGAGAAATTTTTTTAAGAATGTCAAACTGCATTTGGGATAAATTCACCATCGCTTTTGAATGTTTCAATGTGGTTTTAAAGATTCCTGACTGGACTTTTTTCTGTGGCAGACGATCTTTGTGAAAGTCGTCCCGACGATACAAATGTGGCCCTGGTGAAGTCAAAAATGGAAGAAGATCTAAGAAATTATAGCAGATTACCAAATATTTCTTGGGAAAATTTGAAAATGGACAGACAAGCAACTTTAACAATATTGTAACAGGTGATGGATCTTGGTTTTGTGAGTACGACCCGGAATCTTGTTGCCGGTATGGAGTCTAAAAGGTGCCAGTTCATCTGTTAAAGTAACACGCAGAGAAAAAAAAATATGGTTGTGGTGTGAGGATCATATTTGAAGGGCATTATACTATGATTGGGGGTTATGGTTGTAGACAATCATATAATTTGTCTATTATGATCCCTCAGTGAAAATATTAATATGATTCTCAGTGACCGTGTTGGCAACCATACTATGGTCCTACAACCATTGATCCTATTATGATTGTGATCATATTATATTATGATTATCCCTAAATTTCTAGAAAAGCGGATGGAAAGAAATTATTAATAAAAAACATGTTAGGGAGGCCGGAGCTAAGTCGACACCGGGGCAAAGTCAACATTTGCTTTAAAACGCGAATGGGATGTTAGATCAACTTTAAATTGTTACTGTATACGTAACATGAGGTGCCACTGATACCAAAGAAGGGAAATGCATTTTGTGCATTGGGGTTCACTTATCATGTCGTGCTGATTTTTGTTTTATTTTTCCATTCAATTCGCATTTTTATGCCAATAATATTAGACTAAGTCTAGTAGGGTAAAGTCGACACATAAGTATTTGGTCAAAGTAGATTCCGCGAAAATACAATTTATCAAACTTTTTTTTCTATGAGTTTTACAAAATTGCCCATTCTTACAAGATAAGGAGACTTGTCAATCATTTGACCATGATTTAAGAAGTTATTGCAAAAAATAGATAAAATGTGAATAATATGAATAATGGCCAAACAATGAAGGGGGACCGGAGTAAAACAGCACGAATAGTTTTATCTTGAAATATATAATTCAATCAATTTGAAAGATATCAGCAAAAATGTGTATTCGCGGGAAAAGTGGGTAGTGTTGACTTTACCCCAGCCTATAGAAGCAGGTTTGAGGTTGTGTTGTATTTGCATTTATTTCGTGAAATTTAAATATTCTAGATCTTTACAGCTTATGAAACATTTTAAGCTAATGAATTAATATATCCAAATGAATTATTATTTTTGTCCTATGTCATTGATATGGTGGTCAAAATTAGCATTGAAAAAAAAAGGTATCCCCTACATTTTTTATTTACATTTTATTTTTTATATATATTTTTTTAAATAAAAGACACAATTTTAGGTTGCAAACACAGTGAAGCTGTACAGTGCGCGAAGCCAGTGGTGCATTTTGAGAAAATAAAAATTTATCAGCAAAAAATAAAAATGTACGATTTAAAATAAAAACGTACTTTTGCAAAAAAAAAAATCGTTATGAAACGTACCAAAATTTTCGAAACGTTTCCAAAAAAAAAAAATCAGGAAAGCCGAAAAATATTTTGAAAAGGTACTAAATTTTCCCATCGAATCACAATTGACGATAAGAAAAAATAGAGGACAGACGGAAAATTTTCCCAAAGTTCAAAAAATTCCTCATCAAAAAAAAAATAAATAAAAAAGGTCACTCAAAATATTTTTTGTACCTCTAAACAAACACGTAATACAAAAAGATAAATAAAAGTTGTAAGTACGAACTGCTAAGTATTTCATACTTTATAAAAACTTACTGTAAATAGTACGCCCTTAATGCAACACTGCGCGAAGCTGTGCTTGCAATAGCTGGACGGTCTATGGGCCGGACAGCAACACACTCTTTATGCATTCATGTTTTAACGCGCACAAGAACTTTCGCGTGAAGTACAGCGCCACCGTCATGAAGTTGAAAACGCGAGTATACGATTGATACACGAAATTTGTTATACACATTTCTATTTAACACGATAATTTAATGTTATTTAATTCTATACATGAGTCATTCCATATAAAATCAACCGATTGATTGGCAGCATCATCTCAGAATTTGATGAAATTTGGAAGTATAATGAAACAACATACAATTTAAATATTGCCCAAATTTCAGCTTCCCAGATGGTGTGGTTTCAGAGATTTGGTTCTTTAAAATTTGAAAAAAACTGTATAAATTCCACAACAAAAAAAAAAAAGCTATAGTAATATAAATAAAACACAAACATCTCATTTTAAAGATAATAAAATTGCCAAAATGATGTCTTACAGTATCCATACCATGTTGCTTTAATAGTGGCCACTTTTGAACATATCTAAAAAAGCAACCCTTTGAAAATTTTTAAATTAATATATGTTCACGGTTAACATTTCATCTATTATTTAAAATTTTAAGTAGAGTGGTAAAATTACGGGTTCAGATTTTATGTATAGAAATGTTGTAGAATGTTGAAAATTTTTTATGAAAAATTAGTTTTTTTTTATATATCAATATTTTTTTTATTATTTTATAACATACATGCTCAATAAAAAATTATTCTGCCCTACACTCATTTTGTTCTAGTCAAACTTGCAACATTTTGTAGATATATTTTGTCAAATTTTATCCCGTTTTTGAGATAAAGACCATTTCAAAATTTTTGGAAAAATGGGCTATATTTCAAAAACTAGAGTACATTTGACAAATCTTTTGTCATTTTTGGAATCAGCACAAATTTTTCATACAAAGTTTTCTATATTCTACAACATTTTTATACATAACTTCTGAACTTCTGTAGCCGCGGTAGCTCAGTGGTTAGTGCGTTGGACTGCGAGCCGAAAGGTCCCCGGTTCAAGCCTGGACTGGGGCTAACAACATCTTTTCATAGAAACATTTTTCTATACCGCGCTACCTCTCGTCAGTAAATGGCAAACCTACGAGAGTAAAACCATTGCCTATGAAAAAGCTCTCACCCGCCGTTCGGATTCGGCAATAATCTGTAGGTCCTACCACTTTGAGTACAAATATAACACGCACAGCTCAAAATGGTGAGAGAGCTCGGCCGAAGTTCTATACAGGACTGTAGCGCCAAACTATTATTATTATTCTGAACACGTGATTTTCCACTCTAGTTAAAATCTTAAATCGACGCCTCTTACGAAAACCCACACGTTTCAATTTGCTTACGAAAAACAGCACCTTTTTCGAAACTACGAAAAGAAGCACAAGTTCAGTTTCCCCACGAAAACAACCACATCTCTATTATACCCAAGAAATAAAGCATATATGTTTTATAGCCACGAAATGAAGTATAACTCTATTTTCGCCACGAAAAGAAACAGTTTTACATTTAGCTATGAAAAAAAGCTCATCTATCAATTCCCCAATATTCAAGAAAGTTATCCCAGTAGACTGTTTGTGCACAAGAGCAAACTTAATTATAAATATGTGTTCCTTTGGGATTTGCCCAGAACCCATCTGCGTCATACGATTTTTTGGAACAATTTGTTCCTTTGGGATTTGCCCAGAACCTACTTGCGTCATTGGACAATTTTTTTGAAAAATTCTTTCTTTAAGATTTGGCCAGAACCCACTTGAGTCATTGGACATTTTTTTTTGGAATAATTTGTTTCTTTGGGATTTGGCCAGAACCGACTTGCGTCATTGGACAATTTTTTGGAAAAATTTGTTCCTTTGAGATTTGACCAGAACCCACTTGAGTCGTTGGAAATTTTTTTGGAAAAATTTGCAGAACCTACTTGCATCATTGGACATTTTTTTGGAAAATGTCTTCCTTAAGTATTTGGCCGGAACACACTTGCGTCATTGGAACTTTTTTTTTGGAAAAATGTATTCCTTTGGGATTTGGCCAGAACCCACTTGTGTCATTGGACATTTTTTTGGAAAAAATTTGTTCCTTTGGGATTTGTCCAGAACCCAGAACCTTGTCCAATGACGCAAGTGTGTTCTGGCCAAATCCCAAAGGCGGAACTTTTTCCAAAAAAAAATCCAATGACCCAAGTGGCATTGGATCTGGCCAAATACGAATAGTACACATTTTTAAAAAAGTCCAATAAAGCAAATGGGTTCTAGCCAAATCGCACCTGCATGTTTATATATGCCTAATGGAATAGTTTCATTGTTTCATTGTTTCAGCAAATAATGTTCAGTGACACACCTGGAAACCATGTCATTAATGAAAAATCAACAAATTTAGTTATAACATAATATCACCTCCATCAGCAGCATTGTGTGACTTCTTACCCACAAAATTGTCTATTGGGATATCTGTATCGAAAATACATATATGCTTTTATTCGTGGTGAAATTAAAAATGTGCTTTAATTCGTAGATACAATATAAATGTGTTTCTGTTCGAGGGAAATATAAAGTTATGCTTCTGTTTGTGGAGAAAATGTGAAATGTGAAAATGTTGTTTCGTGGCTAAAACAATTTAATGCTTCTTTTCATGGATAAAATAAATGTATGCTTGTTTTAATAAATTTTATTTTTAAAATGCCGTTTTTCGTCAGGAAATTGAAACGTGTGGGTTTTCGTAAGAGGCGTCGAAATAATAGATCAAATTTCAACCTTGAACATATATTAATTTAAACATTTTAAAAAAGTTGATATTTGAGATATGTCCTTTTGAAATATACTTTGTTTAAAACTGACCACTATTAAAGCAACATGGTATGGATATTGTAAGACATCTTACCTTATTTTTATTGAAATAAAATTGAAAATACTATATTTTGATTGCTACTAGCATCTATGTTTGTAAAGAGCATAGCATGGTTGTCGCGATCATGTCGCAACCGTATTATTTCTCTGAGTGTTATTCCTTTCGATAAAGGATTTATATGTGTTAAAAAAATAGTTGAACATGTCATCCAATTGATTATATGGAATATAAATATATATCTAAACAAAACATTAAATGTATTTAACGTTGCCAATATTTTTTTTTTTACAGAAATTCACAAAATTCCCAACATTTTTACGACATTGTTAAAGGGCTGCATTCGTGGCTGCTGCGCTCCTTGCAACTTCTCATTTTCCATTGTGTCTGTTATTATCCTTAGGATTATTATAAACATATCACACTAATGTATTTTCAAGGATTATAAACATATCCTGGCTACGTAGTGCAAACCGACACAATCCAGCCCCCATCTCTGTCGCGCTGCCCCAGTGGTTCTTAAGAAAAATCCTTGCCAGCCAAACACTTTTGTTTGTTTTGCACTCGACGTTACACACGTAAACAAACTCATAAACAAGCATATGCGCCGGAAAAGGACATTCACATTTTAATGTGTGGCTGTGTTGGTGAGTGTGTGAGAGAGAAATAGAGAGAGCGAGTGAGTGAGTGGCTGAGTGTCACTGGTGCCTGTGTTGAGTGGGTGTGTATGGCCGGTGGCCGGTGGCCGTTGGATCGGTGGATCGGTTCACTTACCAGATATGTCATGGGGTCCGTGTTCACCTGGCACATGTAGCTGCCCGAATCGTTGAGCTGGACGTGCGAGATGTGAAGTTTCCAGGTGTTGTGGCCGTTGTGTGTCACTGATAATCTCGGATTTAATGATACCATATGGGTGTGAATGCCGAGTATTGCTTTCGAATCGGATTTAATCCATGCAACCTGAAAATACACACACACGAGAATGAGATGAGAACGAGAACAAAAACACAAAAACCCAAACATTACATTATGCTATCACAAACACATGGACAGGACAGCCACATAAGTGTCATACACATACAATACTTAAGTCTATGTGAAGATGGCATGGCTTATTATTCGAAACATGAGTGGCTGTAATGCGCACAAATAAATTAAAATAAAACAAACATCTACCCGGTAGTCCCCATTCGAGCATTTCGGGTCCAGCTCACTTATCCCAGTGCACGCACTCTAATGCATGCGGATGGACGATTAATCCATTCATCTACTTTGCGGGAAAGGACTCATGGTGGGGTGGACGAGCGAAGGATTTAGTTGTAACAACTCCAATTACAATATCTAAGGTTGTAGTTATAATGCTGGGTAAATTCTTATGGTATTTATGTAATTCGTGATGCCCTATCTTTGATAAACTAAAATGTAATTATGATTGATTAATGAATATTTCAATCAACACTGCTGCCAGATATACGGATTCTTGATATCTTCTTCTGTTTAAGAAAAAAGGACTTTTATAAGGATATCATGGAAATACCGAATTTATATGGAAAATCTGTAATTCTTTAAAATTACTGTGAGATAATTAAGTATCTACTACTAAAAACTTAACTTTGCTACTTTTTTTTCATGCATTTGTACTTATTTTCGCGTGTTTTTTTGAACTTTGCAATGCTGTTGATATTATTAATATTAATTGGAGTCGTTATGTAAAATGCAACTGGAACCCGTTGTCTCAGCAGAGTTGACTTGTTTGAACCGAAAATATTTCAATTGCTAAAATTGACAATTTACGGCCGAACATTTTGAATTACTATGGGGGACCAAAATTGGTCATCAAGTAGGAATTCAAGAACCAGAAATGAAAGTTGTTGATCGAGTAGTTGTTCTTCTAAATTCAGCTGATAATGATAACGAAATTATAGTTGTATTAATTTGAATAAAACGAAACTTAGAAATAACCGTGAATCGGATAAATGTAATTTTTTTATTAAAATTTACTTATAAACGCAGTGCACAGCGCATAAATTCTAAAGGTATTTTTATGTTTAAAATAATAAAAAAAAACATTTTTTCATTCCAAGTGCATCCCACGTATTTGATTCATTGGAAACTCTGCAGCCTATACGTAGCAAACAAGCTGTACGGAACAACAACGTTGGCGAAATCTTGAGTTAAGTCAGTTTTTGCTTCTTTCTTCAATGCACAAAATTCTTATTGTGTTCATTGGAAAAGGACATGTGGAATCTGCAGAGAAAGATTGCTGCTGAAAGAGCTTGGCAGCATTTAAAACAACAGTATGATCTGCAACTTAATGCATTTTGCAATTGTTTGTGGTTTATTTGTTTGAACAAAACACCCAATATGTACCGACTGGACCTTGAGCACGTCAAGACAATATCTTAAATATATATTAATAGAGGTCGTAAACACAAATACAATTAATTAAAATTTGAGTTAAGATTTTAATATTTTAAAAATAATATTATAGAATTTAATGTATATAGAAAAAGTACATTAAATTATATCATACGAATTTATACGAATTTTTAAAAATTCCAAAAACTCAGTAAATTGATTTTGCTGAAAAAATTTGGCATCACCATAATTTGATTTATACAAAATTTTATTTTTGTACACAAAAATAAAATCATCGTTTTGATGAATCTATTCATAAATATTATGAATTTTTCTACCAACTACCAGATTCATCATACACAGAAAAAAATGTACATCATATTGATGAATTCCGTTCTTCAAACCATGATTGATTGTATTGAAGAGCCATTCATAATATTAATGACTAACGACATCAATGTTACGAATGCTATCATAAATATGAAGAACGCTTGGTAAGTTCTTCAATATGATGAACTGTATGTGAAGTATACGTTTCATCATATTAATGAACAAAAACATAAAATACAACACATTTTACTTCATATTGAAGAATGCTCTTCATCAAACCAAATTTTAATCAAAACATTTAATTTTCGTTTATTTTTTGCCGTAGATTCTCAGTTCTCAAGTAGTTCTTGTATATTTTTTTTTCGAAAAACATTTTTTTTTAATAATTTTTTTCTGTTACTTTTTAAATAAAATTTTAACAACAACATTGTTTTTTGGAATTATTTTCTAAACATTTTTTTTTTTTGTGAAAAATTCGTAAAAAAATATTATTTTCATAAATAATAATAATAGTTTGGCACTGCATTCCGAGCTCCCTCACCATAAATATTATGAACAAATTCATCAATATGACGTTTCAAATTCATTGTATTAAATATTTCTTTTTGTCATTATGATGTTCGATAGTATGAATAATTTTTATATGTATGATGAATGTATTCATCAATATGTCATTTAATGAACGGTGGTATCAATTTAATGAATCTGGTTGGTGAACAAATTCATAATATTTATGAATAAATTCATCATATTGAAGAATTTTTTTGTCTGTGTATTGTTACCACCGTTTAAAAAAAAAAAAATTGTTTGTCCGAAATTATTTTTTATTCAAACAAAATATTTTCCAAAAACAAATTTCAAAAAAATTAAAAAAATAAAATCTTTAATATGAAGTACATGTATTTATGTTGTATTTTATGTTTTTGTTCATTAATATGATGAAATGTATTCTTCACATACAATGCATCATATTGAAGAAAACATTTTCGACAGTTACCAAGTTACCATATTAATGATTGCAATAATAACATGATGTCGTTAATCATTAATCATTTTCTGAGTAGTTCTGATTGTTTTACATAAATAAATTATGATAGCATAATAATTTATATTATACAGAGTGTTACAAATTCTACTAGGGATGCCAAAAAACTGCAGTTAAAAAGTTCGATCTTATTGCATTGTCGTTTCGTATATTCGTATTTTATGACAAAACACGATATTTAAACATTTATCCGATTATGGATCTGCAGTATTTTCCTTTTCGATAACGATTCGATTTTACATAATTTATCTTTTCGAGAAAACTTCGGTACAATGCATCGATATCTACCTACCATGTCCATCGAATTTGAGACTCGATATCACTGCGAGATAATGCCCGATCTTTGGTTAATTCTCCTACATCTCCGATTGATCTGGTAACTATATCGATACGTATAAGATATTGGGTTCGAATCAACACTAGTTTTGAAACTGTCGCTATTGCTTAAAAAATTTGAATTAATTTTGAATATGCGTTAATTTACAGTTGAATTAAAATAATATTACTGCTTTACTCTAAATAAATTAAAATTCCATTTGCTATGCGTTTTCTTTAAATCATCCTTTATTGAAAAACAGCTGACTTGAAGGAATTAGGATCGAATTTAAATTCGAAAATTAAATTTCAAAAGAGACTTTAAGCACACAGCTTTGTATACGTAAAAAATAAAATGTAAAAATATTATTTTGTTGATACTCACTCTATATTGCAACAAATCGTTGACCACACATGTGAAGGACACATCGCGTCCTTGCGGCACCGTTATGTTCTCCAGCTCCGACAGGAACTGTGGCCCTGGCTCAGCTGCTTGATTATGACCTGTAAAGAAGAAGGTGTTAAATGGCCGCAAAACACAGATGGACGCGCAAATAAATTAACTTCCCTCAAGGCACAACTATCACACACACTTACAAAAAAAATAAAAAAGCGCACCTGCAAAAACTGCAACAGTTTATAACATTTAGAATGCAGTGTGTGCCTGTGTCCGGATGGTTGAATAAAAATAAAAAAGTGAAACTAAAAATTTTTAAAATAAAAAAAAGGAGTACAAAAAATGCACTTTCAAATATTTGCGCACACATTTTCAAATTAAAATTCAGTGAGAAGTGAAAAAAATCTCTTCGCACCCACACACACACACACGCACGTGCAGTCATGTAACACACGTGCAATCAACCCACACAAGCACACACACACTTGCATACATCCTGTCGTACTCACCTTGTGCACACACATAGCTGACGCCGCAGCCATTGCCGTGCAGCAGAAACAAAAAAGTCGCGACCAACAGAGCGCTGGCACAGCACTTCTTCGCTTGGTCCATTTTTGCAATCTTAATATTTGAAATTTCACCTGGGCGCCAGAATTAGTTGCTGGATGTGAATTTGATTCTCTCGTTGGCTGCACAGCACATGGTGCAGGGGTTCACTTCCGTTGCAATTGCCGGCTGTCGGCTGTTGGCTGCTGGGTTCTGTTTTTTGCTGCTATGCTGAAGCTGTTGCTGCGGTTAATGGAACACTTACAGCTACGTCCATAAAAACCAAAATTAGTTCTGCAAAGAATTCCAAAAACAAACGAAAATATTTTCTTTATTACTTTGTGATTATATTTTGCCAACGTCGGTGTTATAATTTAAAAATTCCATAATTCCAATTTGTTATAATACCCAAAATATTATATTATATATAAAATTGATTTTACCTAAGGAATACATACATTTTGTGAAAAGAATTGCAAACGAAATTTTAGTCCTTTTGAAGAAGATTTTAAAATAAATAATACAGAACGTCAAAAAACAAGTTGAAACTAAATTATTTTTTTCATTGCCAGGAATGATTTTAATATACCTACTAATAAAAGCTAATATTCCTACGTTTTAAAGATATTTCGATGTAATTACGAACACTTTTGATTTCAATAGACAACAAATGGAGACCATTTGTCCACGATCTTATTGTGATTTTCCGATGGACCTCAAGATTTTAATCACGACCTCATACATAGTTTTTTTAGATTTTGAATTGTTATGTAATACAAATATATGTCAATTCTCGTGTTTTTCTACCTTTTTTGATCTTTAATTTCTTACAGATTTGAGTTTTTGGTCTAATTTAGTTTGTATTCTATTGATACTACTTCATCTAATATTTTGAATTAAACCAAATGAAATTCGGATTGATCCGACAAAAATTATGACCAGTCAAACGCAAAAATTATTAATTTTAAGGTGTACCTATTATATATTGCATAGCATCTAGATTTTCAAAAAAAAACTCAAAACTGTAAAAATTTAAAAACCAAAATATGTAGAAAATTACGAGAATTTCCATATATTTGATTTACGTAATATCTCTTGAGGCAATCTGAAAAACTAGTGATTAGAATCTTGACGTCCATCGGAAAATCATACTTTGATCGCGGATATTTTTTTTGTTGTGCTGTTTTTTTTTTAGATTTTTTTGGGAATATATCTTTTTTGATTTTAGAGCCTAAATCAAAAATAAATTAGATAAATTAGAAAATAATTAACAATTTGCATTTTAGTAACACATTTTTATTAAATATTAATGAATTTGATATGAAAACATAATTTATTCAAAATATCCACTCACAAATTATAAAAAAAATTGATGTGTGCCATTTCTATAAGATATAGTTTTTTCCGTAATCAATGTGTAGTTTTTCAATGAAACAAAAAATTGATAAATTCAGGAGAGTGAGAGTGAAAATTTATTTATGGGCTATTCCGCACAAAATCGATCAGGCGTTGGAACAACACAGTTTATTTTTTTATTATTCACGTGAATTAATAAAAGGTCATTTTTAAGGACTTCAATTTTGAAGTGCAAGACCAAGTTTCGAAATTACAATTAGAATTCTTTATATGTCTGTTTTATTAGATATAAAACGAGACCTTCACGGAGTTTCTAGAAGAGATATTTCCATATGAACAACCACATAAAAGTGATTTTTGAACCATTTTTTTGAACTTTAAACCACTGTAAATCTGTAAAAGTGGTCGAAAAACATAAAAAAAATAAATGGGTCAATACATATCTCCAAAGCCTTTATCGGTTGTCAAAATATCATTGAAATTATAAATTATAAATGTTTTTAATGTTCAATAGCCAAGTGCAAAAATATTTTTAAAATATTTTGCGACGCAATAAAATAAATTAATCAAAAATTATGATTTATCAAAATGGTTTTTAATAATATCGTCGTTGTAGAACGAAAAGTCACCAAATACATTTTCAAAATGGAAAATATTCATTAACAAAAATCTTTATATATATATATGTACATTTTTAATCGATAATGAATTTTTTTTTACCACATGATAAGAAAAGGTAAATCTATCAATTGATATTTCAAACTTTAAAAATGCATCAATAACATTTTATAATATTAATCAACAAACTTGAAATTTAAGTTTTTCATAAAAATGTGTTTGGTGACTTTTCGTTCTACAACGACGATATATTAATTAAAATTTTATTAATTCAATAATCACAATTTTGATTATTCGTAATGATTATGTGAGGTTTTGTTTAATAGAAAATCTCCATTAATCAGAAATCGCTCACTCAAGATTAATTATTCCCTTATTCCCTTATGCCCTTATTCCGAAAATATGGTTTAATAATGTTTCTTTGGATAGGTTTACAAAATATGGGCCAATAACTTTTGGACCGAGATTTCATAAAGGTGGTCGCTTATATTTGCAAATATCTCGCATTCTAAATAACACATATGATCAAATTTTATATCGAATGAAAATTAATTGAATATCGAATAAACATTTCTTAGAACATTTTGAAATTGGTTCATTAGTTTAAGAGAACTCGAAAGGAGAACTTGAAAAAACATTTTTTTTCAACAAAAAATTAAGAAAAAATTCATTTAAAAAAATGGAAAAAAATCGAGTAAGTAAGATGATACAAAATTTTTCAAAATTAGTTCACACTCCGTCGAAGAAATTGAGCTATAAATGACAATAAATATATGGGTAACATTTGAGGAGAAAAAATGTATGTAAAAGCAATATAATTGTGCTATACAAATAGGCATAAAAATAAAAAATAAAAAATGTGAGTGGATCAGAATTATTTTTTGAGCACCTATTGATAGATGATTGCTTGTAATTAATTTTAAATTTTATAACTTTATCTTTAATACTTAACGAGATATGTGATCCTAAAAAGTAAACCCATATTTCGAAGTGGATGAGTAGATTGCGATGACTAAATCGACTCATTTTCGAACTTCGAATTACTATTCTACTTAACTATATTGAAAATAAATTTCACATCATTCGGAATAGCTGTTTTTAAGTTATCGTGTATAGGCGGACAGACAGACGGTCATATTTAAATCGACTCGGAAAGTGATGTTGAAAAAAATATATACTTTTTCAAACCAGTCACGCCTACTAAGAGGCGCTAAAATATCCTCACATGTATAAACATATTATGCGATTTTTTTTAGTTAATACCCAATTGTAATGCTTTCATATGATTTTTTTTTGTTCTCATAACGTATCCATAGATTTCTTTTATTTTTACAACATTTTCTTTAAAAATGTACAGGCTAATTTTGCAATATTACAAACTGTGCATCATCTTCTGTTTTCAATTTTTCGCCATTTTTTAAATGCATTTTTTAATAAAATTTTGGTCGACAAAATTTACATTTTTCGAGTTCTTCTATAGAGTTTTCTTAAACCAGTAAACCAATTCCAAACTATTGTAAGAAATGTTTATGGAATATTTAATTATCTTTCATTCGATATAGCAATTGAGTTTATGGGTTTTATTAAACGCGAGATATTTACAAATATATGTGACCACCTTTTTGAAAGCTCAGTACAAAAGTTATTGCCTGAAATCTCGTAATTCTATCCGTAGAAATTTTTATAATTCATATATTCAAATTATACGAGTAATTTCCAATAATACAAAAATAATGGAATTTACTGCGCAAACTTTTTTTCTCATTTTGTTGTGTAGTGTTATTAAAACAAGACTGTGATAATCATAAGAAATATTCAATAATCCTAAGAACCATTTTGCATATTTGTATTTTTTAAATACAATATAATATTAATTTTTGTGATCGTCAAAAAAATTTGAAAAGAGTTTTGATTTGAGAGTATAAGTATATTCAGTACAAGTATATTCGATTTTCGAAATTAGAACGAAATATTAATTATTCCAATCCCATATTTCAGATTTTAACCTATCCCACATAATGTTCCAATTCCAATTCCGAACCATGATAATGTTATTATTTTACTCTAGAATATAAAAATGTGGCATATTCAGACAAAATTCTCGGCATTGCAAGAATTATTACGATTGGAACCCTTAACATTTACGCTCACTTTGTGCATTCATTTTGATATTTTTCTTAAATGTATTCATTTAGTTGCAAGCGGAAAAGGCTTTTCCCTACAGTTACCGTTTTATGATTTTTTTTCATTAGGTGAATTGTAATAAAAAGCTAAAGAAAAAAATTGGTGCCAACTGTGTTTTATCGTACAATACTTTTTGCTTTACCGTGCTTTTGATTGCTTACTGGAAGTCGTCCGGCTTGCGGCACAACAAAAGCACTTTGTTGAGTTCTCAATTGTATAGAAGAACTAGAAAAAATAATATTTTAACTATAGGTTAATTGTAAAACCTATAGTAATGAAGAGTTCTTAATAATGAGATTAATTTGCATCTATCATTTGGTAAGTCATTTCTAAAGCACTGAAGCCGAAAAAAATTGTAGCAGTGCTATTTATTATTTACTAAAATTATCTAAATAAAATTACGAAATTAGATTCAGGTAACGGAGGTGTAGGAATTAGTTTGAGAGGGAAGTTGTTTAGTTGTGCGAGTGACTCAATCGGAGCATCTCAAAGATACATAGTATGCGACTGTTACTGCTGAACACTAAAAGATAATAGTAGATGACAAAAGCGCTTCTTGTCGATGAGAATAAAAGTCTCTGTACTTAGCCTGGCTCCATATTGTTCGCATCGAGCAAAGGTGCGGCGGAGCGCTTGACGTACTGTCTCCTTCGTTTAAATTTAAATGTTTGATGCATAAATCTAGATTGACGTGCATTTCGTAATATTTTTCCAAGTGCTGCTCGATGCATAAATGCTGCTGCCAAAATTATTTGAAGTCCTCTGCACTCGGAAGAATTGGAAGTAGGGGGCATGGTACGACGGTCCTCGAGTGCGAGCGCACTGCTCCAAGAGCTGCAATAAAATGAGATTATCTCGCAATGAAAACTCAATATGTCTGCTTGTCTGGCGTAGAAATGATTTCACTTCCGGCTTCAAGGAATTGAATGCGATGCCGGTGTTTGAAATGTACGATTGTTTTTAAAGCATTAGTTCCCGTCCTCTGACATCGAATAGCACAATCACACATGCAAATGCGCACACACACACACACACGTGTGTGGGTAACTTTGTAGATCGGCACCTCACATTACACATGGAACCGGAGCTCAATGGCTGCCCACTCGACCCAGTAGTGGGTTCGAATTGTTCTTTGTTTCCACATGAAGTTGTGACTATGTTACTGCTGTTCTGTATGTCTATCTGAATGTCTGTCTATCTATCTGTCTGTTTGTCTGTCTGTGTCTTCCAACGCTATCTATAAGTGAACATTCACTATGCCCTTGTTTCCATTTTCATGCATCACACGACGATTCACAGAGCGAGTTCCGTTCCGTCTGTTCAACAACTTTCGCATTGCAATGCGCAGCTCATCGCATCGTATCGCAGCCCTTACTCCGGGAATTGATTTGTCGCCTGAAAAGTTTTCCCGGAAGCCACAAAAATGAAATCGCTCACGGTGTGAAAAAGTGAATCGCAATAGTGTTGCATTCTGCGTGATTCATTTGGTTCAGGGAGGTGCTGTGCTATGCCGTTCCTTGCATCCCAAGTAAATCGTAAATGTTTCATGCATTGTCCATGCAGTGGCAATTGTTATCAGGAGAATTAATGTTACCGTGACATTGAACGATATGCTGGTTTCAAGTTTGCCTGCGAAGATTTACGTATTTTTCAATTGATTTATGGATTCTTTTTTGACGAAATATTCGAAAAAAATGTATTTAAAAAACATTTAAAAATATAAATGCCGTCCTCAATAGTTATTTTATGCCATGACGGTATGCAAATATTGCCAATATAGAATGAGGGTATTGCGAAATTTTCATATTCGTTCTGTTTTTGAAAGGAGAGCACTCCTTTGTATTTCCTTGTCATGAGTATACTGTTCATCATTTGTTTAAATTGTCCTTTATTCTATTTTCTCATAATACATATATATTTTAATACCCTACACTAAGATTGAAAGGGTATATTTAGTTTGGTACGCCGTTTGTAACACCCAAAAGGTAGCATTTCCGGTATGGAAAAGTATTTATCGTCGTTGTAGAACGAAAAGTCACCAAATACATTTTTTTAAATCTGTCAATTTTTAATTGATGATCTCAATTTTTTTAACCACATGATAAGAAAATGTAAATTTATTAGTTGATTTTTCAACACTAAAAATGCATGAATTACTTTTTATAATATTAATCAACCAACTCGAAAATATTTTTAAATAAAAATGTATTTGGTGACTTTTCGTTCTATAACGACGATATATTCTTGTTCAGCATGACCTTCTGAGTCGATTTAGAGATGTCAGTCTGCCCGTCTATCTGTCTATCCATCTGTGTATCCGTCTGTCTGTGTATCATGATTACAGAAAAACTAGTAGAGCTCGACCAATGAATCGGATAATTTACATTGCTTATATATCTAAGCTGTCTGAGCAAGAAAATTGGCATGATTGAGAACTGTGAATGGACTACTTATGTTCAAATACCTCACATAAAATTTGCATCTACAGATGAATTTTTTCTTTATACATGCTTAAACAAACTTTTTTGGTCAAATCTACATTGACTTTATGCTCAAATATAGGAAAAAGGTTTCCCGCGAAACGACTTGTGATTCTCAAAAAAAATAAAAAAATCGATATTCGGTACACCTACCCAATTGTTCAATGGGTATCAAATGCGAGGAAAATTTTCAGAGATTGCAAGTTTGTTGTTATTGTTAGAATTCGTATACCCTGGTGGCATATGCACCACTATAAATGGAATCCGCACACATTATCTCATATGTGTAGGGTATTTATAGTCGGCTTAGACCGACTAAAACATTCATAATTCTTACTAACTACATCACACCAACTATAACAATTTCCATATTTCTAAATTTTCCATGTGACTTAACTTTTATTATTTATCCTGTAATTATACTATACTGTCATTTACTTTATTTCTACATTACAACTATTTTTTTACAAAAACTCACATCACAATAAAAAAAAAACTTAAATAAAAGGGTACAAAAAATAAATACAATTTTAAACTTGTTGTACCATTAGAACCTTAAGGAAAAATCTAAGAGGATTTTCAAGTATCAAGTAAGAGTGTTTTCTAGTTTATTTCAGAGACCAACAAAATAAAATAAAAGTGAAAAAAAAACATCTTGATGTACAAAAACAATCAGAAGCCGAAAACAATATACCTTAAAAAATAAAAATACCTTAAATGTGTTTTGTAATAGCTTTCTTCGAAACTTGCGGAGCGGAGCGGTATATCGAACACAACAACAAACACATACGTCTTCTGCCTACTTCAATTCATTACTTTTGCAAGTGTAACCACAAACACATGCGAATAGAATACTCAGCATCGACGCCTGCGATTGTGTTTTTCGCGGAAACACAACACACAAAATTCGTAGGTGTTTTGTACAACAAGAAGTTTTTGTTGGGAAAGAGATGGTTGGGCAACCTTGGTCTAACGTGTATGATGACGTATTTCTGATGGGTGGCTCCTACTTGTTCACTTTATTTTGAGAATTTTAGTTTTTAAAATAACTGTCTCCAGAAATTATAAATATCAAATGTTTTTTTTTTTAAATAATAGGTATTAGAAATGTCCACTAATTAAATTTTAAATAATAAATATAAAATACACACATTTTATATAAATATGTATTGCAATCACAGGCAGTGATGTGTTGTAATGCGCACTTGGTACACATCAGTTTTTAGTATCCCAACCACATACTATATCTGAACAAATAGAAATTTTATTCATGCCCCACACATCATCTGGAGCGACCATTAAAAACATTGACACGATTTATTAAATATTACTGCTGATTATGAATCTAAATATTTATTGAACTGGTGCCATGTGCTGAACCTACTTTCACATTGTCAATGTTGTTCGATGGCAAATATTTGCGGTTCGCTTTTATGATGTATCGCAAATATTTTGCAATTTGATTTAATGCGCATTTATTTATGATAGTCAAATGAAATTAATTGCAGCACAATGCGGAGGCTACTTTCACAGGACCATATCTTTCGCACGAAAATTAATTTCAAGGCAATTTGCAAATATTTATTTTTATTGATTATACTCTGCGAGTGACAAGTACTACCGAAAAAAACAAGCAAAGTTTCAGCAAGAAGTTAATTTTTAACGCATGTTGACAAATATTTGAATACATCGTGTTGAAAAAAAGAAAGAAAATGTTCAAAGTCAAGTAGCCAACTTTTGGTTCGCACTGACACTGCGAAACATTTTGCTCTTGGATGAGTCGACAATAAAGGTCAATGTGCGATACAGAGTTGCCTCATTAATCTCTGATTGTGGGCAATGGGCAAGACCATCGCACAGTGGGGCAGATCTCAAAAAGCTGGTGAAAATCTCAAATAGTGTTAATTTTCAGTATAATAAGTATGAGAAATGATAGTTGAATTGTATTGTATTGAATTCTATTGTATAATTTAATAATAAATTGAAACTAAAATTGAATATAATAAAAATTATTTCAGTCATTTGATCAAATTGAATGATAACACAACACAACAACAAATTGTCCGAGATCTGGGTGCGATTTTTCGATGGACTTTAAGATTTTAATCAACACCAAGATTTGAGTTATTACGTATATATTATAAATAAAACTCAAGACCTATTATAGATTATGTGCAGATAGATATTTGCACAAATGTATTTGAAGTTCCCTCTGCAAAATATGCACTACTGCACTCAACAGTATTGAGTGCATTTTGCAATGACAGTCTACATTATAGTGAAGTCTCTCCAGCGACTTCTTTTCACTGCAGTGTTTGTTTCATTGGTGTCAAGAAGTGTCAATACATTTTTTTAAGACATTTAATGTTTTGATACAACAAGTACAGTGAGTGTGCGCGTGTGTTTATAAACTTTTCAACTTTTATATTACTTTCCAAAAAAAAAAAATGTTGCACCACAGAAACAACTCATTTGTCGAAAAGAATATGAAAGGTTTTGTATTTTGTCTATAACTTTTAATGTACAAACAAGTAAGTGAATTTAATTACCATTTTAAAGCAGATTGAATGAGCTATCTTTTATATAAGAATCATTTTTGAGTACTTAAAAATTTTACAGTCTACTTTCTGAAGTACAAACAAAATTGAAAAGAAAAATTGGTCCGTAGGTTGGGCCAACACAAAAATTTGTTAAACACTTCAAAATATACCTAAAATGAATTATTGTAATTATATTAGGGTCGTTCCACGTCAGAAATTCTTCTCTTTTCGGTCACATCTATCCACAAAATTTCATAAAAATCGAAAGACATCGTGCCATGAATGATATTTCTGGCGTGGAATGACCCATTATCGATTTTCAACCAATCGGTATTATTTATCAATTAATGGAACATAAAAAATCATGAACTAGTGATGGTTATTCATTTTGATATTTTATACGTAAATTTGAACCGAAATCCTTAAATTAAAAAATAAAATAAAAATATCTTAATTTGAAACTCTATAGTAGAAAAATTCACTATGACACTTCCATTTGAACAATTTGAACAATGAAAAATGTCTTGACTGCTGCTAATAATGAGAAAAGAGGTGGCCCAACCAATGTATCTTACACTTACACTTACACTTAAGGTGGCACAAACTAAGTTTTTATCAAATTTTGAGAAAAATTCTACATTTTTTATCTGCATCAAATTTTAATAGAAAATTTGTTTACATTATAAAAAGGTATTCAAGAGCAACATTTTGAATGCATTTAACTTTGATTTTATAAATTAAATAGACCACATTTAATTTTTTATCATTCTTACTTTTAGAGTAAGAATGATAAAAAGAAAATTAAAATGCACTGAGTACATAAGCTGTTCATTTCAGTATTTGAATTTCTATTGCACATCATTATAGACCTCTTTACTACAACTACATCTTGTTTGTGTTTTGTTTTGACACTACTTGTGTTTTGTTGTTGTGAGCAACATATTCATTTGATTACAAGCATAGAGTCGGCGACAGTAAATGTCTTGAAATAAAAAGAATGTCTTGAAGAGGGTTTCAAATGAATATTTTCAGATGGTAATGTTTAATTGTAATTTATTAATTTATTTTACTACACAAGGAAGTGTCAAAATTATTTTGATATTTGCGCTGTTCGACAACTTTGGATACTCGCAGCCCCACTGTGCATGGGCTAATGGAGTGTTTGACAAGGGGTCCGGCCTGTAATTGAATAGGTCAACAATGTGAGTCCACTTAAGGTGTGCAAACAGAGAGAGAGTGCGTCAAACTTGTACCCAAGATAAAGTTTAGCCTGTAAATTTCATAAATGATAACTACGACTATAGAGTATATAGGCATCGGCTACAAAATAACATAATTAATGGCTCCCTAACAATGCGCACAAAGTCACCGGCAATTCTAAAGTCATCGAAAGGAATGGAACTCACACGGTCGAAATAAACACAGAATTTTTGGCCGTAAACAGTGCAGTTTTTATTCGCAACTTCGTCGTGCTCTGGACACACGATCTGTGCTTTAAATTCCAAATGCACCGCAAGGAATCTTTCTGTTCTTTCGTTTGAGCAGCACTTCAGGAAGCTCGAAATGCTTGACTTCTTTGCCCTCAGCTCCCAGGCTTCCGACAACAGTGGGACCAGGAGTTTAAGCAATGTCTTGGCCTCCGTACAATTATTTTGCTTTCAATGGCGCTCAAGGAAAAACAATGCGCTTTTCTTATTTCTCCGTTTCTGCCAACAGCAAGTTTTTCACTTGACAACTTTTTTTTCATTTTATTTTTTATTTTTTTTATGTTGCAATGCTGTGTGTTCGGTACAAAAAAAAATGAAAATGTAGTAAAATACAAAATTTATTTGTGTAAATTATTTGCTTTACTTGAAGCGGAGAACATTAGCTGCGATTTACTGTAATTTAAAACGTGCATTTGGGAAATAGCAGATGAACTTTCGTGGTAGGTTTTATAAAGTCTTAAAAATATTTTTTTTTATCGTATTGTATTTTGTGAGTTTTAGAGTTCTTACAACTCTCTTACAACTCTAATTTTAATAATATTAAATACGAAATATTGTTTAAAAAAAAAGAAGTAGAGGAATTATGTCTGAAATGGGATACCATATATAAATTCAATTCAAAACTTAATTAATTTAGTGACAATTTAGTAACAAAAGCAACTTCCTACATATATTGTATATATTGTAAAAATACAAAACATATTTTAAATATGAGTCATTCTTTTGAAATTCGGTTGGATTTCGTTTAAAATATTCAGTTGCACTTTGGAATTGCTTCAAATTGCTTCAAACTGCCTCAAATGGATAGCTTATTGAAAATAATCTTAACTATAAATATTTTTTTTCTTTTCAATCAAGTAGGTTTGAAAATACAGTGTGTTTAACAAATGAAAATATGACGCATAGACATTTTTTAAAAATTATATAACTTTGTATCTGTGCAGCGTATATCAAATCTGGTCTCATTTCGAAGGTAATAGAATTATATTTATAATCTTATACAAATTTAATATATATTTCATTAGCATATAATTATTATAGGCAACTAAAATGTTTAAGGACATTTTACTAACTGAGAGGTATTTTTATTTTCTTTTTAAATTAAGACTATAATTGTCCGCGTAAAATTCTACATAAAGAACATTCTTTTGGTTAGTAGTCATTTGTGAACATCTATATAAAATAATTTTTGGTTTTTTAGAACCGACATGGCAGTTAAGAAAACCGACTACATTGGGTGGACAATAATTTGGTCAAGGAGTTGGTTAATTATACAGACAAATCAAAATGACATAAAAGCACATAAAAAAGCAGCTTAATCGCACAGTTGTTTGAACAATGTGCACAAAAAACAAATTAAAAAATACTTCTCATTTAGTAAAATGTCGTTAAACATTTTTATTGTATATAATAATTACATATTACTGAAAAATAAATGTATATGTATATAGAAATAAAGAAAATTATATTACCTTCAAAATGAGACCAAACTTGGCACTATATGATGCACAGATGCAAAGTGAAACAATTTAAAAAAAGGTCTATTCGACATATTTTCATTTTTTTTAAACACCCTGTATTTTCAAACCTATTGACAAAAAACTTAAAAAATGGTTGGGCTTATTTTCAATAAGCAATCCATAAAAAAAAATTGAAGCAAATCCAGAGTGTCTAATTTGAAAAAGAATACCTCATATAAAGTAATGTAATTATACTTCATTTATGTCCTTGTTTTGAAAAAATTTAGCTGTACAACATTTTGTTTATTTTTAAATAAGAATAATAATAGTTTGGTGCAACAGTCTTTTAAGAACTTAGGCCGAGCTCTCACCATTTTGAGCTGTGCGTGTTATATTTGTACTCACAGTGGTGGGACATACAGTTTATTGCCGAATCTGAACGGCGGGTGAGAGCTTTTCATAGGCAATGTTTTACTCCCGTAGTTTGCCATTTGCTGCCAAGTGGTACCGCGGTATAGAAAAATGTTTCTATGAAAAGATGTGGTTAGCCCCAGTCCAGGCTTGAATCGGGGACCTTTCGGCTCGCAGTCGAACGCACTAACCTTGAGCTACCGACGCTACATTTGTGTTTATTTGACTTAACTTTACTACACAATGTATTAGAAATAGCAGAAACTGTGTTTTTTTTTTATTTTATTTTAATTATTTGAAGTTCTTATGAATACAGAACTCTTTTGAATCGTCAGAACCAAAGGTCAGAGATAAAGATTAACCTTTTCGAAGGTTGCTGAACAACTCTCACTAAATATCATATATCGAAATAATTAGGGAAAAAACAATAAATTAAAGTAAACAAAAAAAAATTGTCTTCGATAAATCTTTGATTATTAAAAATTTTAGTTTCGGTTGAACAGCAAGAGATAGAAATGAAAACAAAATTAATCTCACATAAGAAATTTTTAGAAACTGAGAAGAGTTGATGCGCAATTCTCTTTTCAGATGACTCCCAATATTTATGAACCACAGAATGATGGTAATTTTTGATTAAAAATTTTGGTATATGGGCCATTCCACACCAAATCGACCAAAAAAAGTAAATTTTGAGATTTTACCTTATCGATTTCAATGAAATTTGGGCAGCTGATAAAGCTTATTGAGATATACATATTCGATCTCTACTTCCAGAGTTACAGTGCTTCAAAGTTACAAAAAATGGACCAAATATCGCTTTTATATGGTTGTTCATATTTCAATATCTCTTAAACTAGATATGCTAGAAACTCCATTGAAGCTAATAGAACAATATTTTAGAGAAATTAAGTTGTTACTTCTAAACTTGAACATGTGGTCCGTAGTTGTTATCGTAGCACTTCAAAATTGATGTCCTTAAAAAGGACTCTTTTTAAAATTCTGAAAAAGTCACAAATTTTGGTTGATTTAATAAAAATTTTCATGCCAAATTTCAAGATGGTATTTTGATTACATCATATTTTAAAAATTATATTTCTAAATTTTTATTTATTTTTTGTATTGAAAAAAAAAATGTTTTTTTCGACAGTAAAAGTTGCAATAACTCTTGAATATATTTCTAACTCTGATTTCTAAAATGGCGTCAGTTTTTATCATATTGACTCTAGTTTTTGAGATATTGATTTTGGTATATAGTTTTTACGATTTTCGAAAAATGGTATATATCTCAAAAACTAGAGACAATTTAGTGAAACTGACGCTATTTTCGAATTCAGAGATACAAATACATTAAAAAATTATTGCAAATTTTACTTTTGAAAAAAAAAAATTTTTTTTTTCAATACAAAAAATATGTAAAAATATTAAAAATATCAATTTTGAAGTGCAAGGATAATTGATACCCTTTATCAGTTTCACAAATTTCATTGAAATCGAAGAAGGTGAGTTCCAACCGTTGGTCGATTTGGTGTGGAATAGCCCATATGTGTTAATAAAACCTTAAAATCATGTATGTGACAAAACAAGGTAATGTCGAAAACAATATTTACCATACCCAAAGTTGGGCAATCGTCATTTTTTGCCAACCGATTTATTTAGTTCTATCAACATTCGACTAATTCAGTTGTTGCAACACCGCGTATCAGTCCACACAACTAATGAATACAATTGACACAACCAATTTGTTTAGTTGTGGTAGCCAATTTAATTACAAGAAATCAGCCAATTTACACGAAGTAAGCAGCACAACGAATCGTCGGCAATTTCCGATCTGTACATACTTCATCGGGAATTGTCGACAACTCGTTGTGACGCTGACTTCGTGTTTGAAGTTGTTGAACAGTAACAACGAACAAGCTTTAAAACAAATCTTTAATATCGCTTTTCTACAAAACAGCTGATTTCTCAGTTGATTCAAATAAGTATTGGTTGCTACAACCAAATGTTATATTATTTAGTCAATATAACCATTTATCTGTCGAATCAACTAAAAATTGGTTGTGTCTCATTTTGAATTTAGTTGCCGTAGCAATTGAAATAAAAAAAAAAAATGAAAATGTTTTTAAAGTTTGTTTCCCCAACCAATGTTGCAGTTGCTTCAATTAATAATTGGTTACGCAGTAGAGGCTGACAACATTTGGTCGATGCAAATGAATATACATTAAAACAAGCAATTATTTCTTTGTGTGCAGCCAAATCAACAATGTTCAAAAACTTTCGAAAAAAGTGTTAAAAAAAATGTTGGGCGACAAAAACAGCGCAATGTCCGAAAACAACATTTTCCAAAATTTATTTTTATTAGACAAAAACAAAAATGTTCTAAAAATTTCGAAAAAAAATGATTAAAAAAATGTTTGGGTGATAAAAACCACACAATGTTCGAACACAGCATATTCCAGCCAAACATTTGTATTCGACAAAACAACGTAATGTCCAAAAACAACATTCTATTTTTGCAACAACAAAATATTCTTTATAAATGCAAACAAATTAATTTTCTGTCTACTAATAACCTTTAAACACAGACATTTAAAATAAAGGTTTTCATATAATTCTTAACGAAAGACGAAGAAATATCTCTCAAGCAAAGAACTTTGTTTTTCAAAATTCTCAACCAAATAAAAATTATTTCTTAACCAGAAATCTATTTGTTTTAGATTTAATATAAATCTTCCGAGAAAGAAATTTATGTTTTTTGTTTATATTTTATCTAATCTATCCGAGGAAGCAGTCATGTGCCCATTCCAGAACCAGTACGTTTTCCCGTAGAGAATTTAAATAAAATCATTGCGGAGGGAAACGTGTAGAAAAGTAATTAACATTACTACTTTTAATTTGATTTTATTACTTTTCATCCGTATACCCTTTCACTTTTAGTGTGGGGTATAAAACAATGGACTTGGCCCCTTTTTGCAGCAAACCCTTCAATTCTAGTAAACACAAAATGTATGTGTGTGTTTTAAGCATACTTTTGAACAACAATATAAAATGTTTGAAAAGTTTTGCAACAAACTTCAGCTAAGATTATGAATCATTTCCCTCTGACTGTCAAAGCATTGTGTGCATCGGTGCACTAACCAATTTTATTAAAGTGTTACTGAAATATGAATTATTCAACCATATAGAATAATCTCTTGTGCATTTATAAGGTAAAAAATAACTTTGTCTGTCTTTACTCTAGTACTGGGTTATATTGCGTATAACATGATTATTTGACAATTCTCATTTCATCTTATTATATGTATAGTACTTAAATGTGTTTCAAATTTTGAAGAAATATTTCGCTCGAAACTAACGTTCCATGGAATTGTTAACGCATTATGTCTATTGTTCTATTCTCCGTTCGTGTCGCTGGAGTCTTTTGAACAGTGGGATGGATCGTGACTCTTAATGGCTGGCTACACTTTTCGTTGTCTGCTGAATGAATGAACGAACGGAGGAAGAACTCTTTCGAGTTATCCAGCAGAAAAGTCGGCGCACAGGACACCGAAGACGTGCTGCTTTGATTGTGTTTTTTACTCTGTGACTAAGCAGTTGTTGTCTCTTTTGTGGTACAGCTTAGTATTAAAGAATTCACGATTTTCAGACGAAACTATTTGGGGAGACGACAGCACAATATGGGTCCTTGAGAACCTTAAGATTAAGGAAACTCTTGTAAGAATTAAATTCACTTAAGAGCACTTAAACCGATGATCTAAAGATCAAGTGGTAACAGGAACTATAATTTTAATGGGTGCAAAAAGCAGTGACAACAGCACTAAAAGCAACAACAACATTAATTAATTATAATAACATTGTTTCGAACACCAACAACAACAATAAAAGTGCAATTAAATTTCATGCTCGGTAGGAATGTGCGCCAAACGAGAGAATTAAAAATCTCGTTCGGGACCACAACCGGGTCATTTTCGTCGTGTGACATTCTTAGGAATTTCATTTGATACGTGAAATTTAGCAGATTGCAGCAGCTCATGAAACCCCAAAAACCGCTATTTGTGCAGTTTTATTGCAGAGATAGCGATAGTTTTATTTTTTGCAGCACGGCGTTATCCTCGCCAGGACACGTTCGTAAGCCACTGCACGGCGGTGACTGTGGGAAACTCTGTATGAATGAACGGAATATATGTGTGGAATGCAAATGTGTTGCCGCCTTCGTACTCCAAACCAATTTTGCATTTATTGCTAAATTTAGTTTGTCTTTGGCGTGGAAATAATTTCTTGGTTTATTTTCAGTCATGGAAATAACATTTGCGTGGCTTATCTGTTTGGGCTGTGCTCGCACTGGGTAGGATGCATTATAAGTACACTGGCGACTTTCAAGTTATAGACTATTGAATGGAAAATTATATTAATTTGTTTTGCAGCTGTGCTTCCTGTAGTACAGTTTTTTTTAACTGTATACTTAAAATATATTTACTTTGGTCATCCACAGAACGACTATGGAGTTTCATGATCACATTTAGCGATTTCGGTTTGTTCTATGTTTGTCATTTATGTAAATCTATAAATAATAATAATATATACAATAAAATTATTTGCATAAATACAAAGTCCGCCTATTAAAAATGAACGTGATCGTTCGATCTGTGATCGATCTGTGATCCATATACTTTATATATAACCTCTTTTACTTTATTACCGACCGAAAAAAACATTTTATATTATTTTTCTTTATATTTTTCTCGCAAACTAACGTAATAATTACAGTATTCGTAAATTCGGTTGAACTTTTAACTACTAATGACGGTAGTCGTCTTTAATGTTCAGTTCTTTGCATATCTATGTATACAAAACTCTTGGTCCGTCTGTCGGTCGGTCGGTCTGTTTGTTCCAGCATCACGTCTAAACCGCTGAACCGATTTAACTGAAATTTTGCCAAGGGCGTGGTACCTCCCATATAACCTAAACTTTCAAAACGACATAACTCAGCACATACACAATCTAAAAAGATGAAACAAAAAACTAAAATTCACCACACTAAAACTCACCACACTAAATCTCACCACACTAAAACTCACCACAATAAAACTCACCACGCTAAAACTCACCACACTAAAAATTCACCATACTAAAACTGACCACACCAAAACTCACCACACTAAAACTCAACACAATAAAGCTCACCACACTAAAATTCACCATACTAAAAACTTACCACACCGAAACTCACCACACTAAAACTCACCGCACTAAAACTCATCACAATAAAACTCACCACACTAAAACTCACAACTCTAAAAATTCACCACACTAAAACCCACCACACTAAAACTCACCACACCAAAACTCACCACACTAAAACACACCACACTAAAACTCACCACACTAAAAACTCACTATACTAAAAATTCAACACACTAAAACTCACCACATTAAATCTAACTACACTAAAACTTCTACTGGAAAAAACTCTATGAGGAAGAATTCTACCGGGAAGACTTCTACCGGGAAAAATTCTTCGCTAAAGCGTTCTATGGGGAAGAATTTTACGGCGAATATTTCTACTGGGAAGAATTCTACGGCGAAATATTCTACTGTCTGAATTGTCTTTGAGAAAAGTTGTTTTGGCGGAGAATTATTATTTGGTTACTACATTTATAAAACCAATAAAAACTTCCACATCGATGCACGGCCCCTGATATAAAAAAAATAATAATGTTTTTTTATATTAATAAAATCGCTTTATATTAATAAAATCGCTTTATTCACAAAATATTGCACGAGTCGTGCACGGGTCCAGCTAGTTATTAAATAATGTAACATATACCTAAAAAATATATGTGTAAATATATCAAAAAAAAAAATATCAATACAATTAATTTTTAATTGTTTCATCGCCGATACGACATTTCATTGTATTGATTAAATATTAAATTATAACACTGCCGACAAAATTCAAATTTTGACATGGTGCATTAAAAGTATATTGGATACAATTGTAGCACTGATTCCCAAAATGACATCAGTTTTTTCAAATTGGCTCTAGTTTTTGAGATATAGCCCATTTTTAATTATTATTTTTTTTTTAAATACAAATAAAATAATAGTATGAAATTATCTTTCCGATATTAGACGTAGAAAACGTTGCGCCACAAAATAAAAATTTGTTATTATGCGTTTAAAATTTGTTTGCGAGATATAAACAATTTCAAAATTATTCAAAAAATAAAAATGTTATGAATGAAAACGTTATTATATTATGGATAAAAATGTTAAAAATGATTTTTATACCAAGTTGTATCCTTTTTAAACCCCCTATTTAAGAAAATAAATTACGACTTTTAATTAAAAAGTTACAATTTCTAGATTAAATAAAGGCAACATTTTTTTACTTGTTAAATTTAAATTTTCTAGTTTTGTAAATTTTGCAGATTTAAATTTATCAAGTAAAAAATTTTTATATTTATTTAAAATTGTATTTATAACTTTTAAACCAATTGTCGTAATTTATTTTCTTAAATAGGGTTTTAAAAAGGATACTCGGCACCATATATAAAATCATAAACATAATTTTTAACATTTATTACGTTTTTATTACCAAAAATTTCAAATTTATGAACAATTTTGAATTTCTTTCGCTATTATCTCCCAAACAAATTTTTTCACGTATTAAATCAAATTTTTGTATTGTAGTGCTATATTTTCTGCGTCTAATACCGACAAGAAAATTTCACTATTTTCTTTTGTTGGAATTTTACAAATAAAAGAAGACCAAAACAATGGGATATTGTAAAATGGTCTATATTAGAGATGGGCGCGTGCCTGTTTTTGATGGCACGGACCCGCACGGGCACGCCGATAGGTGACACGCACGAGCATGAGCACGAGCCCGACGAGCAAATTTACAGGCTCGCACGAGAAGCTTGATAAAACACGGGATTTTAAAAGACACGAAGAAACACGGAAAAAAACGACAAAACACGGAAAACCACGACAAAACACGAAAAAAGCACGGAAAAACATGAAAATGCAATCAAAACGTGAAAAATAATACCGGAAACGTTTAGATTTTTGGAACCAGAATCGTTATTAAAAATGTGTTGAACCGGAACTGGAATCGGAACGTATATATTTTTTTCTACATATTTTCGGAATCGGTACCGCTATTTAAAAAACATCGGAACCAGAACCGGCACAGATATTATATCCCTGTCAGGGAACGCAAGGAACCGGAATCGGATCCATTATCAAAAATGTACGGAACCGGAATCGAAACCCATTTATATGTTGATTGAAACCGAAACCACAATTTTAAAAATCTTGGAACCCGAACCGGATTCCAATAGGTTTTAGTTCCTGTAATAAATAATTCAAAAATTAAGTTTGTCACTCTTTTCTTCTCATAAATCCATAAGTAAAATTAAAACAACAGATTTTTAAGAAAACGTTAAAATACCACGAAATTTTTATTTTCTGAAGCTGGAAGTAAGGGTTTTTTTAAATTGGGGTAGAAACTATAAAAAAAAATTGGGCGCGTGTCTGATTTTGGAGGCGCGACAGCAACTAGCACGCACGGAGATTTGCACGCACGAACTCAGATTTTCGGGCGTGACACGAAAAAAGCACGGCACGCGCCCATCTCTAGTCTATATCTTAAAAACTAGATGCCATTTTTGGAATCAGCGCAACAAATGCATCCAATATTTTCTGCAATTTTTACTGCACCATCGTGAGTGTAGGGCAGTGTAATCCGAATGAATAAAAAAAAAATATTTATATGTCGATTTTATTTTCTGAAAATATCTTTCAAAAAATAATAACTTTTTTCAAGAACCCCCCGAACGAAAATCCTGGCTACGGGCCTGTATACTTATATGTATATATGTTAGCATATATATACCCAGAAAGGATTTAATTTATACAATTAAATAATTTTGTTTTTATATAATTTGTTTTCCTAATTTGTTTTCCTATAATGTCTATTGGAATGAGATGTAAAAGCATGTTTAGTGCGTCAGAGGCCGTGTTCCTTAGCGCGCCACTGTCTCATAATGAGGCATTTCTTTGTACTCTGCTGTGCTGTACTGTCCACCAGACTTGAACTCCATACAAGAGTACGGGTCGTACCATCGTGACGTATAGCCAATGCATTATACGTGGGGTTTAGCTCTACTTTCTTCCTACAGCTTTCTAGCAAGGCTACCGTGGCGTTTTTGAAACTTTCTTGAGTGTTTGATTTCCAAGAAAGTTTTCTGTCTATGATTAAGCCTATGTAATTTGCGGAGCTCAGAGGTTAGTACGTTGGACTGTGAGCCGAACTGTCCCATTTTTATGTTTTTATGTTTAAATTTGCTATTTTTTTTTGGAATAACCAAAACTGAATCTCCAAAATTTCACCTCTTAGTATTGCCCAACTTCGAAAAAAACTTCAACAGCTTTTTTTTTTGGCAAAAATGAGACTTCCATGAATTTACGAAAAAAATTCACAAAAGAATATAAAGAGTGTGTAAATTTTTAAATAGTAGTTTACAAAACATTACAAATTAATTAAATTACAGACTGACAACCAATCATAAATAGTTATGTTGTCCCCAATCCCAACACATTTTATATTGAGAATTGAAAATTTAAGCACACGAGTGTCTCAGACACTATAGTGGAAATGTCTTCAATACAGTTGTCTTTACTACGATGTTAATTATTAACCGAAATTTATTCAGATGTATGGTCATAATGTAAATTAAATTATATATTCACAATATACTCGTTTAAATCAAAAAATAAAGAATCAGCACCAATAATACCTCAATAATAGCAAATAGCGAGCAACATTCACGCTCTACGCTCAAATCAAAGTTTCGTAAAAGCCTCAATAGCCTCGAGAGATATTCGCATGTGACCAGCGAATAACAACAACAAAAAAATGTTGTAAAGCATATCGTACGAGGAGAAACATTTTATAAGAAGGACTTCAAAGCACTCCCGCCATATTCGACGATCAAATGTGATTGTGGGAGCATTTAAATGCGCAGCATGACTCGGAATTTGGGTCACATTTAATGAGATTTCCAGTAAAATCCCTTTGGTTAAAACCATTTCAGGATTTGCTGAATTTAAACTGTGGAAATTTTGTTTTTGTGCGGCTGCAAAATGGCGCAGTTTTACGGACGGACCGTGACTATGGGGTGAAACTGTTGCTGCAATTGGACTTAATGGAGGTGGTGCAGTGGGTATGATGGGATATGTCCGATTACGTCTGTTTCAGCACACAGTGCGCTGGATACTTTCAACTGGATACTGGCTCTCGTACTGTTCAACAGTGTTGTTCCGTGTTTCTGTCGGAGGCAGCTGCGATAAATGCTTCACAAATGCGAATATTTTTACAAATGCCATTGTAAATGCAACAACAATATCGTCTGCAATATCATTATCCTGCCAGCGTACAATCCACACCGTAGGCGCTTCACTGCTGGTCGCCAACATTTCATCGAACACATCGGTACAAAACTGTTTCGAGTTTGTTTTAATGTTTAAAATGTTTTTTCTGATTTACAGACACACTTCATCACACAAAAACAGGAAGCACGCATTCGACTGAGCCTCCAATGCCAACCCATCGTCGAAACATGGCCTGTCAGCGTTCACTCATCGTCATAATTATCAACATCATCATTAATAACATCATCATGTTTTGAATGGGCTCTGGTCGCTTCTGTTATCGTTCATTTGTTTCTAGTTAACAATAGTTCGGGTGAATATAATTGGCACGAATTGCGGGTTTAGTTATTTCAGCAATTGTTGGTCAGCTCTTGTCTGCAATATATTTTATGCGCCAATTTATTTGAAATATAATCACAAATTTTCATCCAGAATTGCAAAAACATTCTCCACATAGTGGAGTACTACACATAGCTGAGTACTGACTCAAATAAATTGAATCGAATAAATCATTGTTTTCCAATCGGTGTATCGCGACCCCAACAGAATCAAATTTGAAGCACATTTTCATATTTTAGATAATTTTGAAGAATCAAATATTCATGGCGACTTAAAACAAATATAAGATTTTACCAACACAATTTTTTGTTTTCGAGATATAGTTTAAAGAAATTTACAACTTTACGAAAATTACAAATTCTAAAATAATAAAAAAGCTTATTAGTAAATTAAAAAAGAAAAAAGTGATACACCAAAATAAAATTCAAATTATGTCTTAAAGTATTGTCAATTTATCTGTATTTTATAATCTTAAAAGTACACGCATGCGACATATTAATTCAAATGGGAGCTCACAACGCTAGAAATGTTTGGAAAACTGTAATAAATTGTAGTTAACAAAAATTGGCATCTAAGTACACTTATGGAAGAATTCCGAAACTATTTTATATATAATGTGAAAATGGGATAATCCATTTTCAGTCATAAAAAAATTATCTGATTTTACCTTCTATGAAAACTACTTTTAAGATTAAATAATTATGTTAACCAACCTTTCATTTTCAAGTCAGCATATTTTGGAAATCATAAAAGCGTAGTAAAACATTTGTATCAAGTTTCAATTCATTCTGGGGGGTTGGGTGATATCCATAGATTATATAAATATATTCTTCTTACCTAAATGCGTCGTACTTAAACAAATCCATCCACCAAAAAGAACTTTTGAACTATATGAAGTATTAATGTGAGTGTTACTGAGTGCTAAAAAAAGGCAGCGTTGTTATTGTTATTAATTGCGATATCGTAATGCCAAACATACATATTATCAAAATAATGCTATTATTTTTAAATTCGTTGTAATCCAGTAACGATCTCGAACCTTTTTTTGACGTTGTGTGTGTTAAATAGCGAAAATATCAAACATACATATATTAATATTTGATGAAATATATATATATATTTCTACAGCAACATTAATATAGTAAATTCGTGTAAATCCGTACTAGCACTTGAAATAATCAATACCATTTATTTAATAATTTCAATATTATTAAATATAAAGGTGAACATTCCATTGTTTTAATATTGTTCTCCTATAATTGTAAACGACTCACTAAGTGACATATAAAAACTTAAATACGAATAGGAATGCAATGTAAACATCTACATTATGAAACGCGTCATTGGTAAAGACTCAATTTGTTCAATGTAAAAATTATTATATTTAACCTTTTTAATTTATTAAAATATACATCAAAGTTATTCAGAATGTGATAACAAACATATCGTCGTTGTAGAACTAAAAGTCACCAACTACATTTTCAAAATGTCAATTATTCATTTACAAAATTATTTATATATCTTTCTATTTCTGATCGATGAGCTCAATATTTTTACCAAATAATAAGAAAATGTGAATTTATCAGTTGGTATTTCAACATTAAAAATGTATCAATCAATTACTTTATGAAAAAATTATTAACAAAATTGAATTTTAAGATTTAAATGGAAATGTATTTGGTGGATTTTAGTTCTACAACGAACATTAAGATCTATTAAAAAATAGTGAAAATAACGGCTGAACATTTTGAATTTAGTAATTTTCATTTCATCATTTCGGAATTTGGTCCCGAAATTTTGAAACCCTAGTGTGTAAAAAGTTCTGTGTGATTTATATGGATTGTTTGTGGCAATAAAAAAAAAATTCTCCATACGAAATATCAATCCGTGTCTATTAATCATAGCATCCTGGAAAAAATACTTCGAGGGCACTAAGCTAACCTACTTGGTCTGACTTAGAACAACAGGGTGAGTTGTGTTCTTTAATGGGTCCTATTGTCTTAACAGAAGAACCGATATGCTTGAACATTTATTTCCAAATAGCGCACTAGACATTAGAATAAAAATAAATTTTAAAGGAAATTTGTTCATTAAGGAAAATGTGTTTTTTAGGTGACGCACAGATAAAAGCAAAGATTGTAACCTAAACGAATATCGGTTTCGAGTACAGACTAGGGATGTCTGTACTCGAATACCGGGATCCCGGGATTTAAGTCAAACCAGTCCCGAAAAACTCATCCCGGGATCATCGTAAAATTCCGGGATTTTCGGGATTTCAAAAAACGCTGGTAGATCAATTTAAAACAGGGAGAATTTTGAGGCGAACAGTGTAATCTTTCGATTCTAAATACAGAAAGTACTTAAAAATAGTCTTATATTAAACTAATTATTATTTTGAAGACAGTCGAAAGATTTACTATCAACTATGCTGGCGAAATAAATCCGGGTTTCGAATAGCGATAAACTGGAACCGTTGTCTCTGAATGTAACCTTTATTACCTTTATTAATAACAAAATAGATAAATAAATATAATTGAACACCATAACATTTTTTCATTTGGGTCTAAAACTAACATTTTTCACATTCATCACAATGAAATTGTGCGTACTACTAATTTCAATCATATAAAATCCATTTGACCGAGAATAAATCTTTTTACAAAATCTGAATTCGATTAAACTGACAGTATAAAATCCACTCAAACGATTGAGTTTATATAAATAAATCCACGTTCCTAAATTGAGTTAATTTTTAAAATTGTTATTATTTAAAAATCACATATAACTTTAAAACCAGTTGGGAAATTTAGATCACATGGGAAATTTTAAAGTAGGTGTTATTATGATAGTTAGGATTATCCAAATTATAGTCGGTCTAAGCCGACTATAAATACCCTACACATATGTGTGAATACCATTCAAAGTGATATATAGGTCACCAGGGTATACGAATCCTGAAAATAACTACAAACATTCAATCGCTGAGGAATTTCCATTCATTTGATACCCATATTTACAAATGGGTAGGTGTACCGAATTTCGATTTTTTTTTGTGAACCACAAGTCTTTTCGCCGGAAAACATTATTATCATGTATTTGAGCATGATGTCAATATATATTTAACCAAAAAAGTTTACCTAAGCACGTATACATAAAAATTGATCTTTATATGTACATTTTATATGAGGTATTTGAACATAAGTGGTCGGATCATAGGTCACAATGGACCGATCTCGCCATACATACATTTTCGCACATACAGCGTAGGTATATTAGTAATCTAAGTTATAAGTTTCATTTATCTAGCTCTTCAATTTTAAAAGTAGTAGGGATTTCAACAGACAGACAGACGGACAGACAGACGGACAGACGGACAGACATACGGACAGACAGAAGGACAGACAGACGGACAGACGGACAGACGGACATCGCTAAATCGACTCAGGAGGTCATGCTGATCAAGAATATATATACTTTTCCATACCGGAGATGCTTCCTTCTGGGTGTTACAAACGGCGTACCACACTGAATATACCCTTTCACTCTTAGTGTAGGGTATAAAAATGTGTCCACTATAAACTATTTTTTTTTAAATTATAATTTTTTTTATAAAATATTGTTTTCCACAAAAAAACAATATCCCAATAAAAATTTTGATTGTTCATTCAAAATTAAAATTGTTTTATATTTGTACTAAAAAATAATTTTTCAATAAAAAGTATTAAAAAATGTTTGATGATCAACTGGGGTTTATATATCGCGGATTTTGGATACCATGTATATTTGGATACCCAACCTAAAAACAGATGCATTTGAATATATGAGTTTTGTTTGAGCCTTAAGCATTATAACTGTTTATTATTCAAACATAGATATGGCTATTTTATGCCTTTGCTATTATTTTTTTAAATCCCGGGATTCAAATTTTTTAATCCCGGATTTTCGGGACTGAAAAATAGTCCGGGATTGACATCCCTAGTAAAGACCAAAGTCTTTTGTTCTGGAAAATATTGTTTTTCAAAAAACAACATGTGAATGCTTTTATACAACAGGATGTTGTTTTGGGGACTCCTGATATAAATGTTTTGCACTACCAACTTAACTTAATATGTCCGAAAATTCGTCTTAATCGACTCAGAAATCTAACTTTTTCTTTGGGCATCAAAGAACATTTTGCACTTCGAAATCAAATTTAACCTCTGAGTTAAATTCCATTTTTGTACAACTAGATTGGCACACTGTGCGCACACTGAGCAGCATCACAGCTGCACACAGTCACAAAATGTTACCCACAGCAAATACCGCAAAACACGCCGCACAACAGTAGCAGCAGCCAGTTTAGTTATGACGGCAACACATTGTGTCCTTGTCACTGTATAAGTGACTGACTTCCCGAGTAGGTGTGGGTCTGAGTATGGGTCCGGGTCCGGGTCCGGGTGTGTGCGTGTCGTGTGTCTCCATTAAATTTACAACAATCCTTAACATCATCCATTAAATTAAGTTAGTAGCAAATGTAATTTTGATTGTTTTACTGCACTACTCCGACTGTGTTCCAACGACTCTCACTGATGACTGACTGCGGGTGGGCTTGCAACAGATCTTGGACAACAATGTTGCTGCTGCTTCCTACTTAGCAACGTGCTGCTCAAAACCACTTCAAGGCGTTATTATTGAATTGTTTCTGCTGTGGAACATTTTTATGGTTCCCACGCAAAGTCGCAAACAGAGTTCAAACACGCACCAACTGACGAACGAAAATAGAGTAGGAGTATGGTGGATCGATGGATGGATGGAGTATGGGTTGAGCCAACTACTTGCAACAATTGCGCCGACTACAAAGTATGCAAAAATTTGTGCAACTCATGTTTCTTTACCTCGCAACAAAACGCTGCAAAACTGTGGAAAAACTATGTGAAAACTTTTGGCTCAAACTCCATCATTTGAAATTTACGGTACGAGTTTCCGCCCGGAAGGCAGCAAGCGCAGAAATTGTTGCGTTAAAAATTTGCACTTTATGCTGTTCGCAGCATTCGCAAAAAATATATTTATTATTATCTCTACACATGGGAATATTATATGAATTTCCATATTTTTTAAAATTAAAAATAATTCTTGACAATTAGGCATACAAAGTTTTGATAATTTTTCCAATTGCATTTTAACAATTTATTCAATTTGTGAATTGATAAAAGTATATCAGTAGTAGCTGCGTTCCCGTGGTACTTGAACCAGATCTGTTTCACGGGAACGCCATCGGTTCTATTTTAATAAATTTGGCAGCACTGTTTTCTTCTGCCCTTTCTTTTTCAACACAAATTGTTCTTATTATTAAGTGCTATTCACAATAGCATAACATCACCACAAACAAATTTACTCTTGATACGTACAGTACCAGATCAGTAATTGATCCAAAAACGAACCTGGTTCTAATTGTTTGTTTTGATTTTGTATAAGAAAATGATCTACGGATCAGGATCAAAAATCACGGGAACGCAGCTATTGTTTCACAAAGAAGAGAACTAAATTCATATTGTTGTATATCAATATCACATATCACAAGTTGTCTGAGTTCGCAAATTCTAATTTTGTTAATGCTCATATCCTACGATATGTCAATTTCACCGAACGACAGTAATTTTTTACGTTTATTTTCTAAAGTCCTGATTACTAATTACCAGAACACCAAAAAATAAATTTACACTTAGGACCTTTGTTAAAGTTGGTTTAAATGCATGGCGAAAACGTTTTCTTATAGATAACAACGAAATAAAGCAAAGAATGGAAATAAAAAGAAATTAACAATTATCTTAATAAAGATAATTTTAATTGTCTTTGAAATTCTATTTTTTATAGACAACACTTTGCGGTACTAAAATTTGAACTACTTAGAAAAAAATAATGGACGTAAACCGATATTAGTTGCATTAAATAATCTAGCAATTAAATTCACTAATTTTATGAAAACATTTGCTACTCTTTGTTACATAATATAATATGAATATTTGTACGTCAATGCAGCGAATAATTTAGTCGGTGCAGTTTTAGTAAATATAATTGCTGAAGCTGCGCCGACTACTTAATTTGCTACATTGACGTATAAATATTCATATTAGCAAACGGAATTGCTGATTTAACAAATTTTATTGCTGGATTGATTGAAGGGAATTAATATCGGTTGCTATATTATTTTTTTCTGTGTATGGTCAGTGGATCAAAAACGTAGTATAAACGTATACCCCTACACGTCTGGCTAAGGTGCTATGGGGTCCGAAAGGGTTCAAAGTATAACCAATATTCTTCGTCATGGTTCATCGTGCTTTTTTTATGTCTAAGGAGGGTTTATAGGGAATTTCCTAAGGATGATTTTCACTGTAAGTTAGTATCTTAACGATTTAACAATTCATTTAAGGAGACATAACCTGTAAACTATTAAAAATTTCTTTTAAAAAATGGTTTTTTTCATTTCTCAGAAACGATAGGAAACAGAAACATAATGCCAAGGTATTGGTATGTTTCGTCAGAAATATTCTTCGGGAAAAATTAAAAAAATCGCAGTTTTGGCATATCTAAAATTAGTTACAAATGCCATTTGATTTTTGTAGCTAAATTTAATCACCCACACCACATTCGATCTTTTGTCATAACGGTGACTTTAAGCTAACATAGATTTTTCTTAAATGTGATCTCAATTTTAAATTAAAAAAACTGAAACGGAATTGAAAGACACATTAGCAAACAAAAAATTAAACAATAGCAGTCGATAATGGTTCTGTAGTTTCGGTCAGTGTCTGGGAACAAAACTCGAGGCACGCTTCAAAAACTTTTGCGACTATGTTGAGATTTCAAAAGACTCAAAGACAGATGCAACTTTTACCAAACAAATGTCAACGGAGATACTTGTGCTAAAACAGTAACAGCAACAAATATCTCGTGCTGCGGAAGCAACAGCACGTCTCGAACTCAGTATTAACCCAATCGAAACCAAATTCAGCCAAAATGTCCCCGTTCATATTTAACAAAGTAGTTTTTATAACAGTAGTAAATCATATTCAATTTATGAAAAAAATTGATGTAAAAATACAAACATACAGTATTAGATTAGTAATTATTTAAAATTATATAATAAATTCAACCAAACCACGGTACAAATTTTATGATCTTTTAAAACCTTTTCCCGAGAAACAGATGTATTAATGGGTGTAATTTTTCAGTTTTCATAGTTTAAAGATTTAAATTTCCAATTTTTTTACTAGTCCGCATTTTATAATCATATTTCACATTTTTTATGGTCTTTCGAAAATAAAAATCGAACATAAAATGGCTAACTTATTACAACGTTTATAAATTTATTATTATTTTTATGACGAAAAAATCTAAGTATACTGCCTTTAAAGTTTAATAACACATTTTTGGAGTTTTATTATTATTTGATAAATAGTATGGTCAAATGTTATTTGACATAATATGTCAATTAACTTGACTTTTCTACTGTCAAAATACATATATTATAAACATTTTTCCAGCTTAAAATATTTTAGCTTAACGTCTAGCTCACGAAAGGCTAAATGTACAGCCGAAATATATTGGGAATAATCATAAAATAAAACAATGTTCAAGGTACCGCAAACAGATCTGAAGAACATACGACAAACGTGTTATATTTATACTCCAATGTACTCGTACGTCGGAGTGAGAGACGTTTTAAGTATGATTGCCATTTTCTACCAAGAGGTAGCGCCGTATAGAAAAACAATTTCTATCTTTGATGTTACAATGGCGGATGTTCGAACCCACAACCTTTCGGTTCGCAGTTCAACGCACTAATCACTGACCTACGGTGGCATGAAACTTTTAACTATGAGTTTAAGATAATTAATTTCAATATGAAAATAAAAAAATGTATATGTCAAATATAATTTTAACGCCCGTAATCGGTGTAAATAATGAGAGCAAAGTTTTTACAGAGAAATGCATTTATTATTTTGAAATACATAAAAGAATATAAATTATGCATTTTTTATACTCGAAAGTATTTTTACGAAATTGCCTTAATATTTTTTTGTACCCTACAGTGAAAGTAGAGTGAAATGGAATATTCAGTTTGGTTGGGCGTTTGTAACGCCCCAAAAGAAGATCTGTCTGTTGAAATCACGATTACAGGAAAATTAGAAAGCTAGATAATGAAATTTCTATGTTAGATTATCTATACATCTTGTCTGGTATTGAAAATAGATATGATCCATTATGTCCAGTGAACCGACAACATGTGTTCAAATACCACATATAAAACTTTCATCTACAAGTAAATTTTATTTTATTTTTATTATTATTTTATTTATATTTTTTTTTGTCAAATTTATATTTACTTTAAATAAATAAAAATATTTCTTATCCACTAACCGACCTGCGGTTCTCGAAAAAAAAAAATCTAAATTCTGTAGACCTACCCATTTGTGTGATTGGCTTCAAATGAAGCGAAATTCAGCAGCGATTGCATTTGTCTAATTATTTTCTGGATTCGTTAACCCTGGTGACCTCTGCACCACTTTGAATGGTACACGCACAGGGTATTTAAACCGACAAACCCCGAAAATCCTGACTAAAATCTAACGTTCACAAAACAGATCATGGCGGGTTAAATATCTTCACTGAGAAGTGTACGACTGCAGCTACTTGAGAAACACGGAGAAACCATTTCATCATCGATTGTGCTCTTTAACGAAAAATAAGTTTAAAGTGACTGTCGACACTTTTCTTCATGGATGGTTCCTTCCTTCATTTTTTTTTATATTTGTGTCGCTTCTCAATGTTTTTCTAACTACTTTCCTAAGTATTTCATTTGAATACGTTGAAAGTGTCAATATTGCACTTGAATGTGATTGTGCATCGCGCCATGTTCGAAATATATTCTCCGCCACCCTCTTTAAATGTCATCAAATAAGTCCTTACATTTTAGCTATTTGCTGATTTTCAGGAGTTGCCAATTTTATAAACTTCCAGCGCAACAAAAACAAATTGTCAACACTTACACATTGACATTTGGCACCGCCACACACACATACACCACGCACACTACAGAAACAATCGACACATACAGCGGCGTGTTTACATTGGCACACGACGAAAAAATATTATTTTCGTTGGCATTAAAACTCTGACGCACTTGACACACCAGTTAATGGAGCATTTAAATCAAGCACTCAACGCCTGAGATTAACCCAAATATTTGCCAACACCATGCGGGGGGAGGGCACCAAGTGCGACATGGCTCCAAGGAGTGCATTTGCCACCGTTCTACTGGGACGGACGAAATGGATGCGTGTAATTTCTTGTTTTTGGAAAGGGTACAATGTGAAATAAGGAATTTTGCAATTACGGGAAGACGCGAAGTGCTTTCTTCAATGTGCACTCAGCGAAATGCTGAAGATTATGTAAAAATGCGAAACATTGAGAGGCAAAATTCAATACAAAATTTCAAAGATATATTTTATAATAACACAACTTCAGACTGTTTTTCCTATGGGTCATACATTATGATGTATGGTAACATACATCATAATGTATGACCGACAATTGATTTTTCATGACATCAAATCGTGAATAGGCCAACCCCTTAAAATTCTCTATAGTTTGAGAAAAAACATTAAATCGTCTATTTGAGTACCTTAACGCAAAAATTGAGACTCCGGAGAGTTCCCATATCCCATATGGCAAAGCCATGATATCTCTAATGTATATTGTACATAAGAAATCTGAAAATTGATAGAACAGAGAGGACCAAAATTATGTATTTTTAATATACACTATTCAAGCATTTTGAATGGTCATATTTTGAAAAGTAGAACAGATGGACAAAATTTAGTAATTTTGGTCGTTTGTTTGGACAATGTTCTGGACAATCATTATATATGTTCTTGTCTATCATAAGATCCTAAGTCATTATAAAATATTCAAAAAATATTGTAAAGAAATCAAACTTTCTTTAGTTTAAATTCAAATAACTTAAAAACATATTAAAATATAATACAAAATTAGTCTTAACATTTAAAAGACATTTTTTTATAATTTTTTGGCAAACTAGATGTGTAAGATTGTGCTTATTCTGCATAGGGACTGAAAAGAACATAACATTTCCATAGCAATATTCTTAGAATCGATATGTAAAATGAAAAATAACCTGTATGGTAGGTTAGACACATGAGATTGTCAGATTAAGCCGATTTTAAGTATCCTACAAATACGTCATATGTGTGTGGTTACCTTTTAAAGTGATCCACAGGTTGAATCCTAAAAGTAACTGAAATTTGCAATCTTTTAATAATTTCCTTTATTTATAAGTGGACGATTGCAGGTCACAATCGATCAGTGATTTTAACAGACGGAAAAACAAACAGAGTTTAATTTATAAATGAATGAAAATTAAGAAAATACATCTGATCTGAATGAAATATATTTATAATTTCGACTAATCATCCTAGTATTTAATGAATTTTGTTTAGAAGGTTTCTGAAATGTCTACAAGAAAAAATATCTCATATGACATAATAGAAAAAAATAGAGAAATAAAAAGATATTTATTTTTGATTTTTTCTGTTTTTCATGGTCATTGCGGATGACATATATGATGACGCATTTAGTTAAACCAATCACAAAGATCCATTCTGTCGTCAAGAGCTTCAAGCACGCTTCGATTCTGAAATAATATTCGTAACGAGAAACCTTCATTATCTCGGTTCGATATCGGCCTACCGTTTTGGTAGGAATTTTCCTATTTCGCAACATTTTCGTTGCGATATCGAAACAGTTTGGTATACTGGGATTGAACAAAATATTCATATTTTGAATACTTTGCATATTTTTGCATATTTTGCATATTTGTTGCATAATTTGTGCATAAATCATTCAAATTTCTTGTATATACGCGTTTTTAATGAATTTATGTAGATTACAAGAGTTTAAAGTAAAAAAAGTCAATAGACGTGTTTTGTTGCATCTTTTAAATATTATACACCAAGTCTTTTGATAAATTTTAGTTGGAGTTACTAATTTTTTTATTATTGATATGTATTCATTGATATAAGGAGCAAAATTGAAAATGTTTAAGCGACTCGAAGCCACCAGATGCCTCCATTTTTTTCTTAAAGTGGCTTCGATACTCATAATTCGGATTTCACTGCAAATTCTCCATATCGATTTTCTTATTCAATAAACCAATTTTAGAATTTGTAATTTTTAACCATATTCTATGAAAATTGTTTGATACAAAGCCATTGTCAGTCTAATATAAATATATTGATTATAATTTTTTAAAAATTTCGATTGGAACTTATACACATTTAAAACTGCCAATATCTGAGCGAGAACTGACAATATTAGTGTAGGAACTGGCATAAATATATATATATCGAATACATTTTTTGGCAGCTCGTAGTATTTTCGTTCTGATGTCAAAACAAATGTCATCTTGCTACCTTGAATTCATCATTTCGTTATATCTTGTGATATTGACCGATCATTTTTTGCACATTTATTCAAAAGAAATTATAGAACTCAATGGTTTACAGTTGAAAATTTATAGAATACATGACTATAAAAATAAATAATTTTTATTTTTATTAGGATAATGGTCTTTTTCATTCATAATATGTGTTGAAGGTGAAAGAAAAAACTTGTTTTATTTTTAAATTATGAGGAACATATATATTTTTATATATTTTTACTCTTATTTTAATATAAAACAACCTGCATATTTTGCATAAAATTTGATTTGCGTATATTTTGCATATTTTCGGAATATCATTTTGCATATAAATCCGCTACCTACCATAACATAATAAAACCTGTTATAAGATTTTGACAAAAAAGTAAAGTAAATATTTATTTATATTTGATATCATTTCATCGTACTCTCATTCCGTTTTAGGATAGTGAAATAATTTGTTTGCCAATTTCTCAAATTGTGTTTCAGTGTTTACAATGCTTCTTAAAATTGTTGTGATAGACGTCAACCCTTTGCTTTCAGTTTTTATTTCAAGTACTTTTTGTGAAATAAACTTTCAAGTATTTCGCAGCGAAAGTTGCGATTGTCAAGTTGGTTTCAACTTGGTCTGCATGCTGAATTTTGCATAAGACCCAACCATGTATACATGGTACTTCGTACATTCTACGAACTCTGCATTCTGTGCACTTTAATATGTGAAATTGTCGCTGTTTTTGTCTCTCTCCTGATCGCCACGTCTATCTTTGCATGCATCTATCTATCTCTCTCTGTCTTATTCAGCACGTTTCTGTTGCTGATTCGAGTCAGAATTCAATTCACTTTATTGACATTCCTCGAATTCTTTGATTACTTCCGCCTCAACACATTTGTTGGAAACTCAAGTGAGGACTTGGTAAAAATGTCCGGAATTCCCAACTACACTTGGTGTACTTTTCGAATGTGGTTTTGAAAAACATTCAAACTGCAGGTATAGATAATAAAAATTTTGTAGGCACTTTAATTTGAAATAATTTTACATTTAAATAAATACTAAAATGGGAGTAATTTCAATCGAAATCACATCTTATATATTATAATAGGAATTTGTTTTTTTTTGTTATTTGCTTTTATATTATTTATCCTTTTTATGTCCGTTTTATGTAGGAACTTAACAGAAATTATTTATTTGCTAATTAAATCGTTACGAGCATTAGCAATTTTATATTACCCAACTTATTATTTCCCTGCTAAATATAAAATTAATGTTCCTTGTACTCATTGCAGTTATATAAAATATCAAAAATATTAAAATCGTATACGGAATGGTTTCTTTGTTGACAATATAAATGTTTATTTTTTAAACAATATGCTTTGTCGCACAAATCGCGGTTGGAAACCGAAATCTAAAACCTATATACGCAGTTTTGGTTTCTATCATGCAAACCATTTAAATATTGATTTATTTTCGATATAAACTCAATTTATATTAAAGTTCCTTTGGTCAGAAACCAAACATTCGGTTTCTGAAAATAAAATATGTTTATCGAAAATGAACCCTTATTCGATATTAGAACGGTATCTATAACCAACACAACGATATCAATCTGGATAGATTTATTTTTATGGAAACCCTATCAGTTATAAAAATCGATATCGTTAAAAATCGTTTATTTTGTTGGGCGATGTTAGAACTTGATTTAAAAACTATTCAAAACATACAGAAATTTGAATTATACAGAATTCAAACTGAAATAACATTAAAAACATGCTAGGTCAACTGGACAAGTAATGAAATGGGAGAATCTTAGAATCTATGGTCCAAACTTAGGAAATTCATAATTACTAAAAATTGTACAGAATATTGAAAATTTTGAAACATATTTTATATATTTAGTTGTATTTCTTTAACATGGGATGATTTAAAGAACGAGTTGGGAAAGTTAGGTCACATGGGGCAGATTTTTATAGTCGGTCGGGCCCGACTATGGAATACCCTACACCTTTGGTGGGGATATTAATGTGGGATATTTAATTGCATACCTTAATTTTAAAGTTTTTAAGTATGCTGAACCTCCCCACCCTCAGAATATTAATAACCACATATTTATAGGTGAATTCTAACAATACCTTTTAAATTTTATAACTATACCTTGAATACTTTTCGAGTTATTAGTTCCGAAAGAGTTACATAAAAGTGACTTGTATGGGAGGTGGGCGTGTCCGTTGACCGATTTGGCTCATTTTAAAACTCAGTTCCTGCTTTTCATCGAAATTTCATCGCATTCTGATCAGTAATTCTCAAGTTATTCTGTATTCGGACAGCAAGACAGCAAGACGGCAAGACAGCAAGACTGACAGACAGACGGACATGGCTAAACGGACTCGGGTAGTGATGCTGATCAAGAATATATATACTTTTCCATACCGGACACGCCTCCTAAGGGGCGTTACAATATATGCACAAAGTTAATATACCCTGTACCTCATAGGTGTAGGGTATAATGATGTCTAATTATATTATATACGATAAGGGAAACCTTAGGGGAACGTCGGGTAATGTGGGAAATAGCAATTGGACATGTTTTTGCACTTAGAAAAATAAAAAAAACATTTGGCAAGTGCTTCTTTATATGGCATCAATTTTTTCATCTATGGATATTATCAAATTTATACATTTTTATTGCATTTGGAGAACAAGAGTAAATAGATGTTTTTGAAAATGTTTTTAGAGAACTGTTGTTTGCTATCAAAAAGTTTTTAATTAAAAAAATATGTTTAAAACGATCGGATGTTGAATATTGTTTAAAATACAAACGGGTTTTGCAAATAAATTAACACGGCTTAAATGTTGAGAGAAAACCTTAAACAAAGGAAAAAATAATAAATCGCAAAAAGTTCTTTAACTTCATCATAAAAAGAATTTTATACAATTTGCTTGAATGAAATACGTTTACCCCAACATTTTTAAATAATACTAAAATTAATCTGATTTGAAAAATCGTTCAAAAATGAATTAAAAGGTTATAAATGGTATTCTGTTAATGCAAAAGTTAGATCATGAACTAGTCTATGGAATAGACCCCTCAAAAGAATTTAAAAAATTATTCAAATGTACTTTTATTTGAAGAAAAAAAAATGTGTCCCACTTTACCCCAGGCTCCCCTACAAATAAATATGAACATATGAACGAATTGTAAATCTTAAGCTAAAGTTAGATACTGCGTATTACTGGATAATGGCTTTGCTAAGTTGGATTTTTATTAAACTATAGCCAATAAAGGCAACTGTAAATAAGTTATAACTAAAAATTAACCAAGAAAATTAGAAATTAATTCAGAAATTAACAAAATATGTTCTAACTACTTGTCGTGTTTAATTCTATATTATGTTCTATGCTTGACTAATCCGTTTATTCGTCCATTCATCCATTCATATCGCAAACTAAAAACGTGCGGACAAAAAACTAAATTATGCAAAACTCGTAAAATAATGTTTTCATTTGAAAAAAACGTAAAATCACGCCGATATTAGGGTTCCCTCAACTCACTAATCGGAGGGACCACGCCGAGTTCTCGCACAAATCGTCAGAACCGGAGGCACGTTAACAACTGATATAGAACAGATTCAAACAGCCTGAGGCTTCATCATTCTCATCACACTAAATGAGACATCATCGTTGTCCCATCTCAATAGACGAGAGACGAGGATGCACGTACGAAGGAGTAAAATATTTCATCCATTTGCTCATTCATGGCGCGTCCCCGTCCGCCTTTCTATAAAAAGTGATTCAAAGAGTGGCGTACGCAAGTGAGTCGAGTGCGGCAAACGCTGTTGCCGGCACGTTCCGTGAATGCTGCCGGTCCTTCTTATCAACAAGTCGCCACTTAATTGAATTACATTATGAAGTGTAGCAGCCCCTAGCGAAGTGGAGTGGAGTGGATGGGTGGAGTAGAGCAGCGCAGAGAAGTGCGAAGTGCTACCAAGTGTTGCTCTTCTAGCCTGCCTGTACAGCGAGTGGAGAATATTTAAATAAGTGGCCCATGAACCGGCATCAGAACTCAACTGATTTAGTAGGAACCGCCTGCACTCGGGGTAGTGGCCTCCTCAGACTTCTGCGAGACAATTTCGTTTGCATATTTTATGGTCGAGCATTAATACGGTACGTAAGACCACTTGTCAAATCGGGATTTGAAATGTTTGCCGTTTAACGCATTACCGCGACGGCTCATGGCCAGACGGTGCACCTTGTCCAGACAGACGATGATGTTTTCTGAAGACTTTACAGAAAGGTTAAATGAATCTATATTGCAATATATATACGGTGTGATAATGACTCATTAGCAACTACTTACATAGTTGAGTAACGATTGTTATTAACTACATTTCTAGGAATAATACTTAGGTATACGAAATACACAGGGTGTTTGGATCACCGATGTCAATAATTCAGGGAGTCATTCTATGATACAAAAAATAAGAAAATATGAAATTAAAAAATGTCTAATTTTGCACAGAGTTTAACACACAGATACAGGGTTTTATAAAATGCATATTACTGTTTCAAACAATTAAATTACCTTTCCAATGGTATATCATATCTCCATTATTTCTGTATTTTTTATGTAACTGGTATGTAACTACGCGCCGAAAAGTCCCGGGTTCGATGTCAGAAACTGTAAACATCTTTTTAGTAGAAAACCATTTTCGATACGACGCTACCTCTCGGCAGTCAATGGCAAACCTACGAAAGTAAACATTGCCATGAAAAGCCAGGGAAAGTTAATTCACATGGGCGTCGTCCGACTATGGAATATCTAAATTTTTAGTCAGATTTATACAAACCTATCAGAAATTTACGTCTTATATCCTCATAATTAATAAAATAAAAGTATACAAAAACTGATAAGAAAAATAAAAAAGTGATCATTTTCACGACTACTTTAAAAGAATCAAAAAGAAAACAAAACTAGTCCGATTATAGTTTTGTTGATTATTTTCACAAATTTTGGATTAGTTTCAGATTATTTGAAAATAATCAAAAAAAGTAATCCGATTACTTTCATTTTAAGCCATTTTCATCCACTACTTAATGCAAATAATATAGTACTGTTTTAAAATAGTTTCCCAAAAAACTATTTTTTTTTATACTAAGGAATGTAATAGTTTATACGTTTTTTAATTATTTGGATATAAACTCGAACATTTTTATTTAACAATTTTTTAATTATTTCTTTAGCATTATGATATAACGTTAAACAAGAATATAATACATTGTAATCTAGAATATCTATCAAAAATAGTGTACATGGCCCAAAACGCAGCCTATCACTTGGCATTTATACGCATTTTTCAACATATATTGCTCCGAAAACATATGAAATCAAATACTTTTAATATTTTTTATAAATGTATCTAAAAGTACACTTCTGTGGTAAGATTTTCTATATATATAAAATTTCTTGTATGCCTTGTTATTTAGGAGTTATGCACGTTTAAAATTGTTTGTTGCGTTTCATCATTTTGGAAGTAGGTTTTAAAGTGGTGTTACATTGTCTTAAAAGTCTGCTCTTCTGGTGTATTATTTTCAACATGAAGTGCATAATTTCTAAGCTGTAGAATATAAGTAACATATTACATATTAATTATTTCGACTTTTTTTTTTTTAGTTCTATATTAGCAAAAAATTGTGTTTGCTACGTTACTCGAAATATATATTATGCTTCCTGTCCGATCTACTTTAGCATAAAATGTAAAATTAAGCATAACAAATGCATTTAATTGTTATTTTTTAACAAAAGATTACACGAAGTCAGTGGTCTTACGACTGGACCCACAAGAAGTTCGATAAAATTGGAATGCACTTAAATTGCACTTAATATTTTTTTTTAAACAAGTGGAAAAAGTTAAGTCACATGGGCAGGACTTAAAGTCGGTCGGACCCGAATATTATATACCCTACACCTTGGTGGGGATAGTAATGTGGCATATTTACTTGAATACGTAACTTTTAAAGTTATTAATTATGATAATCGCTCTCACATATATTACAAAATGAGGGCGTATCACGCCCAATTCCGTACTCAGAATCATTTTTTCGCATTCTGAACAGTATTTCTGAAGTTATCGAACAGACAGACGAACATGGCTAAACGGACTCGAGTCGTGATGCTGATCAAGAATATATATACTTTTCCTTACCGGCCACGCCTTCTAAGGGGCGTTACAATATCTGCTCAAACATATAATACCCTGTACTTCATAGGTGTAGGGTATAATTAATTACGAAGTTATAAATCGAATCCTTGTTTTGATGTGTTAATAGTGACGATTGCTTCATCAATCACTTGAATTTGGTAGAGCGACGCAATATCACGGATACTTTTTGCACTATACCTACTTCTTTTTCTTTCGCCCCTACTTCTGGGCAGATGCTCTTTGTTTCTTGAAATCTTCAAATTTCTTCAACCTTTTCAATTTGTCGATGTAATTCTTGTTTCTCTGAGCCTTGCTCAGGTTTTCCTAAGCATCAAACGTATGTTTAAGGTTTGGAAATAAAAATCATTATAATATTTGATTATCAATAAAAAAATGTTTGCTACGTTACTAATAATTTTTGGCTCTGTAGACAGGCATTAATAATTCTTTAGAAAATAGACTAAAATTACTCGAAGAAAATTAGGTCTTTCACTTATATTGAAGTGCTAGATTTTGTGGTAAAAACTTTTTAGAATTTTTGTTTGCTACGTTACTTTAAAAAAATGCGGTCAAATTCTTTTTCGTTTAAAATGCTGAGAAGATTAATTTTCTTAAATTTTTTCATTTAGTTATTTTCAGTTTTCTTAACTCTATCTACGAAAATTGGATAACACGAAAAAAAAACAATTAATTGAATACAACACACATTTTTGTTGAGCGTTGAATTTTTGTTAATTTTTATTTTTCAGGAGTCAACCAATAAACTATGCTAAATTCACGATGCAAAGAAATAATTTCGCATTGATGTTAGTGTTAATCGTTACTTTGGGATGTGTACAAAGTAATAAAAAACCTGCGAAATTTGAAAAAAAATATATTTTTCTGTGGTTTCGTTTTTTGTGTTTTGGGCCACATATGAATTTAGTTTCGTACCTTAATAAAAATATTTATATAAAATCAATTATTTTTCAAAATTCGAAAATATGGAAAATATTCACAAGCGGTCATAATCCTTAATCCGAGCAATTTTTCTGAAAATACAAATGAATTGAATGGACATATGTTTGCATAGCATGAAAAATCTGGAAAAAGCATAGCCCAATAATGTAAATTTGAATTTTATTGATTGGATTTTAAACTTTATTCTTTTACAAATTTAGTATTTTTTTCTTATATATTTTTCTTACTTATATTCTATTTCTATAAACTGAACTGGTTTTTCTTATATTCTATTTCTATAAACTGAACAGATTGGAATTATTTAAATCAATTTATTTCACTAGAGAAAACGACATAATTACCCGTGGATCTTATGGAAAGCTTCCTGGGAAGCGGTCATAATCCCCATTTCTTAGTACAAAAATGTTTCGAATGTAGTCCCTATTTTCGAAATGATGTTTATGGCCGTGCGGTCTAAGTCCGTATCATACAATTTTACTGTACGAAAAATTTTTAAAATTTGCAACAAGATCGAATTTACTGTTATCGAATTTAGTTTAAGAAATTTCGAGGCATAAAACACATGACGGACTGGTTATCAAATATTGGAAAATAAAGTACAAAAATATAGATTTTTTAATAATTTTTTAAGAAATTTAATTTCTTATATATCATGTTAAATTGGATACTTGGCGCTGAACAAAAATGCATAACAATGAAAATAAAAGATATTTAAAAATATTCAATTTCAATATTAAAAATATATTTTTTTTTAAATTTAACTTATAAAAGTCTTCGCGGGCAGCAGATGAATGTTGGCGGGCCTCGTGTTTCACAAGCCTGGTGTATGGTAAAAACACCGGGAATAATGTAAAAAAAAAATATAAGCGGATCATGCACGTTTTGGAACACACATTTTTTGGTGAATTCTGACCAGTGTTCACACATTTCGCCAATGCAAAAGGTGTAGATTTGAAAATTTTGGGTAGTAAAATTGAGCAAATTCGATGTAAAAAGAGTAGAAAATTTAATATAGTAGTAAATATGATGCAAAGGGAGTAGAAATATGCATTAGTGTATTAGATTTCAAATAAATTACTAGATATGTCTCTTTTTAACATTTTTATTCATTCCTGATTTTATGGATTTTCTAAAATGCTGATGTGTACAGGGTGGTCTGTTCTAGAGTTGGGGCGTATCTGGAAACCCATGTTTTTAAAATTTAATTTATAAAAGTTGATACAAATGCATATTTAATTATAACTTCTACAATTTAAAGACAATGGAAAAAATACTACATTTATTTATTACAGATAATTGATCATAGGTTTTATGAAAATTATAATATTGACAACTTTTTTGGGGCGCAATAAATTGTTCTCATCAAATTAAAACAAATGCTAGGTAGCTCTTTTTGGGAAGGAAGTAAATTTCAGTAATAGGGAATAGAAAATTATGAGAAAGGAGTAGAAAATGCTACTAACCGAAGAGAGGAGTAGATTTTAAATGAATTGGAGTAGATCTACTCCGATCGGAGTAGAATGGAAACACTGATTCTGACAACATGTTTTAAATTTTGAAACAGTATCTTGAATACTTTTCAAGTTATTGGTTCCCAAAGAGATTTGGCACATTTTCGAAGCCAGAATTTACTATACCGTGTACCTCATAGGTGTAGAGTATAAAAAGTAAAACAATTGTGGTTGTTTTATTTTTAAGTTTTACTACAAAAAAATATCCATACCAAACAACCATACCAAATGTTCTTTTCGTTACAAATTCTTGCTTCATTATGAGAATTATAAATCAATTACGTGTGGCAACCAAAAATGGCACATATATTTTAACAAATTCCGTTAAATATAATATTGGTTATTACAAATAACTTCGAGCCAAAAGAGTTTTTGTTCTATATGTGTCCCATCTATGTGTGTCTCACGTGCGTAGCATCCAATTTCACCTGTTTCCATTATTTACTGAAGATGCTTTATGAACCTATTAGTAAGTTTTTAAAAATTACTTCATATTTTCCATGGCGTGGAGCTTATGACATTTTGCAAGTTCATTAGTTAATGCTGCCAATGTCGAGGTTTGAGGCTGCCTCCAGTGATGTCAAGAACGAACGCATGGCGGCAGCAGCTTAGAGTTGCTGCTACAGATGCTCTGGAGCAATTACGATGTTAATTGGAAATGTGTTACGGGATTATGTCGAATAAGAGGCTCTATGTTTGATGGGGAATCTTCGAAGAGCATTTAATGAGCTTGTTAAACACGAGCACTTAATTACTGCAACATCATTTGGTAAAATATACCGACACGTAAGTCGGGTCTGTAAGTTTGCCAAAGTCTTGCGTTATATTGTAGTTGAAGTTGGCAGCGTGTGCCGCCTTGGATTTGTTCCAAACAACTTTCGACACCCGATGATGACACATTTTCGCCAGGGCGGAGAACAAAAAGTTGGATTCGATGCCGGAGCAACAAGTTTGTCGTGCAACGGTAAAGTTTGTGGCAAAAACTATTTATTGCACAAGTTGTTCGGGAAGGGATTTCAACTTTTTCCAAAGACATTAAGAGATGATAAATTATTCAAAAATATAAAATTCATATGAAATTGAATTAATTGAAGATTAAGGTTACAATTTAATCTATGATCGACACGAAAAATAAGTCATTCATTAATTGATAATGTTCAATAAGCCATTAGCGTCATTCAACGGTCACTTAAAGGTTCAGTTGCAATTGATTACATTTCAATTCGGCCTCCGCCAGGCAGCCAGCCACAGGCGGGCTCTTTTGACTTGCGTTGCAATTATCCAATTACTAGACAGGAGTCGGTGTATAGCAAACCAATTACAACAATGGCATAAAAATGCCAAAAATCAGACAATAACAAAATCAATGAAAACGAAACAGGATGCTGAGTGGTGAGGCGGCAGTGAGGCGGTAGTGATAGTGGTAACAGTACCGACAACAACAATAACAACAACAAAATACCATATTAAATGCGTTCGGTACTTTGTGCAGACTGTGAATGGCCATGGCCAAAACAAGCCATTAATTTAAATCAGTTTCCACACCACAAAACTGAAAAACGAAAACTCAGAAAACCAAAGAGTTGTGGTGCAGCAATAAACATTACGAGTCTGTGCTGGTGTTGGGGCTGGTGCTGCTGCCGAAATCGGTGCGTGGGGCCACCGGAAAAAATTACATCTACACATTTGTGAAATAGCATCAGAGTATTTTTGGATAAATAGTTATGCTTTAATATGATCATTGAGAAGTTTAAAGTTTAGTACACTCGATACTTTAAAGTTTTAATATGAATTATAAAATAAATTCTTATCAAAATGCTCTCTGTGAGAACCTAATATGTTTTAAATTAAGGTTTGAAATTTGTTACAAAATTATTATTAAATTTATGCTCTACAAAAAGTCAAGTTTAAAGAGTATTTACGATAGAAATTATTTAAGTAATAAAATAAAATTTGAGTCGTAAATTCAATTTTTGCTGTATGTCGTCTACTTTTTGTAATTTCTGTATGTGAAATTCATTAATTCTGTTTTTGATATCATTTCAAAATAAATAAATTCTTATGTCTTTGTGAAAATATTTCATTTGCGATGTAAAAATTTTTAATTTTTGTTTGTAAAATGTGAATTCTAATGAATTACATACGAATTTCGATTTAAATTGTAGCAAATTTGTTATTTTTGTTTTATTTACTATTCTTTTTTTGTTAATTTTTCTTAATTAATGTATATTATTCTGTTGAAAAGAAACAATATATATATATTGTATAAAGAACTAACAAAAAAATATTTCAAATATTCTTAATTTTTATAAATGACAATATAACTGACAATATTTTAACATCCCGAATGACTGACATATCAACGACCAGTTCAATTTTAAGTTCTGACGTATAACAATAGTATGTATACGAATCAATACCAAATTTTATATTTACTCTCCACCAATACCACTAATTGTAACAAATAAATAAATTACAAATTACGTATACCATGATATCTTCTGTGCAATCCTAACTTTATCTTTATAAATATTTAAACTACACACAGCAAAAAAAAGAGCTCTCCCAAACATAATTTTGTAGGTATTACATATATCTTTGGAAACAAAAGACAGCCAAACAGATTTTTGTTTTCGTTCAAACATATTTATGTTTAAAATTAATAATTTTCATCGTTTTTTGAAACATATATATATATTTGAATTTGAAAAACCTTTTATTTACATGTAAACATTTTTATGTTACATTTCGTCATCTAATTCTATAATTTTCAAATTCGTTGTCACCCAGTAACAATCACGAATAACCAAATACATATAATTCAAAGGAACTTTTTTTGACGTAGGATGTGTTAAATAGTGGAAATAACAAACATACATATATTAATATCTGATGAAAAATATATATTTCTACAGAAACAATTCATATAAATCCGCGATTAAAGCAATTTATGTTGAAATATCGTGTAATAATATTTCAATTTGAACAAAATAATTATACAATTGAATTATAATGTAACTAGACTTTACTCCTAATATTTATATGGTGATTTCGAATTAACAAATCAAACAAATCTTTTCTATTTGTGTATATAAAGAAAAACATATCAACGCCCAGTTCAAATTTTAATGGTTATAAGTCCTGACGTATTACAGTAGTATTTACATGAATCGATGCCAAATATCATATTTTGTCTCCATCTATACCACGAATACCGTAATATCTCTATACAACCCCATCTATGTCTTTAACATTATGAAAACTATATAAGGATCCATATATTACAACTTATAGATCAACTCATTTGATCAATTCTATTTAAATTTGCACAGATTATATATAGTTTATATAGTTTAAATCAAAAGCCTCACTTTATATGCTCATTCATGATTCAAAATAGAGATCTATTTTAACGATCTACTCGAATAACCAATTTTGCTCGAAAGGTATAAATAGGTTTAGACTCTTTTCTGAATGAAACTAAGATGAGATTTAGTAAAATCTCTTGTTTATATTCTACTATTATCTTACTTAACAATAGTATTAATAAAACCTTTCTTTCTGTTTATATTATTATGTTCCTTCTTTGTATTTTATTGTTCTTTTAAACACGTTTATATTGATCATAAAAACGAATATGTTGTACTAAAAAAGAACAAAATTGTGTCCAACGTAGGTCTAATTATATTTAAAAATAATTTGAAACGTAACTAAATCTTCCTATTTTCAATGTCTAGAAACAAATATCCTCCTCAGTGATCACACAAAGATCACTGAGGAGGATACTTGGTAGTATCCGAAACGGTCCGAATGATCATTGCATGTTTGTGTTTTCAATTTGTTGTTGCTGTTTTTAAAATATTCATCAAATTATTTAAATTAGACAATTATTCAAAACTTAAATTTATAATTTCAACACAAAACTAATATTAGATAAATATTTAAAAATTATTTTGAATAAAAACATTTTTTGTTTTTCATACTTCTCAGTATACCATTCATTTCAAATAGTTACGAGATCAATGTGATTAAAAGGAGATTTCCGACGATATCGGACACTTTCTCGTAGCTATACTTTCGGAGTTTTTTCGGTACGAGAAATCGGAACGATATCGAACAAAAAAATAATGAAAGTTCGAGATTGCTTTGGAAAATATGCCGATTTCGATGCTATAATTATTTAAATATCGTATCTTAGAATTTAAATGTACTAGAAATTTTAAAAATTAGAATCGATAAAGCAACAGGATCGAACATTATTTTCGCAGTTAATCGATAAATTTTCGAAGCATCGGATGTCATACCGGGTTGTATGAAAACCCTTTTAATATCGGATTATATCTATTATAATAGAAGTATTGGTATTAAGTTACTACAGATTTTTGACGGCAGTTTTAAAATTTAAACCGTTATTAACGAATAGAGGATCGGTTACGGTTTCAATCGGTTGTTTACACAAGTAATAATTGTAGCCATTTCGAATGCTTTCTCAATTTTGGGCTGATTTAAATTTGCAATTGGAATATATTAAATTTATGTTTTGTTAAAATGATAGTAAAACTATGACAGAAGAATCTGTAAGGAATGAGTGAAACGAACAAAAAATAAATTTCATTAAATATAGTCAAAAAATAGACTAAAAAAAAACCAAATATGGTCATCAATCAACTCTCTAACAAATCTTCTCTGATTAAATTTTAACATCCACTTAAAGAAATGTTTAATATATATAAAAACTATTGAATATCATAATCAGATTAACATAAGCAGCGCAAAATTTCGCACAGTGTACATTGCTGCAATGTAATTCAATTCTTCTTCGGTTTGTATGATGTGTTGATAATAAACGATGTTACAGTGTTACACACCGCAACAGGGTACTTTTTTTAACTAGATATAACCCTCTCGCGAAAGCAAAACTCCCTATTAGTAGGAGATTTCGGGTGTATGAGGTATGAGTGCCGAAGTATGTGTTGGTGCCTTGGTAAACATTTAAAAATATTTACAACCCAATGTATAATATGGTCGGGATGTAAACACAATAAAACGTTAAGGGGGAAAAAATATATGAATGGGTTAAAATAATAACAACAAAAATTTTTGAACAACAACAAAATAAAAAAAATACCAAAACAGCAGACTGGTTCAAACCCACTGTGGGCGCTTTCAAAGAATTCCTATCGCCCCAAGAATGGTGAGAATTTTATTATACACAAACTGTACTGTGCTTCGACTTCAACACCAACCGAGACCGTTAAGCAAGTGGCCTTTTGCGATATTATTTATGACGGACAGCCCCGGCAATTCTCAGTTGTATGCGTACTACTGGGTATCATTTTGTGTCTGCGGGAACTGTTTGCATTTGTGAATGTCTGTCTGTACAGCACGGATCGTTGGCCGTAAACAATTTATGCGTTTTTAAAGGCCGCTTTGTGGGTATTTTTTGTTGAACAGAAGAGCTTCAATTTTATGGCAGCAAATGGAGCACTAGTTGACCTCTAATTGTGGCTGATTTTCTACTGCTGACTGCCGCGTATTCCACCCATTATAATGTTGCCGTTACATTTCACATCATGCTGCCCTAAAACATGCTAAACAAAATTTCTTCTTTTGGCATTAGAGCAAAGTATTGAAATGTTAAGTATTTGTGATAATCATATTTGAAGTTATTACAATCTAAATTTGAACGAAAACATTTTAGAGTCGACAAAGTATCTTCAAATTATGATGTGAAAATACATTTGAGATGTCACGCATTGGATCGTCGGCACACATTTGGAACGAAAAATAAGTTCATCAATTTGAATTTTTTTTGTGCTTTTTGTCTTTGGTAAGTGACATATTTTTAAACAACCACTGACTATGACATTTATAACTAAAATTATTTAAAAACAAAACAAAACAAAAAAAATTGATTTTCATTAATTAAGAAATTTAAAACAAAATCTAAAAGCGATTATTAATTTGGGTTTCGTAGAAATGGTTAAACCGTGTTGTACTATTTGTCCTTCAAATCTATATAGTAGCTGCTGCTAGTAGTGAAATAAATTCTGGTATCCTGAAAATTCACGTCCTTGTTATATTTCCATTAAAACACTTTTTTTTTTTGTTTTAAAGGGTACCACGATACGCGTGCTTTCGTGGAACCTTTTTATTTAAACAACGACAGATATTTAACAAATTATAGTTTTATTGAACGCAGTTTGGCAGCTTCTCTGCATGTCCAGAGGCCAGAGGCATTGCTGGACTTAGATGTTGTTGTTTATAGTCATGCTTGCCCAAACGTATTTAGATCCCACGATTCGTTGCATTTTGCAGTTTGACAATTTTTTCAACATTTTTTAAATTATATGTTGCACATCACCGATATGTGCAAAATATCTTTCACATTTTATTTACAAATTTGTTTTTTAAGAATTGACAGATATGAATAAAATAAATGAAAACAAAAACAATTACAAATATTTGACAGTAAGAACTAAAACTTTGACTTTTTTACTTTCCCAATTTCTCGCATCATTCGTAAAGCACTCTCGAATACACACAGAGACCTGATTTGTTACGGCAACCAACTAAATTGCCCTACCGAATCATTCGGTTGCGGCAACAACTGATAAAGTAGTTGCAACAACCTCTTAACTCGGTTGAGCCAACCTCCTAGTCGATTAGAATGAGGTTGTGACAACCTCCAAATTGATGATAATGAGGTTGTGACAACCTCCTAATAGATGAACATGAAGTTGTGGTAACCTCCAAATCGGTGATCATGAGGTTGCGACAACATCCAAATTGGTGAGCATGAGGTTGTCGCATTCTCCTAGTCGGTAAGCATGAGGTGGTTTAAACTTCCAATTGAAATTTTATTAAACATAGTTATTTATGAATATAAAACTTATGTATTCTATATGTATTATAATTGAGTAAAATTGTCGCGCACATAATTTAGAAGTATATCTACTAATTCCTGCTCCCTGAAAATATACATGTATCTGCATGCATTTATTTTTTATTTCCTCATAACCAATAAATAAAAAAAACTATTTCCACTGGTCACAAATTTTTTATTTATATTATATTTCACTAGCTAATGAGCAATTTGTATTAAATAAATATATTATTTTATTAATATTTGTATATTTATTTCGCAATGTAACTTAATTAATGAATTTCATTTGTTTTCTACATTTGAAAATTTTTGACGTTTATTTATTTCTGCATGTATCCAAAATTGTTGGCAATAAACTGGCAACCGAACTGCTGATAAAAATGAGTTTGTCATTTATTTTGTTGATACAACAACTTACTCAATCGTCGTAACAAATGCACGAATATCAATTTTGGCAGAGTGAAAAAATGCAATCATGAGGTTACGGCAATCAAACGTGTAGTTGCGCGGACTAACTTTTCGGTTCTAGAAAAATAAGGTGCGTTCATTTTAATGACATGAGGTTACAGCAAATGTATTTCGGTTGCAACACTGAAACGTTGGTTCAATTAACCTCATGCCAAAAGAGGATTTTTCTGTGTGTAGTTGTATCATGCTACCCATATTAATTATAATAAAATACTCTATTAACAGAATTTTTAAAATTTTGATAGTCTCAAAAAGGAAGAGTAAATAGTAGTAATTTGTTTTTGCAAACGTTTTAATTCAGAAATAATTGTTTTTACTTTCACATCCGTTTGTTCAATTTCTCTATAATGTTTTCAATTAAAATATAATACCCTTCTGAAATGAAGAAACTCTTTTGGACTCATTTGCAAAAATTGTTTATTAAACCTTTAAGGAACTTCGTAGTGAATACTTACTAAAAAATATTGGGAAAAGAAAGAAATTTTACAGTTACATAAAGAAGTAATAAGGATTTCTCAACTTTAATTAAAAAAAATCTTTATACTTAATTTGGTACATGGAATTTGGTACAGTAATGTATATTGTGGTTATTTATCTGTTTGCCAAATTTGGGTGGGATTCGACAAAGGGGATTGGCACTTTCCATATAATTTATAAAGCTAATTGAAATTAACGCTGTTGTTATGAATCCCATTAATATGAATATAATTCGAAAAATTAGCAACAGATGAAGAAACTATTATGTACACACAAAAATTTCAAAAATTTCACCAACTACCTGGATTCATCATTCATTGAATTTTTTAAATGTTTTTCTTTTTTAATATAAAATTTCAAAAGAATTTGTCTCCATTTACACATTTATGTATTTATAATTCTTAAAGGATTTATAATATTTAATTGCTAATTATTTGAAGACTCCATTTCATCATATTAATTAAAAAGTGAACATCATATTGATGAATTTAGTTCATGAAACCATATTAATATAAATATCATAAATCTAATAAGAATTATAAATACGTAAATGTGTAAATGAAGACAAATTTTAATTTGAAATTTGAGTTTACAAAAAAATTTGAAAATGAAAAACATTGAAAAAATACGATTTTAATTCAATGAATGAAATCATCAATATGATGAATACTGGTTGTTGGTGAATTTTTTTTGTGTGAACGTAGCGATTAACTAAGAGCACATATATATAAAAATAAAGAATAAATTGTGAACTGACGCACAGTCATCCAAAAATGAAAAATCTGGATAAAATTATAAACATCGTCTATTGGGATTAAAGACAAATAAGTTATAAAAAAAAAAACAAAAATGCAATGATAAAGAAAAAAAATTAAGAAAAAGTTCAATATAATACTTATTTAAATAGTAAAATATGTTTATACAATTTATAAGAAATTCTATTAAAAGAAATAAAACTAAGAGAACGAAGATAACGCTGATGAAGAATATAAAAAATACAATGAAGACGAATACGAAGAGATTCATTTTTTATCGTCCCCTTGCATACATTTCTATTTTAAAATAAAAATCCATATTTCTGAAGCTCTTTTTTTTGACAAGAAGAAACATTTGCAAAATATAAAAACTGATTTGAAATACTAATACATTTGGAAACAAATCTGTATTCAAAGTTTAGGGGAACATTACGGAAAACTTAAACTTTTTTAATTTTTAAAATGTACCTTTTGTTTTAGATGCTAACATATTTTGGATGGTACCTTTAGACCAGCTATGTTTGTTTTATTTTTTAAGTTCCTAAAACATTTATTTATATTTTATCATAAAATATTATACATTTCATGTCTACATTATCTAATATTAAAATCAAAACGTACTAATAATTAAAAAATGTTCACAGAAAAAAGTACTTATATTGTAAGTTAACATCTGAAGAATACTAATTTTTTCGGATTAAATTCTTTGATGTAATTTTACCTTAGAAGGAATTATTATACTAATTCTTGCATTGTAAATTTAAAAAAAAAATATAATTTTTGCGAGATTATTTCACTTTTGGACCAGCGACTTAGCGACAGAAAATAGTAAATAGTATTATGAGAAAATGATTTAGATTTTAAACGAATTTTAAATCCTTCAACGTTGGTCGCTTAAACTAAGTGTAAACGACGGTGAAGGTTCACTGAAAAATTCAATGAGTCTATTTTTCGTTTTTTTTTTTTGTGTGCAAAAGACAATTTTCCATGTAACTTCACTTAAAAACGTAAATTTATTATTGACCAATTATTTTTAAATAATCATGTCAATCGAGAGGCTCTTTAAAAACAAACAATTAATGTCGTCATATCACTATTTTATCATGCGAAAATAAATAGTTATAGCAAAAAACCAAAAATATTTGGGTTTTGGTTAGGATATAGACAAGAAATACATATTAATAATTCAGTAAGTTGTTCAAATTCAAAGTTATTTTATATACGTTATGATAATTGATGAATAAACCGAAATAACAATAAAAATAAATATTTTTTGATAATTTTTAAAGCACTTCAATCTTTAAAATATGATTTCTCAATATTTTTAATAATGCACATTCGCCCGTTAGGCATGACAGTTATGATATGTCATCAAAAACTCAATTAAAAAAAAAATGTGGACTTTACTCTTTTTTGCAAAAAGTCTTCAATAAGTCCATTTGTCTTCGTATACATTTTTCTCGGTTTCAGTATATTGCTCAATATTTCTTGAAATAGAATTTGAAATCCCATTCTGGAAAAAACGTTGTGTTGAAAACAGATTTTCTTAAATTGAATTTTCAATTTTATATTCTAAACATTTACTAAATTTAGGATAGTGGAATATCGAATATTTAAAAAAACGTTAATAAAACATGTAAATATTCTATATTTTTAAATAATGTGAAGTAACTCACATATTTATGTGTTACAAAAAAATGACACTCGTGTGAACACATAACACATAAATAATAAATGCAACTGACAACAACATACTCATTACTATCATCATCGTCGTAACTCCGTAAACTTTGTTATTCAACTTTTAAACCCCTTTTTTGTATCCGAATTACTCATAAATTTTGTCAGTTTCACTTTCATCCTGTTTATTTCATCTGCATGAAATTTCAATGAATTTAACGAAATAACGCAATTTTCATACTTATCATGACTATGAGTGCCGTTATTATTTGAGCATAAAATTCCTTAAACTGATTTTCGAATTTACGATTTTACTGCCATTTTGCATAGAACGAAGCAACATAGCGTGGTGGCTGCGGACAGTCAGAGGAAGCTTCAGCATGAAAATGAATCCTTTTCATTGCTCACAAAGAATATTTACAAATTCCAACAACACAACGCAATGTGAAATAATTTGAAAATTACAGAATAAAATGAAATAAAGTTTCAAAGTAAAAACATCAATGCATTGAGTATCTATAAGATAAATAAGATAATAATAATAAAATAACTACGACAGTTGACGGCGTAATTCGTTTAATATTCCATAAAAATAATTCAATTTCTTTAAATAGATTTTTATTTTTATAAATTACGTAATATTTGTTTCATTGGAAACTAAAAAAAATATGATTGGATATGATGCAACCAACAAATTCAAAAGATTTATGATATCACAACCAATGGTAACATATTGTCAAATTTGTTTTTGAGGTATTAAATAGATTAAAACAAACATTTTTTTTTCGAAAATATGCAGATTTTCTAACAATAAATATGAGAACTTAAATATAACGTCTATAATGGTCTGATATTTAATAAACTGGACTGGTATTTAAAATGACTATTTCAATTTAGAGTTCGTAATTTCCTATGCATATAAGCATGAAAATGAATAATAAACCAGTTGCGAAGGTTAGATCAGATGGTAAATTTTGAAGTAGCGATATTTTGATAATTGGTGTGATTAAGTTAGTTAGAATTATGTAAGTTATAGTCGGTCTAAGTCGACTATAAATACCCTACACATATGTGATAATGGGTACATAGGTACATAGGTCACCAGGGTTTACAAATCCTGAAAATACCTATAAACTTGAAATCGCTGAAGGATTTCCTTTCATTTGATACCCATATGTATAAATGGGTAGGTATACCGAATTTCGATTTTTGTTCAAGAACCACACGTCAGTTTCCGAAAAAATATTATTTTCATATATTTGAGCATAAAGGCAATGTATAATTGGCAAAAAAAAATCACTTAAGCTCGTATAAAGTGAAATTCATCCGTAGTGTAAATTTTATGAGGTATTTGAACATAAGTGGTCAGTTCGCAGGTCACTAAGGTCCGATCATGCCAATTTTCTTGTTGGTACAGCGTAGTAATCTAAATTAGAAGATTCATTGATCTAGCTCTTCAAATGTAATCGACTCAGGAGGTCATGCTGATCAAGAATATATATACTTTTCCATACCGGGGATGCTTCCTTCTGGGTGTTACAAACGGCGTACCAAACTGAATATGCCCTTTCACTCTTAGTGTAGGGTATAAAAAGAGGAAATCTTTAAGAATATCAAATATGGTATTGATTAAAAGAAGTATTGTAAAAAAAAATCAGACCTAAAAGAGTTATTTAAAAATTTTTATTTTTATATTTATGACTATAAGAAAATATTACATATTTAATTATGCATTTGTAGTATTTAAGAAAATAATAAAATTTGGAAATAAACGTAGTATTAAAAATAGCTAAATGTACCATAAACCCGATAATCAGTCGACGAAAATAAGTTTATGATAAAGTGGTTAACATAATTTTGTTTTTAGATGCATCAGTATGTTTATGTTTTTGGTATATTCCAACATTCTTAAAGGAAAATTCACCATAGAGTTAAAAATATGAAAGCTGTGTCTATACGGTAGTAAAGAAATAAAAAATATGTACACCGTAATATATTTCACAAGGAAAAGTATGAATATAAAACTATTTAAACAGGGTTTTAAATATGTTTAATATTTAAAGATATGTGTACTTAAATGTAATATGTTGGGTATAAAACAAATCAATTTATAACATGTCCCTCGCAGAAATTAAGAGTATAGCATATAACTATCAGGACTGTGTTCAATTGTAAAAATCCGATATTTTAAAATTCATTGACAAAAAAATAATGTATCTGTAATTTTTCATTTCCAAAACGTGCTATCCACTTAGAAATAAAATGACTTTATTTAAAAAAATACGGTCCAAAAAATATTATTTTAAAAAAGTGAATATACTATCGAGATAAGGAAAATACAAGGAATGGAAAATACCTTTGATCCAATTTGATTCTACCATTAAGTACCAGTAATTCAGGTTTTAGTAAACCTTTCTTCGTTTCACATAGCACTTTTTGGAAATGAACTCCTCATTTTATCTTTCAATTGTCAAGTCTATTGAATTTGTCTATTGATATTAAAAACTGACTAATGGTTAAGTGATTGTGTATAACATTTATAATATGAGATTAAAATAATTTAAATTAAACCACTAACAGTAATTAATCAAAACCCACTTTGTATACTTTTGGATTTTTTCAATAACACAGGTTTTTAATCTGGAATAAAATTTGTCATTTATTGTGTATTCTCGCTGTGTACTCAGAATTTGCTAATCACTTCGACATTTTGCAAAAGCGAGTCATAATTGCAAAAAAAGCCATTTTTGGTACTACATATCGCAATTATTTCGACATTCTGCAAATGCAAACTTTTTCACAAAGTAAAATATGCACATTGCCCTACGGGAAATTGGCAAAAAAAATGTGTATCCAGAGATTAGTTTTTGCCAGGGATTGTAACCGTTACCGTTACTTTTACTGTTATCCGTTTCATACCGTTTCATATGCAATACCGTTACTGTTACCGAATTGATGAAATTGCACCATACCGTTTACCGTTACCGATATAAAGTGTTACCGGTATAATACCGGTATGAAACGGTATTTTTTCTGTAAAAAAAATGGCTCACTTTTTGGAATCTTAAAGGACTACATTATTATTTTAGTATGAAAGAATACCAGAAATCTGCCAACTCCCTACGAAAAACTACTGGCTGGACCCGCGCACATCTTCGCCCGTACTAAGTTTTTATAAATGCAAAACTATATCGTTTTTAAAGTGTAGATACAAACTCCCATTTTTCCTGTTTTAGTGTATGTCTATGTCGGCATTTCTCCCGCCCTGATTGAACGTAGCGTAGTAAAAGTAAAAGCGTAGCGTAGTAAAAGTAAAAGCGTAGCGTAGTAATAGCTGAGTTTGTATGGAAGGTGCCACGCCCATTCACTTTTACAAGACTGCTCTTAATAGGTAAGAAGCAGAGCTGTAAATGTTATGACTACTAAACCAATACCTTTTTTTAGTAGGCGTAATCAGTAGGCGTAAAAAATTGGATTTTTATATTATTTTCAGATTATTTGGATCTAATCTCACTACTTTTTTTGATTATTTATATTATTTATATGAGACAATATAAGATAAAGTGTGCGGTTACCATTTAAAGTAATGCATACCGAATATGCTTCCATCTGGGTTTTACAAACGGAGTTTAAAATTATTTTCAAATAATAAAAAAATAATCTAAAATATATAAATAATCAAAAAAAGTAGTAGGTTTACTTATTTAGATTAATGGTAAAATTGTAGCCGTAAAAATGTAGCCGCGGTAGCTCAGTGGTTAGTGCGTTGGACTGCGAGCCGATAAGACCCTGGTTCAAACGTGGACTGGGGCTAACAACATCTTTTCATAGAAACATTTTTCTATACCGCGCTACCTCTCGGCAGTAAATGGCAAACCTACGAGAGTACAACATTGCCTATAAAAACCTCTCACCCGCCGTTCGGATTCGGCAATAAACTGTAGGTCCCACCACTTTGAGTACAAATTAAACACGCACAGCTCAAAATGGTGAGAGAGCTCGGCCTAAGTTCTTATAAGACTGTAGTGTCAAACTATTATTATTATAAAATTGTGAAGTTGAGTTTACAATAGAGATAAAACAAAAAATACTATTAGTGAAAATTCAGTATATGTCCAAAGGGTCGGATGGAATAACGGCAATACTGGAACACGACAAGCTTAATGATCCAATGACCGAACGAAAATACGCGAACACCATTCATACACTCGCTTTTCCTTTTTTTAGAAAATACTTTTCTCAGGAGTAAAATTTATAAAAATAAAAAACCACTATGAACTCGGCTTGATTCAAACATACTAAATTCCATAATGCTTTTAAAATCAAACTACATTTTTAAAAGTAAATAATTGTTCAACTTTTTTAACGTTTCTCTTTTAAAATAATTAAAGCAAAGAGTTGAATTAGCTGTTTATTGTTTATTTTTTACGCCATTGCCCATAAAGAAAACAAAATTCTAAAATGTTCGCTTAGAAATGATATCTAAAAATGTTGCTCTTACCGGTAAAATACCGGTAATTACCGGTAATACCTTACGGTATTTGATTTGAAAATACCGTTACCGAAAACAATACCGTTACCGAAAATACCCCAATACCGTTATCCGTTACCGTACCGTTATTCGTATCGGTTACAATCCCTGGTTTTTGCAAAACATCATAAAAAAATGTGTGTCACCTAGTAATTTATCACAACTCTCTAATCTGTCTTATTATTTTTGAATATAATTTCGCAATATTTTTGCTGCCAAATTTTCGCAAAAATGTTTAAAATTTTTTCTTACTAAAATGTTTTTTTTAGTTTGTATATGAAGTATTTGATATAAATGGAGGGAAATACACGCAGCGATATACAATTTCATACTGAAATGAATTAGTAAGGCTATATAACAAAATTCTTTGCATCTGATGTCAGCAATATGGTCAAACATGATAGGGAAAATATATACTGCGTAATTTCTGGTGTGTATTTGACTCGGCAGCTTCTGAGCGATAAATTAAAATGTTTTAAATTTGTATGCTATATTTATAAATAACAGTAATTTGTAAAAATTGTAGAATTTAAGAAAAATTGATCAATTCAACAAAAAGTACATTTACCTCAAAATGTAGAAAAGATATAGAAAAAGTAATACCATTGTCGAAATAGATAGAATCTCCAGTATTCTCCAGGATTAAAAATAAATTAAAATGATTTTTAAGTAAATATTTTATTCCGATGACTTAATAAATTGTCCTTATTTCTCAATTTCCAAATATAGGCGATTACAATAAACTAACCATAGGGCATACCTATTCAAGTAGTCTTAAAACATCCCAGCCTGCCATGTCTCGGAAACCTTCGATGCCTCGAATTTTTATATAATAACTTCGAGAAATAAGTTCGATTTCGTTGCTTTATCGATTCTAATATTATAACGATTTCGAAAAGAATGACATACTGGGATAACATTGTTTGTTTTATTCATAGGAAATCCCTCAATTAGTTTTTAAACAACGAGTGTTCAGTAGACCGATTCAAATTTGTAGGAAACATTTAGAAATTATTTTTCTTTAGTTCCGCGTTGACTTTCTGAAACTAGGCCATCTAAAACTAAGAATAAGCCTTAAAAAGCAAACAAAAATTATTGATCCTGTGATGTTGCGCAAAGAGCTTAAAGATCTTTTTGAACTTTTAACGATCATTTATAATTACCCAACACGATTTTTGCCAATGACATCCCATACATCAACTCAATATAATTCGCTGGTGCTGAGTTTGACAACATCAGTTTTTTTTCTATTTCGTAACGTTTTTAAGAAAATTGCAAAAGTAGGTTTAAATATAGTTCTGTGGAAAAATAGTTTAACAAAAAAAAAAAAAAATTAAACGCAGTTTTTCTTTTCTTTGTCTAAAATAAATTTTATGTACTACTGAATGGTAATATTCTAAAAAGTTTTTAAATATCTAATCCTGAAAATTTTTGATTTTATTAGAGTTATTTTATCATTTAGGATTTAATAATTAACAAAAAAAATAATGTAAGGTTATTTAGAACATAGTCCAAACTAACTATCAAAATTACTAACTTTTTTCTAATTGAGTCACTTTTTACAATATGCTCTGTGAACTTACTGTTGGTACACATTTATTTAATCAATTTAAAAAAATACTAATGCCCGTAATCTGATAATATCACTACTTCATATTTAAAGTATGCTCATTCTTATTGCATACTCAATTTTTCCTATTACATAACATTCTTATAAAAACGGCTATTTTCAGGAAATTTATGTGTAAAATATACAAGCATTTTAAAGTTTTATATTTTTTACAGAAATTGTGTTGATAGGGCATATTTTAAAAAAAGTAACGATGAAAAAGTTAGTAATTTTCATCATTAGCTTGAACTATGTACTTCATAACCATTAATCATTTGGTTATTTATCATTAGATACAAAATGCTAAACAATCGTCAAAAAATTAGTCTAAAAATTCAATATGTTTCGAGTTTAGATTCAAATATCTTAAAAACCTATCGAAATAATAGTATTTGTCGGTATTGTAGTTAGTCTTGACAATAATTTATTTTTTGGAAAACAAGTTGTTTAAGTGACTGTGTGTTTTTCAACCTGTATACTTATATTGTTTGTTAGGATATGTGTACACAATTTTATTATTTCCTAATAAGACGGTTTCTAAATAGATATGTAAATAATATGCCATTTTAATGATAATTATATGTGCAATAATACAATAATTTTATTTCAAACTCGTTAGAATAAAATAAGAAAATTTCGACAGTTAAAATTACTACCCTAGTAGAAATTTTGGTAGGGCCATGGTCATGAAGTGATCATGTCATTATTTGAGGTGATCGGGATATGACGAGGCCCTTGTAACGCAGTGTCCTGATCATGTATTGACCTCAGGCCATGATGATGTACTGATCGGGCAATTTCACATTTTAATATTTACCCAACAATTGCCTTGTCTGAGCCCGAGAATAATAGGGTTTCTCTCATTAATCTCTGATACTAATTTCGTTATGAGGAACAAATAATGTAGCTATGATCGGGGACATTGACTGTTTAGATAATGTAAACCCTGCTATGGTAAGCATGATAAGGGCATGCAAAGGCAATGATCATATTTTCTCTAATAGGGCTTACCCAATGAAAACCCGATCATTGTCGGGCAAATTTCTGCTAGGGTACAGTAAGAAAAAGTCAACATTGTATGTGTTTAGCAAACCATGAATCTGTAACGGGTAACTAATTTTCAAAACCATAATTTAAATAAATGATTTAAGATTAAGTAAAAATGAAAATCTAGTGATATATTTTTTATGCTAAAAGCAATAATAATTTAATTGAAAATGGTCGTTAAAAGTACAAAAATATCTTTAAGATCTTTGTGCAACTTACAGGATAATTTTTTAACTTTCAATGGCTTAATCTAGTCCTAGTTTCCTAGTTTCAGAAAGTCGGCGCGGAGCGAAACATTTTAACATTTTTGAATATTGAATTTGTATACTGTCCAGTCTACAAAAAAATGTGTTGTAAAATGCAGTGAATAATAAAAACTATTAAAATGCATTTCTCTCAGAACAGTGTAATTATACAACTTTTAAAATAATTTTACAAATAAACTGAATGCTTCTTTTTTAAGACCGAGTAAAAACTATGCCACAGATTAAACGCATACAAGAGGATAGACTGAATTCTTTTGGTGGGCAACAGTTCAACTGCTGAGAACCCAAAGAACCGAATAGAGGTTCATGAAAGTGGAAACAAATGTTTGAAAAACAAATCCATTAAAGCAGAGTATTAAGTGTAACGGGTAAAAGTTGTACGTGCGCTGGCAACTGCTGAGCAAAATTTGTTGACCCACTTTAGAAAACTTTAAGTTAAACAAAAATCTTGCAGAAACTGCTTGCAGAGCAAAGGATGACATAGCTTAATTACCTGCGTGTCCTGCGGTGGCGGTGTCAGCAGGATGCGTGCCGTGCCGTGTCGTGCAGCACAGTGAAATCGAAGTTGTTGCTACTGATTTTTATTGCAGTATTTGCTGCCAGTTATTGACGACAAAAATGGAGACCAATTTTAAACACTTGTTACGGTGGCGTATGTGGTGCTGTTGTTGTTGCTCGTTAACGTGGCCGAGATATGCACAAAATTTCAAACATTAATAAGAACAAATTTTTGGTCGTCCTTTTTTCGTATTTTGCTGCAGAGCAAGTTATGCCTGTGAAGGCGACACACACAGTCAGCCAGACAGACACGGGCCACACTCACAAGGACACCGACTGCAATTGCAATGCAGCCTGTTTCCGCATCCGGTTTTATCGTAGATACGCTTTAATTTCGTTGGAATGTTTCTCGATTTCTCTGTGTCTGATGGTTTTTATTTAACTTTTTTGTGGTTTTTTATTTTAAAAATTTTTGCAATATTTTTTATCTTTTGTTTTTGCTGCACGTTTGCTCCGTATCTTGCAAATTTATTTTTTTAACGTTGAACAAATGGTAAAATAATTGAAAGAATGCAGGGATGTGAGAGTGGCACAGGATGCGTCGTCAGGGGTGGCGTGCGGGTGCGGCAAGTGGCAGTTGGCGTCCGAGCCACACGCTATAATTTCAATTTCAGCTGAAATGCAGTTGAATTTTCGACACAAAAAACTCGAAAGTCCGCAAACAAACAAAAACGCATTTATTATGCATGAATGGAGCACATGCGGTGGGCGGTAGGGCGGTGGGCGTGAAGGCGGCGACCGCACGCTGTGCAGATGCAAAACTACGGAATGCTTGGTGCCTGCAACGAAAGCTGCTTGTACGTCCGACCGTCCGTCGCTCGCTTGCAAATTAGTTTACAAGCGTTTTTCAGCTGCCAGACGTTGGCGCTTCCCCGACAATTGAAGTTGAAAAATGCGCTGCGCAGCGGGAAATTAATTATTTTTCATTACTCATGCAACCGGTCATTATTCAAATGGCTTAAACGGTTTAACGCACATTAGAGAGCGCGCGCGCGGTCGGTAGATGTGGCGGGTTTTAAACAAAAAAAATAACTAAAATGCACTTTTTTTTAATTATAATATATTTTTTTAAAGTTTTATTTTATAAACTTAAATTTTTATATGTTATAAAATTTTATTTATTTTTTTAAACAAACAATTTTTTTTTACCGAAATTTGATTTTTGTTGAATTTTATTTGTTTTATTAAAAAAATTGCACTCTTGTCAGCTACACAAATATGTTGCAGCGTTCGCACACGTCCAACCGTTGCGCGTGAAATTCTTTTTGTAACTGAAACTAATTCGAACATCATCAACAATAATAAGAAGCCAACAGCAGCGTCTCGGTCCTCGGTGCTCGATGTGCTCGGCAGCATAAACAAGAACAACAACAACAGGAACAACAATCTACGACGAGGACGAGGACGCAGTCGAATTTCAATTGTCGCTCGTTATGTCGACGAGGCGATGATTACACTTCGGCTATTTAGCCGAAGTCAAAGTGTGAATTTGTGGCGCACCAATTGGCGGCTGATTGCCCGATGAGGGTGGAGGCGTCGAATGAGCGCAACTACAACAAAGTACGCTGTAATTTGGGTTCCACCACGTGGTACGTTGACTGCGAGAGAGCACCATGGAGTCCAACGACCAACAAATACCGTTATCAGAGAGATCCTTGCCCAAGTGGAACGCATATGCTCCGCATTTTGTGACTGTCAGTCCAAGGGTCGCGATCTGCGCATGCGTTACAAATTTCGAAATTCGTAGAGTACAAATCATTCTCTGCAATTGGGGGCCAAGTTGGGCTGATAAGAAAACGAGAAATATTAAAAACTCTTTTTGCGTTCATTGTTTTTCAGTTGCTGCACAGATGCTGATGTTGCACGATTTGTAGCGGTGGTGCTGACGTGTTGATGGTCATCAACTGATGATGATTTAGTCTATAAAAAAAATATCAGTTGAGATGAATTTTTTACTAAACATTGAACTTATTGACTGCATTATTAAATAAATCTGTTTGTCGTAATTAGTAGGGCAACCGAAAATATTTATTTGCATATTCACTTTAGTTTCATCAATATGGAATTCAAATACCGATCAAAATATGAACTATGCGGTATATTTTATTTACACCTTCTAAAATAAAACGGGTAGTGACATTTAAGTCACATGGACGGGACTTAATGTCGGTCGGACGGTATCTGATATAAATATGGGAAATCTACTTTTTTAAGTTCAGACATTTATCAGACATCTTGAATCCCCATAATTTAATAATTCATGTAAGAGATTAAAATTAAAATAATCAAAAAAAATTAAAAATTAAATATGGGCGGATCACGCCTATTTTTGAAACATATATGTAGTTTTGTAAATTTACGAATAAAATTTCTACTATAAAAAACCGGGAAATAATTAAAAAATGTGCCTATTTTTGGATCACATATTTTTAGGTGAATTCTAGCAATACGTTTTCTATTTTATAAGAATATCTTGAATATTATTCGAGTTATTGGTTTCTAAAGACTTTATGGGGGGTGGGCGTGTCCGTTGACCGATTTGACCCATTTTCGTATTCAGGTCCTAACTGTTGTTAAAACGTATTGAAATCAAATTTCATCACATTAAAATTTCATCATTTTTGTGTAATCGGACAGCAAGACAGACAGACATGGCGGACTCGGGTAGTGATGCTGATCAAGAATATATATATACTTTGCCCTACCGGCCACGTCTCCTAATGGGAATTACAATATATGGAGAATCTTAATATACCCTGTATGCTCAGGTGAACACTATGCAAATTTTAAGTTATATAGTTCCGTGATTTGATATTAAAAATAATCGACCTGGTAAGATTTCTGAATACTCATCGTTATTGGCTGTAAATTCTAATTGAAACGTCCTAGAAGGTCAAAATTTGTACTTTTTAGGACATACTAAATCTTGGTCGTGATTAAGAATTGAAAATGAAACTAACAAATTTTTATAAAGAGGAAAAACGTATTTTATTAATAAACAGATTGTATAGTAGTGAAGAAAACTGAATTTTCATTTTAATAAATAATTCAAAAACATATATGATATAAAACAATTAAAAAAATATATATTTTGACACTCAACACCCCTTCCATTTTAAAACATAGTTAGTCTAATTTTTGGGGCATACCATTGTGACGGGCGTTAAATTCGCTCGATTAATATTTAATAAACTATTGATAAATTTTTATGATGTAGAGCATAGCTCTTATGGTTCTTTATACAAGTATAAAAAAACATTTGCAATAGGTCCTATATCTTACGATAATTTTGATTTTAAATTATGTGACGGGCGTTACACGTACTTTTTCATCAAACAGAGTTTACTCCACAATGTATTAAATTTTAGCTAAAATAATCGGACTATGGAGATGAAGTATATCTCAAATACTTCATTAATAATTGGAGTTCTCTCCTCTATAATAAAATTCTGCAGAGGTTACTTTGTTCACTTACGTATAAAGTATCAAAACTTATGACGGTTGTTACACATTTTGTGACGGGCATTACCTGTAAGAATTCTTAACAAATATACATACAAATTTCAATATGGTCAAATTATGATTTGAAATTTTTGTGGTGGGAATTGTAAACCGTTATTTTAGGCACAGTTTCGACATATAATTTAAGTGGAAAACTAAACATTTCGTTTCTTTTAAATAAGAATAGTTAGTCTGCATCATTAGCTTACATAACTATTTTTCGCATTTCGAAAATAATGTTTTTTTTTATGAATTTTTTTATGATTTTTTTTGTAATTTTTAGTATTACCCTTTTTTATCTTTGCTTATTGGATATTTTGGAATATTTGATATTTTCTATGGTTAAATTATAATATAATTGATTAAAGATGCACCCAGAAAAAAATACTAAATAAATAATAGTTTTTTACTATTAAAAATATTCAATAGGATAAATTATTATTTTAATCGGAAAATACCATTTATTACTAGAAAATACCATGACATTGCCATTGAGTGTATATGAAAATTTTAATTTTTTGTATACTATTAAAACAATAATTGTCCTATTGACCGATTTTAATGGGATTTCAGGGAATTTTTTTCTGGGTGTACATATTTTAACTAATATAAAATACTCCAGTTTTATCTATTGCGACAATTGTTACTTGTGACGGGCGTTAGAATATTTTGGATGAATATAGCAACCATCTGGAATATCTATGAGACCAACGAGTATAAAAAATGAATAGATGCCATACAAATCTTTACTTCTAGAAAGTTTTCCAGTTGTATGTTTGTAAAATAGTTCGCGAAATAACTTTTACTATTTCTTGTGACGGGCGTTACAACTCAAAAGACAGTTTTAGTTTGTTTAATTGTCAGTACTTTGAACCACTTATCATCGACGTAATGTGTGGCATACTTTCACCAAAAAATACGTTTCAAATTCTACTATTCAATTTTCTTTAGGATTCAAAACAACGAAACTACAGTGTTTCATATAATGCCTCAATATTGTATTATAATAAATTTCAAAAAATACTTGACTTTATGATAATAATAGTTTGGTGATACAGTCCTATAAGAACTTAGGCCGAGTTTTCTCACCGTTTGAGCTGAGCGTGTTATATCTGTACTCAAACTGGTGGTCCGTACAATTTAATGCCGAATCCGAACGGCGGGGTGAGAATGTTTTACTCTCGCAGGTTTGCCATTGAAATAGAAAGGTTTTTCTAAGAAAACATGGTGTTAGCCCCAGCCCCGGTATAATCATAGCATCTTTCGCCTCGCAGTTCACGCTACAGACTTTAGTTGAGAAAACAAAAACACATTTGCATTTTGGTAAATTCTGATCACATGATATAAAATTAGAAGTATTTCTTATCCTGAAAATTATTAGAGCGAATCAATAGGTTTAACTTTAATATAGCACACCTTGGTAACGTTTTCTGTGGAATGTTAGAAGTTATACATTATTCTTATTACTGTTCCATATCGGCAGCCCTCCTAAGCGGCATTACAATGTAATATATGTACTATACCCTGTATCTGATAGGTGTATGGCAGGCATGTCAAACACGCGGCCCGCCAACATTTCTGTGCGGCCCGCGAACGGAGGCATAATCAAGATTACCATTTATTCTTGGTTAAAAACTTATTAATTTATTTTAAAAAAATCAATATTTTTATATTTTCCAAAATTTAATAATGAGAAATTGAGACTCGAAGACTCGAGTCTTAATTTATTTTCATAATTTTCATTTTAAATATTATACATGGCGATGAACAAATGGCATAACAATAATTTTTATCTTTTTTTCATCAAGTAATATTGTTTTTTATTCATAAAATTTTAAATTTAATGTAAAGTTTTGAAATTCCCTTGGCTATAGTTCACCGGCATTTATAAAAAATATATAGTAGCGCATAGTTTTGTACGTCTAACAACGAAATGATAAATACATTATTGTTTTTTGTTCGACTATTAAAAATAAAAGGAGAAAAAAATAATTAAAACTTAAAAATATTAAAAAGACCTAATTTAACAAAATCATTTTCGGAATTAACTCCAGTATCAAATAAAGGCGCAATCAAAATAAAACAAGAATCAAAAATTTGTAGACAAGAGTCTTGCATTGTAAAAATAGGAATAGTATTAATTTTAACATTTTTTTTTTAGTAATTAAAGCTTTATGTTTAGAGACATTCCACACCAAATCTATCAGAGTTCCAGACTCAACTTCTCCAGAGATACAGTGGTCCAAAGTTTTAAAAAATTAATCAATAATCACTTTTTGTGGCTGCTAACCTCATTTTAAGGATAATAAAATTTTGTAAAATTTTGTTTTAGGATATTTAAACATTTTCCACATCGCAATTGCAGGAGAGCTATATTTCAAGAACATTAATGTTTTTGAAATATATCTCCATATATTTGAACTATTTGATGCAATATTAATCCATAATCGTTTTTATTATCCTTTTGGATGATTGTTACATCTGCTTTACAAAATTGTCTCTGGTGTTTGAAATATACTCCATTGTATATACAACTGACTAAATTTTTGGTAGGACCAAAGAAATTCGAACATTTTTTCGATATAGTTCAAAGAGTCAAAAATCGCACCATTTTTTACAAAATTTTCGCCTGCGACGCTTTTAACGAGGATCAAGTATATTTTATTAACATTATATTTTATTTTCCAACAGAAGAACCAAATGTAAAAAACGAGCGATTTTTTTTTTGTATGGTAACAATTGCGGTCCGCCTCATCTTTTGAGTTGCCAATGCGGCCCGTGATGCCAAGTGAGTTTGACATGCCTGGTGTAGGGTATTAAAAAAACAATTCAACGTTTTAATTGTTGTTTTCATAAATTATATTTTTGATTTTTCTTTTATACAAAAACACGTACGAAGAATTTATCAACAATTTAGAAAATCGAAAATTAACATCTGTCGTCTTCTAGTTACTATGTTACATCAGTCACATTGTTTTTACAACTAAGAAGGAGACTTACGCAGATAACGATTAAATTATTATACGACAGAAATTATTGAAATTAAAATAAAAGTAAATCTTTGGTTGGCAGTTGAAGATGAAATAATGTATAGATTAATATACGAATATAAGGTAGAATAGAGCAAAAATGTCATTAGTACACAATTACAATATTTTCATTTTAATTTGAAAAAATTCTGGGAACATTTAAAAAAAGTCGCATTCTATGAAATCGAGGTTCGAACATAAAGGTCACATCATAAAAAATTTAAAAATGGAGTTAATTGAAAACATGAAAAAAATTAAAAATTACTATTTCAAATTTTGTAAAAATTTGATAGAAGCAGAAACCACAGTGAACCGGAATCGTTTAAATTTTTGAAATCATACCATTATTAAAAAAATTTTTGGAACCGAAATCGGAACCCATTTAATTTTCTTGGTTGGAACCGGAATCAGAACAGGAACCGCTGTTTTAAAAATCGTGAGTTTTAGTCCCTGTATAAAAGAATACTTTTTAATATAGTATCGATTTTATTTTTTTGTATATCTTACAAAATTATGTCGAGATTAAGTATTTTATATTATATCCCTAAAAATATAAAAAAATGTCCAATGATAGTTAAATAATTCCTAAAGTAAGAAATCAGATATATGTAAAAGATGCAAGTAATATTTTTTGAAATCAAATTTTATTAACAAGAACTATAAACCTATTTTTTATAGATAAGCATATGGAATACTAAAAAAATATAAAATATACATTGAAGAAAAATATTTTTTTTTAAAATATTCTACAAACCTCTGCAACACATCCCCCTCCTTTGGCTACGGGCCTGACCCTTTACCTACAATATTCTCCAGAAATCAAGAACCAAAAGCATGTTCCTTATAACCCACACATACCTTATAAAAATAATGGTATCTATGTTATATTCCTCGACATGCTGAGCATTATTCGAAAGCCAAGGTTGCCATAGACGCATAACTCCAAAGGCTCTGAGTCTGCGGCATGAATCACAGTATTTCGCAGAAGCTCTGAGCAACCAGATATTTAACTACAGCATGCAAGCCTAAATATGGCAGTGAATAGATCACAAGAACGCCACACACTCCGGCACACATAACCATATAAATATTATAATATCTACTGGAATAGTTGGATGAATAGTTGGGGCAGGTAAGCAGCAGCATGAACAGAAGCAGCTGCAACAACTACTACATTCCGCTTAACTTTGCTCTACGTAACCCCATCATATACTCCACCTCCCTACACTAACACGCCCATTTTGCGGCATAAATAAGTTATTCCAGCTATTTTGCTCACAACAGTGGAGAGAAAAGCAAATATTTAACTATAAGATTCTTGAGCTACAATTTTATTCAGCAAATTCTTGACTGTTGAGGTTGGCTGCTAACAGTTGCTACGAACTGCTGGCTAGAGGGTTGTTGCTTCTGTGAATATTTTTGTCAGCGTAATATTATTAACTAAAACTACTTTGTTAACAATAGTCTTGCTTTGAAGGCGGCTTAGTGCAGGAGCGAACTGAGGTGCAATAATTTCCGGGTATCCAGTATTTTTACGCACAATAAGTAATTTTTATCTAAATTTAATAGTATACGACAATGTTCCGGCTTTCGATCGTCACAATACAAAAAATGGAATTTATTCAAGCAAATTTAAATCGTTAAAGTCAAACAAACAGATTGAATTCATTGAAAGACCAAATTTGTGTACTCAGACATCGAATTAAAAACCGTTTGTTTATGTATTTTATAAGAAATTCAATTGGAATTCGCTCGAAAGTCGGAATATGACCGATAATCTTTTATAAAATATTTCTTAAAAGTAGATTTAAAGGCTGTTTTAACATATATTTGGTCATTTTTTAAGGAACAAGTGATATATTTTTATTTTCATAAACATATGCCACATTTCAACTCGTACACTCAAAACAAATAGTCTGTAACAGTATTAAAAAAGTTTGCGAAAATAGCAAAAAAAGTTTGCTGAAAAGAGGAAAGCGCTGGGTTTTGCTGAAACAGCAAACGAAAGTTTGTTGGTTTGAATAACATCTTTTATGCTATTAGAGCAAAAATATTTAGCCGTGTTAACTAATTTTTTTACTATTAACTCCAATTCATAAAAAAAAATATTTTTTTATATTTAAATATATATTTTGTATGTATTTAAAATTAAATCATTTTACTTACACAGTATATTTTTTAATCTTCCCTTCGTGAATTCACATTTCACTAACAATTGCACTCTTATCATGTGTGAAGCAACGTGGTAGAAATATTGGTTTCAAATAAATTGTTTTTCAAAAAAAAAAAAGTCTTCGAATTATAGACGCATTAGCTGCAGCTTTCATAAATGAGACACGACCCGTTCTTTTACAAATTTGTTATCTATCAAACTCTTCGCAATGCTAACTAAAAGGATGCTGTAATTACTAGATAAAGTTTTCTAAAATTTTGCAATCACAATATATATTGAGTATAAATTGTATACACACTGTGAAAAATCTATTGGGAAGGCAACATATTATAACAACATTTTTAAAAATGTACTCTAATTTATTCCATAACTTATAGTATTTACATACTATTTTTAAAATATTTATTTCAAAAGGCTATAAATTAAAAATATGTATAACATGTTGCCTGAAAAAATTATTTTTCCCTGTGTGAATAAAACTTATCTCTACGGATAAATTCTACGTTACCGTCTAAAGGTTTTTTTATACCCTACACCTATGAGGTACAGGGTATATTAACTTTGTGCATATATTTTAACGCCCCTTAGGAGGCGTGTCCGGTATGGAAAAAGTATTCTTGATCAGCATCACTACCCGAGTCCGTTTAGCCATGTCCGTCTGTCTGTCTTGCTGTCTTGCTGTCTTGCTGTCTTGCTGCCTTGCTGTCCGAATACAGAATAACTTGAGAAATACTGATCAGAATGCGATTAAATTTCGTCTCAATAGTAGGAATTGAGTTTGAAAATGAACCAAATCGGTCAACGGACACGCCCACCTCCCATACAAGTCACTTTTATATAACTCTTTCGGAACTAATAACTCGAAAAGTATTCAAATTTAAATAATATTGTTAGAATTCACCTAAAAATATGTGGTCCAAAAATGGGCGTGATCCGCCCACTTTTTTTTCATTATTTCCCGGGTTTTCATAGTGGAAATTTGATCCGTAAATTATTAAAATCAAATCTATGAAATATTAGCCTTTCAAAATTTTAAATATAGGCGTGGTCCGCCCAATTACATTTTTCAATTTTATTTTAGTTTTTTATACTTTATATAATTTTTTTTAATTAATGGGGATATAAGACGTAAATTTCTGATATATGAATAATATTCTGAAGGTTAATATCCCCACCAAAGGTGTAGGGTATTCCATAGTCGGGCCTGACCTACTATAAAAATCCGCCCCATGTGACCGAACTTACCCATGTGACCTAATTTTCCCAACTCGTTTTTCAATATCCCCTTGTTTCTAAAAAGTATAGCAAAACGATTTATAGTTTGGTACACCTATAGGATGGGTATACCCATGAATATGGGTATTTTAATGAAAGGAACCTCTTTGACAGATTTCAGTTTTTGTTATAATTCCCGATCAAAACCCTATCATGCTCTAATTTAATGAGTGGCAGATACGTGAATATTATGTATTTCATGTAATAAACTAATTTTAAATTATACCTACTGTCACGAAGCGCCTCTGCACTGTGCAGGGACCAACGACAAACTGAGATTTAGTATGAGAAGTTGAGGCATGATATACGTGAGTGTGCAAATAATTTTAGCGTCTTTTTTTTATACATGACATTCGACAGCAACTGTAAAAATTCCTTGGTAACTAAAATTATGGCAACAACATAAACTAAAGTGTATAAAAACAAAAAGGAAATTTGCAGCTGAATTTCGCAAAAAGCACTGCAGTGCTCATTCTACATTGTCATCATTAATAATAAGAAAGTTTCAGTGATGTTATTTTTTGTGTACCGCATACTGGTTATTTCACAGATTCTAGATGGAGCCCGTTAAAATATCTGTACTGTTTCAGTACTATCCGGTATATTTTAAAATAAATATATTGGCAGCAGTAATTCTATTGAAAAATCATTATATTTTACTTTAATAACAACATTTAATACGATTATCTCTATGGGATTCACATACATCAATTCTATATAATTCGCTGGTGTTGACTGCAAACGATGATTTATGGGTATTCAGATCATAGTTCAAACCAACTATCAATATTACTAACTTTCTTCTATATGGGCATTTCCAGAAAAACGTCAACCACGACCCAAAAATTCAAAAGGCTCAATTCTTTGAAATAACGGTGGATTTGGAATCTTAAATAAAATCATTGACATTAAAAAAGGGACTAATTTTGATTTTTGTATAAGAGTGTCGTATTGTCACGTACACAGAAAAAAATATTGTACGAATATTTAACCATTGATATTAATATCAAATTAAATCGTATTCCAATTAAAAATTGTAATGTATTTACTAATTAATTAATTGTATTTACCCCTTTTTTAATTAAAATATTAATAGGAATAATTTTAATATCATTTCAGTACAACTAAATATTTAATAGTATTTACTTTTTTATTTGTTACTTTTGATTTATTCATTTACTTAAAATTCAACTCTGTTATGTTTTTTTATTCTTCTGGATTTCATTTTGTTTAGACGCACGACGGTCTTAAATCTAAAAAATAAATAAATATATTGACGCATAATCATAGACAATTTAAAGTCTACTTTAAATTTAAAATCAGCTTTTAACAAATTATTCTATACAAAAATTGTCTTCTTGACAAATAAATATAAGAGAAAATTGTCGGAATAGCTGATACTATCTTTAGAGTCGACTTTATTTCGTTTATTGGTTAGGCTGTATGATTATGCGCCATTGTGAATATTTGTATTAGAAAATGTAAAACGAAAATATAAAACAATTTAAATATTATGATCAGCAGCAGAAGACGATGTGGAGTATGTTTTGGGAGTATTAAGAAATGATTGTCCGCTGAAGAATTTACGGTATATTGGAAGCGATGCTGCCAATATCGGTTTTACAATATATTAAAAAAATTTGTATCGAATGAAATATTTAATTGATGTTACTAATTAATTAATTATTTAATAATTATCAGTAAAAAATGTAATATATATATATATATATATATATATATATATATATATATATATATATATATATATATATATATATATATATATATATATATATATTGCCTTTTGAATTTTTATATATATATATATATATATATATATATATAACAACTTTATTATCAATATGACAAAAAAAAAGGAATTGAAGTTTCTCCAATTAACAATGCAACTAAAATTCAATGAAATTCAATGCAACTAAAAGTTACAAAATTAATTGCATTGATTAAAATTTTAGTTATATTTACACACTTTTTTTTCTGTGTACGTAACCAAAAAGATACATTTATTATCATATTAAACTGAAAACATTTTTCAAACAGTTGAATCCTCTGTTTCTAAAGCAGAATGTCTTCGGTATTTTTGAAAATATAAACATCGAGTTCCTAGTAATTCTAGAAAAATTTTAACAGCTATTTGAAATATGTCACGTCCGGAACTTTGAGTACCAAAAGTGTAAAAAATATCAAAATAAATCATTCTTCACAAAAAGGAAAAAATAAAAACATTTAAAAACCTCTAGAAAATTGAATCATACATCACTTTTTATTTCGTAATAATACTTATTAATATTGTCAAAAATAAAATTATTTTTAGAAAAAAATCGTATTGCTATTTTTCAACTATAAACGAAATAACTATAAATAACTATATAAAAATAAAAAAATTGTCTCAGCTCGTTCGAAGATAATTCAAAAAAATATATAATATACGCCAAAAGTATTTTTAGAAAAATAATCGTGGTGATAAATCATTTCTATAAGGAACTTTTTGTACCGTTCGGAAATTTTCTATGATTTACTATGAGAAAACTATAAATTTTGAAAACTATGTGTAAATTTACAAACAAAGAACATGATTTCAGCTATTTTCTATAATAACTCCAAAAAATAATTTGTACTCTAAATTTGCTGACTTTTTGGAATTTCCTATGAACCTCGACATTTATTTCCGTTTTTGTCCCGTCCGGAACGTCAACGATTTAATTTATATCTTTTGATCAGATATTTAGAGCCATTTAAATACTACTTGCACAAAGTAACTTCATAAAATTCAAAGTAAATTCATAAATTTTCCTTCGAGATATTAAAGTTTGAGCGTACGAATGTCCCGTCCCATATGCCCTTTCTTTTCAAAATTACGATCTAAAAAAAAATATTATTTTTAAGCGTTAACTTGGACTATGACCTTTATAACTATAGAAAATTATCTTCTATATCATAAGATAAACTCTAAAATAAAACATCCATAAAAAGTTTAAAAAAAAACAAAATTTTCGAGTTTAGATTATCTCGAAATATTATCATTTTTTGATTTATTATACTTACAATTAAAGGAAAATCTAGTTTACAGTTTTTTTACACAATAGTTGTGTAATAGCCTATAATTTATGTTTTATATTCTTCTGTCTGATAGAGGTCCAAAATGTTACTTAAGAAGAAATAAAAATTGAGTATTCAGCCCCCACAAATTTTATAGATTGAGAATAAAAGGATATATTTGGAACACAATTACAAAATATTGTTTTTAATTAAAAAATATATTCTAGAAGTTAATATCAATATGCATATAAATTATTATTATTTCAATGTTTCTAAAAACCAAATCTTTGTGAAAATATGTGTACATTTTAATGATAACATATTTTAATTTGGTATTAAGTTTGTATTAGAAATGAATGACAGAATTCATAAACCCGTTATGCCTTTTAAAATATATAGAAATGTTACATCACTAAAAAGTTCGACGGTAGCTTTGATGAACCTTGAAATATTTCTCAGCGAAACTACGAAAATTATGTTTGTGTCGGTGTCGATGATGTTAAAAATTCCTATCTTGACGGTGACATGTACAGTGTTTTGCTGCAAGGCATCTCTGGAGAACGTATTAACCACTGAAAGGAATTTCCCTAAAATTGTAAGAACGACCACTTAAAAAAAATGCAAAATTTTCGAATATTTCGTTGGAATTTTTGTATCGAAAATGCTATAAAAATAAAATATATTATTTTGAAAATGTTATTAAACATGACGTGCAATTTGTACCTGGTTTCAGAGATATTAAATATAAAGGTTACTTAAATGTCAGAAATTATACAATTTCGTTAAATACATGAATAATGTAACGTATAGGGAAAAATAGATTTTACTCCTTTTCTAACATCTTTCGCTGCAACAAGTATTTATTTTTAATATTATAAAAACACATAGACTTGATAAACTTCTATTCAACATCTCATAGTCAACACAATGTATGCAAACAAATTCGCACGCACACAGTACTTGATAAATATTTGCACTCTGGGTTTCTATGGCTCCTTTGTAATGTGACTTAGAGGACTTTTTGATTTCTTTGACGAAAACTTTTTGTTTGACTGCATGTAGTTCTTCCAAGTTACATTGATGCAAGAAAAGCCGCTTTGTATGAGTGAGAGGCGGGTAACATTGCCTTAGAGTGGCCAGAAATTATTGAATAAAGGCAGCTTACGTCAATGTACCCAGTTCCTTCAATTTACCTAATAATGTACCTTATAATTCAACATCAGAAAAGTTCAACTTTTAGCCCAAAAAATAAGAAAAATAAAATTTTAGACACGTTCTTGTCAAATGCTAACGAATCGTTGTTCAATTGTTTATTGAAATTTACTGATTTTTTTTATACCCTACACTAAGAGTGAAAGGGTATATTCAGTTTGGTAGGCCGTTTGTAACACCCAGAAGGAAGCATCTCCGGTATGGAAAAGTATATATATTCTTGATCAGCATGACCTCCTGAGTCGATTTAGCGATGTCCGTCTGTCCGTCTGTCTGTCTGTCCGTCTGTCTGTCCGTCTGTCTGTCTGTCTGTTGAAATCCCTAAGACTTTTAAAATTGAAGAGCTAGAAAAATGAAACTTATAACTTAGATTACTAATATACCTACGCTGTATGTGCGAAAAAATTGGCGAGATCGGTCCATTGTGACCTATGATCCGACCACTTATGTTCAAATACCTCATATAAAATGTACATATAAAGATCAATTTTTATGTATACGTGCTTAGGTAAACTTTTTTGGACAAATATATATTGACATCATGCTCAAATACATGATAATAATGTTTTCCGGCGAAAAGACTTGTGGTTCACAAAAAAAAAAATCGAAATTCGGTACACCTACCCATTTGTAAATATGGGTATCAAATGAATGGAAATTCTTCAGCGATTGAATGTTTGTAGTTATTTTCAGGATTCGTATACCTTGGTGATCTATATATCACTTTGAGTGGTAACCACACATATGTGTAGGGTATTTATAGTCGGCTTAGACCGACTATAATTTTGATAATCCTTACTATCATAATTACACCTACTTTAAAATTTCCCATGTGATCTTACCTTCCCAACTGGTTATTAATACACATTATAAAGTTCGAATATTTTAATCTGATTTAAAAAATTAAGTACTAAGAAATAAATGTTCCAAACATTTGAGGAGTTAAGGAGTAGAATATATAATGAAATATATTTCTTTTGTTATAAGAATCTACCTTATTTATTTTCAAATCTGGTTACCTCACTGTTTTTTACACTTGAATTAAACGCATTGTAAATTGTGTTATTTTGCAAATATTTATAATATATTTGCTAGAATGGGTGAATATTAAAAAAAAAACTCCCTCTACATAACATGTAATATTAATTTGGCTCATGTACGTCGTTTGTACAACACAGTCTGAAAGGACGCACATATGGGCAGGGGCTTCAAAATCTTCTTTGGAGTTCCTGGATCGAATCCAACAGCGTGCAATATATTTAATAGGGGATGAAAATATTTCATCCTCTATTGGTTCTCTTGAGCACCGAAGGACCGTAGGGTGTGTAAGCCTGTTCTATAGGTATTACAATGGTAAGTGTTCGAGGGAAATACATGGCCTGATTCCACCAGGTCGTGTGTCCTCTCGTTCTACTCGGGCATCGAACCAAGCCCACCCCTTCGTAGTTCACTCGGCTCTCAATAGAACCACGCATTACCGAGAGAATTCGTTCTTCAGTCGCACGATACGTTTGTGGAACAATCTCCCTGCGTCTCTTTTTCCCGACATTTTTGATATTGGCAAGTTCAAAACAAACATTCACCGACACTACTCCATCTTTCCACCCTCCATTTAACCTATCATCCCATCTTACGATCAACACTGTGCATTGCATGAATAGGGGGCATCCCCTGAGCGTTGGTTAATTTGTAAAAAAAAAAAAAAAAAAAAACAAGGAGGCAACTTTAACCAAAGACGTACCAAACTAAACGACCGCATTGTGAAATGAAGCAATGACTATTGGCATCAATATTAGGGATGCCATGCATTTGTATTTATTTCAAAAAAAAAAATGTTATATATGAAGACTAGTGGAAGAATCGAACCAAATAGAACAAAGTTAGAGTAACACAAGAATTTGAACAACCAGCTTATTATGCTCATTTTGTTGCATATTGAATAATTAAAAAGTGAATATCAAATTTTATGTTTGACTTGACAATTAATTGGCACACCTGTAGAAGTTGTGAAAACTGGCTTCGGTAAAACATTCGTTAGGTTGAAAGAATTTTACAAAGCATATCAAAAAGTATAAATACTTATTTAATTTTTATTTTATGTTATATATTGTATTCAATTATTTTTATTTTCATATATTTCTATTCGACAAATATTTTATTTAATTTAACAAAATATTTAATTGATCCAATTTCTATTAAATGAAATTTTTAATTGATGTTACTAATTAATTTATTAATGATTTAAAAATTCCCAATAAAAAATATAATATATATAACAACTTTAATATTAATATGACAAAAAATGAATTAAAGTTTCTCCAATTAACATATTCTCATTATTACGAATATGGAATTCAATGCTACTAAAAGTTACATCGGCTGAGTTTCAATTAAAAATTAATTGGATTGATTAACATTTTAGTTATATTTACACACTTGTTTTCTGTGTGTTAGACCGTCTACAGACGGTATTTACTCTAACCCAATAATTTTTTAAATTCAAAATTTTTCGCAATCAAAGTAAAAAAGTCGTTGTTTGTATTGAACATATGCATCAAATGGTGAACATATGCATCATATGGTGAAGGTTTGAACTAGAGATGGGCATGTCAGCGTAATTCACGTGAATCATGCGTGATTGTATCCTAATTTTACTCACGTGATTGTAAGTATGAGTAGAACAAAAAGGCCGTGAGTGAGTGTGCGTCGTTAGAAAAATTCTTTCATGAGCGTGAGTCAAAACTCACTCACATCTCCATCTCTAGTTTGAACGTTATAACTGGATTCGTTTGGCAGCTACGATCAGTCGAAGTGAAATTTTTTTGAAAACAGACTCAAAAATTGTATGTGATTTGACTATAAATTAAAATTGTTTTAAAAGTACTTTACAGCAGCTCAGTCGATTTCGGATTTTTTTTGGATAGTTTATTTTTTGTGATATGAGAAACAAAAATTTGTGAACTTTATAGTGTTTAGTGGAGATCTTCTGTAGATGATCTAGGGGATATACTCCGAACACGTAATTATAATTTTGTTTTATTTTATCTATCATTTGTCCTTTATTTAGTTAAAAGTGTTTATTTTGAACAAATGTGTTTTTATGATTTTTATGAATCTAAACGAATACCAAAAGGTCACAACGACCGGTTGGTCCTCTAATATCTGAACTTTTTCCAAGACTAGCGGTACTAATATTGGCAAAAAAACAATTGATCTAGTAGAGAGTAAGATGAAATGAATCATTTTTCTGAATGGGGATCAAAAACGTACACATAAAATAATAATCGACGTAAATGCAGCAAACAAAATTAATTGTACACCATTCATTGTTCTAGCAATGACATTTTTGCCATTTTTATGTATTGAGCAAACAAATTCGCTAAAAATGTTATTTGGAGTCCAAATATATACAAATAAACGAGTTTGCTTAATTAGCCATATATTTAATTGGTATGGTCGGCGTTTTAAAAGTATTATTGCATTTTCACAGCATACTTAAAATTCTTTTTTAGTTTATTAAAAAAGAATATTATAATTTATAAATTCTTGTAAAAGTATTAACAAATATACTTTTCTGATGATAAAGCATAATTAAATATGCAACTATTGCCATAATCATCATTTTCAACGACACCAATAGAGTAAGATCAAACTCTATAAGTGTTTTCTTTGACATGAACCAAATGTGAACTGATATGCGCCAACTACACGGAGGGAAATAAAATTCTAAAACTCGAGAAGAATTCGGTTAGAAAGAAAAATAGTTGAATTTGCCTAATATCCATAAAATACTAATAAAATTCAAGAATTTGTTATCTGAATATTAAAAAAGCAAATTACTTAGTTGTTAAATAAGTAAACAAACTTTATTCTACTGGATTTTCAGAAGTTAACAATCAATTTTACTTTATCTTTAATATTAGCTTGTATGCTTTGTTTTGTGAGGTCGCCATCTGTTTGTTAGTCTGCTGTCTGTCTGTTGAAAGTAACTAAGTCAAATATTTCTAGATATTCAGCCATTAAGTTCTTAGGTATCAAAAAAGTAACTAAGTACAATTTGTCTGGATTGCAAATTTTTTTCTTCTTAGGTATCAAAAAACGGCATGATATACAATGTTTGCATGTGTGTGTTTTCACGAATACAACAAAAAAGCACAGCAGCACAACAGTATGAATGTTAAAGATATAAAAATAGAAAAAACGAATTTTCCTACGAATGTTTCAGTTCGTAAAGATAAATGTTGGTCCAATTTTGCATAAATACCAAGTTGATTTCATTCCATTGTTATCTAAATACACTATACAATGCTTATGGGTAATGTGCGGAGGGTTTATACATAACCAACAGAGGAGGCAACAGAAGAGGAGAAAGTGTATAAGGTAAGTAAACGGTTTCAGAATAATATACAGAGATTAAATTAAATAATAATAATAATAATAATAATAATAAAAATAAAATAAAATAAACAATTCAATTACATTAAGTATTCAAAGAAGTCATTTAATATACAAAAATTCATATAGGTAATAAAGTTCTAAATAAACAAACTCGTCTATATTTTTTTCTTATTTTATGTTAGCTTCGAAATAATTGCTTTTAGTTATTTTCAACATATCGACAGACAGACACACGAACAAACAGATGGGACTGACAGACGGACAAAGTAAAACAAAACATAATAGCGACAAAGCAAGATCGAAAAACAACAACTATACGAATACGTGTTTATTAAATTTTGGGACGAAAACAACAACAACATTTTTGATACCTAAGAAATTAATAACTGAATCCAAGAATAATTCTACTTAGTTACTTTTTGATAACCAAGAAATTAATAACTGAATACAATAATAATTCTACTTAGTTACTTTTTTGACAACTAAGAAAATCCATTTCTTGAAATTAAGAATTTTTCGATTTAGCTGTATATCACTCCGTATACTTCTTGATTCCTTCTGGATTTTAGAACTTTTTTCCCTCCGTGTAAAAATTCGCGGTAAGCGAATACACATAGCTGTTGCCCACATAATCCTGTAAATTTAATATTCGACATTCTAAGCTCTACATTATTTTTTTTTAACGTTCAATACAAAACATACTAAAAGAAATGTTGGCCAAAATTTTAATTGTAAATAATTTAAAAAAAACTGTTAAAATTTATTTTCTGACACTTTATCAATTCTGTTATTTACTATTGTACAATTATAAATAAATTTTACATATTTTTATAATTATCTTGATTAACTTTTAAATCGTCCCGTCCGTGTGATACAATTTTATTATTTCATATTTATCTTGAAAAAGTGAATGTACAGAATTAAAGTAGCAATAGTGGAATAGTATTACAACAAATTTGAAGCTCTGGCAACCCTTGACCTGCCACCCTATGAGGCTGCCGTAAATATAGAAAATAAACAATTCAGTCCTTTTAGAAACTGCTTCCTGATGGAAGAGATGAATCTTCTGCCTGCCGGCTGGCCGGCCAGATGCCTGTTGACATTCAATGTTTGCAAAAGGATATTGTCTACTGATAGATAACCGATAACTCTTGCTAAAAATACACAAATTATAATTGTCTTAAATTTGGAAATGCAACTACAAGAAAATCAATAATATCCTCGTGATTTATATGGATCAGTCAGCCTTGGCTATTTTGTCCTAATTTCAGCCACTGTCTAAATCCTCTTTGATGAATGGAATTGGCTGAAAATGGCTGCTTTGCACCACACGTTCTTAATACACGCGAGTAGAAAATACTCCATGGAACGTAGCCCATGATGCCGCCGCCTCTTTCATCCTAAGGGCCGCTTATCAATAAAGCGAACGAAGAACACTGACTGTGCGCATTGATAAATCTTTGGTAATTAAGTTCAATCTACTAATAAATCGGTTTAACCTTCAGCTGTGCTCAAAACTAATGCAACAACAACATAAATAGCGACCGCATCTTAAATAGCAATTTTGAGTTTCAATGCGTCCTTGAATGCAACTCTCAGGTCTTGCCGGTTCAAGACCCCCCATCTCCATCTCATATGCCTAATAACAGTACACAGATGAAAATAAATACAGAATATTTTTAGTCATTAGTCTATGTACACAGAAAAAACAAATCGACGCAAATATAGAAATCAAAATTAAATACAACTCATTAGATAAAAATGGTATTTGCATCAAAAATAAACCAATAAACTGATTTGCTTAAGTAGCAAATTATTTCATTCGTAGAAGTTTTAAGAATATTTTTATTATTTTTTTATTAAAAATAAAATGTCATAAATTCTTGTGAAAGTGCATAACAAATATACTTTTCTGATGATGATGGTAGAAGGACAACTAACTATTCAAACATTGCCATCATTTTTAACGACACCAATAGAGTTAATGAAGCTCTGTTTCTTTTAACTGCTGTGTTTTCAAAAATCGTTAATGTTTGATTCTGTTATTTGTATGTTTTTCATTTTTCACTTATTACAAAATATTTTTTCTGTGTAGTAGTTGTAGTCGAAAATAGCTTAATTTATTACCTCGGAAATTCTTCGATGCTGAAGCCAATTAAGTTGGGATTAAAGTAGCCTACAAATTACCAAATATTCGTTTGTCCGCCCACCGGATCACAGTGGTCCTGAATTAGGTTATAGTAGGCCAAAAGTCTAACTTTGAGTAAAGTTAGCTTCAGGATAAAAATAATAAATCCTTGAAAAAATAATGTTCTATTCCTCCCAAAATTCTGAAAAATTCCTAAAATATCTTTTTTTTATGAAAAAAAAAATCTGAAAAAACGAATTTAACCTCTTACACGGTAAAACCACTCCACTGTGCTGGTATTGTTGTCGCGCGCGTTTACCACCCAATGTGTGAGACCACACATGAGCTCAAGTTCATATTCGTGTGATTTATACGAATGCCTCGGTTTAGTTACATATCCATTCTCAAGATGGATGTCGATGGAAACCGCTCATATTTTAAGACATTTATTAATTAAATAATATTTGAAAATGCCGTTGAATGGTTGGAAATATTTGAAATTACAGTTGAAGAATTAGACTTTGAAGAATGAGAAAGGAACTACACACCGACAAACTATTTAAAGTACCTACTTTTTTATTGATTCCACTAGTCAGCAAAAGGGGAAAAAATGTTGGACATGGACATCCCATACATCGATTCCTTATAATTTGCTTATTTCGACAGCATACTCAGTTTATTTTTTTGATTATCGTTTTTAAGAAAACTTCATTCGACATTTTAGTCTCTTTTCAGCCGCTTTTTAGAATTACAAAAATACTTTCCCTTATAAAATTGTTTTCCAAAAAAAAAATTGTAAACGCAATTTTTCTTTCAATTTTCAAGATTAATTACAATATACCAATAAGTACTATTATTCCAATAGATCTTTAAGATATTTGAATATAAACTCGAAAAATATTATTATTTAGACTTTTTGAATGATTTTTTAGCATTTTGGATCTAATAATAATTATAAAAAAAATATAGTTCAAGAAATTTTAATTTTTTTACAGTTCTCATTTTTAAAATATGCCGTATCAACAGAGTATTCGTCAACTGTTTAAATTTAGATCAAACTATCTTAAAAATGAATTGGAATATTAGCATTCATAAGTATATTAAAATTATTCTTTACAATTAAAAGAAAACATGCGTAAATCTATTTTTCCACAATACTAATTATACCCTACACTAAGAGTGAAAGGGTATATTCAGTTTGGTACGCCGTTTGTAACACCCAGAAGGAAGCATCTCCGGTATGGAAAAGTATATATATTCTTGATCAGCATGACCTCCTGAGTCGATTTAGCGATGTCCGTCTGTCCGTCTGTCTGTCCGTCTGTCTGTCCGTCTGTCTGTCCGTCTGTCCGTCTGTCTGTCTGTCCGTCTGTATGTCCGTCTGTCTGTCCGTCTGTCTGTCCGTCTGTCTGTCTGCCTGTTGAAATCCCTACTACTTTTAAAATTGAAGAGCTAGATACTTTGATTACTAATATACCTACGCTGTATGTGCGAAAAAATTGGCGAGATCGGTTCATTGTGACCTATGATCCGACCACTTATGTTCAAATACCTCATATAAAATGTACATATAAAGATCAATTTTTATGTATACGTGCTTAGGTAAACTTTTTTGGTCAAATATATATTGATATCATGCTCAAATACATGATAATAATGTTTTCCGGCGAAAAGACTTGTGGTTCACAAAAAAAAAACGAAATTCGGTATACCTACCCATTTGTAAATATGGGTATCAAATGAATGGAAATTCTTCAGCGATTGAATGTTTGTAGTTATTTTCAGGATTCTTATACCCTGGTGACCTATATATCACATTGAATGGTAACCACACATATGTGTAGGGTATTTATAGTCGGCTTAGACAGACTATAATTTTGATAATCCTAACTATCATAATTACACCTACTTTAAAATTTCCCATGTGATCTAACCTTCCCAACTGGTTTTTTTTTATTCTAAGTATTTTTTCAAAAACATTACGTAATAAAATCAGCTCTTGCGAATTATATAGAATTGATGTATAAAAGACGTCCTTGGCAAAATTCGTGTTGGATAGTGTTAGAAAAGTAGCATGATGTACATTTTATCAAATTAATAAAATCATAAAAATATAATTATATAATAATTAAAATTTATTTCATTTATTGAGATCCATATTATGAATGTTTCTTCATCACAAGGTATGGAGAAAAATATTCATCAACATCTGCTCAAATGGTTTTGAAGTTTCCTCTGCAATTATGCACTACTGCACTCAACAGTTTTGAATTCATTTCGCAAATGACAGTCGACAATATTATGGTGAAGTCTTTCTGAGCAGCTTCACTTCACTGCAGTAGTTGATTCATTGGTGTCAAGTACTGTCAAACCATCAAGCCATTTAAAACATTCAACCAAACGACAATACTGTCGCTGAACATGCAATGAATACAGTGGGTGCAGCGAGTGAGCCCAACTAGTAACGAGTGAGAAGATGAACATTGAAAACAACAACAAATCTGCCGCTCGGCAATCGACGGCATAAAATGTTAATATTGGTATTTAGGTGTTAATAAAAATAAAACAAACATCAATTTTTCAAAAATTGTAAACAAAAAAATTTGTACAACAAAAACCTTTCAGTATTTGAATTTTCAATGCACATCAACATAAACCTCTTTACTGCAATTTTGTTTTGCTTGTGTTTTGCTTTGACAGTACTTGGTGCTTTGTTGTTGTGAGCAAAACATTCATTTGATTTTCAAGCATAGAGTTGACGACAGTAAATGTTTTGAAACAAAGTGAATGTCTTGAAGTGGGTTTCAAATGCACTTGTGCAGTTGTCTAATCAACATGAAGAAGAGATATGTGTTTAGTGGAATGGTTCTTTTAAATTTGAACTTATTCTCATCGCATGATAACCAATGAATTCATAATAAAAAATACGTTTTGCCGGTCAATGTGTCGACAGACATCTCATAAATCAAGCAAATCGATCGAACTCAGCAGGAATCACCATCGGCGAGGCATGACAGGTCATAGAACAAAATCGAATTTATTCGGTTGACAATTTGATTTAATGCCTCGGGACGCACAATATAGATTGGCCGGCGCTTTGAAGAGTCAATGTGTCCATGTCGGGCAAAGACACATATGAAAGATGAGAGAGACTAAATTCGCTGCCCTCGCCCACATCATTCAACGCATAAATTACAAGAGTTATCAACACTCAACAATGAAAAATCATTTGCTTGAATGAGCATTCATTAAGTGATAGGATTTTGTCTGGCATTGACTACTGACGTGGTATTAAAACCCCTCTGAGTTTGGTCGCACCTTGATCCTACTACGCCTCCAACCTTGTTAGTCACCGTCCAGAGGAGCGCGCGCTCTCTAAATCAATTTGCGGCAATGTTGGTGGCAATCATTTTGCTGCCACCCGGTGGCTCGACCACAAAAGGAATCGTTTGCAAGTTTTTCTTGCCGCACTTCCACAGCGGAAATTCAATTTTCTGCCAATGAAAAACATTTTACACAAACCTACCGACAGTAGACACAGTATCAATTTAATCCACTCGTATAATAACCCAATCCACGACTCTTGTTGCAAAGTTTGTTTATGTTGCTGATGTTGGGACCCGCACAATAGCGTTCGCGGCAGCCACAACACCCACCTCCGCTGCCAAGTTTGTGCTGCTGCAAAATACGGTCTGTGGAAGGCGCAGGATTATCTAAAATGAAAATAACAAAACTATCGGTGGTGTATCACAGTTGTGTTTAGATTTCGGGGAATCACTTTGAATTTGATTTAATGTACAAATTGTTACTGGGAAAATTAAAATTCGTAAAATATCAATGGGTAGTACTATGGGTATATTACCAGTAATTTATGAAAAATAACATATTTTTTTAAATACAGCACTTAACACTATTTTTAGTACGGACATTCGTACACCAATTGTATATAATTCGTGAATGCTGATTTTAATCACATATTCAGTTTTTCCCTAGTACATTACGATATTTAGGTCATATTTATCCACATCTTACAATACCAAAAATACAGTATCTACTGTTGGAAACTAGTTTTCTAAACTTTTAATACACAATTTTAATTGTCAAGACTAATTGAAGGGTCGATTTTTTCACTTTGCTGAAAAATCAATATATAATGTTTAAAGAAGTAAATTTTTATTAACAAAAAATGCCATCGTATAAAAAACGTATATACCTTGTGGAAAAAGGTGCCAATTGCTCTAAAATTACCTATGGTGAAAAAAAGATTTGCCATTGTTTTAATAGAGGTATGTAGGAAGAAGACAATTGGAACCGTCTAAGGACAGGATCTTGAAGACCAGTTCTGTGATAGGTCTAAAAGCCTGCATGAGGAGACGGGTTATGTCTCTGATAACCATGTCACTAGTGAAGCGAAAAGGCACTAGGTGACGCAATAGTTACGGAATTATTTACACGCTTCAACTGATGCGTCTATAATTCGTAGTCTGTTTTTCTAAAAATAATTGATTTAAATACAGTTTGTCTTCCAAGTAATTATAATGAACGAGAAGGTAAAATAAAATATAATGTAAATATAAAGAAAAATGAAATGAAATAAATAAATAAAATTTAAAATATATAAAAATATAAGAAAAAAGTTTAAAAAAAATATTTTTTTACTGAATTAGAGTTATCAGCAGGGCTAACAATTATATGGATGAAAAACTAGGAAAATATGTATGGATTATGGACTAAAAAACGAGACAAAAATTGATCAAAAAACTTAAAATATGGATCAACAAATTTTAAAATATGGATCAAAAACTTAAAATCTATATATATAAAACTCTTGGTCCGTCTGTCAGTCTGTCGGTCTGTCTGTCTGTCTGTCTGTCTGTCTGTCTGTCTGTCTGTCTGTCTGTCTATCTGTCTGTTTGTTCCAGCATCACGTCTAAACCGCTGAACCGATTTTGAAATTTTGCACCAGGATACATGGAGTCCGGAGGGTGTCATAGGCTATATATGGGCGGGATTGGACAAAGGGGCGTGGCACCTACCATACAACCTAAACTTTCAAAACGACATAACTCGGCACATACACAAGCAAAGAAGATGAAACAAAAAACTCAAATAAAAAAAAAAATACGAAAGCAAAAACACAGAAACAAAACCAAAAATCAAATACTAAATTAAAAGTAAAAGCACAAAACTTAAGCAATAACTCAAAAACAACAGAAAAATAAAAAAGGATAGAAAACAAAATCAACCACAATAAAATTCACCACACTTAAGTTCACCACACTAAAACTCACCACACTCAAATTCACCACACTCAAATTCACCACACTCAAATTCACCACACTAAAACTCAACACAATAAAATTCACCACACTCAAATTCACCACATTTAAACTCACCACACTAAAACTCACTACATTGAAACTCACCACACCAAAGTTCACCACACTTAAATTCACCACACTTAAATTCACCACACTAAAATTCACCACACTCAAATTCAACACACTAAATCACACCACAATAAAATTCACTACACTTAAACTCACCACACTAACATTTACCACACTAAATTTACCATACTAAAACACACCACACCAACATTTACGACACCTAAACTCATCATACCGAAACTACTGGGAAAAACTCTACGGGGAAGCACAGTATATGAGAAAAGCTGTTTTAGCGGAGAATTATTTTTGTTTTGTTTACTATATTAATAAAATTCCTTCATATCTTTGCATTCACAAAATCTTTGCACGAGTCGTGCATGGGTCCAGCTAGTATGAATATAAATTTTGTTTTATTTTAATTTTCTACGTCCTCGTGAAATTTTTCATTGAAAAAAATAAATTTTACTGAAAATATTTTTCAAACTAAATTATTTTTCTAATGCCCTGTTTACATTTGTATCTTTTGTGGAAAATGTAATTTAGCTAGGATTATATTTTTTTAAAAATTCATGTAAAAAAATATTTTTTTTGGAAAAATGCAATTGTATCGCCTATACAGTGTTTCTCAATTTAAATCGGGAATAAAGTTATATTTCAACCTGATGTTGATTGAATCGTATTTTTCGTATGTAAACAAATGTCTTATACTGAACCTATATGTGTTTGAGTTGATTACAAAAAAACAAATGCACGCTATAATCCTTCAAAACTCTTTTGGGAATGACCTTTCTATATCAAACAAGTCACTGTGACCTTGCTTTTGCTTTACACCCAACCAAATTTGCTGCGAATCACAATCTTCTGTCTCCTGTAGTGATATCCAGTCATAGTTTCCTGCAGTAAGGTTTTTTGATTTTATCAATTCCACTCCAAATATACTAGAAATGTTAAAATTTTAGTGGAAATTTGTCGAAATTGAGACATGTGAGTCAGTTTTTATCAAAAATATGGATTTATATGGATTTATTTTAATATATGGAATTTTACCTAAAAATTCTTATAATATGTACTTAAATATTGAATATGTAAATCGATATAATTATTAGCAATTTTTTATTTTAAACATGTAAAATGGATCTTCTTGCTTTGGTACCAGTTCTGTATCCGGTTAGGGACGCTTTCTGTGACCGGTACCATTGATACCGGTCACAGAACAGTATTTTGAAGATCAGTTTGTGATAGGTCTAAAGGTCTGCATGATTAATTAACCACTGCCTAGAACAACGCCATGTTAATGTTGCCGGTTGGTTTCATGTAAAAGAGGCAGACCTGGTTTGTAGACTTCTGTACTTGACTCTTTTTTGACCAAAAAATATAAACAAATATATAAATATAAAATTTTATTGTATGAAAATGTTGACAGTATAATTTTGAATAAGCACAGTGTTTTTTTTAAGTTTTTAATTCTGATATATTTCGTATGTCGCGTTTCTCAGTGCATATACTTCGGGGAAGACTGATTTTAGTACCAGCGAAGAATATTTTAAAAATTTATCATATATCATCAAAAACTTAATTTCGAAAAAATGTGGAATTTATACATAACACGTCGGTGATGATTTGGACTGCTTACTCAGTTTTGTGCTTCGAACAACGATTTAAAAGAAATGCAATCGAAATTTTAGACTCCTTCATCATTTTAGATTCTTTTCATTATTAAAAAAAATCAAGTATTTTTCACTAGTTTTTCAAAAAAATATAAATGCAGACTTATATTTTATTTCCAAAACTATTTTCAATACTGGTACCAATAAATGGGCGAAATGTCCGTAGGTTAGGCTGGTCCGTAGGCTGTTTTTTTACATTAGATACCTTAAAGTTTAAATGGTGGATCTCAAGTAACAATCCATTCTAACTTTTGGCAAAACGTTTAAGTTAAAAGAACTATAGCTTTCATCTCATCCAGATGAAGTCCAAGTTTTTTCTTCTTTTTTTGCCTAATTTTCATTAAAAAGTCATGTTAAATGCATTCAAAATTTTGCCTTTAAATAATGTAAACTCATTATCTGTCATATGTTGATGCCGAAAAGCATATTTAGGATTCCTTTTTTGTACTTTTTGCTAGGTTTTTAACCATTTTTGTGGTGGCTCAACTTAAGAATCCACCTTTTTTTTTTGTTAATTTTTCTGTACTTCAGGCTAATTTTTTTATATGTTTGTGTAAGTATATGTTTCGTTGATAAAAGAAGTCATTAAACAGACTTTAAAATGGTTTATATAAATTCACAAACTTGTTTGCACATAAAATGTTATTAACAAAATACAAAACTATGTCCAACCTACGAACCATTCCCCTGCTAATACTTCGATATGTTTTTAAGATATTGGGATATAAACTTTATACCCTACCCTAAAAGAGCTATTTTTTAGTAACACCCCGAAGGAGGCATATCAGGTATGTAAATACATTTTATACAGGGTGTTTGGTTCATCGATAACAATAATTCAAGGGGTCATTCTCTGACTCCAAAAATAAGAAAATATTAAAAAAAAGTCTAATTTTGTACCCATTTTAAGATACAGGGTGTTTAAGAAGTGCATATTGCTGTAATAGCCTAGCCAAGATAATTGGTTATCCAGTGTAATCGGTTGATAAATATCTGTATTAGTGTGCAAAATTAGACATTTTCTTATTTAACATTTTCTTATTTTTATAATTCATAGAATGACCCCACGAATTATTGACATCGATGACCCAAACACCATGTATATTAAATACCATATATAATACACTTATATTTAATATTAAAATTATTAATAAATAAGTTGATTTCAGAGAACATTCTGATATAAAATTGTAACACAAGTATCTGAAAACGTACAATGCCTCATTTTAAACAACTCTGCAATTGGGAAAATTGTATTTTTTTCTTTTACTTTTCTCCGACTCTTAGGGGCAAAATTTATTTGTTGTTTGTTAAATGTTTTGCAGAAGAAATAAAATAAACCGAGTAAATTAGATATCATGGATTTTCGTACGTGCAACGCAAAAGGCAAAAAGAAGCCAGTTACTGCTCACAAAATTATGGATATTTGTGAAAATTTATTTGGTTATGTGTGGAAATAGCTCAAGTGTTGATGGCCCGAAGATGGGGTCACAACAGAACATCCTCGTGTGTGAAGCTACCGAAGCGCTTCAGCAACAACAATGACAAAATTCTATTGCTGGGTGGTAGTAAACAGGACCCGGTCTGGTCTGAGTAACTCTGCGGCTTCCGAATTGGCAGCGGCAAAAACACACATTGAAGGAGGAAAAACTTTTAATTCGTTTAAAGGAACTGCTATGGGCGTGAAATACGCCATAATGAAGCCAATTCTTTAGTCTGGAGTGCGGCAGGCGACCACGGGGACGAAGTTGCGTATGTGTGAAAAAAAATATGCGGAAAGTTGTTTTCCTATATTTATATTTGCCACTGGCAAATTGTAAGAAAGTAGCAAAATAAGTGTTATAAAAGTTCATAGATGCGAATTAGATTAATATTTATTAAAGTCAGCTAACATAGCAATGGAGCTGATATGAAAAGCCATAAACCGTTGGCATTTCTATGAATATAAGTTAGATGAAATTTTGTATAGACCTCTTTGATCATAATAAAATTTGCTATTAGTGACATTTAGTGAAAATAAACGATAAAAAGAGGAAACAAGCAAAGAACACAGAAAAGAGTTATTTGTTGTGGGAACCAACAAAATTGCACTGTCGATTATAGTAACCTCAAACTTTTTTCTCCCAAAAATTATCCGTGGGACTATTTATTTAGAATTGAGCTAATTAAGTGAGCAAATCCAGAAAAAAGTATGGTATATAAATATTGTATCCTTTTTTGCAAACAAAAACTGTTTTTTAAATATATAGTTCAAACATAAATTTTTAATCAGTTTTATTTAATATCGTCAGATAATAAAAAATGTTTAGACAAAAATCGTGATAATTTCTATACGGAAGTTTTTCTTCAGTCCGGAATGTCCCGTCTGGAATTTTCTGTGATTTATTATGAAAATACTACAAATTTGAAAAAACAAAGACAAACAGCCTAACCAATAAACGAAATAAAGTCGACTCTAAAGAATGTTTCGGCTTTTTCGACAATTTTCTCATAAATTTTTTTGTCAAAAAGCTGATACTTACTTTAAAGTCGACTTTATTTCGTTTATTAGTTAGGCTGAAAGTGTAAATATAAAACAAAGCGCATTATCTCAACTAATATTTAAAATAATTCAAAAAATGTACACTATTCTACAAATTGGGGGTTCTTGGTTTAATCTGGAATGAAACCTATCATTTCTGGTTGATTTCGGTCTCCTGATTCTTGCTGCGTACTCAGAATTTTCCTATAGAACCAATCCACGAGCGGTTGGAACTCACCTTCTTCGATTCCAATGAAATTTGGACAACTGCTAAAGGGTATCGAGAAATGCATTGACCAATTTTTTTTCGACTACTGCTTCCAGAAATACACTGGTTTTATCTTACAAAAACTGGACCAAAAATCACTTTTGTATACACGTTGCAAAAAAAATTGCTCTCCTAATCATAATTTTGCAGGCATTAACATGTATGTTTGGAATTTTATGTAAACATAATATATAATTGCCTGATAAATCATTTGTAAAGAGGGTTGTATTGAGGCTTGAACAGTGTTGTAATGAGCTCTGATTTACATTATGATATCACGGAAACATTTTGATATTGCCCCTTAAAATGTTGTATGTTCTAATAGAAACATAATAATTACTACATCCAAAGAAAATAAATATTTGAACCGAAACATAAATATGTTTAAAATATGACATGATTTGAATGGCCTGAATATAAATATGTTTCCAGAGAAACATATTTAAATTCAGTAGTATGTTTGCATAAAAATATATCTAAATATTTTTGGAAAGGAATTCTGAAAATAAAATAAAAATAAAATATTGTTTTTTTTTTATTAATTTTTATTAAAAATCTTTAAACATGTATAGTGGCAATTAATAATATTTGAATTCATATACAAATTTTTAAATGCATAAATAAATAATTGAATTAAACCTGCAAGTACAAGTCTCAGTGATGCACATAGCGATGGCAAGGAATTAGCGGAGCCTGTTGTAAAAAACCATGCCGAATTCTGTTTGATAATAAAAGCACTGATTTTTCAGTAGTGGTTTTTTTGATAAAATATCCGTGTCGGCAATTTAATTAAATTATGTATTGCACTATTAAAGGATATTATTTGTTACTATTTGTACTTTTTGTACCACTATTTTTATATTTTTTAAATTTTCAAATGACATCGTATTACCGATACGAATATGTTTTCTAAACAAACATCAAAAGACACGTATGCAGAATAATGGCGGTCACCGAGTGTAAACTTTGTATACAAGAAGAATATTTCAAGAATACTTTTATTTATTTCATTTTTTTTGTTTCTTTTCAAACCTCTGTATGTTTAAAAGGACCAATACATACTTCAAACGATAACAAAAGAGACGTAGATAGAAAATTCTGCTCAATGAGTGCCAACTTCGTATACAAGAAGAATATTGGAAGAATACATTTATTTAAATCCAATTTCTTGTTTGTTTGTTTTTAAACATCAATATGTTCAAACTATGGCAAAAGATGGCGTAGGTAGAAAATGCGGCGCAACGTTGCCAACTTCGTCTGTCGATAACTAATCGAATGAAGACGAGCGTTGCCAACATACGTTATAATTAGATTTGAATAGTATTTTCTGTTTGTTTTGAAACATACAGTAAACTGCCAAGAAATAGTATATTCAAAGGCAATTACAATGTTATGTTTGTATTGTAACATATTTATGATAAGTTTGACAGATTCTGCTGGGGAATATATAACATGTTTACACATAGTAATATTTTATTACAATCTGAACAATAATTTAATTACCCTTCATTCGTAATACATGTATGGTGATTTCGTAATATTTTTTAATTACATTCAAACATATTGTTACGAAAATTCAGTCTACGGAAAATTGTTCTACGAGTTCGTATCGCTGGATTGTGTACAAAATAAAAACACTCTTATGATTGGTTTAAATTATAACAATTAACTTTATTAATTCACTTTAATAAACAACTTTACTAATAACAAATTCTAACAACTGCTGCATGTCCACAATTTAACTTGACAATTATCACACGAGATGCCCTCGACCACTTTACAATCACTACTGAAGTACAGTGCCTCAGATGCGCGGCCTTATATACTGCAGGCATCAGTTCGACACGTTTCGACAAGCTTCGACTTGTTTCGAGAACCTTCTACTCGTTTCGTGAATGACGCATGCTATTGGCATCTCAGTCGCACTCATGTGTTTTAACCTGCTGATATTCCATCTCTTTCTCGCATATTGCTCAGTACGCTGAATGATCTTCCGTCTCTTTCTAACACATTGCTTAGTGCGCTGAATTGTCTTGCGTCTCATTTATTATTGTTGAATGCTTGCACAGTGGGGCAAATTACCTCTTTTCGTAACAATATTCAAACAAATCTTTTCTATCCGTGTGGATGTTCATATTTCAATATCTCTTAAAGTTGAATTGCTAGAAACTCCATTGATAGCTCGTTTTAAAGCTAATAGTAACTTCTAAACTTAAACATGTAGCCCGTGGTCATTATCATTGGACTTTAAAATTGATGAAAATCTACTACTCTAATATACTCTTTTTAAAATTCTGAAAAAATCATATATTTTAGTTTGATTTAATATAAATTTTCACGCCAAATTTCAGATGGTATTTTGATGACATCATATTTTAAAAAATAGTTTTCTAAATGTTTACATATTTTTTGTATTGGAAAAAAAATATATATTTTTTCAACATTAAAATTTGCAATACTTTTTTAATATATTTGTATCTCTGATTTCTAAAATGGCGTCATTTTCATGAAGTTGTCTCTAGTTTTTGTGATATATACCATTTTTTGAAAAATGTAAAAACTATATACAAAAATCAATATCTCAAAAATTAGATTCAATATAATTAACTATTCATGAAATTTTACTGTAGAAGAAAATTTTTAAGGACATCAATTTTGAAGTGCAAGGATAATGACCACGGGCCACATGTTCAAGTTCAGAAGTTACAACTCAATTGCTCTGAAACCGTGTTGTATTTGCATTAAATCGAGCTATCAACGAATTGAAAAGAATATAAAAATAAAATTGGTCCATCATGCATCTAGAATCTTTATCAGTTGCCTAATTTCATTGAAATCGAAGCAGTACAATCTCAAATTTTCTTTTTTATGTCGATTTGATGTGGAATTGCCATATATGGAAATATGCACTATAGGGATAATATGCACTGCATAATAAGCTGGTATGTATTCGACTCAGCAGGCCTAATACGGTTAAAAATGGGTGAGAGCTTTTCATAGGTAATTTTTTACTCTCGTAGGATTGCCATTTACTTCCGAGAAGTAGCGCAGTAAAATGTTTCTATGAAAATATGTTGTTAGCCCAAGTCAAGGCTTAAACCGGGGACCTTTCGGCTCGCAGTCCAACGCACTAACCACTGAGCTAATGCGGCTACTTATCTATTAATAAATGAAAATATATTTTTTTTTGTTGTCAGTTTGATTTTATATTTTGATAGGAGAAAAATAAAAAATTGCCCTATCGTTTTATTTAAGGATTTTTGCGGAACAAAAGAGGAACAAAAGATAAGTACATTGATTTTGAGTTATCGAACAAAAACAGATAGACGGATATCACAAAATAAACCAAAACGGAAATTATTACAAACAAACCAAGAAACTTACAATAGTTTTACAAATATGTGCTCTTTAAATTCTGCGAAGAAAACAATGAACTAATTTCTTAAAACCAAGAGAATTTATTTTGTTTAATTTTAGTAGCCAATAATATAATTTCATCTGAGCTACCTCTCAGTAGACAAATGTTTAACATTGAAAATAAACTTTGTTCTATTTTTTATTAATAAATTGGTGCCAGAAACATGACAAAAAAAGCAATAAATTGTTTCTTTATTTATAACATCCTTGAGAATATTTTTATTTTTGTGTTAAAATATACAAATTTGTCACACTAAACATAAATTAGAACGTTTAATTACTTAGGAGTTGTTAGAGTGACCAAATGGTACAGTTTGTTGCTTAAATTTACATATGTCACACATACGAAAAACAAATTTGTTTAGCTTAGTTTTAATGCTTAAATCTCTATCTGAAACAAAATACTGTTTACTATTTAACTAGTTTTGGTTTAACATTACTCGGCAGGTATATTTTTTTATTGCATATTTCAATCTGATAACACCAAAATCCAACGCGTAATTTGTTTCTTAATGTACACAGCAAAAACGATGTACACAATTGCATTTATTTATAATTGTAAAAGCGGTACGCAATTACGGATGTACGTTATGTGTGATCTGAAACTTGGGAGTGATTTAATAATCGCAGTGGATGCTTAAATACAATCAAAAAGTAAGAAATATTGGTACACGAGTAACGTAAAAGTAGCGAATTCAATTATTAATTGAATTGAATATTTATTGATATTGATTTTATTAAATTTATTCAATAGTTAAGATCAATAACTTTCTTTTTCCTATTACGAAATTCTCAAAATCATTAAATGTACGTAATTCCCACACTTTATACATATTTTCCTCGCCAATTTTCCTTTTACCTGCATATTATTATATGGTCTATCTCGGGATTTCATTTTAAAGATCTTCGGTACTGATTTTTTTCCGGGATTTTAGACTTTATTAATTAAAAACTGATTTATATTTAAATTAAGCATATACAATTTAAGTATTTGGTGCAATAGGGGTGATATATCATAACTCACTTTTTGCACTATTCTTACAAAAGATCCCAGCAGTCCCTACTATCATCCTGTGAAATACCACTTTTGTACTTCATTTATTATATATATATACTATTTCTTAAATAAGTATTGTGAAATCGTATTGAATTTATGTACCTACTTTATTTTTCTGGGTGCAAATGAAGATTTGCTGTGTCTCACTTCCATGTTGGACCCTGCCCAAGCCATACACTTGATACACTTAATACACATAGACACAAAGGCACACTTCCACACGCACTTGTTTAAGCCGCATACACATAAATAAGTCCAAAAGAATCCACCTCCAGACGTCTGCGTCTGGCTGCAGTTTTAGTTGCAGCACCGGCACCGACACCAGCCAGCAGCAGTAGAACGCCGTCTTCGGGCTTTGGCTACAACTGCGACACAGCAGACTCACATTGAATTAAATTGTGTTAGTGTGGTAAATCAAGCCAAGGAGTACATGCGCCATTATGGGAAATTATTTATGGGTCCTTTGGGAGATTTCCGTTCGGGCTTTTCAGCTCCTTGAACGGCGACTGTTCGAGCAGCTAAATGCATTCTTAGCGTATATTTTATAACAAGTGCGACAGGATTCACATGCACGACAGAGCACTTGGGTCGCGTCGTCATTCGCCATGTGCCAAAGGACAACGGAAGCGTTTGAATGGAATGCTCTGCCGCCGATACTATTCACTCACTCACTTACTTACTAGGCTGCCGCATGTCCTGCGAATGTGTTATTGTTGCTGTGCACTTGAAACAGGACTTTCCCACGACCATATGTTATTGTGTGTATCTGCACTAAGGGTTCCAATCCCGTAACATTACCCAGGGGTTACCCCATTTTACGAATCTTGAAACTGAGACAATTCTTCTTCTTTATAATTTCTATAATTTACCCAAAAACTAATGTTTAAAAAAAAAAGATTCATTACGTCCAATTAAAGTTTTTCGATGATGTTAGTGCTATATGAAGTATATGTAAGCAAAAGGCCAGAACATAGGTTAAAACCAACTGATGACGCCCATTTTCAATACCAGATTGCGTTTACAATTAATAAATGTTCTAAATTTCATAAATCTATTCCTTCTAGGAGATGACGCGGATCAAGCAAATACATTCATATAAATACTTTTTTAATCCGATCACACCATTTTATCTGTTTTATAAACGGACGGTCATTTTGTATAAAATAGGGCTGTGTAATTACCAATTATTCAAAATATTGATTAATCAGACTGCTGATTATTTGATTAATCAAAAACCCTGATTACTCAGAACCCCAATAAATATGATTAATTAGAATTTTGATTAATGTAAAATTAAACAATTTTATTCAACAAAATTTTATCAACTTAAATAAAGTGAAAATATATCTTTAAAATAATTAAAAATAAAAGGAAGTGTTTTAAATGTGCAACAACCACATAGTAATGTATTTTTAAACATTTCGCGGCGCTGAATTTAATTAATCAGAAATTATGATTAATCAAAATGCTAATCAATTCATCACTATTTTGATTAATCCGAAGCGTGATTAATTGATTAATTAATCTTGTGAATAATCGAAAATCTTGATTAAACAATTAATCTGAAATTGATTTATCAAACAATTTTATTAATCGATTAATCGCAGAACACAGCGTAAAAAAATATTGTAGACTTTTAATATTTCCGGAGTATTATTCGAAACCGTTAAATGTCGAACAAGTTTAGGATATGGTAATTTTCATTAGTTGTTTCCTTTGGGATTCCGGGACTGAATCCTCTAATCCACACCAATACTAGTAGCACGCATTCATGTCATGAACGAAAGGAAGAGTCGAACGTATTTGTGTAGGTGGCAGGATTCTGCAAAGTGTGACGCGTTTGTGTCGCCCGCAGCCGCAATAATATTATTCAATCCACGCAAAGTGACCGTAAATTCAATTTGAGAATAATGCGGGTTTATTTTCACATACTCCGTGAAATGTGTGCGCGCCAATTTAAAACTTTTAAGTGTGAATACAAATTGATGGCTTTGCTGTTGCAGACCGCGCTACATTTGTTCGTTTGGTTGGTGGACTCTCGCACTAAAAGAGTTCAATACAAATATAAATTAAATACAGCGCATTGCGTACTAGGACATTCGGCGATATTAGTTATATTAAAGTAATTTCAATAAAGCATTTCTTTTTCTACGACTTTTTATTACTAGTACGTAGTATTATAACCTCTAGTTTTATTCTAAGCCGGAATTAAAAATATAATACTGTTATATTTTTTACATAATAATGATCTTATTCTGTATTGAAATTCATTTAAAATTCAATTGATATCTCAGATTAGAGTAAATTATACATTTTTCCTACTAGGGTTTATACACCGAAAAAAATACTATATTCAAAATAACTAAAAATGTCTTTAAAATCAATACATATGTGTTTGATTTACGCCCAAAAGCATATGTATTTATTTTTACTAAACTGAAGTAGTTGTTTTTATATGGAAAATTACTACATAATTTAACAGCTTTTCTATATAAAATTTCAATACATATGTATTAAAAAACCTACATTTTGAATTTATTTTTACGTCCAGAAATATGTAGAGAAATTACTACATATGTCTTTAATTTTACAATAATATGTAGTTATTTTACTTTGTTGTGATAATTTATTAAATAACATATTTAATTTTGAAATCCGGAAATTATACACGGATAGAAAAGATTTGTTGAATATGCTTGAATGTAATTATAACGTAATTCGAAATCACCATATAAATGTTTAATTACATTATAATTGAATTGTATTATTATTTTGTTCAGATTGAAATATTATTATACGATATTTAAACATAAATTGCTTTAATCGCGGATTTACATGAATTTATTATATTAATATTTCTGTAGAAATATATATTTTTCATCAGATATTAATATATTGTTACGATAAGAGCATTCAACAATAATAAATGAGACGCCAGACAATTCAGCGCACTATGCAATGTGTTAGAAAGCGACGGAAGATCATTCAGAGTACTGAACAATGTGCGAGAAAGAGATGGAAGATCGGCACATTAAAACACATGAGTGCAAATGAGATGCCAATAGCATGCGTCATTCATGAAACGAGTAGAAGGTTCTCGAAACAAGTCGAAGCTTGTCGAAACGTGTCGAACTGATGCATGCAGTATATAAGGGAGCCGCATCTGAGGTACAGCACTTCAGTAGTGATTGTAAAGTGGTCGAATGCATCTCGTGTGATAAATGTCAAGTTGAATTGTGGACATGCAGCAGTTGTTAGAATTTGTTATTAGTAAAGTTGTTTATTAAAGTGAATTAATAAAGTTAATTGTGATAATTTAAACCAAACATAAGAGTGTTTTTATTTTGTACACAATCCAGAGATACAAACTTGTAGAACAGTTTTCCGTAGACTGAATTTTCGTAACAATATGTATGTTTGATATTTCCGCTATTTAATGCACACAACTTCAAAAAAAGGTTCTTTGAATTATATGTATTTGGTTAGTCGTGAGTGTTACTGGGTGACAACGAATTTAAAAATAATAGCATTCTTTTGATTATATGTATGTATGGCATTACGATATCACAATTAAATAACAGCGATGCCTACTCTTAGCACTCAGTAACACTCACATTAATACTTTTCATATAGTTCAAAAGTTGTTTTTGGTGGAAGAATTTGTTTAAGCACCGCCAATTACTGATAATACCAGATAGTGGCTTTTTGTGAAATTTCCAATTCATCCGTAAAGTACTGAACTCAAAATATGAACAGTAGATGGAAATAAAATTATTAGGTATAAATAAAATATGTGTAATAAAAATAAAATAAAAGTTTAGGTTTATAATTATATAATATAAATAAAAAAAAAATGTAATTTAAAATTAGGGAAAAAACGAATATTGTGTAAAGAAGATATTAACACTAAATTTAATATTTTTACATTAAAATTATATGTAAACATAAATATGTTTACATGTAAATAAAATGTTTCTCACATTCAAACATATATATATATTTGCAAGAACGCCGAAAATTATTCATTCTAAACATAAATATGTTTGAACGAAAACAATGTTATTATAATAATGTTTGGCAATGAAATAATACTTTTGTTTGCATAAAGCTCCAAAGATATATGTAATGCCTGCAAAATTATGTTTGGGAGAGCCGTTTTTTTTGCAGCGTGTATGAATGAATATGGATATTATTTTTTTAATACAAAAAATAATATACAAGAATTATAAATCTGAAAACTATTTAGTTGTATAGTACAAATACAACTAAAGATTGTTACCCACAACCACAAAAAAAATCTACACATAAATAAATGAATAAATAAATAAATAAAAATACAAATAACACAAAAATTTCCTGATCATAAGATGGAAGTACCACTAAGTATCATCAGATCTGACGACGCAAAGGAATGGCAAGCACTTAAGTGTTTCTTTTCGGTTAAAACACATAAGAATAATATGGCGATGGTAAAACCATACCATGGTAAACCCATAAAGATGTCACATCAACTATTACTGCCTGAATACAGGCGGCGATCGAAAAATAGGAGAGCGAACACTGAAAACAACAAAAATTTACCGTCTCAATGCTAACGTCATGGCGCGCCACATCAGCAAACTACTCATCTGCAGCTGCGTGCTATATTGGTATACTGCAGAGTTGACAACTAAGTTTTAAAACCAAAAATATTCAGCGGTAAACTTAGGTGGCAGCTCTATAATCATCTCTCATTAAGACTGTTCGATCAGATGCTAGGGACAGTTTTGTTTTATTTATATACCTCTTTCGCAGTCATCCGTCGTGTGCAAAAAAAAACAACAACAAAAACCAGTTTCTGCAATATGAAACCAAAGAATTCGTTTATACCTGCACGAGGGACGACCTTTCGTAATTCGTTCGTCAGTGATCCCACACGAATTCAAATGAAAACAAAAAAAATAAAACATACATACATACAGTTTGTGCAATATGTATAGAAGGAATTTTCAATACATGGTGTAGTAAAAAATAAGACAAGTAAAGGAAAATGTGTTTAAAAGCCAACAAAATGTATTAGAAATATATTTTTTTCAAAACAAAGACATAAAATGTATATAACTAACTACAGTAATTTTTTCGGTGTACAGCTTTAACAAATTGGTGGCTTTTTGACAAGTCTTCCATATACATTCGAATATTATTTTAAATTGGAAATTATTTTTTATTATTGGTAACGCTAAACATTTGGTTTTAAAAATATAGACAAAACTTAGCTGTTTTTGAAAGTAAATTATGTTTTTATATTTAGAGACATTTAATAGGGCTGTTAATTTTAGGATTTTATATAATAAATTCAATTTTAACCAAATTTTTTATAAAAACAATTAACTTTAAGTGATACATATTTTTGTATACAGGGAATTCATAGTAAATTTATAGAATATAATTTATAGAAGAATTTATAATAATATGTTAATAATTTAATATTAAACTATAATACACAAAATAATTGCATAATACATTTTATATATTATTTGGTACACGTATTTCAAAAATAAAAACTACAGAAAACAAATACATACTACATATTCTGCAATATGTAGAAAACGAATTTCTTATACATTGTGTAGTAAAATCCAGACAAATTAATACAAATGTATTAAAAAACGATCAAAATGTAGTAGAACTGCATTTTTTCAAAACGAAGACATAAATGTAGTATGATTTACTACAGTAATTTTTTCGGTGTATATATACCCGATAGGATCTTGGTAATGAACTTATCACTTAATAATTTCAAATAATCGGATTCTAATGCGACCAATACCTTGTAATGAAGTTACTTCGTTAATGCGAAATTTATTTAAACTTTTATCTGAATGAATACCCTTTCATCCGATACCCAATTTTATAGTTCCAAAACTGGTCCACGGATGCGTTACAGTGAAATCAACTTTAAAATTTCAAACTTGAACGTTCATAACCTATAGCAACCAGGCTATTCGGTAATAAAAGTCGGTATACTGTGAAATAATATTCATTCTGCTATATGTTAAAATCAATTTCAGCATAAACGGGTTGGATGGGGTGAAAGATTCATTCAGCTATAACTTAAATTCAATTTCAGCTTACCTGCTTTTAACTGGAAGATTTTATGAACGTTCAAAATCGAAATTATTAGAAAAATATTCTTTTCTTATATATATATTTCATATCATCCAAAATAATAAATGTTTGACAATCCTTTTTTTATGAAATAATGATAATGGCGGCATCATCATAGATAATTAAAAGTCGACTTTAAAAATAAATTCGACTTTTATGACAAATTTTGTATAGAATAAATTGTCAAAAAGCTGATTTTAAATTTAAAGTTGACTTTAAATTGTCCATGATTATGCGCCAATATATCTAGTATAATTCGCAATATTTTTAAAACTGCCAGAGATATTAGAATCAAAGCGAAAAAAGAACAATTCACAAATTCACACATTCAAATTCAAAAATTTTTAGAGTTTCAAAATTTCAAATCCACAAAAAATATATTTTTTTTAATTATCTAATATTATCAATCATGCAAAATACTAATAAAATAAAATAAAACTTAAACAAAAACAAACATTTTCATTGTATATATACTAAAAATAATTTCTATACATTATACGAAATATTTATTCGTAATTTTTAATTTAAAATACACGTTTAATTCGTAGAATACACGAAACATTTGTAATTTCTATTTTTCCAAAATGTTTTTTACGAACGATTCGTATATATTACGAATCAATATTCGTTAAATCAAAACAACAACAAAATTACGAATATTTCTTTTAAATTACGAAACTTTTGTTATATTATTTTCTAAAACATTTTTTTACGAAAAATAACATGTTTTACGAATGAGCTTTACATTTTAGGAATATATTACTAAACTTTCGTAAATTTGGAGGCTACATTTTGAATTTTACGAAATATTCGTGTTTTTTACGAATAATTAGTAAAAAAAGAATTCCGTTGCGTCAAATAGCAACTTGCAGATGCATTTTATTTTAATTGGTATCGCGTTCGCAAGCAATTATTCATAAAATACAAAAATTTGTGTTGTGTTCTGTATATGGAAATATCTCAAATGGAATAATCTCAATTTAATTTGGAATTTTCCCAATATCAAAATCTCAATTTTATTTGTAATTTTCTTAATATCATATAGGCATTTTCTGAGGTCCCGATGGGACATTCGTACGCTTAAAACTTTAATATCTCGAAGGAAAGTTAATGAATTTAGTCCTGTACTTCTGTGTCCATCCGTCTGTCTTGCGGTCCGTATACACGATAACTTGAGAAACACTGCTTAGAATGCAATGAAATTTAAATGCTTTTTAGCCGAAAGTTAGTTCTGTCAATGGAAATAAGCCAAATTGCTCGACGGACACGCCCACCTCCCATACAAGTCACATATATATAACACTTTAGGAGCCAATAATTCGAAAATTATTCAAGATATACTTAAAAAATTTAAATTGTATTGTTAGAATTTACCTAGAAATATGTGTTCCAAAAATGGGCGTGATACACCCACATTTTATTTTTATACCCTACACGTATGAGGTACAGGGTATATTAACTTTGTGCATATATTGTAACACACCTTAGGAGGCGTGTCCGGTATGGAAAAGTATATATATTCTTGATCAGCATCACTACCCGAGTCCGTTTAGCCATGTCCGTCTGTCTGTCTGTCCGTCTTGCTGTCTTGCTGTCCGAATACAGAATAGCTTGATAAATACTGATCAGAATGCGATGAAATTTCGTCTCAATATATTTTAGCCAAAAGTAGGAAGTGAGTTTGAAAATAAGCCAAATCGGTCAACGGACACGCCCACCTCCCATACAAGTCACTTTCATATAACTCTTTAGGAACTAATAACTCGAAAAGTATTCAAGGTATAGTTATAAAATATAAAACGTATTGTTAGAATTCACCTAAAAATATGTGGTCAAAAAATGGGCGTGATCCGCCCACTTTTTTTTTCATTATTTCAAATAAAATATATGAAATATTGCCTTTCAAAATTTTACATATAGGCGTGGTCCGCCCAATTATATTTTTATTTTTTATTTTTTTAGTTTTTTATACTTTATATAAATTTTTTAATTTTGGGGATATAAGACGTAAATTTCTGATATATGAATAATATTCTGAGGGTTAATATCCCCACCAAAGGTGTAGGGTATTCCATAGTCGGGCCCGACCGACTATAAAAATTCGCCTCATGTGACCTAACTTTCCCAACTCGTTTTTTATATTTTTCCGCTTTTTCATAGTGGACATTTTATTCGTAAATTATTGAAAACAAATTTTTGAAATATTAGCCCTAAATCTCCACATATATTTTAAAAGTAGGCATGATCAGCCCACATTTATTTTTCAACATTTTTACATTCTGTTTTTACTTTTACTTTTATATACGTCGTAAATTTTACTTTTATATTAATTTTTTAAATTATATGAGATGTACATTTGTGATATGTGAATAATATTCTGAGGGTGATAGGGTTCGGCATAGTCGGTCCCGACCGACTATAAAAGTCCGTCCCATGTGACCGAACTTACCCATGGGACCTAACTTTCCCAACTCGTTTTCATTTATTTTTGTCAACTTTTCAAAAATTTCAGTTCAGTCGCTCAGAAGCATTCGTTGAAAGCGGGTGTGTAATAGATTTGTTTAACCCTTTTAAGCCTGCCGAATCAAATACACAACAGATGATTACGCAGTGCATATTTTCCCTATCATTTTACCCTATAATGCGGTTATCACATGCAAATAATTCTGTCTTACTACATTATTTTCATAAGACATTGTATATCGCTGTGTGTATTTCCCTCCATTTTAATGAAATATTTCAAATACAAACATTAAAAAATATTAAGAAAAAATTTCAGTAAGATAAAGTTTAAAACATTTTTTCAAAAAAAAATAACAATTAAGAGAGTTTAGAGTATTGTGATAAATTACTCTCTCGACACACTTTTTAGGTAACACAAATTGCTTTTATCTGGACACAGATTTTTTTTACCAATTATCGTAGGGCAATATTAGTTATTTTGTGATAAAGTTTACATCTGCAGCATGTCGATTTCGACCGATAAATTGCTATATAAAGTACCAAAAATGATTCTTTTTGCAACTTTGACTCGAATGTTTGCAAAATCTGAACGTGGTTGGCAAATTCTGAGTACGCATCATGAATCAGGAAACCGAAATCTACCAGAAATGTAAAGTTTCAGTTGGGTAGAATTCAACAATCCTCAATTTGTAGAACTGTGCAATCTATTACTATTATTATGATTACTAATATGACTTTGGCCATGATTAAACGCATACTACCGGAGGTATGTTCCACAAGATTGAAAAAGATCAGTCAAATTGTATACCTAGTTCTTTTTTAATGGTTAAGCTGTACAATTTTACCATTTTCTTTTAAATCACAATAAATGTCACATTTACCCGAAGTTAAGTCAAGATAGAAATGCAAACAATTCGCAATTGTTATGCAGATTCTTTAGATGTATTTGAGTGTGTTGTGTGTGTTTCAGTCACTTACTTGGCATGTACATCACTCTGGCAGACAACGGCACCCAATTCTAACCGCTTTAGACAACAAAAATGTCTAAAATACGCGGACCCATTCAGTGTGGCATCAACAAATTTCAACAGCGATTTAACATTTTTTTTTTGTAATTTTTACCTACACGTCAACGCAGCAGCTCCTCCTTCACCTTTTCAACCACTTGTCACACACATTGAAAATATTACCCGCACTCTGCTGAGCACGGCCAGTGAGCAAAAGCCCCACCAAAACGTTGGCAAATGTATGCCAAATGGTTTAAATACTTGTATAAAATTATCCTTGAAATTCTTTCATTTTTTGCCGCTTCGTGCAATAGAAATAACTTCAAAAACAACTACAAAAACACATAACAAAGAAGCATCGCAAAAACGTGCACACAAACGTACAACCCTACGGGAAAAATTATGTCCACAAAAACATTACACGGTAACCTAGGAGGTAGCGCTGCATCCAGCTTACCTTGGCGACGAAAGCAGCCCCCACCGAAAAATAATATCAACTGTCCTAGTTCTGTCACATTTATATGAAACTATTCGGTCACTTCAACAATATGTTCTATACAAAAAAAAAAATAATAAAAAAATAAACAAAAATATATCATTGAACATTAAATACATTATGTTATTATTTTAATTTTTTTAATACATATTGCAATCTTTTTAGCTTTAAAACTTTTTTTTTTTGAAAAAAATGATCACATTAAATTTACAACATATTATGGTAAAATCCTCATCAGGCTTATCTCTTTATCTTCATCCATGTCAATATACTACTATTGAAGCTCTTATCATAGACAATGCAGCGATAAAATGCATAATTAAAAAAAACTCAATAAATAAGGTGACCTGAAGCTTAACGTAACTTTCTTTATATGATTTATAACCGACTTAAACAGTCCAGAGGTATACGCGCTGGACTTGCATTCTAAAGGTCTCGAGTTCGAATTCCGGATTGGGCATGGACGCTCGTGAGTGCTGTGGATCTTAGTAGATATTAAAAAAAATGTGATTTATATTAAATCGAAGAATTCAGATTATAAGAGTGACTCATATTTCAGGAGTACTGAATAAGATTCTTATATCAATCTGTTTGTCTTTAGCATTAAGCAGCGGTTGAAAAGGACTTAAAAAACGCTTTTTCCCGCAGGGAAGCCACTCACACATAGTACTGACGGGCATAACATTACCGCAAACAGCATTCCAGCTCAGAAAATAATCCTTTTATAAAGAAATTCCAGCGAATCTGTGAACTTTACTGAGTCTACATTTATTTTTATACCTATATTTATCATCTCTACCGTTGCTGTAATCCTAAAATATATAACATTAAATAAATTTCAATATTTTTTAAATCATAGTAGTTATTTTATTAAATTTAATTATTGTTAATATAAAGTACGGAAGAATTTTAGGGAAATTGGAGAAAAAATAAACAATAAAATATTTCTGTCGAAAAAATGAGAAATGGTGCCGGTTCTGCATTCGAACCAATTAAGACTGCATTGTAAATGATATTGTTAACTAAAAATGGTCAGAAGTCTTAAATAAACAGTAAAAAATGTAATAATAATACAAGGTTTTTTACAAAAAAGGTTTTATTATTTATTATAACGGAAGTACATTTCATGAGAGTTTGAAGAAAATCTGAACTGTATGTGTACTGTTCAGAAATAATTACCCATATAAATTTGTTCATTTCAATTTAATTTATATACGTTTTATCATATATTTTTAACTTATCTATTAATATCAATTTTTGTACTACGAACATTTCGTTGGAAACCCGAACGAGAGCATTTTCGAACAATAATGAAAATGTCGATTAATAACGTAAAAGTGCTGTGCTAATTTTCTTTTTGTAAATCAAAAACCAAAGAATACATTTTTAAAACCTGACGGCAATATCTAACAAAAGAATAAAAACAAGTAAGGATGGTTAGGTCACATGGGAAATTTTGAAGTAGGGAAATTGTGATAGTTGATGTGATGAAGTTAGTATGAATTATAAAAGAGATAACGTATGCAGTTATCATTTAAAGTGGTATAGTGGTCACCAGGGCTTACGAATCCTGAAATTAAGTACAACCTTGCGATCGCCGAATTATTTCCTTTAATTATCTGCATGATTATCGATATATACAAAGGGATCGGGAACCACAAGTACACGGAGGGAAATAAAATTCTAAAACTCGAGAAGAATTCGGTTAAAAAGAAAAATAGTAGAATTTGACTAATATCAATAAAATAGTACTAAAATTCAAGAATTTGTCATCTGGATATCAACAAAGCAAATTACTTAGTTGTCAAAAAAGTAAACAAACTCTATTCAACTGGTTTTTCAGAAGTTAATTTATTGATTATTAAAAACCAAAAAGAACACGCAAAATTGTTGCTGTATTCATCGCAAAAAGAACACGTGTTCATGTATTGTTTTTGTTTTCATCGATATTGCTCTGTCTGTATGCTTTGTTTTGAGAGGTCGCTATCTGTTTGTTAGTCTGTCTGTCTGTCTGTTGAAAGTAACTAAGCCAAATTTTTCTAGATATTCAGACATTAAGTTCTTAGGTATCAAAAAAGCAACTAAGTACAATTTGTCTGGATTGCACTTTTTTTTCTTCTTAGGTATCAAAAAACGGCATGATATACAATGTTTGCATGTGTGTGTTTTCACGAATACAACAACAAAGCACAGCCAGACAAGCAAGCGTCTGTGTATGTGTGAATGTTAAAGATATAAATAGAATAAACGATTTTTCCTACGAATATTGGTATGGTTTAAGTTCGTAAACATAGGTTCAATTTTGCATAAATACCAAGTTGATTTCATTCCATTGTTATCTAAATACACTATACAATGTTTATGGGGTAACGTGCGGAAGGTTCATACATATCCAACAGAAGAAGACAACAGATGAGGAGAAAGTGTATAAGGTAAGTAAACGATTTCAGAATAATATACATAGATTAAATTAAATAATAATAATAATAAAAATAAAATAAACAATTCAATTACATTAAGTACTCCAAGTAGTCATTTAATATACAAAAATTCATTAGGTAATAAAGTTCTAAATAAACAAACTCGTCTATATTTTTTTTATTTTATGTTAGCTTCGAAATAATTGCTTTTACTTACTTTCAACATATCGACACACAGACACACGAACAAACAGATGGGGCTGACAGACGGAGAAAGTAAAACAAAACATAATAGCGACCAAGAAAGATCGAAAAAACAACAACTATTCGAACACGTGTTCATTAAATTTTGGGACGAAATCAACAACAACATTTTTGATACCCAAGAAATTAATAACTGAATCTAAGAATAATTCTACTTAGTTACTTTTTTGACAACCAAGAAAATCCATTTCTTGAAATTAAGAATTTTTCGGTTTAGCTGTATATCACTCCGTATTCTTCTTGATTCCTTCTGGATTTTAGAACTTTTTTCCCTCCGTGTAGGTTCGCGAGAAAATTTTGTTGTATATATTTAACAAAAAAAGTTCTCTTTAACTGGTATACGTAAAATTCACCAGTAGATGTTAGTTTTAAATGAGACATTTGAATACAGCCGCGGTGGCTCAGTGGTTAGTGCGTTGGACTGCGAGCTGAAAGGTCCCCGGTTCAAGCCTGGACTGGGGCTAACAACATCTTTTCATAGAAACATTTTTCTATACCGCGCTACCTCTCGGCAGTAAATGGCAAACCTACGAGAGTAAAACATTGCCTATGAAAAGTTCTCACCCGCCGTTCGGATTCGGCAATAAACTGTAGGTCCCACTACTTTGAGTACAAATATAACACGCACAGCTCGAAATGGTGAGAGAGTTCGGCCTAAGTTCTTATAGGACTGTAGTGCCAAACTATTATTGTTATATTTGAATACAGTCGTTGGTCACAATAGACCGATCATGTCCTTTTAAAATACCGGAGCTTCAGAAAAACCTTGAATTAATTAGATATGCTTCAGTTGTAGATCAAAACAAATTCAAAATTTAAATCAGAATATATTACATCTAAACTAAATGCGTACTGCCTTTCATGTTGAACTTCCGAGGAATAGAAGACAATTTGCGATGATCTCAAATCAAACAACAAACTATATCGAAGCACTATTGTTAATTATAATTATATTGTTAAATTGTTAGCTTTCTACATAAAATATCTAAACACTGTTGATAATTAACCTAGACTACAAGTGGAGACCTTTTTAAATTATCCACGATCTTAGTATGATTTTCCGATGGATTTCAAGATTCTTATCACGACCTCATATTCATTTTTTTTCAGATTGCCTCAAGTTTTTGAGTTATTTCGTAATACAATGGCAATTTTCATGTTTTTCTACATATTTTGTACTTTAACATTCTATAGATTTAAGTTACCGATCCAATTTTCAATATATTCCATTGAGAATACTTCAGCTAATATTTTGAAATAAATTTTATGAATTTCAGATTAATCTGACCGAAGTTATAACCAGTCAAACGCGAAAAATATTGATTTTTAGGTGTACCTATTATTTATTGCATAACACATTAAGTATTCATAATTCAATAAAAATTTTTATTTTATGTAAAAAAAAATCCACAATTCTAAGATTCCCTTTAATTTGTTTTTGCAAATCACTTTTTAAGTCTTCAGATGATATACAAATGCACTTCTTCGATCTTTTTAAATCTTTTCTTTTACGATGTTCTCTTTTTAATCAATATAGCTTTTTTGTCCTCAATTATTAATAAAAATTACAATAAATTAATCAAAATTTCATTAGTTTATTTCAAAATATTAGCTGAAGTATTTTCAATGGAATAAAAATGAAATTGGACCAATATGTTAAATATGTAAAATTTTAAAGTCGAAAATATGTAGAAAAACACGAAAATTTGCCATATATTTGTATTACGTAATAACTCAAAAACTTGAGGCGATCTGAAAAAAAGTGAGTATGAGGTCGTGATAAGAATCTTGAAGTCTATCGAAAATTATACTAAGATCGCGTATAATTTTTATTTCTTGTGCTGTGTTATTATTATTTTATACAATCAATAACTTTGAAATTTAAATAATTTTCTTTGTGAACAAAATATAATAAATAAACTATTATAGAAATGAGCCAAGATTTTCAATTAATATCGATTTCGGATACAATTTAATTACTTGTTATAATGCAATTTTATATAATGCAGCTCCAAATTATAATGTGTAATGGAATCAAATCAAGTGGAACACCGAATGTTTGGCGTCCTACGTAATTTATATTTCTATTCACAATCAAAGTACCTGGTATTTGGAAATGCATTATTGTGATGAAGCTTGCTTTTTAGTAACAGTCATTGATATTTTAAATTATTTATTGCAAAAGCGAGTTTGATGCTTCATAAAAAATCTCAGTTCCATCATTTACAATCCGCACAGTTTTATTTATTCGATTTTCTACTAATACTCTCAGTTAAGATTTATTATTTCTTTGCAAATAACACTTGTTGAAAATGAGAAACAAATTTAAAATTTGGTGAAAAATTCATCAAAAATACAAAGAAAAAAAATTAAATTAAAGAAAAAACTCAAAAATGAAACTGAATACATATAGAAAACTGTCGTATTACAAACCGATTATTCTTGCGATTGTTATCTTTCTGTTTAGACATTTGTTAAGGTTATCAGAGTTAGATAAGGTGTCCCAAACAGGCTCTGGCTGATTGATTTAAAGTCGGGCAAGCATGATCAGAAAATAATAATCCCGAGTGTAAATTTAGTTCAGTATAAGGAAAGTACCTTTTTAGGAAATCGTGTAAATTCATCAAGTTCGGATCAGGTTTTGTTATCAGCGTCAAACGTGACGCGTTCTAAAATGTATTTCCTGATCAAGAATCCTGATAAGTATACCTGAACCCAATAACATCAGCTTCTAGCTAGTATTAATTTTTAATAAAACTAACATTAATATGTATTGTGATATATGCATATAATGTATATAAATATAACATAAAATCATTAAACAATCGTAAAACTGTAGAACTGTTTTATATTATTTTTAACTTATGTCTCTAACCACCACCATAAAATGTTTTTTGACATTTCTAAAATTTACTTTGTATTCAAAAAACTACGCAGCCTTAAGCAATTCGTCCAATTGGTTTTTCACAGCTTGCATTTTCTTTGACGAATTTTCGTCTGTGGATGTCCTTATGATTTTTGTGGGTCGTTTTGTTTGGCGACCGCTGCTAGATATTGGTTGCGATTTTATATTTTTATTAGTTTATCCATCTTTAAATAAAATATTTACTTATTTTACATATATAGTAAAATCATCATCATCAATGTATACACAAATATACGACAAAATAATTTTGAATGTCCATTGCTTTACAAAATCATTATGGAATATGCGGAGAAAATGATAGAGGCGTCAAAAGGGTAACATAAATTTATTCGTTTTGAAGATTTTTTTCTTCCTCACCCTCAGGTTTACACCATTTTGACATACGGTAACATTTTACGCTAACCTCCCTCCTTTAAGTTTACCGATTCTTGCATAATAGACAATTTTTTTGTGTAATAACATCAAACTTATTTGATTTATATCCAACATTATAAAAACTTTTCGATGTAGGAAATTTGTTTACAATTAAAGACGTATCTCCTCGCTGTTTAATAATATATTGTTACGAAATGATGTAATTTGCCCCATAGTGCAAGCAAGCAACAATAATTAATGAGACGCAAGACAATTCAGCGCATTTAGCATGTGTTAGAAAGAGACGGAAGATCATTCAGCGCACTGAGGCAGTGTGCGAGAAAGAGATGGAAGATCAGCGCATTAAAACACATGAGTGCGAATGAGATCCCAATAGCATGCGTCATTCACGAAACGAGTAGAAGGTTCTCGAAACAAGTCGAAGTTTGTCGAAACGTGTCGAACTGATGCATGCAGTATATAAGGGAGCCGCATCAGAGGTACAGCACTTCAGTTGTGATTTGATAGTGAACTAGTGCATCTCGTGAGCGAACATTGTAAAGATAAATTGTAGTAATACAGCAGTGGTTATAAGTGATTGTTATTAAGTTGTTATTTAAGTAAATAAAGTTAATTAATTCTAGTTGAAATAATACGTAGCCGCGGTAGCTCAGTGGTTAGTGCGTTGGACTGCGAGCCGAAAGGTCCCCGGTTCAAGCCTGGACTGGGGCTAACAACATCTTTTCATAGAAACATTTTTCTATACCGCGCTACCTCTCGTCAGTAAATGGCAAACCTACGAGAGTAAAACCATTGCCTATGAAAAAGCTCTCACCCGCCGTTCGGATTCGGCAATAAACTGTAGGTCCCCACCACTTTGTGTACAAATATAACACGCACAGCTCAAAATGGCGAGAGAGCTCGGCCGAAGTCCTATACAGGACTGTAGCGCCAAACTATTATTATTATTAAAACCAAATATTAGTGTGTTTTTATTTTGTAGACAATACAGCGATACGAACTCATAGAACAGTTTTCCGTAGACTGAATTTGCGTAACAATATTGTATAACTCTTATTTCCGTTTTTTTAGTATACAACAATTATCCCTCAAATAGGTTGATAATGTTACACAACCCAATTTAAGGCTGTGAAATTACTGATTCTGAGCTGGCTTATTCTTGCGGTATGTTGTTTTCGTAGCAAAACGCACTAAAAGAAACGAACATTTCGTATTTTTTTACATCCTCTACATTATGCAAAAGTCCGTGTAAGATAGGTACTGCATTTCATACATCTTAGCACGTATTTTTCTAGTGCATGCTGGCAATATTATGTATGCACACACAACTTCAACAACTTAACTCATTTAAATATATTATATATTTCTTATATATTTCTTATATATTTTTCCGACTTTTAAATTGTTCATTTCGTTAGTTAGAATAGTTTTGTATAAACTTGGGGTTTTATTTAAAACTTCACTTATATATATCTTCGGATATGTTAATAGAACGCAGGTCCTGAACTTCAGTATACGGATCATTGTTTGTAGTATAAGGAATTGCTGGTAAAAATAATCTTTCAAAACAGTTTCGAGAACATCTGGACCCGTATAGTACACAAATTTTCCCTTGTAAAGCATAAATTCGCTTAAAGGCTGCGATTAAAGTCCGCAGAACGGAAGTCATTTTATATTTTTATTCTTTTATCAAGTATTTTAATTTTTCTTCCACTGAATCGCTGTCAACTAAAAGACCCTGATACCTTTTTAATACGATTTCAAGGTATATCAAGAGCAAACTTTCGAATGGAAATTGTGATACTAATCCGAGCAGTGGAGTTAGGAGACTTGCACCCTTGTGATGATAATAATCCACCATATTACGATAGTCATCGTCTGTACTTTGCCTATAACATATACGGGTCATTCCACACCAAATCAACCAACTTCGATTTTAATGAAATTTGGGAGATATGCATTGACCAATTTTATTTTTTTTTTTCGACCGGTACTTCCAGAGAATACAGAGGTTCAAAATTACAAAAAATGGACCGAAAATCACTTTTATATGGCTGTTTATATTTCAATATCTCTTAAAGTAGAAACGCTAGAAATAAATAAAAATTGATTTATGGTCCATTTTTTGTAACTTTGAACCACTGTATCTCGGGAAGTAGTGGTCGAAAAAAATTGGTTAAATTATATCTCGATACCCATTATTAGCTGTCCATATTTCATTGAAATCGAAAATGTAGATAAAAATCGAAGATTGGTAGATTTGGGGTGGAATGGCCCTTGAAAAAATCATGATGCCTCGGAAATATGGATTCGTGCACCGATGCCCTCGACTCTACATTTTGAACCTAGAAGAACTCAGATATCGTATTTAATCCGATATGTGAGTGTGAGTTCACTTGAATACTCAGGATTTTGCGGATTAAATATTTAAACAAAACAACTGACTTTGTCTTCGTTGTTTACTGAAAACTATGACCATTGCAAAAGTGTCACAGCTAGGACAACTATTCTAACTTTGCTACTGAGAACCTACGTCCCAAATTAATTGTACAATAGAATATATCAGCTCGAGAGCTGAATTTCGAATGAATTTTACTTGCAAACACAAGTTTTAATTATTTCAAATAAATTTTACAAAAAGTCTTAAAACTTAAATTTACAGTTAGTATTTCCAAACATACAAAGGTATTTTCCTATGAATAATATATTATAGTTGTATTATTATTGAATTTAATAAATTGTATAAAACAAATTTTTAGATAATTAGTGTCACCTTAAAAATGGAACATAACAAAAGGTGTAGAGAAATCCAAATACTTCCAAAATTTCATCTACAAATACTTCCTTGGTGGGCTTGTGTTCGTTCATAAAAACCCCAGTTAAGATTGGCCGTTCGTCTAATATGTTTATAATTCGATACTGTATAGGTCAAAATTGTTTTGCTCCAATCCTCTGCACCCTACCGCCATCTGCTAATATCAATAGTTATATGGTCCGGTAGAAAGTGTTGCGGAAGACTATTTCATTTTTTTCATAATGGTTCTCTTAATCCAATGTATAGATATTTTCCTCCCGCTTTATTTCAATTAGTCGTTTAAGGGAATGTTGACAATAGTGTTCTAGTGTCTTTGGGCAAGTACTGAATTCCAAAGTTGCTATGATTATATTTCCCTGTGTTTGATATAAACTGCACGCCATAAATGCATTTTTACGAAATTCTCTACCAACTTTCGTAGTGTCCGCTTGAATTTGGGGGTAATCTTGGTCATCAATCTCCGAAACCACTTCTTCTACTTCCATGTATATTTCGTCAAAAGTATTGCCATACCCGGAATCTTTATCAATTTTGTAGTACCGTTCACTTGATTTCGGATTGAAATCCGATTTTAGCACTTTATTTCCAAGTAATTATAAGACTTTTGTAGTTGCCCAAAACAAAGGAAAGGTTTTCGCTGATACATGATTTTGGTACTAATAAAATAAACAATGCCTATTTTTTTTACAAATTATCAAAAAAAAAAAAAATAGTCTATTACGACACTGTATTATTAGCTGCGTTTTTTTCATAATTAAAATTTGAGCTGGAAAAAATTTTATACGCAAAACAAAAACAACATTTGAACCAGATAAATTTGTGGTCTAGCTATCCGGCTTAACTCATTGAAAATGTTTACTGACTAAAACGTATACGACGAAGATTGCTAAATGTTACTGACAAAAATTGACAGAAAATAAATTTAAAAATTTTAGTAAACAAACATTTTTTTGAAAATTAGCTGCAATTTCTTTTGGTGACGACAACCACAACTCCAACCGCTCAAAAAAAATGATATCAAATTATATCGGACCTTGGGACCACTGCTGTCGGAGAACCTACGGCATACCCAGTGTTCAAAAGAAAAAAAATGAGTCTGTGTTTTTGTTTTTTAATGTGTGTCAGTCGTAGCTACCATTTGCGGTGCTGCAAGAACCACTCTCAATAGAACAGTGCCGTATTAGTATTTTCAGTGTTAGTATTTTTTATAATACATCAATTATCCCAAAATATTTAATGTTTAATTTAAACTATTCAGCCGGTACTAAATTTTTCATATAGTAACTTTAACAAATGTAAAAGTAAACGAGTTGGGAAAGTTAGGTCACGTGGGTAAGTTCGGTCACATGGGACGGACTTTTATAGTCGGTCCGGCCCGACTATGGAATACCATACATCTTTGGTGGGGATATTAATGTGGAATATTTAATTGTATACCTTAAATTTAAAGTTTTTAATTATGCTAAACCCCATCACCCTCAGAATATTATTCACATATCAAAAATGAACATCTTATATAATTTAAATAATTGATATAAAAGTATAAAATAACTAATAAAAAAATTAACAAAATTAAAAAACCACGCCTATATTTAAAATTTTGTAAGGCAAATATTTCATAGATTTGATTTACGGCTAAAATGTTCACTATGACAACCCAGTAAATAATGTAAAAACGAGTTGGGAAAGTTAGGTCACATGGGTAAGTTCGGTCACATGGGGTGGATTTTTATAGTCGGTCGGGCCCGACTATGGAATACCCTACACCTTTGGTGGAGATATTAATGAGGAATATTTAATTGTATACCTTAATTTTAAATTTTTAATTATGCTGAACCTCCCCACCCTCAGAATATTATTCATATATCAGAAATGTACGTCTTATATCCCCATAAATTAAAAAATTATATAAAGTATAAAAAACTAAAAAAAATTTGAAAAATATAATTGGGCGGACCACGCCTATATTTAAAATTTTGAAAGGCTAATATTTCAAAGATTTGGTTTTAATAATTTACGGATCAAATTTCCACTATGAAAACCCGGGAAATAATAAAAAAAAAAAGTGGGCGTATCACGCCCATTTTTGGACCACATATTTCTAGGTGAATTATAACAATACATTTTAAATTTTATAACTATACCTTGAATACTTTTCGAGTTATTAGTTTCGAAAGAGTTATATAAAAGTGACTTGTATGGGAGGTGGGCGTGTCCGTTGACCGATTTGGCTCATTTTCAAACTCAGTTCCTACTTTTGGCTATAATATATTGAGACGAAATTTCATCGCATTCTGATCAGTATTTCTCAAGTTATTCTGTATTCGGACAGCAAGACAGCAAAACAGCAAGACGGACAGACAGACAGACAGACGGACATGGCTAAACGGACTCGGGTAGTGATGCTGATCAAGAATATATATACTTTTCCATACCGGACACGCCTCCTAAGGGGCGTTACAATATATGCACAAAGTTAATATACCCTGTACCTCATAGGTGTAGGGTATAAAAAATGTGGGTGACCATTTTTGAAACACATCTTTTTAGATGAATTCTAACAATACTTTTTAAATTTTATAACTATATCTTGTATACTTTTCGAGGTGTTAGTTCCTTAAGTGTTATATAAAAATGACTTGTATGGGAGGTGGGCGTGTTTGTTAACCTATATGGCTCATTTTCAAACTGAGTTCCTACTTTTGGCTAAAACATATGTAGTCGAAATTTCATCGCATTCTGACCAGTATTTCTCAAGTTTCCTCGTATATGGACAGCAAGACAGATAGGTGGACATAGCTAAACGAACTCGGGTAGTTATGCTGATCAAAAATATATATACTTTTCCTTACTGCACAAACTTAATATACCCTGTACCTCATAGGTGTAGGGTATACAAATAATTAAACAAAATAGCGGATGCTAGACATGCGACATCTGCTCAAGGACCTGCTTTGCAAAGGTTCTTCACTTTTGTTATAGTCTTTATTTATTTAAGCACTTTTTTCGTGAAATAAAAAACATTATTTTCAACAAACATTGGGAATTTGCAGGTTATAAAACGACAGACGTGAAGGAGGACATACGGCATCACATACTGTATGAGTACTCTGCAGAAACGGGCGCACCGGGCCGGGCTGTGAACTAAAAAAGTAAACAAATGGCATTATTCTTTGCCTCGCTATTATCTTCCGCATCAATTGACTGCAGCACTTGACATCGTCGCAACTTCGTTACGAGGTCTATAAGACAGCTCGAGCGCCGAGGCAGCACCATCTCCACACAACGGCAAAGTGCTCTGACTTGCTTCCTCCAGAGCACTTTGTGCGCATTCCGAAAACATCGAAAAAAGCCGATTTTACTTGTTCAAGTAGCGAAAAAAATTGTTTACTTTACGGTTGCGGTGTGGCGTTGCCAGCTGAACTGGGTTGGTTGCCAGCACCAAATATTGCTCGCGAAATAAAATTGCAAATAAAGGATCCTCGCATAATAATAATCCCTTCACATTCACTCAATCGAAGTCGAATTCGCAATGATTTCTTTGCCTGGTTTCCATGTGTTTTTCTTCTTTGCAAATCTCATAGAGTGCCACACAAACAACAGCAGCAACAACAACAATAACAAAAGCCGCACGAGCACAAACAACCTCAATTGAGGGGTTAATCGTTCGAACTCCACCATCACCAGCACTTTCCTTTATACTCTATATACACAGCTAATAAATCCTGCCCTCAGACTGTGAGTTGATTGTGAGATGTGTTTATTGTGATATTTATGGCCCGGCATCATGCATCTCCATCTTCCAGGTTCTACCGTTCTAATCCACTCAACGACATTTGAAATATTTTCCTCTTTGTTCGTTGCAAGTGCGGCAACACATTGGTACTCGAGCAGAGCAGCACCATTTCACCTTTGACTTTTCCATGCTGGAAGTTCAAGTTTGACAGACGAATAACTAAAATTCATCGATTACATGGGAATTTTTTTAAGTAGATACATTAATATTACAAAAATCACGAATTAAATAGTTTAACATACACGCACAAAAATTTCGTCATTCACAAATGCAGAATTTGACAAAAAGATACTTAGGATGTGTGACTGACTAAACTAAATTGAACGGTTTATTATTCGATATCCATTCGGTAACCGGTAATTGTTAAAGTCAATAATCAATCGATTATCATATATCTGTTTCCTGTCATTCAATTTTGTTCAATTTAGTCTGCTCGAAAATTTGCTAAATTGAAAAGTCGAACACTGCATTACCGACCAAATTTAGTTTCGTCAGAAATTTTGTCGAATTCGCTCACACTCTTAGTTCCTCTTTCTGTATTTCGAAACGAATGACTACACTACTCAACAAAACGAGAAAAAATGTTGCCATGGACATCCCATACATCAATTCTATATAATTTGCGGTTGCTGATTTTGACTGCATACTCAGTTTTTTCTATTATGTAATGTTTTTAAGAAAATTGATATCGAATTTTCAGACCCTTTTCAGCCAACTTTTAGAATTTAAAAAAATACAGTCCCTTACACAACCAGTTTTCCAAAAAATTGTATATGCAATTTTTCTTTCAATTGTCTAGACTAATTACAATATTTCAATAAATATTGTTATTCCGATATGTTTTTAATATATTGAAATCTAAACTCGAAAATATTTTTTTTACTAGTTTTTGACGATTTTTTAGCATTGTGAATCTAATGATAAATAATTATATAGTTATGCAGAGCATTGCTCAAACTAACGATGAAAACTTCTAACTTTTTGGATTGATTCTAATTTTTAAAATATGCTTTATCAACACAGTTTCCGTCAAAAACTATTAAAATTTAAATTTGTTTGCCGTTTTTGTAATGATTGTTACCTGTTAAATTATGGGGTCCTAAAGGATATCTGATCACTACTGCGTTTCTTGATGAGGGTAGCAATGTTTCGTTGATGGATTCAAGTATAGCAAAGGAACTTGGCATCGATGGTCCAGTCGAACCCTTATGCATAAACTGCACTGGAAATATAAACAGGTATGAATCAGATTCAAGAATTGTTTCCCTTGATGTATCCGGTACAATGGATCAAGCAAAGAAATTTAACCTAAACAATATTAGAACTGTTCATAATCTTGGCTTGTCAGGCCAATCGGTAGATTCCAATATGTTATTACAAAAGTACCCCTATATTTCAAACGTAGATTTAAAGAACATGAACTGGAGTAGTCCAAAAATTCTTATTGGTCAGAACAATGCAAAACTCATTGTAACATTACAATGCATTCATCCCAATCCAGATTCTTTAATCCTGTCAAAAACTAATTTGGGTTGGACTATTCATGGGTGTACAAATATTAATAAAAACATTAAAAATATCACTGCTTCCATTTGCAATACTTGCGACAGAGATTTACACGATTTAGTAAATGGACATTTTGGACTAGAAAGTTTTGGGGTCTGTTCGAAGAATATAAATACTATATCTAATTCAGATAAAGATTGTTTAAGACTAGTAGAAAATAGTTTGACATATAATGGAATTCGATTCGAAGTAAAGCTACCATGGAAAAATGCAGAGGAGGAATTTCCTGATACTTACTGGTTGGCTTCTAACCGACTAAAATGCTTAGAAAGAAAACTCCGTAAAGAAAATCTAGATTTCGCATACGATCTTGAAATAAAAAAACTATTTGATAAAGAGTATGCAGTACCCGTCGACAAGGCTGAACTTGAAGGAAAAAAAAGTTTGGTTTCTTCCTCATTTCGCTGTCATTAATCCAAAAAAACCTGGCAAAGTTAGAGTAGTCTTTGACGCCGCAGCAAAGATTAACAAATCATGCCTTAATGACTATCTTTACTCAGGACCTGATTTACTAACATCATTACTGGGGACTATAATACATTTTAGAATCTATAAATATGCTTTTACTGCTGATGTAAGGGAAATGTTCAATCAGGTGCGGATTGAGTACAATGATTCTTTTGCACAGTGCTTTTTATGGAACGTAGACAAAACTTCACTTGAACCTTCAATATGTTCGAAGGACCAAAATATTAAAGTTTTTTTTGCTTTTTAAATAAATTCAACTATATTTTAGTTTTTTTAACGATTTTGTCAAATCAATATATTTTTTGAAGTGAGTATAAAAAACTAGATATATTGTTTTATAAGTTTATAAATTTTTAAAAGTAGAATAATTTTTATAACAAGTAGAAATGAAAAGTAGAAAAGCAATTAAAGTCGAGCAGCGACAATGATATTTTCAGAAAAGGGGCATTATTATTTTTTATTGAAAATTGATTATATAAAAGAGTACCAAAATTAAGTCTCAATGAATATTTTAAAAAGTCAATCAATTAGAAAAAAATAGTAATTTTGATAATTAGTTTGGACTATACTCTAAAAACACATAAATATTATTTTTGGATACTCTTGGGGCCATATAGTATAGTAATAAAAATTTTCAGAAAAATACGTTCAGCAATTTTGCATCGAAACTGAAACTCATTAAAAATGGGCGTAACTCTGGGTGTGCTCTACGAAACCTTTAGAGTGATCTTGTTCTGGGTCTGTATGATGTATATTCCATTTTTTAAGGAAATCCGTGCCCATTTGTAAGTTTGCATAGAGCACAAACAAACTACCAAACGGAAATATATATATAGATGATAGATTTTAAGTAAGTTCTTTTTTCATTGAAATTTTTTTTTATATTTTAGTTCGTTTTGATTTTAAGATTAAAACTATTGAATATATATTACATTTATATTTTTATGATAATTACATAAATAGATATTTAAGAAACTTAAAAAAAAAGGAATTGTTTAAAGGACCAATTACATATCACTCAATATATTTGATCCTCTTAAAAAAGGTAAATTTTTAAAAGTTGAAAAAGGTTTAAGTGTTCTGCATTCTTCACGCAGAGAAAAACATGATTGTAGCATGATTGTTGCAACAAAACAAAGATTGGAGTAGTCATAGATGATTCCTGATAACATAAATGATTGCAACCATCATTCCCTATTTTTTAAAAAGATTTTTTCATTCATTTAATGATTACTAGAATAATAGAATGATTAAATTCAATGATTGAATAGCTAATAATTGTAGCAAAAATCTTATTAAAATATGAATGATTGCCAGAATAATAGTATTGATTGTTACAATCATGCAATAGTTTCAGAAATCATGTTGCTTGATTTATACAACCATACTATGATTACAATTTTGATAAAATTTCTCAACTGTGCAGAGAGTAATTTTTGCCAATTCAGTGTTACACTAGACTTCGTCAAGAAAGGTCATCGTGTCGTCGGTATTAAGTATTTTAATAAATATAGTGCTTATTTTTTACATAAATAAGAAAACGGAATAAATGCTGCAAATAACAACGTCATACAAAAAGCAACTGCACGGTTGCGCCTAGTGATGTGTAAATCGATTTCGATTTTAGTCGAAAGTCGATTTTTACGTAAATGATTTTACATGTTAAAAAAATCAATCGAAATAGATTTTTCAGATCAAACAATCGATTTAAAAAATAAGAAATATACGAATTGGTACAAATCTTATTTTCATTTATCTAATTCCTGTGGTTTTGATTGTGTTGGATTTTGTTTTTCGTTATTATTTGTATTTATTTCAAAAATTCGACAAAAATAAAAAAGTAGGTCCCACGAAAGTGCCATCGTAATGTGGGAGCACAACTTAAGCAGCACAGATAATCATCATTCATAGCATAGCAATTCCAGACGTTGAATTTAAAAACTCATATTTACACAAAAAGCAGTTAGATGTAGAGTCTTCATGCGAAGAAATCGATGATATATATTTGAAAGTAGAATAATTAAATAACAACTCACAGTCAATCAAAGTATGTTTAATATACTAAATTTCAAATATATTCAATTTTTAATTCGATATTTCAAATTAAGTTTTAACGAAATACAATCACTCTAAACAATTAATAAAATAAAGCGGATTTTGAAAATATCATCAGCTTATTTGACTATTTTTTTTTAAAGTCGACTTTATTTTGTTTATTGTTTAGCCTTACCCCTAAATCATGTAACTTTTTATTATCGTGTGACTACGATTCGTTTCCAGTCCCCTTCGTCTAAAATTCGTATAACGTATTTCAAACGTTTCGTTCGTATGCTCTTTGAATCGAACTTTTATTCAAAATTTTTGTTTTGCCAACTATTTTTCATAAAGAATTTTTATACCCTACACCTATGAGGTACAGGGTATATTAACTTTGTGCATATATTGTAACGCCCCTTAGGAGGCGTGTCCGGTATGGAAAAGTATATATATTCTTGATCAGCATCACTTCCTGAGTCCGTTTAGCCATGTCCGTCTGTCTGTCCGTCTTGCTGTCTTGCTGTCTTGCTGTCCGAATACAGAATAACTTAAGAAATACTGATCAGAATGCGATGAAATTTTGTCTCAATATATTTTAGCCAAAAGTAGGAACTCAGTTTGAAAATGAGCCAAATCGGTCAACGGACACGCCCACCTCCCATACTAGTCACTTTTATGTAACTCTTTCGGAACTAATAACTTGAAAAGTATTCAAGGTATAGTTATAAAATTTAAAACGTATTGTTAGAATTCACCTAAATTTTTTTTTCATTATTTCCCGGGTTTTCATAGTGGAAATTTGATCCGTAAATTATTAAAATCAAATCTATGAAATATTAGTCTTTCAAAATTTTAAATATAGACGTGGTCCGCCCAATTACATTTTTTTTTTTTTAGTTTTTTATACTTTATATAATTTTTTTAATTTATGGGGATATAAGACGTAAATTTCTGATATATGAATAATATTCTGAGGGTTAATATCCCCACCAAAGGTGTAGGGTATTCCATAGTCGGGCCCGACCGACTATAAAAATCCGCCCCATGTGACCGAACTTACCCATGTGACCTAACTTTCCCAACTCGTTTTTTTTTACTTTGTCTATGATTTATATGCTGGAAACAAAAAACTCTCAAAACGAGCGTACTCAACGTTTCGTTTGATACATGAATCAAAAATTGTAGTCACATTATATTCAACCGATATTCAAACGAATTGGAGCCGATATCGTTGTCACCGGGAAATATATGATCGAGGCGTAAATGTTGTGTTTTTTGTAATAAGAGATTCCTCTTTATCATAAAACAGTTCATCGGGAAACTATTGGGCTGAAAATGCATATATTTGTATGAAGCCATAATATGTAACCCAGGCCAAGACTCATAAATCCGTAAAGTCCATTTGGCAATTGTTTTCTAAATGCGGCTGCATATAAATTGAATTGCAAACATTTAATTTATAAATTTTAATTTAACAAACTGAAAGTCTATGTAATTATTTCTTTATATTTATTTTAAAAACATTTATTTAAAAAAAAAAGTCGAAAATCAATTAAGAATCGACTTTTTGCTCCGATTAATCGATTTCAAAAATCGAATTGAAAATGGTTGATCGAAGAGTCGATAATCGATTTTTAACTTTGCGTGCCCACCACTAGGTGCGCCGTTCCTTCCAATAATTTCTATTGTTCTATTTCAATACAGAGCCGAAAATGAGTGAAAGAGAGTCCATAGCGAAATGAGAAAAATTCAGAAAGTACACAAACAGAGAGAAAGAGCTCTGAGAGGAACATGATTGCAGCAATAATAAGATCTACGGCTAATACTTCGAATCGCTGATTAATAGGATTCGTTTGTAAAAGTCCAGCTGGTTTCAAATTTGTGGGCTTGTATCGTTGGCATTTTTCACAACTTTTTACGAATTGCTGAATGTCCTTCGACATTTTTGCCCAGTAAAAATGTTCTCTAATATTTAGTTTAGTTTTTTCAATACCATAATGTCCGGCTATATCTGCACAGTGAAACTCTTCAATTATTTCGTTTCTCTCGTTTTTCGGAACTACCAATTGGGCAGAATCTTTATCTGAATTCGCGTAACGATATAAAACTCCGTTATTAATTAAATAACCAGCTAGTGATAATTTCTTAGCAATTTCTGAATTTTCTGTGTCCATGGATTCTAGACTGTGGATAATATTAGCAATTTCTTCATCTTTCAGTTGTGGGCATATCTATTTCAAACATACATAATTCATATGATGTTGGACATCGCGATAAGGTATCCGCTACGTTATTTAGTTTGCCTTTGATATATTTTATTTCGATATCAAAAGGTTGTAATTGTAAAGCCCACCTTGCCAATCTACCGGTAGGAGATTTTAAATTCATCAGCCACTTTAATGGTTGGTGGTTTGTGAGTAACATGAGTTTTGATCCCTCGAAATATCCACGAAACTTGTTTACTGCCCATACAATTGCTAACGCTTCCCGTTCGATTGTTGAATAGTTTCGTTCCGCTTGGGTTAATAATCGGCTTGCATACTCTATGGGATGCTCCATATCATCCTCCCCCTGGACGAGAACTGCCTCTACAGCGTAACTTCTTGCATCTGTCTTTAAAATGAACGGTTTATCCTCGTTCGCTTGCTTAAGTATCGGCGGTATAGCTAACAATTCTTTTAATCTATCAAAAGCGTTCTGTAGTTCTGAATTCCATTGCCAAGAAATATTTTTTTTGGTTAAATTACTAAGTGGTTTGCTAACTTGCGCATAATTGGGAATGAAACTTCTGTACCATGAGCATGTCTGTAAAAATGAAAGCACTTGTTTGACATTTTTGGGCTCGATCATTTTCAAAATTGCTTGCGTTTTATTGGAATCTACTTGGATTCCATGAATTGTTAAGACATGACCAAGGTATGTAACTTCTGGACAAATAAATTTGCATTTATTTCGATTTACTCGAAAATCGTATTCAAGGAGTCGTTGGAAAACTTCTTGTAGATCTTGAATATGTTGATCGAATGATTCCGAACATATTATTATATCATCTAAGTAAATTAAAATTAAAATGTGCGAAAGGCCATTTCTGAACCTGTCCATTGCTCGTTGAAAGGTAGCTGGAGCATTGCGTAATCCAAATGGCATTCTTTTATAACGAAAGGTTCCGAATGGTGTTATAAAACCAGTTTTATCCATGTCTTCCGGTTTTATATTTATTTGCCAATATCCGCTCTGTAAATCCAGCGTTGACATAAAATGCGTGCTGTTGGCGGCGTGAATCAAGTCATCGATGCGCGGTAATGGATATCGGTCGGGTACGGTTATCGCATTTAACCGCCTATAATCTATGCAGACGCGAATTTTCCCATCCTTCTTAGGAACCATTATCACTGGTGATACCCAAGGTGTATCACTTTCCTCGATGACACCCTTTTGTTTCATTGTTAAAATTTCTTCTTTTAATAGTGATTTTCGAGCTGGTAATAAACGATAGGCTCTAGTTGCAATCGGCACATCCGTAGTGGTGGTTATACTATGAAATACATTTGTGTGTGATGAGCTCATATCACCGAAGAGTATTTCATATTTATTAAAAATATTATTTTACTTTATCCTCGAACTTTCTTCCAATTCAACTGCTTCGTCGTTTCTGAGTTCAATATTTACCATGTTGAATACAAGGCTGCGAATTGGAGGAGCGAATAAACGGTCGTCAGTTGATTCAATATCTAGCTAACGTTACTTCAACTTGCATTTGATTAAATTTTTGATTTTTGCTTTATAAAAATTCGTAGAACGGATAACTAGCTAGGCTTGTTCGCGAAGCTGTATCAATGCAAGCTAATCCCCTGAATTCTTTAAAAATTATCAATCCTTTAGGTAGACCATTGTCATTGATTATGTTTATGTGGTTGCATGAATTAGTTGTCGTTGTATTATTGCAGCGGTATTGAGAGCAATTTGGGCAGTTGGACCTGTAATAACCAGGCTTGCCGCATTTGTGATATTTTAATTGTTGGGTACTTGTACCTGCCGTATCAGTTGGTCTACTGTCTTGTTGAAGCAGAGCTAACCGTTTTCTACACACATCGACAGTGTGATTACGAGCAGAATTGGCAACGATTTCTTTGATCCACGATATCTTTCTCGGCGTTATCTTTAACTTCGAACGATGTGCTTTTGTGTGGCATCAAATTTTTGACAGTTTTTAGCTGTGTTTCGTAAATTCTGGATCTATTTGAGAGCTCTGCGAAGGACGTAATATCCATGCGCTTTATTTCATTTTGCACATCCATGCGAAGTAGTCCGTAGATCATGTCGATTTGAACGCTTGCTGGGAATCGTGGTGCGGGGAGTTCAGAAAATAACGCTCTCTTCTTGCCAGTGAACATATCCGTTGTTTCGTTCCACTTCTGCTTTTCTTGGAAGATCAAATTGTAAATTTGATACGCGGGCTTTGGAGGAGCGAAGTGGTCACGGAGCCGATCAATAGCGGAGTTCCAGCTATCAAGCTCGTAGCGGATACCAGTGAACCACAACGCTGCATAGCCGCGTAGCAAGAGAGGTAGCTCTTTTAATGCGACAGCATCGTCAATATTTTTAACGTCCTTGTATATAATTAAATTCGTTAAAAAGTTGTTAAAAACATTATTATCATTTTCGCCATCAAACCGGTCAGGAAAACCGCTGAAAGTTTCTTTGTTTGATTTGTTGTCGCATAACAGCATTCTTAATTGCGCATCGGATAGCATCACCGAAGGGGCCTGCTCAGGCTGTACCCTGGATGTGGACCCTTCTGGTGGAATATCCGTGTGCAAACCGCCAGCATTTCCTGCATTTTCATTCGACGGAGATCGTGGCAATCTGCATGCTGATGTTGAACGGCGTAATCTTGGCATGTTATTTTTTATTTGATAGCAGCAAATTTTCGTATCAAAAAAAATATTTAAATTTTTTGAATACAAATTCTTTTTAATTTTATTTTATTTTTCGTTGGGCGCCAGTTGTGAGTCTATGTTTATTGTAGAATGAATTTATTTCAACATAATTTTAGACATCAAAATATTAAAAGCTGAGTTAACATCCTATCCTATTAATATAATAAATCTGTTTGTTCGTTTGTACGTTTGTACGTTTGTTCCGCTTCTCCGTCTAAACGGCTGATCCGATTTCCTTGAAATTTTTACCACAGATGCGGTATGGTCTGGAAGGAATGATAGGCTATATATGGGCGGGATTGGGCAAAGAGGCGTGGCACCTCCCATGCAACCTAAACACGATATAACTCGGCACTTTCACCAGCAACGAACATGAAACTAATAACTCAAATACAAAAAAAAAAAATTAAAAAAAAAAAGCAAAAGCACAACACAAAACAAATGCAAAAATACAACAACAACACCAATCACATAAAACCACAATCCAAACTAAATGAAAAACAAAAAAGGAAAGAAAAAGAAAAACAAACTCACCACACTAAAACTAACCAAACTAAAACTCACCACACTAAAATTCACCCTTAAATTAACCACACTAAAACCCACCACACTATAATTCACCACACTAAAACTCACCACACTAAAATTCACCACAGTAAAACTCACCACACTAAAACTTACCACACTAAAACTCACCACTTAAAAACTCACCACACTAAAACTCACCACACTAAAACTCACCACACAAAAACTCACCACACTAAAACTCACCACACTTAAACTCACCACACTAAAACTCACCACACTAAAACTCACCACACTTAAACTCACCACACAAAAATTCAACACACTAAAATTCACCACACCAAAACTCACCACACTAAAACTCACCACACTAAAACTCACCACACTAAAACTCACCACACAAAAACTCACCACACTAAAACTCACCACACTGAAACTAACCACACTAAAACTCACCACACTAAAACTCACCGCACTTAAACTCACCACACTAAAACTCACCACACTTAAACTCACCACACAAAATTCAACACACTAAAATTCACCACACTAAAACCCACAACACTAAAATTTCACCACACTAAAACTCACCACACTAAAATTCACCACACTAAAATTTCTCCACATTAAAACTCATCACACACTAAAACTCACCACACTAAAATTCACCACAGTAAAACTCACCACACTAAAACTTACCACACTAAAACTCACCACTTAAAAACTCACCACACTAAAACTCACCACACTAAAACTCACCACACAAAAACTCACCACACTAAAACTCACCACACTTAAACTCACCACACTAAAACTCACCACACTAAAACTCACCACACTTAAACTCACCACACAAAAATTCAACACACTAAAATTCACCACACCAAAACTCACCACACTAAAACTCACCACACTAAAACTCACCACACTAAAACTCACCACACAAAAACTCACCACACTAAAACTCACCACACTTAAACTCACCACACAAAATTCAACACACTAAAATTCACCACACTAAAACCCACCACACTAAAATTTCACCACACTAAAACTCACCACACTAAAATTCACCACACTAAAACTCACCACACTAAAATTTCTCCACATTAAAACTCATCACACTAAAACTCACCACACTAAAACTCACTATACCCAAAAGTCGCCACACTAAAACTCACCGCACTAAAATTCACAACACTAAAACTCACCACATTTAAACTCACCATACCAAAACTCACCACACTAAAACTTACCACACTCAAATTCACCACACTAAAACTCACCACACTAAAACTCACCACACCAAAACTAACCACAATTAAACTCACTACTCCAAAATTCACCACATCTAAACTCACTACACCGAAACTTACTACATTAAAACCCATCACACTAAAACTTCTACTGGGAAAAACTCTACGGGGAAGAATTCTACGGGAAAGAATTCTACCGGGAACAATTCTACCGGGATGAATTCTACGTTGAGAATTCTACGGGAAAGCGTTCTATGTGGATTTTACGGGGAAGATTTCTACTGGGAATAATTCTGCGGAGAAGCGCAGTCTGAGAAAAAATTGTCTTTGAGAAAAGTTGTTTTGGCGGAGAATTATTTGGTTACCACATTTATAAAACGAATAAAAAAATTTCAACAGCTAAGCACGGGCCCCTCATATAAATAATAAAATGTTTTTTATATTAATAAAATCGCTCCATATCTTTGAATTCAGGAAATCTTGGCACGAGTCGTGCACGGGTCCAGCTAGTAATTTAATATAACAAAGTACAATAATAACAAGTAATAGTATAATAAGTAGAATTTGTTAAAGTATAAATAGTGCTGCGCTACAACTGTAAATTTCACAATCACAAACTTTTACATTTGCAAAATTCAAAGATATACTTAGGTCAATTACATGCACTGCATAACCATACTTCCAAAAGGTTGCTGGAGAACATGCCATCACAGTTTCCATACCGTTATAGCACCCTTTTTTTCAAATGGGGGTTTGACGGCAGTTCTGGATTTGAGCAATATAAACAAAAGTCAGTTAAAGGATCCGATGTTTGTAGTGTATTCATTTCTTCACTGGTTCCGATAAAAATGGGCGATGCTAAGAACACAGTTATATGGAAAAATCCAGCGTGTTCATCAACAAGATAATGTATGCCAATAGGCATGCACTATATCAAGGAAACCAATGACATTCCAAAGAAAAAAGAAAAGAGCAAATACGACAGAAATACTGATTAAAACACTGAACTGAATAATTACTGCTTTCGTATTTTTTATCCAATTTTGCTCCTTGTTAGTTTTTTCAAACAGACGTATCCACTTTTTTAGTTTATTACTTTTGGAAGACGTCATTTTAATTCAATTTTGAAATTGTCTATTTGGGTACCAAAACACGAACTTTGAGGTTCTGACGGGTTCACTTCCCATATTCGAGTGCAAACGCAAGTTGCTAGTATGGTTATATATTTCTTTTCCAATTTACTAGGGTATCAATTTAAATTATCCCGCCACAACATTAATGAAATTGTATATTAACTTGATTCTGGTTCATGCAAATACGATTCATCAAATCTACAATTCATCAAATCTACAACTCATAAAATCTACTTGTTCCCATAGGTATATTTGGGTTTCTGGTACCAAAAAAAGAGGAAGTTCATAGAAATTTCTTCATTTTATAGTCCTACTTTCTGATCATTTTGGATTTTGTCACATTCCAGCAACTCTAAAAATTCTTTATGCAATGCTCTCTAATGTTTTCTTGATTTTAAAATTGCAGGTTTTTATATGTTGGATCTAATAAAAATAATTATGGTTGTAAATGCGAATAACATTTAACATGTATTTAACAAAATCACCTAATATTTCCGCAAACAACGCACATAAAGAATCATCGTTCAACCCTGACGTCTTATCTATCAAATTGCAGTTCATTGTTCAAAGTATTTTTGAATTTTGTAATCAATTCATCATTATCCGATGGGCTTCATTTAAGAAAATTTTCTTTTAACCGAAAAATTAATGGTCGTTCCATTTCCAATGATACTTTTCTCTCGGAGGACATCAGTGTAGTTGCGACATCGACGGCCTCCAATACGTAAACCAAGTTCTTCAAATAGACCCAGTCGATTTCGTTTATTCTTAGGTTACCTAGTCGTGCAATTGAAATGCAATAAGATAATAAATTTAATTTTTCATTATATTAACAACTAGCTGGACCCGTGCATGACTCGTGCCAAGATTTTCTGAATTCAAAGATGTGGAGCGATTTTATTAATATAAAAAACATTTTATTATTTATATGAGGGGCCCGTGCTTAGCTGTTGAAATTTTTTTATTCGTTTTATAAATGTGGTAACCAAATAATTCTCCGCCAAAACAACTTTTCTCAAAGACAATTTTTTCGAAATTTGAGTGTAGAAATTTGAGTGTAGTGAGTTTTAATGTGGTGAGTTTAAAAGTGGTGAATTTTAATGTGGTGAAATTTTAGTGTGGTGGGTTTTAGTGTGGTGAATTCTAGTGTGTTGAATTTTTGTGTGGTGAGTTTAAGTGTGGTGAGTTTTAGTGTTGTGAATTTTAGTGCGGTGAGTTTTAGTGTGGTGAGTTTTGGTATGGTGAGTTTAAATGTGGTGAGTTTTAGTGTTGTGAATTTTAGTGCGGTGAGTTTTAGTGTGGCGACTTTTGGGTATAGTGAGTTTTAGTGTGATGAGTTTTAATGTGGAGAAATTTTAGTGTGGTGAGTTTTAGTGTGGTGAGTTTTAGTGTGGTGAGTTTTAGTGTGGTGAAATTTTAGTGTGGTGGGTTTTAGTGTGGTGAATTTTAGTGTGTTGAATTTTTGTGTGGTGAGTTTAAGTGTGGTGAGTTTTAGTGTGGTGAGTTTTTGTGTGGTGAGTTTTAGTGTGGTGAGTTTTAGTGTAGTTAATTTAAGGGTGAATTTTAGTGTGGTGAGTTTAAGTGTGGTGAGTTTTAGTGTGGTGAGTTTTTGTGTGGTGAGTTTTAGTGTGGTGAGTTTTAGTGTGGTGAGTTTAAGTGTGGTGAGTTTTAGTGTGGTGAGTTTAAGTGGGGTGAGTTTTAGTGTGGTGAGTTTTAGTGTGGTGAGTTTTTGTGTGGTGAGTTTTTGTGTGGTGAGTTTTTGTGTGGTGAGTTTTAGTGTGGTGAGTTTTGGTGTGGTGAATTTTAGTGTGTTGAATTTTTGTGTGGTGAGTTTAAGTGTGGTGAGTTTTAGTGTGGTGAGTTTTAGTGTGGTGAGTTTAAGTGTGGTGAGTTTTAGTGTGGTGAGTTTTTGTGTGGTGAGTTTTAGTGTGGTGAGTTTTAGTGTGGTGAGTTTTTAAGTGGTGAGTTTTAGTGTGGTGAGTTTTAGTGTGGTGAGTTTTAGTGTGGTGAATTTTAGTGTGGTGAGTTTTAGTGTGGTGAATTATAGTGTGGTGGGTTTTAGTGTGGTTAATTTAAGGGTGAATTTTAGTGTGGTGAGTTTTAGTTTGGTTAGTTTCAGTGTGGTGAGTTTGTTTTTCTTTTTCTTTCCTTTTTTTGTTTTTCATTTAGTTTGGATTGTGGTTTTATGTGATTGGTGTTGTTTTTGTATTTTTGCTTTTGTTTTGTGTTGTGCTTTTGCTTTTTTGTTTTTATTTTTTTTTGTTGTATTTGAGTTTTTTGTTTCATGTTCGTTGCTGGTGAAAGTGCCGAGTTATATCGTGTTTAGGTTGCATGGGACGTGCCACGCCTCTTTGCCCAATCCCGCCCATATATAGCCTATCATTCCTTCCAGACCATACCGCATCTGTGGTAAAAATTTCAAGACAATCGGATCAGCCGTTTAGACGGAGAAGCGGAATAAACGTGATTGCTTTTGTTTTTGTATTTTTGCTTTTGTTTTGTTTTGTGCTTTTGGTTTTTTGTTTTTAATTTTTTTTGTGTATTTGAGTTTTTTGTTTCATGTTCGTAGCTGGTGAAAGTGCCGAGTTATATCGTATTGAAAGTTTAGGTTGTATGGGAGGTGCCACGCCTCTTTGTCCAATCCCGCCCATATATAGCCTATCATTCCTTCCAGACCATACCGCATCTGTGGTAAAAATTTCAAGGAAATCGGATCAGCCGTTTAGACGGAGAAGAGGAACAAACGTACAAACTTACAAACGGACAAACGTACAAACGTAGAAACGAACAAACAGATTTATTATATTAATAGGATATCAACTAATGAGGTCGAATCTTCTAGCATTGCACAAATTGCAGATTTTTGTTCGAAAAAATGTTTCAACATTCAAAAGTCGAATTCCACCTAGTTTTGCAGCCAATTTATGTTGTGAGTTGTCAAGTTCTTTTTGTTATTTTGTAAGCGCAACAGTTTCAAGGGTCGAATGGCTAAAGTGGCCTACTGTTTTTGTGTCTTTCTGAGTTAGGTCTTTTGCGTGAATTAATACTGAATTAATTGTCAAGTATTTAAAAACTTTTTAAATCGTAAATATCTTCATACAAACTGACTGATATCTTTTTATAATTGGAGTAATACTAATAAAACTGAATGATATCTTTTTATAATTGGAGTAATACTAATTTTTTATCGTTAAAAGTTCAAAAATGTCTTTTTAGCTCTTTGAGCAAAATAATAACATTTTTTTTTTTTTTGGTTTTAAAAGCTTCTTCTCAGTTTTAGAGGTCCTAGTTTCAGAAAGTCGACGCGAAGCGAAACATTTAAACAATGATGCCAACTTGGTGGGTTTCCCGCTAAATCTGGTGGGTTTTAAAAAATGAAACGCGGAAAAAATTGTACGGTGGACAGTGTGTTTTTTTGGTGGGTTTTTAGTTTCGACACAGAGTGTTTTTATAATTTAGCGGTTTTTTTTTATTAAATTTAATTGAAATTATACTTTTTATATTGTATAACTTTTCCTTGAACAGCAATACAGAGGTGATTGTAGGTTTTTGGACCGAAGTTGCTAACGGTTCGATTGTATAAAGAAGGATTCGGACCCAATACATTTCAGGATTTAGTGCATTTCGTTATGTTTTCTATTCGTTAAGATCTGTAACTTGGTATTTAAATAAAATAAGAAAAGCATTTTCTACAATATGAATTTCGTCGAGGTAGTAAGACTCGCCAATAGAATTTTTACAAAAACTTATTTTAAAATATAATTTTGTTAATACTATAAAAATTAAAACCTTTTAAATACCATGTTCTCATAAATGTATGACAATGTCGGTCTAATAGATTAGATTCGCATACAAAAGTATTTTTGTAAACCTATTATTCAAATTTTTAAAATGTAGTTGGTGACTTCTAAAATGACGATATGTTCGAATTAAATTAAGAATATTTGAGAAAAAAAAAACCTTGAAACGATGCCACAATAAATCGCATTTTTTTCTCGGATTGGGTTTAAGAATTATTCGAGATTTCTAAGTGCTCCGAGACATGGCATTCAATTTTGTCTGAATAATTTTGTTGTCCTTAAATTTTTAATTATTCCTAGTTCATATTTCCTATTTAATTGTAAATGCAACTAAAATTCGATAAAAAACCAACTGTATTTTATTAAATTAATTTTCTTCACTTACTTAAAAGAAAAATTAATATATAAAATAACAAAATAATACATATTTTATACACTAAATATAAATATTTTTAAATACCTAAAATCGTCATTTTCCAGAAAAAAGGGGTCGTTTTGACCCAATTTGTGCAGAAGGGTTAAGAAATACATATTAATGGCCAGATCATGTTTGTCAAGTAAAATAAAATACATTATTATATTAATGTGATATTCTTACGTTATTTGTTATTCAGCCTAACCAATAAACGAAATAAAGTCGACTCTAAAGATAGTATCAGCTTTTCCGACAATTTTCTCTAATATATAATTTTCAAAAAGCTGATACTTTCTTTAAAGTCGACATTATTTCGTTTATTGGTTAGGCTGATTGTGAACAAATCCTATATATAAATTTTAATTTTTTATTATTCCTATGTCATTTCGTACAAATAAACCGAATCGTTTCCTTTGTTGTTTACAACTCCAAAAAAACGTGCGCCGCAGGTACTTATAACATCACGCAACAACAAACAACAGCAATATGCAGCAACAGCAAGAGTAGATATAAAATAAAATGTAAGTAGTTAAAAAAATAAATAATAAAATAAAGAAAGTAAAATACAAAAAAAAATATTCAAGAAAATAATTTTTATTTTTTTTTATTTTTAAATAGTTTAAAGTTCATAAATATCATGAATTTTTTCTTAAATATTATGAAAGCGTTCATCAATATTATGAACTTATTCATTACGGTTTTATGAACGGTTCATAAATTGGATGAATTTGGTCATTGGTTGAGTAATATTGAAAAATTCATGGAATTGATGAACAAATTCATAAATAGTATGAACTTTTTTATCTTATATATCTAAGCTGTCTGAACAAGAAAATTGGCATGATCGGTCTATTGTGACCTGAGAACCGACCACTTATGTTCAAATACCTCATATAAAATTTACATCAACAAATCAATTTTACTGCATAAGTACGTGCTTAGGTAAACGTTTTTGGTCAAATATATATTAACATTATGCTCAAATACATGAAAACAATGTTCTCCCAAACGACAAAACGACTTGTCGTTCCCAAAAAAAAAAAAATTAATTCGGTACACCTACCCATTTGTAAATATGGGTATCAAATGAAAGAAAATTCTTTAGGAATGAAAAGTTTGTAGTTATTTTCAGGATTCGTATACCCTGGTGACCTATATAGCACTTCGAATTGCAACCACACATATGTGTTGGGTATTTACAGTCGGCTTAGACCGACTATAATTTTGATAACCCTAACTATCATACTAAAACCTACTTTAAAATTTCCCATGTGATATAACCTTCCCAACTGGTTTTTTATGAGATCGCGCATATATACCAAATTGAATTCATTCCATTGTTATCTATAATATAGAATATAATGTTTATGTAACGTGCGAAAGGTTTATGCATCAACTAAAAATAGAGGTAGCAGAAGAAAGGAAAGTGTAGAGGTATGTAAACGGTTTCAGAATGGGTTATTCAATTCTAAATAAAAATTAAATTACCTAAATTTATTTTTTTTATGTTGGTTTCGAAATAATTGCATCAGTTACTTCTAACATATCGACAGACAGACAGACAGACAACGGACTACGCAAAATAATGCACAATAGTGAATATTGCAGACAAAGCAAGATTGAAGAAACAGCAGCTATACGAACACGTCTTTAATTAATTTTGGGAAGAAAACAGCGACATCATATTTGATAACTAAAAAAAATCTATTTTTAAAATTAAGAATTTTTCGGTTTAGCTGTATATCACCCATATATTTCTGGATTCCTACTGGATTTTAGATGTTTTTCCCACCGAGTAATATATCTTATTGCTAGAAGCTGCATCTCGTTTTAAAACTAATAAAACAATTTTTTCGAAAATTTAAATCTTATTATTAATATTTTATTTTTTAATATCTTTTTACTATTGTCTTACTAATATACATACATACATACATCACTATTTTTGTAACATAAAAAAAAACTATTTATGTTAATTTGAAGATTTTTCGGTATTTTCATTCATGATTTCGCCATATTATATTGTTACGAAAATTCAGTCTACGGAAAACTGTTCTACGAGTTCGTATCGCTGGATTGTGTACAAAATAAAAACACTCTTATGTTTGGTTTAAATTATCACAATTAACATTATTAATTCACTTTAATAAACGACTTTACTAATAACAAATTCTAACAACTGCTGCATGTCCACAATTTTACTTGATAATTATCACACGAGATGCACTCGACCACTTTACAATCACTACTGATGTGCTGTACCTCAGATGTGGCTCCCTTATATACTGCATGTATCAGTTCGACACGTTTCGACAAGCTTCGACTTGTTTCGAGAACCTTCTACTCGTTTTGTGAATGACGCATGCTATTGGCATTTCATTCGCACTCATGTGTTTTAATGCGCTGATCTTTCATCTCTTTCTCGCACACTGCCTCAGTGCGCTGAATGATCTTCCGTCTCTTTCTAACACATGCTTAGTGCGTTGAATTGTCTTGCGTCTCATTAATTATTGTTGATTGCTTGCACTATGAGGCAAATTACCTCTTTTCGTAACAATATTTTGACCTTTTTAGTTTTTGAATTTTTATTTTTCAACATTTAGCTTTTCAACATTTTTATTATCGGCATTTTTGTTTTCGGAGTTTTTAGTTTTCGACATTTTTAGGTTTCGGCATTTTTATTTGCTACATTTTTGTCTTCGGTATTTTAGTTTCGATATTTCAAATTTTCGTACTTATCGTACCAGACCCGGTTCGGTTTGCTATAAGGCTTAGTAGCGGATGAAACGCGATAATTTTATGATAGTTTGAGTTTGTACTTGGAGGGGCTGTATAAAAAATAGAGATGTAAGTGCAAGCTGCAAGGAATGAAATTCCATCGCGTTGATTAACATTATTTTTTTTTTTGTTTTGTTTGTTGACAGTTGTTAATTTGTGGCATAAATATGCTCGTTCACGCATACATTCGACTAATTAATGCGCTTTCTTGTTGCATGTGACGCGAGCGCGCTTTTCCAGAGGAAACGGAAATGAAGAGTATTAAGTACAGCAGTGTTTGTTGCGGATATTTCAGTTTTCCGCGTCGTGTTAATGTTTTTGCAGTAGTCAGAGGAAGTTGTACTTGTCGCTGTCGGGTTGTACGTTGCTTAGTGTGGGGTTCGTGTTATTGTCGCGGTGGGTAATGGTAATGCCCATGATTATGCCACCGAATGCGGCGCATAAAAACAGACAACTGTTTGTGTCACTGAATATGGCGCGCTGTACGTCCACAAAAATATCACAATCCAAATAAGGTTTTAAAACATTTTAACAACGGACACTGAAGTGGAAGCGGCCGTGCACTGAACGGGAACTAAGGAAGACTAAAAAAACAACATGTAATATAAATAAGAGTCTCCTTTTTGAATACGTCCACTGATAACGTTTTTTAATTATTTCCCTTTTCCGGTTATTTACTTTGGCATATTTTCGGTTTATGCCTATTTTTTTCTCTTCCATGCTATTCTGCGGCTCAGCCATAGCCATTTCCGTTTCCTTTAGGAAACAGTAGTAAGTGTTGCTTTCCTTCCATTTCGGGGATTCTGCGAGTGGACCGGAAATGTATTAAGAACATCTAAACACTGTAGCGCTTCCTGATGAAGTGTTTAATTTGTATTATTAAAGAGTCACACAGAATGTGCCTTCAAATAACCTCATAAAAATTAGAACAGACACAAAAGACATACTTATGTATACGAATAGATGAATACCATTATCATAATAATAAATAGTGAGCCAACGAACAGGCCAGCTAGAAAACGACAAAGGATCTATGAGAAAATTTCGCGGTCACAACAGTTTAAACAAAGTTTTACCCGGTAAAGTCGAATTGGTTTTAACGGACCCATTAAATTGCTTATTATTTTGAATTACTAAAAAATACGAATTTTATCATTTTAATTAATTATAAATTACATAATATTTATATAATTTTCTTTTCATAACATTTATATAATTTTCGCATGCAAAAAAAAAAATAATTATTTGTTAATATTTTGTAAAATGTTTTGAGATATAAAATGTGTGTCTAATGTGATTAAAATCTCAAACTTAACTAAATTCTAAAATAATTATTTATTTCATTTCTACCCTATTTTACCTATGCAACACTGAAGGAAAGAGAGTGCGGTGAGAGTACGGTGTAACAAAGTAAACCAAAACCCGACAAAAATATAATTCGTGTTTTTGAAAAAAAAATGTACATAGAATTATCCAAAAATACTGTATTTTATGAAAATTTATTATTTTTGATAATACCAATCTTATACATATGTTCTTATTCCGTTCATAAAACAAAACAAGTGGATAAAAAATGCTATTGCAAAAGTGTCAAGCAAATTATTAATTGAGGTTTTTTAATTAACAATTTTTTATAATATTATACATTAATCGTTCTTATATAAAGTATACAATAATGAATAACAATATAAATATTTAAATCATACTTAAAATACTATGCTCCACTGTGTGCAGTCGACTTCAAATCTACGCATGCAACCCCAGTACGAAATATAAATTGTTGGCCAATTCTATAATTGACTTTATTTTTATACATTTAATTAAACAACTCATGATTTAAATGTATCTAATAAAAAACAACATAAACATTATATGTTTATCGGTACTAAAGTATTTTTAAACTCAACGTTTCAATTGTGAATGTAAACATCTCAAATTTTATTACTGAATATTTACAACACCTCTCACACAAAGAAAACAAAGATGATTGCCAGAAATATCACAGCCCTCAATATCCAGTTATTTACAAATTATTTAAATCGTATTTGACTCAACCATCTCTCAAACATCCGTCAAATACGATAAATTTTGCTAGCAACCTTCTTTCAAATTTACGATTATGTATAGCAACCATCAATTAAACATCTGACAAATAGGAAGATAGTTGATGAATATTTGGAAAAGGTAATGCATTAGAATTCGCGAGGTAATTTTTATTGAATTGAAAGAAAATGAATCAAATGTATTTTTATTTATTCTAGAATTAAAACAGTATCCTGGTACATGGTACATCCTGGTATGCATCGCCATCGTCTTTTTAAATCCTTCAAAGGCAAATTTGTACAACGACTTGAGATTTCTTCGCAGAAGAACCAAGTCCGACCGGCGACGCTATCATCAAAGAAAACTCTGAAAAGAAATATTTTCCATCACTTGTTGATAATTTAAATCACAGGATATTTTATTTTCACTTTTACCATTAAAAAATAATATTTTACACCATTGAATTTACTTAATTGTTGTGGATAAATCGAACGTAAGGAAAAACGTACGCCATTTTCCTTTTTTATGGTAGTCAAATGTCAAATACATCAAATGTTTTGCTACAAATGTCCAAGAACTCAGGATGTTTGCTATAAGTCTACTGTAAATATCTCAATTTTCATTGCTGTTGTGGCAAACATCTCGTAACTATCTGCATATATGTCATATTAAAAATATCTTAATAGTATAACTGCAACTTTATTGAAACTTATGGGATGTATGAATATTTGCTACAAGGCGTAAATTTAAAATGATAGTTGCAGCAAGCCTTTCATCTTTTTTTCTTAGTGCACTCTACTAATTCTTTTTTTTTAATCAGGGAAAACTACAAACATAAGTCGTCGCACTCCCCAGGAAAATACATAAATTAACATTATATATAAATATTTTGTTATAATTTTATTTTAGATTCAGTTAAAAAAAAAATTTGTGCGAAATTCTATTTCACAATTCCTACTGGGATGTTTACTACAAATGACTGTGAGTTTACACTGAATAAAAATCTATTTTTACGATAAATAGTTAAGATTTATTTAGTCGTACAATTCATTATTATAATTCATACAACATTATGTATGAAAATATATATATAAATATATGATAAATATGTGTAAAGTAACTTAATTATTGAGTGAGAAAAACCCTACTCGATGCTTAACATTTGAATCACATATTCATTTTCCTACACTTCGTAGCTCGTCATCACGATCGTCGTTGTTTTGAGCTTAGTAGAAATCAACAGGCGATATAAACGGGCGTGTTGGCGAGTTCGTTTTAAATATGTATTTTTAAATGAGTGCATATATGGTTTATTAAATTATAATACTGCCGGGCTAAAAATGAAGAGCCTAAAGAGCCAAACCAAAAATTAGGTTCGCGAGCATATTTTCGGCTCATGAGCCCAATTTTTATACCCTACATATTTAAGTAGAGTAGGTATAAATTAATTTTTGTTTTGGTTAATTGAAAAAAAAAATGTTAAGAAATGATGGTAGGATGCAAAAAATAAGCTGTTATATTATATTAAAAGCATTAAGGTATATTAATGTAATTTGTAATACGGTAAAAACAAAACGTTTTAATCATTTTTGAATACATCATTTTCTAAAAGTTTCTATTTAATTTGATTAATGTTTAATGGTTTTTTTTTCGACATATTTAATCTCTATTTTGTAATTATGGTACTCCTTGCAGTGAACTTTTTTCTTGAAAGTAACAAAAATTCGAAAAAATATTTTAAAAAAATGATGTCAATAGGTGTGTTAAAAACAAACAATTAATGCCTATACATAACACTTTTATCTTGTACCAATAAGAAGTTATCGCTTGTAAATAGCGAAATTCAAAAAATTTTAAATCTTGTCATGCCAATATGGCGAATCTTTTCGTTTTTTTGCCATAACTTTTTACTGGTACAATATAAAATAGTAGTGTAAATCATGCCAAAGCTTTAGCTTGATAGTGATGATATATATTTACCTCCCATGCTCCTTCCCCTGGTTTTTCTCTGTAATCAAATAAGACCCCATGAAAAAATCCGCAATGAAAATTTTGTGGGGGGGGGAGTTATTTAATTTCTGTTTTATTTCAAGTGTTTTTTCATTCTTTCTAGGGGTTATTTAATTTAAATAATATTGTGGTTATTTCATAATATTTTGTTGTTATTTCATTATGTTTGGCGGTTATTTCATTCTCAATAAACTCAATTTATGTTTGAATGTTGCAAACATTTAATAATAGTAGACAAATATATTTGGTACTTAATTATATTGCATTATTTTATGTAAATGACAAAAAATGTAAATTAAAAATTGTCAATTGTAATTTAGAATATTCAAATATAATTCAAAATAAATATTCTATTTGAATTCAGTATTACCAAATTAAATTTGGCGTAGCTGATCTTTTAAAGCCGATACAGCAAATGCATGGATGACAACTATTGAGTAGTCTATTTCCTAAACGTGCTATATGAAACGAAATTTAGTTTTGAGTAAAAGACGAAATACTGTTACACCATAACAGAGTCATATTTGAACCAAAGTGTCTTCTACACTTTTTATCTTTGTCATATCCTTAGTAGATTCAAGATTTTAAAATAATCATTTTTGGACCGCTTTTAAAATTGACATTGCATGTTTTGGGAACAAAACATTTAAAACTTAGCACTTTTTGGAACTGAAATAAACATTTTATTCATAGTTTGGTTAATATTTTTTTCGGTTATAATAAAGTAATTTTAGAAGTTATACTCGTTCAATAATGTTATTTCCGCATCTGGATCTGCGCCTTCAGAAATATTACTGTCTAAAATATATTTATTGTGATGGTGTTATTTTCAATGCTGTTTATTTATTGGAAGAAACGCTTTCTCCTCATTATATGTGCTATGTATTGAGTTATCAAATTTTTGTTTGCCATTGTCTTATTCTTGCTTCCTTGCATACGCTCTCATTCACTACAAATATCACTTTTAATCGACCCGAATCCCAAATTGAAGTGTTCTGTAAAAATCTAAAAAACCAAAAACAGTGATAAAAAATTTAATTATGTGATTTATATGTATATTCCATACTTTGTAGTAAAATGTATAATTGCATTAGTGATCGTAGACATGTTCATGAGTTGATAAAGCAGGATCTTTATTTTGTGTAGACATATCGATCATGTCCCCTGAGTTAGAATTGGAAGAGTTTTAATTTTGAGTAATTTCACCAAATATCGTTAAAACTAGTTCTTCAAATTACTGTTGTTAATAGTTGTTGTAAGTTAGGGATGCCCAACTCGCCTGCCCGCGGCTGACTGCACGGGCAACCCGTGTTAGGCGAGGGGTATCCACGGGCAGAAGTGAGCGGGGATTGCAACGCAGAAATGAGCGGGCCTTTTATTGTTGCATTTTTAGAAATTCCGGGAAATTTAAATGTCTATTTAAGAGTTTAATTATTTTAGATTGGTTTATATTTATATTGCTTATTATTTTGAATTACTAAAATATACAAATTTTATAATATAAAATAATTATACATTTTTTTTTCATAACATTTATATAATTTTCGCTTGCAAAAAAAAATATTATTGGTTATTATTCTGTAAAAGGTTTTGGGATATAAAATGTGTGTCTAAAGTGATTAAAATCTCAAACTTAACTAAATTCTAAAATAATTATTTCACATTTCTGCCCTATTTTACTTAAGAAATGATGCAACACTGAAAGAAGAGAGTGCGATGAGAGTACGGTGTAACAAAGAAAAATAAACTCTGACATAAATATAATTCGTTGTTTTGTACAGACATTTACATAGAATTATCCAAAAATACTGTATTTTGTGAAAATATGTTATTTTTGTTAAAACCAATCTTATATGTTTTTATCTATATATATAAAACTCTTGGTCCGTCTGTCAGTCTGTCGGTCTGTCTGTCTGTCTGTCTGTTTGTTCCAGCATCACGTCTAAACCGCTGAACCGATTTAACTGAAATTTTGCCACAGGATACTAAGGAGTCCGGAGGGTGTCATAGGCTATATATGGGCGGGATTGGACAAAGGGGCGTGGTACCTCCCATACAACCTAAACTTTCAAACGACATAACTCGGCACATACACAAGCTAAGAAGATGAAACAAAAAACTAAAATTCACCACACTAAAACTCACCACACTAAAACTCACCACACTAAAACTCACCACACTAAAGCTCACCACACTAAAACTCACCACAATAAAACTCACCACGCTAAAACTCACCAATCCAAAAATTCACCATACTAAAACTCACCACACCAAAACTCACCACACTAAAACTCACCACACCAAAATTCACCACACTAAAACTCACCATACTAAAACTCAACACAATAAAGCTCACCACACTAAAACTCACCACACTAAAAATTCACCGCACTAAAACTCACCACACTAAAACTCACCATACTAAAATCTCACCACACCAAAACTCACCACACTAAAACTCACCACACTAAAACACACCACACTAAAACTCACCACACTAAAAATTCAACACACTAAAACTCACCACATTAAAACTAACTACACTAAAACTTCTACTGGGAAAAACTCTACGGGAAGAATTCTACCGGGAAGAGTTCTACCGGGAAGAATTCTACGGTAAAGCGTTCTATGGAGAAGAATTTTACGGCGAAGATTTCTACTGGGAAGAATTCTACGGCGAAATATTCTACTGTCTTAAATGTTGTTTTGAGAAAAGTTGTTTTGGCGGAGAATTATTATTTGGTTACTACATTTATAAAACCAATAAAAACTTCAACAGCAAAGCACGGGCCCCTGATATAAAAAATAATAATAATGTTTTTTTATATTAATAAAAACGCTTTATATCTATGCATTCACAAAAACTTGGCACGAGCCGTGCACGGGTCCAGCTAGTTTTGTTTATAAAACTGGAGATGTTAACAAAAAATGTTATTGCAAAAGAGCCAAGTGAGTTATTAATATTTGTTTTTTAATTAATAAGATTTTTTATAATATACATTAATCGTTTACATACAAAGTATGCAATATTAAATGAAAATATAAATATTTAAATCATTAACTAAATGCTATGTTCTACTGTGCGCATTCAACTTCAACTCTACGCATTGAACCCCAATAGAAACTGGAAATTGTCGACCAATTCTTAAATTTACTTTATTTAGTTATTTTTATTTAAAACAGTCTTAAATAATGAGTGTATAATAAAAAAACAACATAAACATTATTTTTTGAACAGTACTTGATATATTTTTAAAAGATTTGTTGCAATTATGAAAAATTCTAAAAATTTCCTATTATTCTATCTAAAATAAATTTAAATGCCTCAAAATAAGTTTCAGATAAAAAAAAAAACGTTTAGTCAAAATTCTATTTTACATTAAGTATTTTGTATTAAATGTGATACATTTAACAATTTATACTGGGGTGACTGGAGAACAAAGCAGCGCGGACCAACTCGCATGAAGTCGCACGATCGACTGATAGCTTTCGCAGGTCACACGCACTTATATTCGCTGCACTCGCTCTAACTCTAAAAATCCTCTCACCATTTCCGCTTCACCGATCTTCCCCTCGTCAAGCACCTTGCGTGCTGATGTCGTGCCTCCCTATGTTAGGCATCCCTATTGTAAGTCAACATAGTGTGTTTTGGTAAGTCACTATACGTTGATTTTATAAACGTATCGTGACCTACTTCCGCGATGACTACCTTATGCAGTTATCGTGAAGTTGGTGTAAGGTGTGATGTAGGGCTTAAGTATCAAAGTTCAGTATTAGCGAAGTTGGGTCAAACCAGCGGTGGCGTGATTGGCTAGAGTGAAATTTGCGCACGGCACTCTGCCGGAACATGTTCGATTTGGAACATACCTCCATATAATAGTTTAAGTTAGATTTTAAGTCAGTTGTTAGTTGTGAGTTAAAGTTATAAGTTAGACGTCGAAGACGTGTTACTTAATAATGTTAATATTAAGATAGAACTTTAGTTTAATTAAAAGTATGTCTTTTTTTTTTTACAAATTAACCAACGCTCAGGGGATGCCCCCTATTCATGCAATGCACAGTGTTGATCGTAAAAAGGGATGATAGGTTAAATGGAGGGGGGAGAGATGGAGTAGTGTCGGTGAATGTTTGTTTTGAACTTGCCAATATCAAAAATGTCGGGAAAAACGGACGCAGGGAGATTGTTCCACAAACGTGTCGTGCGACTGAAGAACGAATTATCTCTATAATGCGTGGTTCTGTTGAGAGTAGAGTGGACTACGAAGGGATGGGCTTGATTTGATGCCCGAGTAGTACGAGAAAACACACGACCTGGTGGAATCAGGCCATGTATTTCACTCGAACACTTACCATTGTAATACCTATAAAACAGGCTTACACACCCAACGGTCCTTCGGTGCTCAAGAGAACCAATAGACGATGAGATATTTTCATCCCCTATCAAATATATCGCACGTTCTTGAATTCGGTCCAGGAACTCCAAGGAGGATTTTTAAGCTCCTGCCCAAATGTGCGAATTGAATTCCATTTTAGGCCGAATATAGGTGGTGTAGACAGTGCGTAAGTCAGCAGGAGTGAAGTATGTTTTACACCGTTTTAAAAAAACCGAGGCACTTGGCAGCTTCTTTCGACACATTAAATATGTGATCATTCCAACGTAGATCACATTGAATTGATATGCCCAGAACGTCAAGAGCAGCTGACTGCGCAATATCCACAGCACCCATATTGAGGGAGGGAGGGGTGAATCCATTCTTTTGTGAGATAACAGACAACATTGGGTCTTGCTTGCATTAAAATCTACTCTGTTTGCAACACCCCACTCGGAGATTGATTTAAGGTCATTATTGAGCGTGTCATTCATAGTGCGTCTTTTACTCTCAATCTCCAAAGAGTTTGGGCGCTTGTTGAACGAGTATGAATGACAAATGTTACTGTCATCTGCAAAGGAATGAATTGGGTTCTGGGTCAATGACAGAAGGTCATTGATAAATACCAGAAATAGGGACGGGGATAGGACGGAACCCTGCGGAACTCCAGAATTGATGGAATGTTGTTCTGAAAAAACACCATCCATCGCAACTCGTATAGAACGACCCTGAAGAAAACTCGATATCCATCGAGTAAAAGATTCACCGACACCAAATGCAATTAGTTTTGAAAAATGGGCTTTATGCCACACTCGATCAAAAGCCTTGGAAATATCGAGATATCGTATTCACCCGAAAAGGTGAATACATTTATTCCACTTTTCGGAGAGGACCGCCATCAAGTCACCTGTGGATCTGGCCCTACGGAAACCATATTGGCGGTCACTGAGCAATTCGTTGTGCTCAAGATAGTTCACAAGGTGGAAGTTAATTACGCTCTCCATTACCTTGGAGAGTGCTGAGCATATTGCAATGGGTCGGTAATTGGCAGGGTTCGTAGCCTCGCCCTTTTTCGGTACTGGCTGAACATTGGCAACCTTCCAACAAGATGGAAAAACTCCTGTCTTGTAGGAGATGTTGAAAAGGTTACGCAACGGACAAGCCAGCGTTGACGCGCACTTCTTCAACACATGGGCAGATATGCCATCTGGCCCAGAGGCTTTGTTAATGTTGAGGTTTACTAAAACCTTTTTAACTGCCCGAGTTCGAAAATGAATTTCCGGCATTGCAGAAGAAACAAAATCTACGACGGGCAGTGGTATCTGGGAGCGTTGAATTATTTGCAAATAATTCTGCCAAGAGATTAGCTTTATCAACCGGGTCAGTGAAGGTCTGGCCATTCATAATAAGAGTTGGAGTAGACGATGTCGTCTGATTCTTCACTCTTTTAACGAATGACCAGAAATTTTTACTACCTCTATGGTAGAGTAGGACCTTTTTGCGCGCGTTTTGTTCGTGAAGAAACTTTTCGCGCGAGATCACGGCATTACAGCGATTCCTAGCCTGTATGCGAAGTCTTTCTGTGTCAGCATTCTTGTTAGAACGCCAATTTTGAAAGGCTTCCTCTTTCGATTTACAGCCAGATATTGTATCTCGATGTGACTGAGTCCTCTCACATGTGAGTACTCTCACATCGTCTGAAAAGTTGTATTTCATATCTGCACGCATTCCGCCCGTTGGCTCTAACGTTGACTTTGTTCCTTCTTACGTTCTATGAAACCGCTGTAAACTTCCAAACATGTAGCGTTACCAACAATCAAACTTGATCCAAAATAAATAAAAATTTAGTCGAAATTACCAAATTTTTGAATCTGGCATTATTAAAATATATATTATTTTAGCAAATACGCAAACCATTCATAATTTTGCGATGATTTTGGGTTTGGAAAATAGAAAAACATAGCTCTTCAGTAAACAAAAACAGCTGTACTGAGAAAAATGTCAAATATTTGTTTGTGTGATTTTCTTCATTTTTTCAATTTTTTCAAATTTGCTTTGTAAACTTTTTTTTGGATGAAAAGAAATGTGTAGTATATTCAAAAATTATTTGAAATTAGTGCTTTTTTTTGTGAAAATTTTAGAAAACGGAGCCAAAAAAGCTGCCGTCTAATTTGACACAATATTCGTGCGGTTGAGTTTTATGAAATACAAATTATTTCTTTACGTCGGCGCAAACCGTGTGACGTCAGACGTTTTGGGCTTTACAGAATACAAAAAGTCAGTCACACGGGCGTGCGTGACTACTTTCGTCAATTATCGAGATACAATATCTGGCTGTTAATTCGCTACTCATTACGTTGTCATTTTTTTGATTCACAGTACATTCGCCACATTTTTTTAATGTTTAAGGTGTCTTGTTGCGGCCGTAATGTTTTTCCTTGCACTTAAAGGTTTTAATATGTTGTAAAATATTTATCTTATGTTGTTCAGCTACAACATTAGGACGCTTCCCACCTCAAGATTCTGTTTAGTTTAAATCATTTTTTAATACTAAATTTGCAACATTTAATGTTTAGCCTTTGGATATGCCAAGAATTGACAAAATAATTTTAAATAACTGCCAGTTGCGTAACGTACACCTGTTGCGTAACGTACACGGAGGGAAATAAAATTATAAAATTCGAGAAGAATTCGGTTAGAAAGAAAAATAGTTGAATTTCACTAATATCAATAAAATACTACTAAAATTCAAGAATTTGTTATCTGAATATTAAGAAAGCAAATTACTTAGTTGTCAAATAAGTAAACAAACTTTATTCTACTGGATTTTCAGAAGTTAATTTATTGATTATTAAAAACCAAAAACAACACGCAAAATTGTTGCTGTATTCTTCGCAAAGGAACACGTGTTCATGTATCTGCTGTTTTTTCATCAATTTTCCTTTATCTTTAATATTAGCTTGTGTAGCATGTAACGAATGTTAATGTTGATGTTTTTGCAAGTGTCGTTAGCGGAAGCACGCATTTGTTTCCGGCTCTTTCTCGTCGGCTAGGGGAGGAGTTCGGGTGCTAACTTCGCTTGGTACGATCTAGATATTTATTTAATATTGCGTGCTTGCATTATAAGAGAAAAGAAAAGCTTACGATAACAGAGAGAAGTAAAACCAAAAGTGAGAGAAAGGAAACGGAAATAAAAAGAAACTCAACATTGATATTGGTGACGTGTGCGATGGTGTTACTGCAACGCCATAAGCCCTCCCATCCATGATCATCATTTTTACCACTTCAAAAAAATTGATTATCGATGATCCCAAATATTAACCTAACACAGCAACAAAATTAACGCAATTAGCGAGAAGTCAAACGAAAATTATTTAGTGCTTCATCATTATTAACAGAAAACAATATTTATTAAGGAATCTTAAAATTAAACAAATTTGAATGAAATTCATAAGTAAAAGTAGCTAACCATGGCAAAATAAAAACTAATTTAAAATACATATTACATTATTTAATAGAGAAAAAAAAATTGTAAAAATTATAATTGTTTTAATAAAATTTGGTGTTAGCATATCATGGCTAATTAAATTTCTAAATCGTATGGTAATTGCGAATGTTTCAAACGAGAATGAATTATGGGTGATTTATTATTTTTTTCTAAAGTTTGTTTTTTTTTTTTTTTTAAATGGGTGCAAAAATTCGACGGGGATAATATCTGAAAATCAAATGGTTACAGCATGTATATATTATATGTGTGCAAAAAAAATTATAATAATATAGTTTATAAAAAAAATATAAGTATGTGCAAATATAAAATAACGCGAAATAATTTCAATATAATTTCTCGCAGTGTGTTTGTTTAGCGACAAACAGGTTCTAAAAAAAAATATTTATGTTGAACAAATGCTTGAGTTTGTTATTGAAGCCGTTCGCTCAAAATGTTGGTGTAAATTGATATGGAGCTTTTTATGATCTCTCGCAGTTGTATGTTTAGTGAAATTAATCTGTTCACTTTGTTGTTGTTTAAATTTAATTATAACAAAAATTAGGTTTGGGTTTTTTTTTATGCTCTCATTATATTGGACGTTAATGATTTTTTTCCGCGATTACAACAAAAAAATAATATTTGATGTTTTAAAATTTCGAATTCATTTTTTTTTTTTTTTTTGTTATTTTAGGTTTTAAAATAGTATTATAACATTATATAAAATTAAAATTGTGATTGAAATACAAATAGACAATTTAGTTCACCTTCATAACATTTTATGAATTAAAACTTAATATTTTCAAAGATTAAAAAAAAAATATTCATATAGTTTTAATTTCTTAGCGTGTACTGCATTTCATATGCATTAAGCTCTCCATGCTATTGAGCGTACATACCAAAAACTCAAAGCTTTATGAAGTGTGGTGAATTTCTTTTGTCAATAAGTATACACTATCACTTTTACCAAATACAATAAAAAATCAAAGAGAGACTTACATTAGTTGAAACAGCCGATGAGTCGCTCCCACGATGAAAGATCTTTCACGATGGTTGACGATTGCTGGTGCTGAGCTAAAACAATTAAATGGCTTACGATACACGCCATTAGTGGAATTTTTATTATTAAATTGAGGGGAAGTATAGCAAGGTTCCGAACCAATGCGTATAAGAGATTATATCTCCTTTAATTCCTTTTTTTTTCAATCAAACTTTACACAAATAATAAATATGCACGCTGCATAATTCTTCATTTTAAATATATATTTAATTTTTAAATTATATATATATATTTTTTTTAACACTTTCGGAAAATTTTAAATTCTTTTTGAATTTTTCGCATTAAAAAAAACCAGTATTATCCGAAATACATAAAAACCAACCGTTCTTTTATTTTTTTTTATATAGCGTTGACTTTTTCAAGGTTATTTTGGCTTATTTTTGCACGAACATTTTTGTAGCTAATTTTGCACACACACATTTTTGCAGAATTATATACATACTTTTTTTTGTTTTTTATATACATAATATTTTTTTTTTTTTTTATATGAATTTGAACTTATATATTATTTTTGCACTCATTTCATATTTTTGTTTTTTTATATCACCATTTTCGCATAATTTTCTTTTAACTTTAACTAATTAAAACATATATATTTAATTATTTTAAATTATGACAAAAGAAGATTTTAAAGAAGATTTACCAAATTTTTCCTTTAAACAGAATTTAACCTTCTTTTACTTTTTAATAAAATTTAACCTTTTAATAATATATACTTTTTGTATTACTAATTTTCTTTATTATTTTTTTGTTTTTTTAAATAATTTTCTTTTGACCTTTTTCCCATAATTACTTTTTGTCACGAATAATTTTAATAACTTTTTTTTTTTTTTTTTTTTGTTACATTTCGATTTTCGTGTTTTTTTTTATGGACTTTTGTCTCTTTTGGGAATCACTTAATAAATGTTTTTAATTTTAGTTTTATATATTTTTTTTTGTTTGTTTCGCCACTTCACAATATTTTTTTTTCTACGCTTTTGGGGCGGATTTTGGGTTGATCGCGGTTTGTGGTCGGATCGCGGTTTGTGGTCGGATCGCGGATCTTTTTCACCTTCTACCAATACACTGTTGGTGGAGATGCGGCTCGCGGGTGGAGATGCGGTTCGATGGTGCAATCGGTCCGTCGATTTCAATCGTTGCTTCGTTTGTCACCAACTGAAGTTCTGCTGCAATGCGTAATTAGTCAGAGGTGATCTTTCTCATCCTCCTACGCATGTATTTAAGTGTGTGTGAAGTTGGGAATATGCTGATGAGAGCAATTAAAATTATTGCATAATTAAGTGCCAAATCCGTATAGGAATTGGCACAGAAATGAAAATAGGCCGAATCCAATTGCTGCGTTGTCTATTATATTGGCAATAAAATTATTCTATTTAAAGAAATTTTACTATTTTTAAAATGAATTTAATTAAAATTGTAATAAATTCGTATAAATGTTTTTATAGAATTTTAGGAGAATTTTGAGAGTTAATAAAAATCCGGAAAATATGGAAAAAAAATACTGCAAAAATTTGCAGAAAATTAGGGACAAATAAAAATAAAATTAATTGTAAAACTTACATTTGTGTTATACAAAATATATTTATATTTCACAGAACTAGTGAAGATTTATATTTTGTTCGGCAACGACAATCAGCAAAAGTATTGAAAATTTTGCTGTTTTCTCTTTTATAGAAAATGTTTCTTCGAAAAATATGATTTCCAAGAAAATAACGAAAGGAGGAAAATAAAAAGGGAAACGAATACTGAAATTCAACCAACTTCACCCACAGCTGAACAGTGTTGGGCAGCGACATGGAAGTGTTGTCAATGACCCAATAACATAGAAAAATTATTTTGACGACAAATAAATCAAAAAAAAATAAAAAAAAAATATTAGGGTACAAGCGCTCCTACACTTGTATGCTTTGTTTTGTGAGGTCGCCATCTGTTTGTTAGTGTGCATGACTGTCTGTTGAAAGTAACAAAGTCAAATTTTCTCGATATTCAGACATTATGTTCTTAGGTATCAAAAAGTAACTAAGTACAATTTGTCTGGATTGCAGATGTTTTTTCTTCTTAGGTATCGAAAAACGAAATGATATACAATGTTTGCATGTGTGTGTTTTCACGAATAGAACAACAAATCACAGTCAGCCAAGCAAGCATCTGTGTATATATGAATATTAAAGCTATAAAAATAGAAAAAATGAATGTTCCTACGAATGTTGGTATGTTTTCAGTTCGTAAACATAAATTGGGATTAAATTTCGCATAAATACCAAGTTTATTTCATTCCATTGTTATCTAAATACAGTATACAATGCTCATGGGTAAAGGTTTATACATAACCACACGGAAAGAAAAGATTTGTTTGAATATGTTTGAATGTAATTAAAAAGTTATACGAAATTACCATACATGTATTAGGAATGCAGTATAATTAAATTATAATCGAAATTAAATTTATTTTTGTTCACGTGTAAACATTATTATATTGTCCAGAAGAATCTGTCAAATTTACCATAAATATGTTACAATACCAACATAAAATTTTAATTGCATTTGAATAAACTGTTTCTTGGCAATTTACTTGGTTAAAACTATGTTTCAGAAAACGCTCGTCTTAATTCGATAATTTATCGACTGACGAAGTTGGCAACGTAGTGCAGCATTTTCTACCGACGCCATCGTTTGAACATGTTGATGTTTACAAACAAACAAAAAAGAAATTGGATTTAAATAAGTGTATTCTTGCAACATTCTTCTTGAATACGAAGTTGGCACTCGTTGAGCAGAATTTTCTACCTACGGGGGCATTTTCTGCGTACGTGTCTTTTGTTGTTCGTGGAGAAAACGTGTTCGCGTCGGTATTAATTTTGTTATTTGTAAATTAAATAAATATATAAATTGTGTTACAAAAAGTACAAAAAGTAACAGAGTATAATATAGTGCAGTATATAATTTCTGAAACTAAAGTGAAAAAACCACAAATAAAAATCTGTGTTTCGATTTTCAAACAGAATTTAAGATGTTTTTTTACAAAAGCCTCCGTGAATTCCTTGCCTACGCTATGTGCTGTACTGAGATCAACTGTAACTGTAGCAAATATAAAGCGACCCTGGATCGTCTGGTTTAGCGTCTGCTGGTGCAATTGTGCATTCACTGAAACTGTCACTTGTACTCTCAGTTTTAAACGAATTATTTATTTATGCATTTAAAAATTTGTATATGAATTCAAAACTAATTCTACTTACTTACTTTTTTGATACCTAAAAAACTAATAACTGTATTCAAGAATAATTCTACTTAGTTACCTTTTTGACAACTAAGTAAATCCGTTTCTTGAAATTAAGAATTTTCGGTTTAGTTGTATATCACTCCGTATACTTCTTGATTCCTTCTGGATTTTAGAACTTTTTTCCCTACGTTTAGTGATTGTATTTTTTTTTTCCATTTGGTAAAACCTGTACAGAATTACGTTCTTCAATAATAGTATTACATTTCCAAAAGTTTGTATTAAATAATTCCTATTCACATAGTTGTAATTTTTGAATGTAGCATGGCGAATCTTCCGTATGAGAACACGTTATTTTGGGTGGCTTAATTTTAGCTAATTTTCGGTTTTTCTTTTGAATATTTTTTGCCACTTATTTGGGACAATTTTTCGCTTCCGTGTCTTGGAATTCGAACAAGTACGTATTTGAAATGACATTTTTTTCATATAGAATGTTTTGGAAATAAAAATTTACAAAGCACGTTTTGGAAATAAAATTTTTTACGAATAGAACGTTTTGGAAATAAAATGTTATTTTAAAGTCAAATAACTATGCTAATGGCCTACTTAGAGACCTACTTGTTTTTACTAATTCGACTCCTAAGAACGAACCAAAGTGCATACTTAACTTTCTTTTCGATTTTTGACTAGATAGCACGTTTTGGAAATGAGCTCCTCAATTATTCAACAATGGCAAAATTATAGAAATCAGCAATCTGATGTTGTCATTATTTTTGACAAGCGCCTTGCACATCACTGGTCTTTAATTCAGTTAACAATAACCTCATCAACGCTTTTTCGTTTGGGCCCTTGCTAAATCCGATAGAAAATTAATATTGAAGGATGTTATCGAGCAGAGGTTACTTTATTTGGAACGAATTACTGACGAGACCAATGCCACTATTGCTCAATCCAGTAATTGGTTGAAATTATATATGACTATTCGGAATTTCAATTGACTTACTTTATTTTATTGTGCGAATTTTGTATGAATTTCAAATACAATTACTAATTTCTGAAATATAAATGTTACTTCTGAATTATATCTGTTCGTTTATTGAATTAAAATTTGCGATTTCCAAGTTAAATTTGAATTATTTGAATTATAATTGACGTATTCTAAACTTTATTTGATACTGAATTTTAATTGACGGTTTTCGAATTCCATTTGGTAATTCTGAATTCAATTTCTTTATTAGATTTGAATAATATAAATTATATATATCGATTTCTTAATATTAACTTAATATTTAACTTAATATTACGCACACTTGGGTCGAGACTATTCGAACATGAACGCTTTATTTTAATTTTGAAACTAAGTAATTCGAATTTACAAATGTTGATATCATATTTTATTAGAATAGTACGACCTTGTAATTACTATTATTCATACGCTTTCGTTGTTTTAAAACAGCTGTACATAGCTCTCAAACCAATGACCACGAAAATTAACTCAATAAAATGAAGATAATAAAGTTTTTATTAAATTTTTATAATAATACCTACTAATAAAACGGTAAGAAGTGGTGAATGTTCGACAAGGAGAACATCTACGTCAAATTGTATAATTGGGCTCTGGTGCGCGCGTACTTGTAATACCTTCGCCCATCTATTCGACAGAAGTGTCCTTCCTCCATAGACTGCCAAAGGACTTGAAGAACACACAGCTGAAGTGTAGCTTTTTCGGTAAGCCGGTGAACAGCAGCAATAAAGAATGTTTCTCTCTAGTTATTCGAGAATTTGATTTTGTCTTTTGTCACTAATCCGCATTTAATTGAATACTCTTCTACATTTTGTGTCTTATCTCTTCCAGTTGCCTTGCTTGTTGTTGGTTGGTGTAGGTACTTGTGCTCCAAGTTGATTTTGTTGTTGTTGTCATTGTTGTTGTTGCTGTGTTTGTTCTGCATCTTCTTAGTGCTGTCGCAGTGGCAGCTATTTTGTCTAAGATGTCTTTTGTGAGATATTTTTAAGTCCTGTTGTATCCTTCGCTAGCAAAGTGTGTCGAGCGAGCGTCTCTGAAACTGCGCCCGATTTCGAACAAACTGCTTAACGACTTAAACTTGTTTCAGTATGTTTAGCAGTTTGATGGGCGGGGTTGCTTCGTGGTATGGGCGGGGGGTCGTTGGTAGTAGCCTCATTATGGTGGACCGAATTGTGTAGGCACATGACAGTTGGTCAGAGCAGTGTTGCCAGGTGTTCGGGATTGTAAGGGGCGAGCTAAAAAAAGATCCACATCCCGTGCAAAATATTCTGAATTCCAAAAGAAATTTTATTTGCTATTTTCTGAATTCCACATGAAAAGTTTCAAATTTCAATTGATATTTTCTGAATTACATTTGTAAATGGAGTAGTAAAAACTTAATAGAGTGTTTTTTAACCCGAATCTTCCTGAATTATTTTTTGAATTTTAAAATTAAACTTCTTTGACTTAACACGCTGCGAATCTCGAATATCTAAATCTGAATTTTCTCGACATGTTCAAAAATTTAAACATCGATTTATTACGAAAAATCTGTAAACTTTAGGAACAAAGTACACATATACAAAAATAAAGTAAATTGTCTCAGGTATGTTCTGAGATGATGAAAAAAATATATTGTAAGCAAAAAGTATTTTTAGAATAAAAATCGTACTCATAATTTCTATACAGCATTTTTTGTCCCGTCCGGAATGCCCCGTCCAGAATTTTTCTGTGATTTATTATGAAAAAACTATACATTTTAGGAACAAAGTGTAAATGTGATTTCAGCTATTTTTTAAAATAATATAATAATAATAATAGTTTGGCGCTACAGTCCTGTACAGAACTTCGGCCGAGCTCTCTCACCATTTTGAGCTGTGCGTGTTATATTTGTACTCAAAGTGGTGGGACCTACAGTTTATTGCCAAATCCGAACGGCGGGTGAGAGCTTTTCATAGGCAATGGTTTTACTCTCGTAGGTTTGCCATTTACTGACGAGAGGTAGCGCGGTATATGAAAAGATGTTGTTAGCCCCAGTCCAGGCTTGAACCGGGGACCTTTCGACTCGCAGTCCAACGCACTAACCACTGAGCTACCGCGGCTTTTTTAAAATAATTTATATATAAAATTTGCTGACTTTTTGGCATTTCCATGTGAACCTCGACATGCACTTCCGTTTTTGTCCCGTCCGGAACGACCACTATTTAATTGATATCTTTTGATCTACTGAATAGAATTATCTATTTTTTTGCATAATTATATATCATTAAAAACCAAGTAAATTCATTAATTTTCCTTCGAGATATTAAAGTTTAATACGTAGAAATGTCAGGTCCGGAACCCCTTACATATCATAAATTTACATATACAAACTCGCACACATCCCTTAATCAATGATAATCAAACTTGTATAGTTTTTGTATGGTATTTTGTAAATATCAGAGACCAGAAATAACTATTATCCTATATTTCCATTTGGTTTTTCACTAAGATATTATTTTTTTTAAAATATAAAGGTGTCGTTCCACGTCAGAAATATCTAATTTGGCATGTGTCTTCCGATTTTTGAAATTTTGTGGATAGAAACTTGATAGTACAAAAACTATAAGAGATTCCAGCAAAATTTTTACTCGACGGGAAAAACTCCAGAGTTTAAAAAAAATGTTTTTGAATTTTAATAGTGTGGGGCGTATACGTGGGGCGTGATTTGAAAAATAAATTTCAATTTTTTTTTGAGAGTTATATTAAAGAGTTATATAAAGGTCTTTTGTTAATGGTTGTTTGTAGACTTAAAATGCAATTGGTCTCATAAAGGAAAATGATAGGAGAACAGAACAATATGGATGTTTGGCATGCAGGCGAGATTATTGTACCGTATAGAGCAGAGATGGACAGAATTAAATTTATATCAAGTGGGATTACAGAATCATTTAATTGCGTCACTGGTACTTTTTTGGATGAATCTGTTCCAGGGGTATTAGAGAAGCACCCAAGTGGGCCTTTGAGACTTTTTAGAGTGAATCATCTCCAATTTATCAGGTTAGTCGCATTTTAAATCTAATATTTTTTTTTTTTTTTTGAAAATGGAGATTTCGAGCATTGTATTATTAAGGTCCAATTTTTTATTGTTTTACAATTTTTTCAAAATTTTATGAACATTTTTGTTTTTGTCGAATATTTTTTTTTTTGAAAATGGTTATTTAGACCATTGATTGATTGATTGATTTTATCGTCAACATATTTTAACAACATTTTTTTTTTAATTTTCAAACATTGTTGTATTTGTCGAATCTTTTTTTCCAAAATTTCGAAAACAAAAATTTTATTAAAAAAATTGTTTGGACAACAAAAACAATGCAATGGTCGTAATCACAATTTTCAGACCAAGACGTTTTTTTTTTGTTTTCTTTAATTTATAGTTTCTCCCTGATTTATTTAATAAATGCTATTTAGTGAGAGTTATTCAGGAACAGAGTTTGGATGTAGGATGTTTCAGGTTAATATTAAAATACTTAATAAATATTTCTTATTCCTCCTATTTTAAATTACGTCATCGTTATTTATATTTGTTTATTTGATGTTAAAAGTGAAAGTATTTATTAGATTAAATGTCGAAAAAATCAACCATTAATTCTTCAACACCTGGCAACTCTAGAAAGAATCAGTTGCTGCTTACAGCTGAGATTTTAAATGTGAATTTGTTTTAATTTAATTATCGACTCACCTGGCATTTGTGGAAATGCTGGCATCACATTCGCTCCGCTCCACTGTGCACCGAATACGGGGCATCCTTATCCGAAATGACTGCATCTGCAAGTTGTTCATTCAATCTTTTTAAATCCGCCATGATGTCCTTCGACTACCTCGCTCGCAGTGGCGTCCGAACTTCTGGCAAACTAGCGAACTTGAGGCACAGAAGGTATTAATGAAATCGAAATTGAGACGAACGGAGACATTTCTCGTGATAGCCACACAGTTATGGCCTTCATACTTTTGCAAATATTTTGCGTTCCTATTACACTCAGTCTCTCTTTCTCACTCGCACTGCAACTTGATAGAATTCATAGATATCCGCATGATGGGAATTAGTTTAATAATGAAGCGAAGGATTTAGTTAGATGAAACGATTTGTGTTCAAAAATGAAATAATATACGAAACGCATTCATGCATAGTCCTGCGCTATGTCCTATCTATTGGTTTGCTCTATATAAATAAACTAGATTTTGTATCCAGCAGGCGTCAGTTAGCGGATTTAATTTGAATTACATCTGCTTGTCGATTTCAATGTCGAAAACAATTCATTTTGTGTCGCCTCAGACACTAAGTCCTGTGTCTCGTAAAATTTTAAAGCATTTATATTTGGTTTTGTTTCCAACACGTTCCTGTGTTAACCCTCGTCAACCTTTGCAGTTATTTCTAATATTATTTAGTCATCACTGGTCAATAAAAGTGCTACTCTTTTAACACTTTGACTCTATTTGGGGGGTTCTTATTGATGATTACACATTACACTCACAGAATTTAAATGATGCCATTGCTTAAGTTATGAATATAACCAAGGTTAAACCAACACCAGTGACTATCGTATTGTCATTGCGAAACATTAAAAAAAAACATGAAAAATTATCGGTTATTTTGCAAATCATGCATAAACATGTGGGTGGCAAGCAAAGGTGCTTCTAAGGCGAGGGAGTTTCGATTGAGAAACGTTTTTTTTTCTGGTTATTTCGACGACAGCATAGTGGCCTGGCCGTCTGGCCACTTGGCAGTCTTCTTGTTCAGCAGATTGTGCATTAATTCTCAACACGTTTTGCCTGGAAGCGACCGAGAATAATGACTATGTGCATCGGCGTCAGCACTTTTGCGGGCGCGAAATTACAAACTCGTGTACGTCTCTCTATAGAGGTCTTAGAAGTTTGAATGCAAAAAGATTTAAAGTTTGTAAATTTTGTCAATCGACACATGCAATAAGAATAATGAACAATATTTTTATTACACGATACATTCAAAATTTATTTCAAATGTTATTAAAATTTTATCGTAGTTTTAAAAGTAAAACTCACTAAATTCATTTTTATCAAAATCTTAAATATGGAGTTTTTTCAATTATTAAAATCATGATACAATGTACGATCACTAAGACACTTGGCAAGTTTTGTGACAAATTTTTCAATATTATATTTTGATTCAAATTCAAATATTCAGAGATTGGAATTTGTATTAAAAGAAAAAATGAAAATTATTTTTCAGATTTTGTTTTGATTCAAAAAATGTATGAGAACATTTTTAAATTATCTCAAAGCATACCTTGATAATTAATTTTCATTTCTATAGAATTTTATGAGATTTTTTAAAATTATCGATTTTGTTTTACTTTTAAAACTAAACTTAAAAAAGTGTCAGCTAAAGTAAACATTGGAAAAAATGAGAAATGTAAATATTTGTATCGTGATTAAAATTAATTGATATGCACAATTAAATTCAAAATTGATAGATTAATACTTGATCTTCACTTAGGTCAAATTTTTCAGTGCTAGTTTAAACTTAATTTAAACTATTCCACATTTTTAAACGTTCATAGAATTTTACATATGACTAAAATATGTTCTGCAATTATTTTTTTCTTAGTGTGAAATCGAAATACTTTGTTTGATGCTGTCACAGTCTCTACTTATTTTGGTGCGTTGAAAGTTTAAAATTTTGTACACGTGATAATTTTATGAATTTATTTTTGAGTATGTTTTGACGAGTAAGTAAATCATACCCAGTAGTCACAAGGACTATATCTTTTCTAAAACCTATTTCAATCATTCCATACTTTTTCCCTCAGTATTCCACTTGACAATAAACTATTTCCATTAGTAACAGGAACGTAGAGGAGTATTGGGAGTTAATGATTAGTCACAGGAAACATTATTAAACAATAATTGGGTACTGGGTGTAATGGAGTTGTTACAACGACTATGGTACAAAGTCTTCGTTATATTTTTAGAAACTAAACAGTGAATTTGTAACAAGATTAAAACTTTGAAAAAGTTGATTCTTTATAACATTTAACAACTTGTGAATTTGTTATACTTGACGCAGACATCTAGTAATCATAATAAAAATACTATATAGTAGACTAAATACCAGATAGTTGACAGAGCAAACGTCACACAGTCAGCTGTGCGTGTTATATTTGTACTCAAAGTGGTGGGTCCTACAGTTTAATGCCGAATCCGAACGGCGGGTGAGAGCTTTTCATAGGCAATGTTTTACGCTCGTAGGTTTGCCATTGACTGCCGAGAGGTAGCGTCGTATAGAAAAAAGTTTTCTATGACTTTTCGGTTCGTAGTCTTACGTACCAGCAACTTTTCGATCGTAGTTCAACGCACTAACCAATCGAGCTACCATCGCATAAATAATATTCTTTATTTTTTGGTTCGTCTTGGTAATGCTATATTCATTGTACGAGATCTAGCACAAAAGTGTACTATATTTTTTGGCTTATGGTAAAAACAAATGAATCTGATGCGCTTGAATCGTTTCCCTATGATTACCAGTGTTGCCAGATCTTTTTTTTTTGAAGAAAAAGCTAAACAAACAAAAAATAAAGGAAAAGGCTAAAATCAAGATTCAAAAAATTATTTTTATTAAATTATTTTATTAAAAATAATATTAGAAAAACCAATATAATATTTCAGTATATCAAAAATATCATAATTTATATATTTTCACTAAAATTCCTAATTCCAATAAGAGATTAATAAATAAATGTAAGTTTTTGACTAATTTTCAAATTTTCATTAAAAATTTATTTTTAAATAAAATTTCAAATTTTCAAAAATATTTCTAATACATATAAAAAAAATCTTAAAATACAGTTATTCTCATTTTATACAATACATTTCTAATGTCAAAATTCATTGAGAATTTAACATGTCTTTAATTTTCAAAATTTCTATAAAATTACATATTAAAACAAGTTGGGAAAGTTAGGTCACATGGGTAAGTTAGGTCACATGGGGCGGATTTTTATAGTCGGTCGGGCCCAACTATGAAATACCCTACACCTTTGGTGGGGATAATAATGTGGGATATTTAATTGCATACCTTAATTTTAAAGTTTTTAATTATGCTGAACCTCCGCACCCTCAGAATATTATTCACATATCAGAAATTTACGTCTTATATCCCCATAAATTAAAAAATTGATATAAAAGTATAAAAAACTAAAAATAAAAATAGAAAAATATAATTGGGCGGACCACGCCTATATTTAAAAATTGGAAGGCTAATATTTCATAGATTTGATTTTAATAATTTTCGGATCAAATTTCCACTATGAAAACCCGGGAAATAATGAAAAAAATGTGGGCGTATCACGCCCATTTTTGAACCACATATTTTGAGGTGAATTACAACAATATTTTTTAAATTTTATAACTATATCTCGAATACTTTTCGAGTTATTAGTTCCTAAAGAGTTATAAGTTATATAATTTTCAAACTCAGTTCCTACTTTTAGCTAAAATATATTGAGACGAAATTTCATCGCATTCTGATCAGTATTTCTCAAGTTTTTCTGTATTCGGTCAGCAAGACGGACAGACAGACGGACAGACAGACGGACATGGCTAAACGGACTCGGGTAGTGATGCTGATAAAGAATATATATACTTTACAATATATGCACAAAGTTAATATACCATGTACCTCATAGGTGTAGGGTATAAAAATGTTCAAATATTGCAATAGTCAATTTGAAATATTTGACTAATTAATTTGCCAGCTACAGCTCTGCTGTTATACTTTTCAAAACTGTGAATTGCGTTCAAATACTAATTTTTAAGATATTTGTATACTTTTGGAAATTAAAAGAAAAACTAAAGTTTATTATGATTTCTCTAATTTTAAAATTCTAAAAAAAGGCTAAATGAATTAGCCCCAAAATTTGAAGCTAAACACAAAAATAACCAGTTGGGAAGGTTAGATCAAATGGGAAATTTTAAAGTAGGTGTAATTATGATAGTTAGGATTATCAAAATTATAGTCGGTCTAAGCCGACTATAAATATCCTACACATATGTGTGGTTACCATTCAAAGTGATATATAGGTCACCAGGGTATACGAATCCTGCTAATAACTACAAACATTCAATCGCTGAAGAATTTCCATTCATTTGATACCCATATTTACAAATGGGTAGGTGTACCGAATTTCGATTTTTTTTTGTGACCCACAAGTCCTTTCGCCGAAAAACATTATTATCATGTATTTGAGCATGATGTCAATATATATTTGACTAAAAAAGTTTACCTAAGCACGTATACATAAAAATTGATCTTCATATGTACATTTTATATGAGGTATTTGAACATAAGTGGTCGGATCATAGGTCACAATGGACCGATCTCGCCAATTTTTTCGCACATACAGCGTAGGTATATTAGTAATCTAAGTTATAAGTTTAATTTATCTAACTCTTCAATTTTAAAAGTAGTAGGGATTTCAACAGACAGACAGACGGACAGACGGACAGACGGACGGACATCGCTAAATCGACTCAGGAGGTCATGCTGATCAAGAATATATATACTTTTCCATACCGGAGATGCCTCCTTCTGGGTGTTACAAATGGCGTACCAAACTGAATATACCCTTTCACTCTTAGTGTAGGGTATAAAAAGCTATATCTAGCTTTCAAAATGCTAAACTGGCTACACTGATGATGACGCCGAAAATTGGATCTCCGTTTAAAGGGACAAAACAAAACCTGGCATATAAAATATTGCCTATAATACTATATCGCAAAAAAGTTAATTGCTTTAAATTAGAAATTTTAAATGAAATAAAAATGTAAAAATATAAAAATATAAAACTTAAAATAATGATTAAAACTAAGGGGATTTTCCCATGCTGCGCATCCGATTTTAAGCTTAATCAATGTGTTTAATAATATTTACAATGGTGCGTGGTACGCGCACAAATTTAAAACCGCGATAAAAAATAAAATTTAAATTTGTAATTTTTAACGTTTTAATTGGGTGGTATTTTTTTTTATTGAAATATTAAATTTTTTCGATATTAAATAATTTATGTTGTCTCTGGGGCAATAATATTTAATTGGTACTCTTATCGTTTTGCCGGGTTTTGGGTCGCCTTTCCGGGCCACAGCCACTTTCTACCAGGGACACTGTTAAAATTTAAAATTTAGAAATTTTTGTGTGTGTTATACACAAAATTACATTCAACATATACAATAACTACTTACAATTTAACGCACCCTACCCACGTATACGACGTTAAAGTGATTGTTATATTTATTAACAGCCGAAGTCTTATATTTTATAAATTTATTTAACAAAATTAAATTACGAGTTGAAACAATAAAATAGTTTTTCTGAATGAAAATATTTGATCACAAAAACAAAACATTTAAATATTTGATCTTACAATATTTGAGGTTGTAAATATTAAAGTAAAATACTTCATGTAGTAGATACTACAGACGTTAAAGCCTCCTTGGTCCTTTTCCTATGTTACCTGCCCTGTACCAATTATTATATTTAATTATATTTTTTGTTCACCATATTATAATTTCTTAACCTTTTGATTTCGGTTTTTGTGTTTTTTTTTTTATTTTTAAACGCGCGGCTTTAATTTTTGTATTTTTTTTCACAAAATAAAATTTTCTTTAAATTAATTTGTTCGCCCGTGGCGTCCGTCGAATTTAAGTTGCTCTTTGATAGTACTTGGCGGTTAAATTTAGCCATTTCTCATTATATTTAAAAATGAATACATAACAAAAATTCGGTTAAATTTAGGAACAGGTACACAGAGGGAAATAAAATTCTAAAACTCGAGAAGAATTCGGTCAGAAAGAAAAATAGTAGAATTTAACTAATATCAATAAAATACTACTAAAATTCAAGAATTTGTCATCCGGATATCAACAAAGCAAATTACTTAGCTGTCAAAAAAGTAAACAAACTCTATTCAACTGGTTTTTCAGAAGTTAATTTATTGATTATTAAAAACCAAAAGGAACACGCAAAATTGTTGCTGTATTCATCGCAAAAAGAACACGTGTTCATGTATCGATGTTGTTTTCATCGATATTGCTCTGTCTGTATGCTTTGTTTTGCGAGGTCACCATCTGTTTGTTAGTCTGCATGTCTGTCTGTTGAAAGTAACTAAGCCAAATTTTTCTAGATATTCAGACATTAAGTTCTTAGGTATCAAAAAAGTAACTAAGTAACTAAGTCTGGATTTCCAATTTGTTCTTCTTAGGTATCAAAAAACGGCATAATATACACTGTTTGCATGTGTGTGTTTTCACGAATAGAACAACAAAACACAGCCAGACAAGCAAGCGTCTGTGTATGTATGAATGTTAAAGATATAAATAGAAAAAAACGAATTTTCCTACGAATATTGGTATGGTTTAAGTTCGTAAACATAAATTTGGGTTCAATTTTGCATAAATACCAAGTTGATTTCATTCCATTGTAATCTAAATACGCTATACAATGCTTATGGGTAACGTGCGAAGGTTTATACATAACCAACAGAAGAGGAGAAAGTGTATAAGGTAAGTAAACGGTTTCAGAATAATATACATAGATTAAATAAAATAATAAAAATAATAATAAAATAAAACAATTCAATTAAATTAAGTATTCCAAGAAGTCATTTAATATACAAAAATTGTACAGCTGTGTGAAAAATATTTAGTATTTTTCCATATTTTTAACCTATTTTAAATGAGTCTTTTGTAAATTAGTCTTGAATTTAGGTGTGAAAAATAATAACAGCGATACCAAATTTGTTACAAAATCCATTTTTTTCTATAAAGTTTTTAAATTTAAATCTTGTACTTATTTTAATTAGGCTAATTTGAACATTAATATTTAATATTTGAAATATTTTGTGTTGCTTTGATTAAATATGGAACGTACACAACCTTGTTTTAGTAAACCGCGAAAAATCCTTAAAAATCCTTAACATTTTTTAATAGAGCTTTCAAAATTAAACAGAAAATTTAGACTAACTAATATAAAGGAAAGTTTTAAATTTAAAAACTTTTAAGTTAATAATGGATTTTGTAACAAATTTGGTATCGCTGCTATTATTTTTCACACCTAAATTCAAGACTCATTTACAAAAGTTACCATATTTTTTGAAATAGGTTAAGAATGTGGAAAAATAAGACGGCATTGTAATGACAAAATTCCAATACATGTAAATTATAAAAAAATTATTGTTCTTATTACGTAAGACTACTAAAAAATCGAATTTATAATTTATAGGAGAGCGCTGCTATTATTTTTCACACAGCTGTAGGTAATAAAGTTCTAAATAAATAATAAATTAACTCGACTATATTTTTTTATGTTAGCTTCTAAATAATTGCTTTTAGTTACTTTCAACATATCAACAGACAGACACACGAACATACAGATGGCGCTGACAGACGGACAATGCAAAACAAAACATAATAGCGACAAAGCAAGATCGAAAAAACAACAACTATACGAACACGTGTTCATTAAATTTTGGGACGAAAACAACAACAACCTTTTTTATTACCTAAGAAAATAATAACTGAATCCAAGAATAATTCCACTTAGTTACTTTTTTGACAAATAAGAAAATCCATTTCTTGAAATTAAGAATTTTTCGGTTTATTGTATATCACTCCGTATACTTCTTTATTCCTTCTGGAATTTAGAACTTTTTTCACTTCGTGTAGACACAAAATATACTCTACTAACATTTATACAATAATTCTCACAATATTACGCCAGAATTCGTACGTGTACTGAAACCACACAGACGAACAATAGCCACTCATTCTGTCAATTTTCCCCTCCGGTTTATTGGCGCCTAAAAGTAACCAATTTTTTTTTTCGTACAATTTTATCGGTGTCACCCTATAGGACCCTACCGGTAATGCAATGCAGTCATACGACTATACAGTCTGAAACATTTCCATATGAAAACTTGTCACGCAACATGTTGTTATTACCGTCACCGCGCATAATTTTCCCATAAATATTATTTAAAGATATCGGACATAATATAAAAGATATACAAGTTTTAAAATTGGTGAAATAATTGACCAATATAAATGGAACAGTGAGAATATATGCTCAAATCTATATCGCATGAAAAAATTGTACATAGCGTAAAACTCAAACAACAATTTGTTGCAATTCAGATGTCGCTTTAGTCGTTTTTTTAAATTAAACACAGTTCTTAGAAAAAATGAAAGTTTTATTTTTGAATAAACTTAAATAAATAAAAAATAATTTTAGAAATTTTGACAAATAAAATGTCTAAGAACGGAATACTTGAAAATAAAAATAGTTAAGTATTTTTAGCACAGCAAGTGCTGATTGCCACAATTACATTGCGTTATAAATTTTGTTGGTGATTGGAATCTTAATAACATTTGGAGGTTTCTTCGGATGTTGTGCAGTTCCGTTTTTTAGTTTATTTCCTATTGTGATGGTTGCTCAAACTGCAGCAGGAGTTTCGACGTTTCATAATAAAAATAAATTAAATCATATAGTGCGGGCTTCGGTAAAATTCCCCATGCAGGTGGAGTACGGGCAATCAACCATGAGTTCCCGTATTGTTACCTTTGATACTATACAAATGAATTTAAAGATTTGCGGCACAGGTGGGCCTACTGAATGGGCGACCAGTCGTTTTAAAAATGTTCATCGTCATAATATTATCAACATTGCCATTTTCTCCTTGAATGTCTTCTTTAACATACTAGAATCTTGATGAAAAGATGTGTTGAAAGAAATGTTTGCGAACTATCATGGAAGCTTAAATATGGAGGACCACTGAATGCATACATTTGCCAACAGGGATGCGTCAGATAGAGTTTATTAGTGCAAATTGGATACCACTCTTTAGTGTAACTGCAGCCATCATTCTGCTGGAATTATTTTCAATTATTTTTTTTACTGTGTCTATGCTATGCATGGAGAAATCATATAGACAATGCACGTAGGGAAATAAATTATGATGAAATATGCGAATACGACTTCCAAAACAAACTGGATAATAACACGGTGCGACACCAAAAATATACAGGAACTCCGACCTATATTTTTGGATAGGTATCGAAAATCAATGAATATCCTCATTTACAGAATGTCTATATCACTTCGAGTTTTTTTTTTTTAATTTGCTCTTCTGTGTGAAAATACGCATTTTGCTACCTTGAGTTACATATGTAATTAAAACTCAGCATCCACGGAAGTTATTTTAAAAGTGTAATACTTTCGAAAAACCAACACATTCAGCTTATTAAAACTTTTTAATTTATTAAAATAGGTTTAAAAAGACCTAAGTTATAGGTCATTAAACGACAAAACAATTCAAATTTGAATACATTTTAAATCATCTTGCAAGATAATCTACACATTTTTAACATTTTTAAAATTGCCTTTTCAAAATTTTTGGAATTTTTCAAATTAAGCAAGAAACAACAAAGTTATGATAGATACAAAACATCTACTCCAAATAATTAAATCTATAAACTGTAAAATATAGGTGTTAAAAATATCATGGTGGAACACCAAAAATATACAAGAACTCCGATCTGTATTTTTAGTTAGGCATCGAAAAACAGTGAATATCTTCATTTACAAAATTTCTGTATCACTTCGAGTTTTTTTTTTAATGTCCACTGCTTTGTTCAAAATCCATTTTTCGTACCTTAACTTACTTATGTAATTAAAACTCAGATTCTACGAAAGGTATGTCATGACTGTATAACTTTTTTAAAAACCAACACATTTATCTTCGTAAATAGTTTTAAAATATTGAATCGGTTAATAACTACCTGAGTATTCCACGACAAAAATATAAATTTGAAAACAATTTTTCATATTTGAAAAATCGTCAAAAAAAACATCCTGTAAGATATTTTACATATTATTGCAGTTATTGTAAGTTAAATTTAATTACGCTTGCAAAATTTTTGAACTATAAAATTTAGCATAATAAATCAATTCAATTCAAATTCAAATTTTTCAGAATTTTCATTTGGTAAATGTAGTGTGGAAATGACTCGGTTAAAACATTTTATTATTTAAAGGACAATGATTTAATCAATCATAACTTTGTTGTTTCTTGTTAAATTTTGATAAATCCAAAAGTTCTCATAAGGTAATTAAATATACTTTAAATGGATTTAAGTGGATTATCTTGCAACATGATTTTTTAACGGTTTTTCAAATTTGGAAAATGCATTCAAATTTGAATTGTTTTGGCGTTTAATGACATATAACTCAGGTATTTTTAAATGCATTTTAATAAATTAAAAAGTTTTAGTAAGCTAAATATATTGGTTTTTTAAAAATTTATACACTTTTAAAATATTCTACGTGAATGCTGAGTTTTAATTACATAAGTAAATCAAGGTGGGAAAATGCGTATTTGCACATAGAAGAGCAAATTAAAAAAAAACTCGAAGTGATATAGACATTCTGTAAATGAGAATATTCATTGATTTTCGATACCTATCCAAAAATATAGGTGGGAAATTTTGTATTCGAAATTGTTTGGAATTTGTACAGTGTAATCGATGCAAACGGAAAATACCTTTATTTGTAGATTGAATTATTTAGAAAAATTAATTGTCTCAGAATACTTTTGTTAATGTTCACTAGAAATAAAAACAAATCCATTTCAACTAAATTGTGCATGATGCTTGCACGAATTTTAGTTTTTAGTATTGTTTTTAATGAATAACTGTATTGAAAAACAAAAAAAATAAAAAAGCTGCGTGAACAAACGTCTTTTTCGGCAAAGTGTCTTTGATTTTCTTGTTCAATTTCGCCAAAATCGTGATTAGGGAGTGCGAAAGCCATATGCCGAAAATTTATTTCGTCTTCAAAAGTTGTTGCTTCTTCTTTCACGCCCTGCCACCAACCAACAGACAAAAGGGAATTTCACTGGCTTTCTGACAAAGTGATCGTCCTGCTGTCCATCGAGATGTTGCTGTTAGATGTACCGGCAGCGTTGTTGGCCGCTGCTACTCATCTCACAATTATCGTTCGATGGATTTATGTTATTAGCACAGATTCCTGTTTCTGCTTCTATCATCTTTGCATACGACAATTCGCAGCTGTTCCGGATTCTTCTTCCTGGGGCTTCTGGGCATCACCGGAATCAGTAATAGTTTACCACATGAGCCACAAATGTGTCTTCATGGGACTCGTAAAGTTCTATTTGTAACCTACAAGAGCCTATAATGTCTCAAAGTGATATACAATGTCCGCGTCAATGTTTGCAGTCCATCTTTCACCTATCAAGGCTATGAAAATTAAATGTGAGCATATGTGTAAAATATTTTTTGGAATTTGGGCCTAGATAAAACTTCTGATTAAATCTTTTGAGTTTTGAATATTTTCCATAGAATTTTGTGGATTTAAAAGTAAACGAATAGATAAACTTATATAATTTCATAAAATGATTATGTCTTTTAGAATCTAATATATTATGTAACATCACTGGGCTATATATAAAATTAATTGACTACGTTCGGTGTCTTTCCATCGATATAATTCCTGTGTACTTCGTGGTTTTCTAACAAACTCGTCTGGTACATTAGTCCAACAAGATTCTAAATTTAAATTTAGTTCCCTAATTTTATTAGTGGATAAAGAAAATGGTTCAGATCTAATTTAGATCCAAGAAGTTAATAATATTTTCACAACACCTAGAGGATTTTTTTGTTGTGATAAAGTGGTAATTTTTCTACTTCTGAAATCGTCATTATTATTTAAATTTTGGTGTATTTATTGCATCGCAATAACCACTGTGTCTTTTAATACCCAATATAAATATTTGAACTGGCGCATAGCAAAATTGCACCAACGAAAACGAAATATAACTTATTTTTAAATAAACACATTCCCATACTTGTGTTAATTTCTTCGACAATAGGTCTCAAAAACCCCTTTTTTATATTCAGTAAAATTGGCTAAATTTGCATATTAAAACTTTTCGACATGGATAAGCCAGCCGTCCATATTAAAATTTAATATTATCTCATTATCAAAAAGTGAAAAATGTTCAAAAAGAGTCCGTTAAACAGTTTTTCAGTCCGTAATGGATATATTCCCACTTTATAACCTAAATTTGACTTTTGCTGCATCTATAGGGGTTTGTCTCAGTGTCCGACTGTCCACTGGTATTTCCTGCAAAATTTGTCTTAAAATATTTAGTAATTCGTTAACGGTTACAGTTTTTATAATTTATTTATTGACTATTCTGAAATTCGTTCTTTAATTATTTTTTTTTTATACGAATTCGAAGTTTAATTTTTAAAATTCAAAATGGCGAATCCAATCCTAGCTTTGTTTTTTGCTGTCATCAGGATACCTGATCAAGAAATATGTTTAAAAGTGCGTATTTTCACCTCTTAACTCATTTGATACACTTGTGAACAGCACCCTGATCAATCCAGGTCACCATACGTGTCTGGCTTTTTTGACCTACAAATTTTTGTAAATATTTGGTTCGTAATTGAGTACTCTTTCATTTTCAGTGCTCGATCGAGTAAATTTATTCGCGTACCCATTCGTTTCGCAATGGCTTCTTGTACTTGTTGTCGAGGTTTATTTTTGGACTCCCCCAACATTTTACGCATTTCATTAAAAATTGTAATTATTTTAATTTTTTTTTTAACACTCACTCACTCAAAAATCACAAGGATATGTCAAAGTATTCTCAAAGAGAGCTTTGTTTAATTTGCATTAAGATAATAATATAAAACAAATTACAAGTATTTATTGTTCAAGTATACCAAACGAATTGATTCTGATTTATTTTTTATTTCTTCACTACCTGTATTTTAATATTAAAAAAAATAAAATAGGTGTTTTTTGGTTTCTAATATTCCTTTTTCACATTTAAAATTTCACCTATATTTTTAGATTCAAAAATTCTACTTTTTAAAAAATATGTGCTAAACTTGTCCGTGAAATCTGTATCGTATTCATGAAGTGGGCGCTAATTTTTTTTTTCAGACGAACTCAGGATACTGCTATCTACTTTTTCTGATAAAATTATGTTGAGTGAATTTTAATACATTTTTAAAAGTCTATGTAAAATTCATGTTGTATTATTTGAATGAGGAACCACTTTGGTGTATGTTCTAACCGAAATTATTCAGAATAGCATTTCAATATTATATCTGACTGAACAAGAAAATCATGGAGTTTGGTTAACTAGTTAACCGGTTTTTATAGCCATATTTTCAACAATACTTTAACGAGATTTTTTAAAATTTTAAAAACACTTTAAATATACGTCAATTTCATTTGTCAAAACGTTACAGACAAATAAATTTTATTTCGGAATTGAGTTGATTAGTTTCGGGAACTGGACACCCGGCTCAACGACAAATCAACAAAAACAGCAAACTCATCAAAAGTTATCCGGAGATTGTAGATAATGCGAATAATTCCTGCGGTCCGAGTTTCCAGTATTGCTTTGCTACGTTTACAGGGCGCATATATGGTGTTCAGAGTAGCCCATGAAGTGCATACGAAGACCCCGGTGGAGGTAATTGCTATAATTGCGATATATTGGTTTAACAAGTTAATTTGCGGCAGAGCTGTAAAAGTTGGATTACGATTACTAAAGAATCGTAATCAAAAATTTTGATTACGATTCTTTGGTTATCGTAATCAAAAAAAATTCAAACAATTGAAATAATCAAAAAAAAGTAGTCGGATTCCTTTTGTTTTTTGCTTATTTCAAATAATCAAAAAATGGAAATAATCAAAAAAAGTAGTCGGATTCCTTTTGTTTTTTGCTTATTTCAAATAATCAAAAAATGGAAATAATCAAAAAAAGTAGTCGGATTACTTTTTTTTATTATTTTCAAATAATCTTAAATTTTGTGAAAATAATCAAAAACCAGTTGGGAAGGTTAGATCACATGGGAAAATTTAAAGTAGGTGTAATTATGATAGTTAGGATTATCAAAATTATAGTCGGTCTAAGCCGACTATAAATACCCTACACATATGTGTGGTTACCATTCAAAGTGATATATAGGTCACCAGGGTATACGAATCCTGAAAATAACTAGAAACATTCAATCGCTGAAGAATTTCCATTCATTTGATACCCATATTTACAAATGGGTAGGTGTACCGAATTTCGATTTTTTTTTTAATGAACCACAAGTCCTTTCGCCGGAAAACATTATTATCACGTACTTGAGCATGATGTCAATATATATTTGACCAAAAAAGTTTACCTAAGCACGTATACATAAAAATTGATCTTTATATGTACATTTTATATGAGGTATTTTAACATAAGTGGTCGGATCATAGGTCACAATGAACCGATCTACGCACATACAGCGTTGGTATATTAGTAATCAAAGTTATAAGTTTCATTTATCTAGCTCTTCAATTTTAAAAGTAGTAGGGATTTCAACAGACAGACGGACAGACATACGGACATCGCTAAATCGACTCAGGAGGTCATGCTGATCAAGAATATATATACTTTTCCACACCGGAGATGCTTCCTTCTGGGTGTTACAAACGGCGTACCAAACTGAATATACCCTTTCACTCTTAGTGTAGGGTATAAAAAGTAGTCCGATTACTAGTTTTTAATTCTTTTAAAGTAGTCAAAAAATGTACTAAGAATCAAATTACTTTTTGATTACTTCTAATCGTAATCGGAATTTTTCATTACGACTACTAAAGAATCGTAATCGTTTAGTAGTCATTACAAAAGTAGTCATTACTTTTACAGCTCTGCTTTGCGGTATGCTTAATTAATTTGTATTACAAAGAAAATAAAACAATCAGTATAACATTTCTTTACTTTAAATTATAAAAAAATAATGCCAAAAAGGTAACCTTTGAAATTCAAAAATTTAAACTGGCAAAACGACAGTATACTATTGTAAATATGTATTTAATCGACAAAAGCAACTTTCGGTTCAACAGTGGAAAGTAGAAATAAAGCAAAAAATATTATCAATACATTTAATGGTATTGATTAAATATTTAATCATATTAATTAATAAATTAACATCCATAAAATTAAATAATTTGGTGAAACGACTATTGAATTAATTACATTAACAATTGCAATATGCATTTATTTTGCCCATAGAGCTTGATCATCTACTATTGGTGTCGTTAAAATTGATGATAATGGTAATTGCTGAATAGTTGTAATTCCAACATCATCATCAGAAAAGTATATTTGTTATGAACTTTCAAAAGAATTCATAACATTATTTTTTAATAAACTGAATGATATTTATTAAAATAAATACTTTTAAAACTCCTAAAATACCAATTAAATAATTTGCTATTTATGCAAAATCCTTAATTAATATATTTTTTGATGCACATCTCATTTTTAGCGAATATGTTTGCCTTAGAACTCCCTTGATCTCGTTGCTAGACCAGTTAACGTCGATTATTTTGTCTGTGTTTTACCTAAACATTTGACACACATACACTTTCTACTGTCGTTATAGCATTTTGCTCGACAGTATTCTACTGATGACTCCATTTTATTCGACAGTATTCTACTGATGGCCCCATTTGACTAGTATAAAGTGTCGAATAACAGCCCAAAACGACAGTATATTTCTGTGTGTATTTATAGAAATGACGCGCCATGGCGTTGCAATGTGATATTAGTAAATAGAAAAGAATATTTAAATTAATCAAATAGCAAACAGCATTCTGATGATAATGATCCATAACCGAATTTATTACAATAAATTTGTAAAGAAGTGATATTTGTAATAAAATGTCTTTTAGGTTTAGACGTTTATCTCCGATTAGCAAACAAGAATAAGCACTACACAGTGAATTACGCATTTTTCTGCTTGTATTTTCTAATCAGTTTAATTATTTTGTATAAATTCCAACTTATATATTGCATAGCAGTCGTTGTCGAACCATTTAACATTCATGAAGTAATGCTCCCTTAATTAATTGCAGCTCAAGTGTAATTAAAATTAAGCAACAGAAAAGAAACAATTAACTCATGGAAGTTGGAGCTGGAGCACAGCTGATGTCAGGGTGACAAAAGCAGCTCCAATACTCGCTGCTTAAGCCAACAATAATCCATTCAGCTGCAGATTAATCAGCACAGCAACATTGCCATCGCCAACACCAACAGCATCAGCAACACAAATAACAACAGCAATTGCAACATTTTCACAATTCGACACGCTTCCCTGAAGTCACTTTAACGCATCGACTTTCGTTGAGTTTTATTATTTTTTCGAGCAGCAACATCGCTGTCATCAGCAGCAGCAACAACAACAGCACAAAACACAATGCAATGCAGTGCGCTTATTGTCGCAAATCTGGAACAATTTCGACTAATTCCAAAAATGATTTGGACAAATCCGAGAAGCAATTGAAAAATTGCAGCCTCCTCCGCTGCTCCATGACCGAGGACAACAGCTATGCTGCTGGCTTAACTTCTGATGGTACCAGCAGCTGTTGCTGCCTTCTGCCGCCCACTTGCCAGCAACGTCTTAATGATAATAAGCAGCAGCAACGCTCAACCCTTGACACCCAAACCCAACCCAGCAGACCTTTGTTCGAGGCTGCTTGGAATTTGCTTAAATCTGTTGCCAGCATTGCTGTTCGCTGCCAACAATAGCAACAGCAAATTATGTTGGCTATAAGTTGGAGTCAACAAACGGCATGTTGTTGGCCTTGTTTTGTGTGTTGCTGTTGTTGTAATTGTCTTCTTATCAGCAACGCGTACGCAGCAAATTTCTATGATGTTGGGATTTGCCGAGCATCGTGTCGTCCTCCAGAAGCACCTCATCCTGCTGCTGCTCCTGCCAGGCGACGCACGCACAATGCTAACGTGGCTGGCTAAACGTTGCGAATTCCAGTTAAAGCCGGATTATGTGCTGGCTGGCATGATGTGGAAAAGCTTAAGTCATGTGCGACAAAAGACTTACCTAAATGTTAGGGGCGGGCGGGGTGCCCGTGGGTGCCTGCGATGGTACAAATCCGATTTGCGAAAGTGTGATTCAGAATGTTTAATGACGGCGTTTCTTTTAGTTAATTATTTGCTGCATGCTACTGTTGTTAGTAGTAGCAACCGGCAGCAGGAATCATTGTTTCAAATCAGCTGCGTTAAACATGGATTAAATGCTTAAAAATCACAATTCAAAGTCAAGGGAAATGGAAATGGATGGGTGGAAAATGGGTGAGTATTCTATTTTATTAGTTGCTGTATATAATGATAATCATCAATGTATATCTTGAAGGTTTACTTTGATTTATATAAAATTGAAAATGATTGCGAAAAATTATGACTACAGAAATCACAGCAGTATCGCTATCGGATTTCATAACGTGTTTAGGGATTTTGCAAGACCACGTCTGGGTTACCTTCAAATGCAAAAAATGAGAGTGCTTAATTAAGAACAGTAAAAAATGTAATCCTCATTCATAATATACGACTCAGATCCACTCATTAAATAGAAAAATGAAAAAACAATCTTTTTTTTTTACTAAAATTTACAAAAATAGAAAGGAATTTTTCTTGACATTTGCGTTTTACATTTTTGAATAAAGTTTTTCCTCAAGTATACTTTGCCCTAATCGTGTGTGGTTTTCTTTTTTGATATTTCTATTATTTTTTTTTAAAGTTCTTATCGATAGGTATCATTATTTAAAAATGTTTGATTTTTATATCATTTATATCAGGTGCTATGAAAACCAACAATGAATGCTTTTATCTTGTATCTTGTACCAATAAAGAGTTATCGACAAAAAGCAAAAAGATTCGCCCGTTTGGTATGACAAGAATTTAAATTTATCGAATTTTTTCTTATTTGATAAATAAAAAATGATAGATATATTTTTAAAATGCAGAGGAAATACCTTATGATCCCTATGCATGTATAAAAAAACTTTTGCAACAGGTCCTATATTTTTCTACAAATTTGAAGTTAAATGCTGTGACGGGCATTACTTACTTTACTTAGAGCGTTATTTTTGCCCGGCGAGAGAGGGCTCTACTTTTCAATTGCCTACTGAGCCCAAATTAGCACCTGTTGGCAAGAGTTATTCTCCGTTTAATCTCCAGGCTGACGTCGTTGTTGCTGTTGATGCTGGATCCCAAATAGACGAAGTCCTTCACAAAGTCGAACTTGTGGGTGTCAAAATCAGCTTTTTGTCCAAGACGCACGGACTCCTTTTTGCTTGTTGACACAAGGAACTTCGTCTTGTCCTCGTTCACCACTGGACCCATTCGACGCGACTCTTTCTCCAATATGGAGAATGCTGCGCTGACTGCTCGTGTGCTCTTGCCAATGATATCAATATCATCGGCATATGCGAGCAGCATGACACTTTTGTTGAGGATAGGGCCGCTTTAACGGAGTTCGGCAGCTCGAACTACTTTCTCCATCAATAAATTAAAAAAGTCGCACGATAGAGAGTCACCCTGCCTGAAACCTCGGTATGGCTCGGAGAGGTTTTTCCTATTCTCACTGAGCAACGTGTGTTGCTCGGATGGCGGAATCTCAACGTCGTCATCAAGTACTGGGGTTGCCGGGTTTACTTCTCTATCGGTTGAGTTGCGGTCATCATCACCGGTCAGCAGTTTAGAGAAGTGATCCCTCCATATCTTCAGTGTGCTCTGGATATCTTTGACTAGATTCCCGTTCTCATTTTTACAAGAAGAGGCTCCGGATTTTGAACCTCCGGCTAGGTGTCTTACTTTCTCGAAGAATTTTCGAGCCTCATTCATGTCCCCATGCATCTCAATCTCCTCACACTCACGTCTTTCTGCCTCGCTTTTTTTACGCCTGAAAAGACGTCTCTCTTCCCTTCTCTTCTCTTTGTAACGCTCCTTCACAGCTCGCGTATCTACTGACTGCAGGGTGGATTTGTACGCAGCGTCTTTCTCTGCAGTGGCCGTGCGACACTCTTGGTCATACCACTGATTCTTCAGGGGGCGTTGGAATCCAAGCACCTCTTCGGCAGCCGTACGCATAAGGCAGGAGACATGGTTACACTGCGCGCTTATATAATAGAGACCTCCTATATCATCGAGACCTCCTCTTTGTCTAAGCAGGTGTGAGAGTCGAGTGGAAAAGGCTTGAGTTGTCTGTTGTGATTCCAGCTTTCCGACGTCTAGCTTTCTCTGCGTTTGGTTCCGTACGTTCTTCGCAGCGCTTAAGCGCGTGCGGACCTTGGCTGCTACAAGGTAATGATCCGAGTCCATATTGCCACCTCGGATATCATCATCATTCTCGTTCGTCGGAACGTGTGCACAAATTAGGCTATTGTTGAAATATTTTGCCTTGATGCGAAATGTTGCCAGTCTTTCGTCTACGGGCGGGAATCTAGATACAAGGTGGTGGAGTCTCTTGCCGACCACAAATCCACATCCAAATTCGTGTCTCTCCACATGACAGCTGTAGTAGATATCACAGGACGCTTGTTTCGAGCAGCCCTGTCCCGTCCATCGCATTTCCTGGATAGCAGAGATGTCTTACTTACTTACTTATTTGGCCATTACAACCCATGATTTTTCGACCGCAGCAATCCAGTCGCTTCTGCATTGCGCGCGCTGGCGCCAGTTTTGCACACCATGTGTTGTCAGGTTTTCTCGAACTTGGTCGATCCACCGGAGATTCGGACGCCCTCTCCTACGTACCACTACTGGGTACAGAATTGAACACCTTTTTTGCATGTCCAAGCCAGCGTAGGCGCTGGATCTTAATGCGCCTGACTATGTCAATGTCGGCGTAGAGCTCATACAGCTCGTCGTTCCATCTGATTCTGTACTCGTTTTCAACGCATATCGGGCCATAGATTTTCCGAAGAATCTTTCTCTCGAACGCTCATAAAGCTCGCTCATCTAGGTACTTCGTCTTGTCCTCGTTCACCGTAAGACCGCTCGCTGCTCGCTCTGCCCAATGATGTCGATATCATCAGCTTACCCGAGCAGCATAGAACTCTTGTTGAAGATAGTGCCATTGTGATGGAGTTGTGCAGCTCTTACAATCTTCTCCATTATTTCAACGCTACTTTATATTTGAAAAATGTTTATACTAACTTCTCCGATTTGTTTATATCCAGTAGCATTAACATTTGCATTGAAGAAGCGAATCCAAAGCGCGTGCAACACGACTGCACCACTGCTATTATACACTGCTCGATATTATGCACTTAAATATAAATCAGAAACATTAGGTAAAATGTATATCTATAAATTGCAAAACAAAATGATTACCTTAAAAGTACGCTGGTGCGGGTCGATGCAAAGTTCATTATCTGGCCACGCACTGTAATGCAGTCATCTCCAGCCGTCACCTTCAGCTCCTGCAACATAGGTTTTAACGTCTCCGGCGTGTAGAACTGCTTGGTTCAGGCCTATATTGTCTTGCGGTGGCGGCAGGCCTATACTTCTTTGGATCCATACACAAGGAAGTGCAGCAGTAGAAGAAGAAATGTTATTTTCTCAAAGATTTTAGTTGAGAACCCTTACCATTCACTTTAACTGCTGATCATTTTTATTTTTCAAATCTGTGATTTTTGATTGTCGTATTTAGCTAAAAGTATACATAATATTGTTCTTATAATATAAAACAAATTAAAACATTTCAAAAACTTACATTTTAATAGCACGTCGCACAAAAATTTTAATTTGAATAAAACATTTTTTTGACATTTAAGTCAATGGGCTTATTTTTTTATTTTCTTGTTGCCATCATATTGCCTTTTGAACTTAACAAAAAAACAAAATAGAAGAATAATCGGTAGACATTTTTATAAAATTTTCTCTGAAAAGAAAGTTGAAAAAGGAAACGATTGATTTGACACAAAATGTTTGTACGAGAAAAATCAGAGCGGATCTGAAATCACACTGGGAAAGTATACGTTCAATCCAGCCTCGGGAAGAACGTTGAATCAGCGCTAGATAAAAGTATGCTGACATATTCGATTGGACGCTCATCAGGGCCGGCCCTCCCCCTGTATTAAAACTTTTCCTAGTGCATAACCACTGGCGTCGGTTTTGAGAATTAATGGCATGTTGACTTCAGTTTGCTTGAAATGATGTTGAAATAATCGCCAAATTTGTTGTTGTAATAGACATCGTTGCTGTAGTTATACTCGCTCCCGTAAAGGACGTTGCTGCCGTCTCTGTTGTAGAGGACGTCCTGTGAAAACATTAGAATTGTTTTTAAAATTCCTTCCAATTGACAACAGAATCATTTCAAAACTCAAATTCAAATTGATTATCACAGAATAAATGCATCTTCGTCATGCGATTCCCAACTTTTAATCGTTGGCGCATATAGTCTTGAACTTCTTGTTGGTGTTTCTGAACCTACTGGTACATCGTTACAAAAAATTGCCTGCACATAATGGTCAATATGCATTTCTTATATTATCTACTCTACGGGATTTAACAGATGGTCCGTAATCTATTTCGGGAAACACTTCGCACGAATCGATAATGCATTCTGGAGCTTCCTTGTTTCCATAAATTTTATGATATGCGACATTTCATTGCACATCTTGCCAGTAGTTGACTCCATAACAGTTGACACAATGTGTTTGTCAGCGATGTCCATATCAAACATATTTATATTGGCCGGGTAAAATCGAATTTTCTTTTCGGCTCGTCTTCAAAATACCATCAGCGTTGTGCCATTTGATCCATAAAATCTGCGACAATGAGAGTGCGATTCTTTGTCGCAGGGATATCAATCGGATCTTCCTGATTCGATTCCCAACTGTCACGTCGCAAATTGTTCACATAACCATTTGCGTCGTCGTTGTACCATCTGCCAGAGTTATTTCAGCTTTAACGTCCTGGAAAATGTAGTCCCTGCTTTTGAAAATGCACCTTAAATTTGCACTAACAATGGTCGTTTTTGCGCAGCTGAACAAAAAAAAAAGAAAAAAAACGTGTACCAAGAAAATATAGGTCCTCGCTTGGGTTGAATCTATTGAGTAACTTGAAATGACTTTTTCTTTTGTTATTAGCAAGAAATAATGATGCCAATCGATAGGTGCATTAAAAACAAACAATTACTCCACTATTTCATCTGGTACCAATAAACAGGTATCGCTTGAAAATAGCAAAATTCATGCCAAAAGGGCGAAATTTTTTGTTTTTTTGCCATAACTTTTTATTAATACAAGATAAAATAGTGGTGTAAAGCAATTCATTTTTTGTTTTTAAAGAACTTATCGGTTGGCATCATTATTAAAAACGATATTTTCGCATTTTTGTTAATTACAAGAAAATTAATTAATTAATATTGATGCCAATCAATAGTTGCTTGAAAAACAAACAATTCATGCCTTTACATCGCTATTTTATCTTGTACCAGTAAAAAGTTATAGAAAAAAAACGAAAATATTCGCCCTTTTAGCATGACAAGATTTTAATTTTTTCAAATTCGCCCTTTTGGTTGTGTCTTTTTTGGCTAGATATCCAACAAAACCACACACAATTTTGGCACAGTATACTTGAGGAAAAACTACATTCAAAAATTAAAAAAAGCAAATGTCAAAAATTACACATTCGTCCTTTTAGCATGATAGTTACGATACTACCGCCACCAACAATACAACAACTATCGCTGATACCACTTGAGTAATGTTTTTGGCATTACTATTAACCAGTTTTCTTGTTCGGATGCTTAATGTTCGTAGTGCTTATACCACATAATCTTAACCCCATCACTTGTCTTTGCGCGTTAAGTTGAAAAATTACAACAACGGAATAGTTAAATCAACCCGAATACCGAATGCAATTTTAGCAGCCTCTCAGCAGCAGTTGCTTTTAATTGATCTCGTAAAGTTTACATTTTTAACCATTTGTTGTGAGTGAGCCACGCGTATTTCTTTCGCGCTATTAATTTGCGTATTTAATGAACACAAAAGTTGAAAAACTTTCGAAACTTTATCGCAAGTTTATTAAAATCTGCGCGAGCATTTGAAATGTTTATTTCGAACTTACGATGTAAAGTGTCGGGAATAATGTGTAGGGAAGGCAATGGAAGTTGACAGTTGCGTCGAGAGTTAGGGTTCCTGTGTCGCAGAATGAATCAGCATTGTCGGTATTTTCATAAAATTTAAATTTAATATCGTTATACTTGAGAGTGTTTGGAAATCGTTTCTATAGCCACATTCATTAGAGTTCCAAAGTCACAGAAATGATAACTCTGAAATAATCTTAAAGAAATGGGATTAGCGATACATATTTTCTCGAATATAATACTTTGTTTTTTTAATTTACTCTGAAAGTAGAGTTGATTTTAATATCTTGCACCTTGAATATTAACATATTTCAAATCTTGATTATTTGACACCACCAGCAACCAACCCTAAAAATATCTACATGGATTCAACAAATCCTTCCATGATCCCGGGATTCAAACCCATAACAAAGACATTTGCGTGTGCATGTTAATTTTTGAGTTTTGCTATTTTGTTGTTCATGGCAATTGCAGCAATTACAATAATATAATTAAACTCAGTTAATGTTGTTGGTAATGAAATTTGATGGCCGAAAGTTTTGTGTTTATGGACGACTGTTGTTAAAATTAAAATGTCAAAGTTAATGCTTTTTTCAGTTAATTTTTCACATGGAATTTATGAAAATGGGTTGCATTTCAGCAATTTAAGATTTAAAAAGTTAAACTACACTTTTAAAGTCTTAAATTGCTGAAACGCAATATTGTAAGGAATATGCTACTTGCAATGTGTTTAATTTACAGTTACAAACTACGTAAAACAATTCAAATTAAAAATTATAACTCATAATTAGTAGGGCTGTGCGATTAATCAAATTTTATGTTGAATCAGTTTCCCGATTAATTGAATAATTGATTAATCAAGATTTTCGATTAATCAGAACATAGATTATTGAAATAATCAGGATTGTGATTACTCAAAATTGTGAATTATTGATTAATCAGCATTTTGATTAATTGATTAATCAGCATTTTGATTAATCAGAATTTCTGCTTAATTAACATTTGCGTAGCGAAATATTTAAAAATATAATACTATATAGTTCTTGAACATTTAAAACACTTTCTTGTATTTTTTAATTATTTTAAAAATAAATTTTCACTTTATTCAAATCAAGGATTGAAACCGTAACCGAAACCGAAACCAATATCCGTTTAAAACCGTTTCATTTTTAAAACCGAAACCGTAACCGAACCCGTTATACGAAAATCAGAAATAAACCGATATCCAAAACCGATATAAACGGTTTCGGTTTTATACCGGTTTAAAACGGTTTTTAAAAAAGTATACAAAAAACCAGGAAAACATATTTTATTTTATATAGAAGATCTTAAGTAAAATTTCATTAATTAAAACTTGGAGTTCCCAAAATAAACATTTTTGGTTGTACAAAAATTCACATATTGCTTTTTGAGAAACGATATTTCCAAAACAACGGTATTTGGTGTAAAATTTGTTTTTTGTTTCATTTATCGAATTAACAACAAAACACCAGCAACTCCATCAAAATTTTTACGTTAAAAAATGATTAAAATTTTAATAATATTGGTTTTTTATTTAAAGTGGAACAAGTTTTGAAAAGTTCATTTGAATATTTTTTAAATTCTTTTAAAGGATCTATTCAATAGAATACAATTTATAAGTCTTCTAATGGATTTTTGACTGATGTTTCAAAACAGCTCAATTTCGGACATAAACTAAACAATGTAATGCAAAAAAAAAATGTAAAAAAAGTTTCAAATTATTAACATCTCAGTAACTATTTAAGGAAATACGAAAAATGAAGTGCAAGTTAGACAAGTTTAAACATTTCAAGTATAAGGCAGATATTTGTTTACATTAGTGATGATTAAAAATTTCTTGTTCAGGCATTCTTGTTCTTGCATTTTTTTTTTGCAAGAACAGAAGCGAGAACAAAATCGAGATTTTGCAGGAAAAAGAACAAGAGCAAGTGCAGGACTAAGACTGCAAGAAAAGGAAGACTTGCGTTTTTTTATGATTTTAATGTATTTATTATGCTTTTAAGGTAATAATGATATACAAAAGAATTCATGATATTACTAAATATTGAACAATAAGTAACAATGGAAAGCGTGCAAAATATTTATGAACGTGAACATTAATGAAGATGTGTGTTTTTTTTTTTTTTTATTTTTGTCGAATTCTAAAGAATATAAGCGTCTTAAAAATAAGGCCTGTGAAGCACTTTTGAAGCGATAAATAGCTTTAAAAGTGCTTCAAAAGTCGCTTCAGAAAGACAAAACAGACAAAACAATGTTTTTTTCTCTTTTCTTCGCTACGCAAGTTCGTACATCGATAGTGCATATGCACTGTGCTATGCACATTATTATTTTTGTTTTACTTTTATATATAGTTTTTTTGTTAATTGTAAAATCATGAAGTAATAAAAAATAATATATGAACATTTTCACAGTGTGATATATTTAGGTGATATATTGCTTTTTGTGTTTTTCTTTTTTCACAAATCCGCTGATTCGTTTGAAAGTGCAACAACAACCAAAATTCGAATAAAGCAGCATGCAAGCTGTTGATAGAATTTTTGGCGGGAAATTTTTTGTACCACAAAGAGAACTCGTTGTTGTTGCCAACTAGAGAGCTGTACAAGATACATACATGTAGCGTGGTACCATGCGTCTGTCCGTTGTCATGCGTGTGTCTGTTGTCATGCGTCTGTTTGTTGCCATGCGATGATACAGTATAGCAACGAAGAGTTGTGAAAGTGTGTGTATAAGAATCGTATTCGTTATTGTTATATTCTCTTCTTTCTGTTAGTATTCGCTTTGTAGCGTTTGAGTTTGTGTTCGCATGGTGTTCGCAAAGAAAAATGTTACTATGCAAAATATTATTTGAGTTCTCTTAACATACGGTACGTATAGCATACGGATTTTTTAATCTGTGACGAAAACAGAAATATGCCTATACGAAATATTTATTGTATATTTTATAATGTATATCGTCGTTGTAGAACGAAAAGTCACCAAACACATTTTTATGAAAAACTTAATTTTCGAGTTTGTTGATTAATATTATAAAAAGTAATTGATGCATTTTTAAAGTTGAAATATCAACTAATAGATTTACATTTTCTTATCAATTCACAGATACATAAAGAAGTTTGTAAAACATATTTAGCATTTTGAAAATGTATTTGGTGACTTTTCGTTCATTTTATTATGGCTTTGAGATTTTGAATTGTCTCGTCAACATCACTTGATTTATACAATTATTTTTTATTAGTTAATTCTTTTTAAAAATAATTCAAATTTTTAGGTTATTGGATTTTCTTTTAGTTAGTAAAATGTTGAAGAAATTGAAAAATATGGAAAATAAGTAACTTAAATACAATAAGTGTTCAAATTCTATTCGTTTTCATAATTAATATGCAGTTTAAGATATTTGTCTTCGATCTTTATTTAAAATTTAAAAGGTTAAGATTAACATTTCTTGCCTTGCTCTTGCAAATGATCATCACTAGTTTACATATATTGCAGTTCACAGAATTGTTGAATTTTAATTTCTTTGGCTTTTATGGATGAAAATTGTACAAAATTCATGTTCTTTTTAATTCAGATCATATATCAGGTGAAGTCAATATGTTGCTTTTCATTGGTTTGTGGTCAAGAAATTCAAATTAAATTTTTGTCTTGACGTAATCAATTAAATAATTCATATAACACAATATTTTTACTAAAATAACAACAAACATTGTTTAATTACGTTTCCCACGTTACCCCAGTATCATAATTTGATCATAATTTAGCACCATATAAAAAATGTAAAATTATTTGAAAAATATGGAAAGAAAATTTATACAAAAACCGAAATCAAAACCGAAACCGTAACCTGGAACCGGTATACCGAAACCGTTTCGTTATAAAAACTTAAAACCGAAACCGTAACCGAAACCGAAACGCGGAAAAAACCGAAACCGAAATCGAAACCGTTATTCGTTTAGGTTTCAATCCTTGATTCAAATTGACAAAATTTTCAAATGTTATTGAATAAAAATTATTCATTTTCAATTAATCAAAATGCTGATTAATCAGGGTTTCTGATTAATCAAATAATCAGGATTCTGATTAATCAATATTTTAATTAATTGATTAATCGCACAGCCCTAATAATTAGTGATTAACAAAATATATTTTTTGAAGCTATTTTTAAAAATAAATCACATTGAACATTGTGTAAAATCAGAAACTTAAACCTTTGTTTTTTAAACATATATAATATAATTACATTTGTTAAAGTTATATTATTTTGGTATAATTACCCTCTGATTATAATTTTTAGATATTCTCGGAGAGAATTTAAGTTATTAGCAGGCGTTATCATTTTGTAATTAGCAGGCGTTCAGAATGAAAACTTTTGAATTTTCAAAAGTTTAGTTTCAAACAAAACGAAAAACATAAAAAATAAGTTTCGTTCAAATTTTAAAATAGAAAAACAGAAATTATCACACAATATATTTTTATTCTGAGTAGTTTTTACTTTGCGCCTACTTGATCTGAACGAAACCCGAAATACATTGTAAATTATTTGAACTTTAATAACGCTGAACAATTGGAGTCTATTTAATTTCAAAAGTAGCAGTAATACCTGAGACAAACATCTGGTATTCAAATCGTAGTATTGGAAATACTAGATGTGTGTCTCACAATATTATAATATTTTTGTAGTATTCATTGATTTCATTGTGGTATTTATCTGGTACAAATACCACGAAACTATTCGTAGTATTTTTGTAGTTTTCGTTTAAACACAGCCAAATTTCAAAATCTTTCCGAAAGCTTTTTGACAAAAGAAGCTCTTTGTACTGAAATGTCATAATAAATTCAAAAAAATAAATAAATTATTTGAAATTGTTTTTCAAAATTTTATTGAAAAATGAATATTAGAAACTGAATTTTATTGAACTGCATTGGCAGCACAAAAATAAAATGACCACGACCTTGCAAATTTCAATGTAGTAATGCTACAATATTAAAAAAAAATATAAGTGTCCACTGAGGATCTGCAATTAAAGGAAACCTATCGCGTAAAAAAACGTTGTTTTCACTGTTATTAGAAGTCTGTAATAGAAAAACAAAAAATAAAAATTGTCACGACCTTCTAAAAATAGTGGTCTTTACAGCTGACTAGAATAAAATATTATCTAGTAACCGTGGTAACCAACAAAAATGAAAATGCTGTAATATTTCTTTCGCATAGCTTTATTTACTACACAAACTATACTACGTTATGTCCTATCTGTATTTAGAATATTATAGTATTGTTATTATAATAAATTTACTAGATGTCTGTCTCAGGTATAACAGTGGCAGAAAAGTACTAACTTTACCCATAACTACCCTACCAGAAATGACATCATTGTCGACAAGGACATTGATGAAATGTATTTTTATTTATTTTTAATACAGTAGAGGTACACATGTCAACCTCTAAAGAGTCTCGTATGTTACGTATTCTATGTAGCTGCGTATATCGCGTAGAAATTTTGCATTGGAATTAAAATACTCAACTCTACGCAAAATACGCAATGAAATTGTCTCGTAACCTCGTATCAATCTGCGTATATTTTTATATGACATTTAATTTTATAAATAAAATATTCTGAACTCGTTAAATTATTTGAAAAACCATTTCTGCATTTAGACGGGGAAAAGGATTTGATATAACGATTAAAAAAAAAATTTCGACAAGTGCTTTCTTTTTGTGGATCTTTAAAATTTCGTCAGTAAAATCCAACAGATTTGCTGCTGATGAAGGGACAATTTTTTGACAATTCATAATTCATTTTTTATAATTCAAATACTAATATGTTACAAGAGCGGTTTCATGTCGCGAATTTACGAATGTTAAAATTACACATTCGCCCTTTTGGCATGATAGTGACGATACTATTTAAATACTTCCGCCTCCAACAATACAAAAACTATCGCTGATACCACTTGAGTAATGTTTTTGGCATTATAATTAACCAGTTTTATTGTTCTGAAACTTAATGTTCGTAGTGCTTATACCACATAATGTTAACCCCATAATTTGTCTTCTCGCGTTAAGTTGAAAAATTACAACAACGGAATAGTTAAATCAACCGGAAATACGCAAGCTACGCAGATACGAAGTGAAATGTGGACCCCTATTGATTCGTAGCTCTCGTATCTGTTTGCGTATATTTTTGACATTTTATTTTATAAACGAAATGTTCTGAAGATTGTTTTGTTCCACATTTCGCGTAAACTAGCCGAGCATGTAATAAAAATGGACCTGTATTGTGTATTGTATTTGTATATGGTGTATCATAATTGATATCATGATTTATTTAATCGTCGTAGGATTTTTGGTTTCCCGTCGCGACGGGACGACGATGCGTCATATATGAGGAATGTTTTAATAAACTACTGCTGTGGACTACTGAATGGATCCTGTTTTTTCATGTACTTTCAAAACATATTTAGACATAACAAAGGCTATAGAAACACCGACAATTTGAACCTATCTGCACAATTCAAACTACGAAATTCGAATACTAAAATTTTATACAAGGTCATTCATGTCAATAACTTTACGAGCTACTAGAGATACGCACATACGAGGTGAAATGTCTACCTCTAGTATTTTTTCGTTGTACATATTGAACAATATTCACTGACCCCTTGTAATATTAATACCATATCAATCAAAACCGAATTTACCTACTGCAAAAAGAAGTCTCGAGTATGCATAAAAACAGGTGAAAGCTACTTTTCCATGTTGCTCACTCAAAGGATTTTGAATACTGTATCGGAAAACTATTAAATGTATCTATGAATGAATGAATGCTTGGAAACGGCAAGGCAAGAGTCAGCTGCTTCTGTTAATTTATGTCTGCCATGGACTGATAGCAAACTAATCTCCGCCCAATCCAGAATAGAAAAATACTACCCAGTCACCCACACAGTTTGCTCCCAGTACAATGCATTACAAGAAAATAGAAAATCTTTGCTGTAGATGGGAGGCTGCAGCAGTGATGGGCACCTTCCGAAGACTCTTTCGTTATTGTGGCGAAGTCTACAGAATCCCTCGGCACTGGAAAACCTTTGGTATGCAGTCATGAATTCATATGTGGCTGTAGTGGCGCCATCATGTACCATAGATGGCCATAAAGCAGATGAATCTCATCTGCATATCTGCTGCCAAACACTCACAAGCCAATTACAATTGTTTGTAGCCGGAGGATCTACTTTCGTTCAACTCTACTCTGCTCATGGATTTGCATTGTCTTCTATCAAATGGAATTTATTCATTATTGCTGTAGAGGATGGCGCTGGTGGTGAGTGACGGATTCTGCCAACGCTTTATGCACTCGTGGCGAATGGCTCATTGTTTCGGGGAACAATATGTCCTGATTAGGAATTAGAAAAATATGTTTATAAAAGCGAGACAATTACTACAATAAATACATTTTGTAATCATAAATATATACATTTTTTTATATTTCGGATATTTTAGATTTTCGCCTTTTTAGTTTTTTTTAAATATATTCTCCGCGAAAGCTATTCAATGTTTATTACATTGTAAAACATTTTGGGATATTTTTAAACGCTTTCTTAGATTATAATTAGGGGTTCCAATCCCGAAGAATTTGGACAATCCCGAGACTTTGGGGATTTCTAATCCAGGATTAGTCCCAAATTATTAAAATTTGTATTACATGTAATAAAAAAGGAATATTTGCGGGTTTATCAAACATTCAGCATCATGGTCTACTAAATTATAATTTAGTAGTTTTCATTCTAGCTACTCGTTATTTTTATCTCTAGTAAATACTATCTCTACCAAACAAAAAGTGTTTGACAATAGAGTTTTAAGAATTATTTAAATTGTTTATTGCACATGATACCACATTTGTACTTTTTCTTGCAAACAAATCAAAGTTCGAAATTGTTTGCTAAAAATGCCATTAATCTTTCGTCCAAGAAATTATTGTTTGTCCCGAATTCTACAAAATTATTAGGAGTTTTCCCCAAAGATTAATAGTGTTTCCCACAAATGTTTGAAGTGTTTCTCCAAATAAATATTTAAATTGTTTCCAAAAATCTCTAGTGTTTGTCACAAACATTTGCAGGATATCTCACACATATTTTTTGGATTTCGCCAAATTCAGTCGTAGCAAAAGTTTTTATAGCCTTGATATGGTAATACAATTTGTATGACAATTATATCAAACAGCTGATCATCCAATAACTTTTTGTTTTTGTCAATAGTTAGTTTCTATACCCAATACACTCAAAATAAAATAGCTTAAAATACACGAAATCGTGTATTTTACGAAATTCGTGAAATTTATCCATGGAATTTTTCGTAAAATATACCGAAAGAACTTTCGGTAATTTTACAAAATTATTAGTAGACTTTATTTACGAAAGCCATAATACAAAAGATTCGTAATGTATGGAATATTTGTGTACCTTATTTACGAATATATGCGTATATTTTACGAAAGTATTCGTACTTTTGACTATAGCATTCGTACATTTTATGAAACTAATGAAACATTTTACGAATCTTTCGTAAAATACAAGAATACTTTGTTTAAAAAAACTGACGATGAAAATGAAAATGCACTGATTTGATACTTTTGACTGATTAATTAGAATTCTGATTAATTGATTAATCATTGTTCTGATATTGATTAATCATTGTTCTGATTAATTGATTAATCATTGTTCTGATTAATCGAAAATCTTGATTAATCAATTAATCAGGAATTTGATTAATCAAGAAATTTGATTAATCGATTAATCGCACAGCCTTAGTCCTGGCAGTTATCTCAAAAATTATGAATCAAGTTTAATTCATAGTTGACACAAATCTGAATATAAAAAGGCTAATGCCACTATATCATTTTGTGCCAGTTTCATGTTCTCAAATTTGTTGTTTTTCGAAATGACAAAGTTTTAAAATAAAGTTTTAAATTAAAAATTGCACGTACAAACAAACATGCCGAATAGAAGCCGAGGATTGGGGTCCAACCTAGAAGAGGAAATTAAAAGGTGTCTTTATAAACCAATTGCACACTTACACGATATCACAAGCGTCAATTTCAGCTCCACGCCGAGACTGAGCCGCTCGGAAATTGAACATGCGCGGCAATTGAACACAAGCGACATCATAGGGGCGCAAACCACAAACTCTTCCCTAAACGGCGACACTATATGATTGCGTATCCAGAGTATATAGCACAGCGAGCCCTTCCAAAATTCAAGATCTTGAGTAGTAATTTGAAAATTAGCTTCAAAAATATATTTAACATTTACAAAACTCACCTAAAAACGAGTTGGGAAAGTTAGGTCACATGGGGCGGATTTTTATAGTCGGTCGGGCCCGACTATGGAATACCCTACACCTTTGGTGGGGATATTAATGTGGGATATTTAATTGCATACCTTAATTTTAAAGTTTTTTATTATGCTGAACCTCCCCACCCTCAGAATATTATTCACATATCAGAAATTTACGTCTTATATCCCCATAATTTAAAAATGTATATAAAAGTATAAAAAAACTAGAAAAAAATTGAAAAATATAATTGGGCGGACCACGCCTATATTTAAAATTTTGAAAGGCTAATATTTCATAGATTTGATTTTAATAATTTACGGATCAAATTTCCACTATGAAAACCCGGGAAATAATGAAAAAAAAAAGTAGGCGTATCACGCCCATTTTTGGACCACATTATCTTAGGTGAATTCTAATAATACGTTTTAAATTTTATAACTATACCTTGAATACTTTTCGAGTTATTATTTCCGAAAGAGTTATATAAAATTGACTTGTATGGGAGGTGGGCGTGTTCGTTGACCGATTTGGCTCATTTTCAAACTCAGTTCCTACTTTTGGCTAAAATATATTGAATCGAAATTTCATCGCATTCTGATCATTATTTCTCAAGTTATTCTGTATTCGGACAGCAAGACAGCAAGACGGACAGACAGACAGACGGACATGGCTAAACGGACTCGGGTAGTGATGCTGATCAAAAATATATATACTTTTCCATACCGGACACGCCTCCTAAGGGGCGTTACAATATATGCACAAAGTTAATATACCCTGTACCTCATAGGTGTAGGGTATAATAAGCGCACCGTGTCATGCTACATAACCGAGGCACTTGCGTCAACACCTCTTTGCAATATTGTTTGCTCTTTGTGTTTGAATTTATAAAAACATATTTTTCTAAGACCGTATTTTTATTTATAACTGAAAATTAACTCAGACAGTGCCAAACTAATTTTCGAAATTTTTGTTTTTGGCAAATTCCAAAAATGATAATTGATTCAAACAATTTAATTTCCAATTTCTTTTTTACGAAATTGGTTTGGGACATCCTTTGCAGCAGTAAGATTCGCATTTCCTCTTTACGTAAATTCTAAAAGTACTCGGAATCGCTATCCTATAAATTATGATCGCAGGTTTACCAGCAGTTTTGACTCAAAAGAGACGATGACTCAAAATGTTTGTTGGGTAACGCTTCATCACCGCGCTTAATCAAATCGAGCTTTACAACCATTTTCTCAGCATCGACTCGATCATATTTTTGCGAAAGTATGCCACACATTGCATTGGTGATAAGTGGTTCAAAGTACTGACAATTAACCAAACAGTTTTAGTCTCTTGAGTTGTAACGCCAGTCACAAAAAAAAATATTTTGCGATCTATTTTGCATACCTACAACTGCGAAATTTTGTAAAAGTAAAATTTGTTGACGTATTTAATCATTTATTATACTCTTTGGTCTCAAAGATATTCCAGATGGTTGCTGTATCCATTCAAAATATTGTAAAGCCCGCCACAAGTAACAATCGTCACAAAACAAAAACCCTCTACAGGTAAGCGAATACAGATGACGACCCGGTAACTTAGGGAAAGAAAAAAAATGTGTGTTGGTTTGTTTGTGGTTCGTGACTCGCTCGGATTTGTACGACGTTGCTAGGCTGTTGGGTTGTCTCGTTTTATCGTCGGATGCTTACCACGGCTGTCTCATTGACTGACTTGGAACGAATGCCTAGAGCTTTCGTCTGTCCGCATGTGATCCACACTTTGCCCTTGGGTACCGTGGACTTCGTCAGGGCGCGGACGCTACTTTTGTAGGTGACTGATACTCCTCTTGTTTGTTTTCGGACGACCGGACGTAGCTTTTACGGGCGGGACGTTTGAAAGCGCGTACTACTACTGTTCCTTTTATTCGTTGCGTCGTAACCTCAGTCGTCCTGTCAACAATCGTGCAACTCCTATCAAGAACCACGAACGTCCTCAAAGGTAGTTGTCGATCACGGCCTTGTCTATAGTCAGTTTCCTCTGCCTACTAGTTACCCGTATGGAACCACAAACGTACCTAATGAGACTAACTGACGGGCGTTCGTTTTGTCGAAGCTTGAAGCTATTTTTGAATGGAAGACCGATTCTCGGATGTTAGGCCTTTTATAGGCAACCGTTCGGGTTTGACTCGTAAAACACGAAGTTCCAGGCGATGCGGAGTCACTTTGTGTTTTGGTATACAATAGCCATCTCCCTCTGATTCGCTAGTGTTGTCAGATCGTTCCAGTCGATGCCAGTGTTGCTACGTTGTTTATATATTTCTTTTTTCTTGCAGTTATCGATTTTATATTTGCGAATTTATATTTTCTGATTATAAATTCCAAGTTTTTTTCTTTGTTTTTTGTGTGCCGACTTTTATAGGGTAAAATTTTGGTCGTCACAATATTCCAAAATATTCAATAAGCAAAGATAAAAAAAGTGAAATTCCAAACCTTACAAAAAAAATCACAAATAAAAATAATTTTCAAAATGCGAAAAATATTTGTGTAAGTTGCGATGGAAACGGATTACAAATGATGCAGACAGAGTAGTTATTTAAAATAATGGTAATATAATACATATTTTTTTTAAACGAAATGTTTAGTTTTCCACTAAAATTATATGTGACGGCCTTAAAATAAAGGTTTACCATTCCTACCACAAAAATTTGCTGTTTTTCATCAAAAAATTTCAATTCATAATTTGACCATATTGAAATTTTCAGGTATATTTGTATAGAATTCGTACACAAAATGTGTAACACCCGTTACAAGTTTTGATAATTTATAAGTGATCAAAATAACCTTATCAGAATATTGTTATAGAGGATAGAACTCCTATTATTAATAAAGTATTTGAGATATACTTAATCTCCATAGTCCGAATATTTTAGCTAAAATTTAATACTTTGTGGAGTAAACTCTGTTTTTCGAAAAAGTACGGGTAACGCCCTCCGTCACAGCATTTAACTTCAAATTTGTAGAAATATATAGGACATATTCCAAAAGTTTTTTCATACATGCAAAGAGGATCATAATATCTCTATCCACTGTATCTTAAAAATATATCTATCGTTTTTAATTTATCAAATGCAATAAGAAAAAAGTTATCCATGAAATTTGGAATTTTTTTTTAATTTGTTCCATTATATTTATATTTGCTATGCCTAGAACGTCAAGAGCAGCTGACTACACAATATTTACAGGAATGAGAGGGGTGAATTCATTCGTTTGCTTCCATTAAAATCTATTATATTGTCAAAACCCCAGTCGGAGATTGTTTTAATGCAGGGTTGAAGTATATTCACTTTATCACTTGGTTATAAACTGCGGTGTTCTTCTGCAACCCATAGACAGCTTGAAAATTACGAAAATGTTGAAATTTATTTATTTTAAAATTTTGAGTTTCAAAAAGTAAATGGCGCCTGTATTTTGAAAGATGACTTAACCTGTATATACTTCAACCATGGTTTTAATGTAATTATTGAGTGTATCATACATCTTTTACTTAAAATATCCAAAGAGTTTGGGCGCTTGTCGAAAGAATATGAATGAGAAATGTTGCTGTCAACTGAAAAGGAATGAATTGGGTTATGGGTCTTTGATAACGAGTGGGGAAACTTTAGTCACATGGGCGGGACTTAAAGTCTATCGGATCCGACAATGGGCTACCCTACACTTTGGTGGGGAACGAGGGCTTTATGCCACAAAGACCTTAGAAATATCTAGAGCAACATCATTACTCTTCCCAAAAAAGGTGAATACAATTATTATACATTTCAGAGAGGACCGCGATTAACTCTCTCATGGATATGGTTCCACGGAAACCATATCCAAATAGTTCACACGGTAGATCTCTTTTACGCTCTCCATAACCTTAGAGAGCGTAATTGGCGGGTAACCTCACGCTTCTTCGGAACTGACTGGACATTGGCAACCTTCCAACAAGATGTAACCACTCATGTCGTGTAGGAGATGTTGAATAGGTTACGCAATGGACAAGCCAGTGTGGATGTGCACTTCTTCTACACATGCGTCGATATGCCATCTCGGCCAGAGGTTTTGCTAATAATGAGGTTTGCTAACTGCCCGAGTTCGAAAATGTATCTTCGACATAATAGAAGAAGCAAATTCGACGTCGGGCAGTGTTTGATTGCTATACGGGAGCATTAAATTATTTGCAAATAACAATTTTTGGATTTTTTTTAGCATTTATGCTGAAATGATATGAATCTCATTTATGGTTATCCAGAACATAGTTCAGATTAGAGATGGGCATGTGAGTGAGATTTGAATCACGAAAGGAACACTCATGGGCTTTTACTATTCTACTCACACTCTCTCACAATCATCTGAGTAAATTGAGATTCAATCTCGATCACGCGTGATTCACGTGAATTACGCTAAAATCACGTGTTCCAATTCTATAAAATATTCGGCTCTCGCACACGTATACATTTTAATCACTCACAATCACTCACGGTCTTTTTTTCGTTACTCAAAAACACAATTTTTAAAATATCCCTTATTACACAATTTCCATCTAAAATGTTAAAATGTATTCAATTTTAAAATATTTGATATGTTGCATATAAATTGTTGAAAAATAGTAATTTTTAAAAGAATTTTACTGAAAAGGTTTACGTAATAGAAAAAAATAAGTATGTACAATTGATAGTCAAAACAACTTGGGTCACATGGGTAAGTTCGGTCACATGGGACGGACTTTCATAGTTGTTCGGGCCCAACTATGGAATACCCTACACTTTGGTGTGGATATTAATGTGGGAAATTAAATTGTATACCTACTTTTTAAAGTTCTTAGTTATGCTGAACATTCCTACACTCAGAAAATTATTTACATTTCAGAAATGTATCAAGTATATCTTAATAATTTAAACAAAATTTATATAAAAGTAAAAAAAAAAATAATCAAAAAATGTTGAAAACTAAATGTGGGCAGATCATGTTCTACTTTTAAAACATATGTGGAGATTTAAGGCTAATATTTCCTAAATTTGTTTTCAATAATTTACGAAAAAAATGTCCACTATGAAAAATTGGAAAATAATAAAAATATAAAATGTAGGCGTATCACTCCCCTTTTTGGAATACATATTTCTAAGTGAATCCTAACAGTACATTTAAAAATCTTTAAGTATATCTTGAATACTTTTCGAGTTATTGGTTCCTAAAGTGTTATATATAAGTGACTTGTATGGGAGGTGGGCGTGTCCGTCGACCAATTTGATGCATTTACATTGACAAAACTAACTTTTGGATAAAAAGTATTGAAACGAAATTTCATCGCATTCTAAGCAGTGTTTCTCAAGTTATCGTGTATACGGACATCAAGACAGACGGGCATAGCTAAACGGACTCGGGTGGTGATATATATGTATATATTAGTACCTTGTAAAGATGAGAACGGAAATCTAGTGACAGATATCCAGAGCACACTGAAAATATGGAGGGATCACTTCTTTAAACAGCTGACCGGTGATGATGACCGCAATTCCACCGATAGAGAAGTAAACCCGGCAACCCCAGTACTTGATGACGACGTTGAGATTCCGCCACCCGACCATGACGAGGTCAGAACAGTCATTGCTCGGCTGAAAAACAACAATGCCGCAGGTGCTGATGGCCTGCCTGCTGAATTGTTTAAGACCGGAGGCGAATATGGTCGGATGAAGCATGCCAAGTGACTGGAATCAGTGTACTCTGCCTAATCCTAAAGAAAGGGGATCCCACTATCTGCGCCAACTACCGTGGGATCAGCCTACTCAATACCGCATACAAGGTTCTATCCAGCGTATTATGTGAAAGACTGAAGCCCATCGTCAACAGAATTATTCGACCTTACCAGCGTGGCTTCAGACGTGGAAAGTCCACCATAGACCAGATTTTCACATTGCGCCTAATTCAGGAAAAGACCCTAGAAAAACAGATCGACACCTACCACCTATTAGTCGACTATAAAGCCGCCTTCGACACTCCGATAAGGGAACGATTATACGCCGCAATGTCTGAGTTCGGTATACCTGCGAAAATTATAAGGCTTTACACTATGACCCTGAGCAACATACGTTGCTCAGTGAGAATAGGAAAAGACCTCTCCGAGCCATTTCATACCGAACGAGGTTTCAGACAGGGTGACTCCCTATCGTGCGACTTTTTTAACTTATTGATGGAGAAAATAGTTCGAGCTGCCGAACTCCGTCAAAGCGGCACTATCTTCAACAAAAGTGTCATGCTGCTCGCATATGCCGACGATATTGATATCATTGGCAGGAGCACACGAGCAGTCAGCGCAGCATTCTCCAGATTAGAGAAAGAGTCGCGTCGAATGGGTCTAGCGGTGAACGAGGACAAGACGAAGTTCCTTGTGTCAACAAGCAGAAAGGAGTCCGTGCGTGTTGGACAAAAAGCTGATTTTGACACCCACAAGTTCGACATTGTGAAGGACTTCCGGCCACGCCTCCTAAGGGGTGTTACAATATCTGCACAAAGTTAATATACCCTGTACCTCATAGGTGTAGGGTATAAAGAGTGCCAAAATTATGTTAAAATGGCGTATTTTAAAAAGTAGATCAAATCAAAAAAAAGTTAGTTAATTTGGTTGTTAACTTGTTTTATGTTCTTGATAATCTATCTATAATTTTCTTATTTATCATTAGATCATAATGGTAAAAAAATAATCCTAAAAGAGGATAAAATGTTTGTTGTTTACATCCAGTGTAATTAAAAACATAGAGTATTAACATTCATTAGTATATTAATATAAGTTATTTTTACCCTTAAGATTCAGTCGATTAATATACTACTGGTTTTTAAATTTAAAATTATATAGATATTGTTATTATTTGTAAATATATTAAAGAAAGTCACCACCATAATTTTTAAGGACATAATATGTATACAATTATACAAAGGTTCTTTATTTTATGTTGTATTCTGATTTTTCACTATTAAATCTTGGTTAGCGAATGCCTCTAGCTCAGAAAACCCCATTAGCTTGGCAAATATTAAACTACCGACATTTTTATACGGTTCCCTAAGCATTAGTTGATGGCTAAACAATCAAAACATGAGGAATGAGCATATACTTAGTATAGAGATTTGTGTGTGTAGTAGATATCAGTAATGTCAACATTGTGAAAGGAATTTTATGAAAAATATGCTTTAAAAATAATAAAACGATATAAAAGAATCGAACTTAATCCTGCTGTCTTTTGTTTTAAATATATGTTACAGTATTGTAGTACGAATCATCATAGCATATTCAATTAAAGATTGATTTATAAAACATGAGATATTTTCACATGTTCACTATAAAAGAAAGAATATGATGACTAGGGCTCGGATTTTGATGACCTACAAATATGTTAAAAATTACTATTAAAATGATCCATATGTTTAAAAAATTTACTTTGTTCAAATGCATTTGTATAGGTTTTGAAAAACATACTTAAGTTTTACTTTAAATTTGACATAAATACAGTATGTAGTAAAAATTATTGCATATGTAGTAACATTTTAATATTTAGCTTGAAGTTAAATAAATAACAACAATCTTTTTTGAGAGTCTAATATTTTCTAATTTTAAATAAATGTAGAAAAATTGTAGTACAGAATTGTATAGAATGTAGTAAAATTAAATGAGTATTAAGTACATATATTTTAACTTTAACTTGATGTAAAATAAATGCAGTATGCAGTAAATGTTAAATAAATACAGTATGTAGTAAATATTAAATAAATACAGTATGTAGTAAAATATAAAACAGATGTAGTAATTTATTTATATACGTCGGAGTAACGGGGCGATCGCTTGGTGAAACAGGACGAACGCTTTCAGTATTCATTTTTAAATATCCAACGTGACTATCTCGCTCCCAGATGCATTTTTATACCCTACACTAAGAGTGAAAGGGTATATTCAGTTTGGTACGCCGTTTGTAACACCCAGAAGGAAGCATCTCCGGTATGGAAAAGTATATATATTCTTGATCAGCATGACCTCCTGAGTCGATTTAGCGATGTCCGTCTGTCCGTCTGTCTGTCCGTCTGTCTGTCTGTCTGTCTGTCCGTCTGTCTGTCTGTTGAAATCCCTAAGACTTTTAAAATTGAAGAGCTTGAAAAATGAAACTTATAACTTAGATTACTAATATACCTACGCTGTATGTGCGAAAAAATTGGCGAGATCGGTCCATTGTGACCTATGATCCGACCACTTATGTTCAAATACCTCATATAAAATGTACATATAAAGATCAATTTTTATGTATACGTGCTTAGGTAAACTTTTTTGGTCAAATATATATTGATATCATGCTCAAATACATTATAATAATGTTTTCCGGCAAAAAGACTTGTGGTTCACAAAAAAAAATCGAAATTCGGTACAACTACCCATTTGTAAATATGGGTATCAAATGAATGGAAATTCTTCAGCGATTGAATGTTTGTAGTTATTTTCAGGATTCGTATACCTTGGTGATCTATATATCACTTTGAGTGGTAACCACACATATGTGTAGGGTATTTATAGTCGGCTTAGACCGACTATAATTTTGATAATCCTAACTATCATAATTACACCTACTTTAAAATTTCCCATGTGATCTTACCTTCCCAACTGGTTCTAATTGATCTATTGCTTTATAATTTTTCTCAGAAACAAATACAATCAATCAAATGCCTACTTATTTTATTTAACCAATCAATATTTTATATTAGCACCCAGCCTAATAATTTCATCCAAGTATTCGACAACCATTCCAATACGTCGGTACTTGACGTTTCATAAAGTAATTACAACATTAAGTTTTCGTCAAGCTGCGACATATATTTGAGACAAAATGTAGTTATTTTAATACAAATGTATTAAAATTTTGCAGTAATAAAATTATGTAGTTATTTTCCATACAAAAATGTTTTTCAAAAACATAAATGTAGTAAAAACAAATAGATATAATTTCAAAATAAATGAAATGGAAATTAATTTAATTTTTAAAAACATTTGTATAGATTTTAATACAGTATTTATTTCTTTCCACGCCGACACTGACGAGAATGTAATAAGATAAGAGCTATTCAAAATTTATTCAAATATGTTTGGTTTCAACTCCACTCCAGAGTTGCAAGTATAAAGACAAAACTAGTACTACAAAAATAAATTCAAAGATGCCACATTTTTTTTAAATCTACTTCAGGATTGCTTAATATCAAGATAAATCTTAGAAATTCTACAAATAATGACCCAAGTGTATTTTTTGTTGTGGCTTACTTAAGCTTATTTCATGCATCCGTTTCTAAATAAAACAATTTTAGTAGTTTATTTTATATTATTAAGTAGCCTATTATTATTTCGAATTCGATTAGGAATATTGAAAGCAAGTATACGCAATGTATTCTATACACACACCAAAGTTCTCCTTGCATATTACTCCTTACCAACACTAATATGTTAATTAAATAGCTTAATTTTCGACTTGATTAACTTAATCATTACTCTAAAGACACTTCATACCAATTAACTGAATTTCGCCGAACAGTATTCGCAATGCTCAATTTAAAACCTAATTATGTAAAACATTTAACAGTCTTCGCCAACAGCAAAGGATCCTGAAATTATCCCACTTTCAGCGAGTTAAGTTAACAAACACCTTTAGACAAACACACTAATTTTTATTTATTTCGTTGGCTGAGGTTTCGAGTCTCCCCAAAAGTAAACAACACGGTTCCGCCTCATGGCACTGTGTACTATGGACTATACAAAGTCTTTGTTTATTTATTCATGACGCTTAGTTTGTGCTCCTTCTTGTAGACCTGCAAAAGGCTCCTCCGTGTTTGCTCTCGTTGCCTGTATGTCGTGGTACACAGAAAAAAAATAATCGACGTAAATACAGCAATCAAAATTAATTGTACACCATTCATTCGTCTAGCAATGATATTTTTGCCATCTTCATGTATTGAGCAAAGACATTGGCTAAAAATGTTATTTTTCGTCCAAAAATATACCAATAAATGAATTTGCTTAAGTGGCAAATTATTTAATTGGTATGGTCGAGGTTTTAAAACCTTTTTGGTATTTTCACAGTATTCTTATAATTCTTTTTTAGTTTATTAAAAAAGAATAATATAAATTTTTGTGAAAGTATATAACAAATATACTTTTCTGATGATGAAGCATAAAAAATTGGCGTCATCATTATTTTCAACGATACCAATAGAGTATGATCAAACTCTATAAGCGTTTCATTTGACATGAACCAAATGTGAACTGATATGCGCGCCAACCGCCAACTATAAATTCTAATTCTAAGCGAATTCCACCAATTTCACTAATTCCACAAAATTCACCATCGCTGTATGCGAGTACACGAACACACACCACGCACTGTTATAGCGACCACGCACTGCTACAGCTACCACTCACTGCTATAGCGACCACGCACTGCTATAACATCAACGCGGTATGCGAATACACATAGCTGTTGCCAGCAAATGCGATTGCTAATATGAAGAATGTGTACGCTAATACAATTAATAATTTAGTCGGCGCAGTTTTAGCAATAATTAGATTGTGTTGATGTACCTTTTTGGCTATATTTACAATTTTTTTTTCTGTGTAGTGTTCTTCGAATGAGGTGTCCTTTTTGTGCGTTCGTGAATTTGCATCTGTGCGATATGTATCGCTGTGTTGTTGTTGTTGTTGCTTATCAACAAGTCGCCACTTAATTAAATTACAGTTCAGGCATGAGACATGAAATTCCAAAAGCACTTCAGCTTAGAAGCCTAGAGCCCAACAATACCGACCACACGGAGTAAATCATTTAATTAGCATACAATTCAAGAGTTGGGAATGAAATTTAAATATAGTTAAACAATATACAAACTGTCACAGTATTGAGTACAATATGAATAATAATGGAAAGTGTCTCTAGTACGGACAAAAATACAGTTATTTTTAATTTAAATAATTTACCATTAAAAACTGAACATTAAATAATTAAAGTCTTTTATTAAATTTGAAAGTAAAAAGATAAAATCGTAATTTCAATCAAAACAAAAATAATGCCCATAAGTCTGCAGTATCCTGTGATAATTCCTAGGTTGTTATTTGTTAGATTAATACATTCTTTGAATCATTTGAGATTATGGGTCTCAATAACTTTCTTTGATTGTTGTAGTTTTACTCAAAATAATGTCTTTGACATTTTAAGAAATATTTGTCCGTAAAATATACGAATAATTCGTAAAATATATGAATCATTTGAAATTTCTTATTTTTTCCAAAATATTTTTTACGAATGATTCGTATATAATACGAGTTAATATTCTTAAAATTAAAATAATAATAAAGCATGAGCATTAATTTTTACGAGTAAATTATAAATTTTTTGTAAATTTGGAAGCTACACTCAAAATAAAAAGTCTATCACAGTAGCAAAAAAGGTTGCCAATATAGCAAAAATGTTTGCTGAAAAGAGGAAAGCGCCGGATTCTGCTGAAACAGCAAATGACAGTTTGCTGTTTCATTGAATTTTTTTTATGCTATTAGAGCAGACAATTTTAGCTATTTTAACAATTTTGTTTGCTGTTAACTCCAATTTATAAAAAAAGAAAATAAAAAAATATATTTTTTTTTAATTTTAATATTTTTTTTTTATTTCTGATATACATTTTTTATTTTTATATTATTATTTTTTATTATATTTATTTTTATTTATCTCATATTTTTATTTTACCTTTATTTCACTATTTCACTTTTGCATGCGTGCATTATTATATCTCTTTTAAAAAAACATGTTGTCGAATAAGAGTCTACGAATTATAGACACATTTAGCTGCAGCGTCTCGTGACTATGGCGCCATCTAGTGCAGGTTAGCTACACTAGCGATATGCACAACAGTAACATTACCACGATCTTGATCACTAGCAGAACTAAGATTCCCAGGAAACAGTTCGCTATTTCAGATAAAAGTATGCTGTAAATGCAAATTAAAGTGTGCTAAAATTTAGCAGCCAGAGTTTGCTCTTAATAGCAGACTTTTTATTTTGAGTGTATATACAGAATTTTACGATACATTCGAGTTTTTTTAAGAACAATTAGTAAAAACATGAATAAGTGTGCGTTAAATAGCAACTCGGACCTGCATTTTATTTTAATTGGTATTGCGGTCGAAAGTAGATAGTTATAAAATACAAACAATTTTAATTTGTGTGAGTTCTATTTCATGTTTTTATTAATGAAATACTATACTAATGAATATATTCGTAAAGGTACTAATGTTTTCATTCAAAATACGAATATATTTATAACATAGATGAAGATATTCGTAAAATTATAAGTTTGAGGATGAATATTCATAATTTTACGAATGTTTTATAAAATGTTGAAATGCTATCATTAAAATTACGAATATTAGTACACAAATATTCAATAAAGTATGATCAAAATAACAATCTTTCGTATACTGTACGAATGACATTCGTAGCTAAAAACTAGGAATAGTTTCGTAAATTCCACAAAGAAAATTCGTAATTTTTTAATAAATTTGCAAAAGTTCTTTGGTGTATTTAACGAAATATTTCTTAGATATACGATATATGTTTTTAAGAAAATTGCTATCGATATTTTATGCCCTTTTCGGCCACTTTTTAGAAAAAACTAGTAGAAAAGATTGGTCACATGGGAAATTCTGAAGTAGGGATATTGTGATAATTGGTGTGGTGATGTTAGTAAGAATTATGTAGGCTATAGTCGATCATTTATTTGAGCATAAAGGCAATATATATTTGGCAAAAAAAATCACATAGGCTCGTATAAAGTAAAATTCATCCATAGATGTAAATTTTATGAGGTATTTGAACATAAGTGGTTGGTTCGCAGATCACAATAGTCCGATCATCCCAATTTTCTTGTTGATACATCGTAATCTAAATTAGAAGTTTCATTGAACTAGCTCTTCTAATTTTTCTGTAATCGTGATTTCAACAGACAGACGGACAATCACGGACATCTCTAAATCGACTCAGGAGGCCATGCTGATCAAGAATATATATACTTTTCCATACCGAAGATGCTTACTTCTGGGTACCAAACTGAATATACTATTTCAATCTTAGTGTAGGGTATAAAAATATAGTCCTTTACACAACTACTTTTCAAAAAACTGTAAACGCAATTTTTTTTTTCAATTGTCTAGTCTAATTACAATATACCCACAAATACTATTATTTCCATAGGTCTTAAAGGCATTTGAATCTAAACTCAATTTTTTTTTTTTTTATACCCTACACCTATGAGGTACAGGGTATATTAACTTTGTGCATATATTGTAACGCCCCTTAGGAGGCGTGTCCGGTATGGAAAAGTATATATATTCTTGATCAGCATCACTACCCGAGTCCGTTTAGCCATGTCTGTCTGTCTGTCTGTCCGTCTTGCTGTCTTGCTGTCCGAATACAGAATAACTTGAGAAATACTGATCAGAATGCGATGAAATTTCGTCTCAATATATTTTAGCCAAAAGTAGGAACTGAGTTTGAAAATGAGCCAAATCGGTCAACGGACACGCCCACCTCCCATACAAGTCACTTTTATATAACTCTTTCGGAACTAATAACTTGAAAAGTATTCAAGGTATAGTTATAAAATTTAAAAGGTATTGTTAGAATTCACCTAAAAATATGTGGTCAAAAAATGGGCGTGATCTGCCCACTTTTTTTTTCATTATTTCCCGGGTTTTCATAGTGGAAATTTGATCCGTAAATTATTAAAATCAAATCTATGAAATATTAGCCTTTCAAAATTTTAAATATAGGCGTGGTCCGCCCAATTACATTTTTTTTTTTTAGTTTTTTATACTTTATATAATTTTTTTAATTTATGGGGATATAAGACGTAAATTTCTGATATATGAATAATATTCTGAGGGTTAATATCCCCACCAAAGGTGTAGGGTATTCCATAGTCGGGCCCGACCGACTATAAAAATCCGCCCCATGTGACCGAACTTACCCATGTGACCTAACTTTCCCAACTCGTTTAGAATATGTTTGGACTTTTATTTAGCATTTGGATTAAATATACTTATTTTTAAAATATGCCTTTTAAACACAGTTTCCGTTGAAACTGTTTAAATTCAAAATGCTTGCATATTTTACATAAAAAATACTAAAAATAGTCATATTTACCCGAATTTTTCTCAAAAACACAACGTAATAGAAAAAAAATTGAGAATGCAATAAGAATAGGCATACTTTAAAATTGAAGTAATCATATTTTCAAATTAGGGACATTAGTATTTTTATTGAAAATTTATTATATAAAAGTGAAAATTAAGTTTCAGAGCATACTTTAAAATGTGGATCAATTAGAAAAATATTAGTAATTTTGATCGTTAGTATGGACGATGCTCTAGATAAACAAAATACATTTTTTGTTAGTCAATAAATTTTAAATGATAAAAAAATTCTATAAAAAAAAATCAAAATTTTAGACCCAATTATCTTAAACATTTATTGGAATATCAGCATTCATTAGTATACTGAAATTAGTCTAGACGATTAACAGAAAAATTGCGTTGTAATTTTGTTGTTAAAATATTTGTCTACAGAATTATACTTTTTAATTCTATATAGTGGGTGAAAACGTCTTAAAAATACTATTGCAATTCCTCAAAAACATTACGTAATAGAAAAAAACTGAGTGTACAGTCAAACTCATCACCAGCGAATTATATAGAATTGATGTATGGAATGTCCATGGTAAAAATTGTGTTGGGTAGTATTATTTACATTATCACGATTAAAAAATTCGAATAAAACTTCCAATAAATCACATGTCAATTAGATATTATAAATATTATAAATATAAATATAACAAATCGTCATTGTAGAACGTAAGGTCACCAAATACATCTTTATGAAAAACTTAAATTTCGAATTTGTTGGTTAATATTATAAAAAGTAATTGATGTATTTTTAAAGTTGAAATATCAATTAAGAGATTTACATTTCCTTATTATGTGGTCAAAAAATTGGGATCATCGATTTAAAATTGACTGATATATAAACATTTTTGTAAATGAATATTTGAATATATATTTCAAAAATGTATTTGATGACTTTTCGTTCTACAACTACGAAATATTCATGAACATTTCATATTAACGAATTGAATACTAAATGGCAAAAAATAGTTCTTAATTCGCTTTATGCAACATAACGAAATCAGCAGACCCCAAATAAGAAAATCTATAAAAACCACGAAAACACAAAAGATGCCGGATATGTTAAGTAAAATTGCAGATGATGCACGTTTCTCGGAAACACTGATGCCATTCTTCGCGTATTAGAACCAATCGCCTTGTTGCCAAAGTTTCCAATTGTTACATAGTTTGTGCTCGATTGTAGTATTTTTGTACCATAGGTCTCTATTGGGTGGCACTACACAGCCAGCCACCACGTGCCACAGTATGATTTTAAGTTTGTAAATTATTTTGCATACACAAGAACTTGTTTCTCTTTTGAATATATTTATTTTTTTGTTATGTTCGTTGTGTCCTTGTTTGTGTCCTTTAGTGCATTCTGCCTGGCAGTGTTCCTTGTCTGCGAAACGGCGTGGCGCGGCGCGGCGGAGTAGTGCATGAATTTCTATGTGCTGTGTGTTTATTTTAAAACAACATCTTCAACATCTTGTTGCTTGTTGTACAGAGAGCTCTTGAACTATGAACTGAAGTGAACCAACTGAGCTGCAACCTAAGTAACTGTCGCTGATTCTGAGGCTGAGTGCGCATCTGAGTTGTAAAGAGTTTGTAAAACAATCGAAATTACATTTCCATCTAATTCAATTTAATGGAAGTTGTTTTTCCTGTCGAGCATTGTTTTTCAAATTAAATGACTCAAATAAAAACTACATGCAATAATAAACGGAATTTACGAATAGAAGTAGATAGTTTGCAACTGACTTTAAATCTTCTTTAAATACATTAACCCTCATTCTGAAACATAAAATGTAACAAAATATGTTATTTGAATTATTTTTTAACAACATTAATAAAGTTTTCATGATCGGATAATAGTTTTCATATTTTGAACTTGTCCTAATCTCACCAGTTATATGAGTAACTTGATTTGAACATTCCCTAAGAGACTAAATTCAAACGGTAAATCGAATTTTGCATTTATGTACAATGTTAAATGTTAAACCTTTTAACGTTTGACTAAAATTCGATAAGTCATGCAATATTCACGATCAAATTTTAAATAAATACATGTTATAGTTTTGACTATAGGAACTGCCGGTCTTCACAAATGTTGTTTCAAGCTTGGGCGGCCAAGTCTTGGTTAAAAAAGAAATCTTTGCCCAAGTCCCGCCCATAGCACAGTGTGCCCAAACGCTCTTAAATCGGGTGAAATTCAGTATTGTCGGAACCACTCAACCGATTTTATAAATTTTAAAAGTGTTGTACAGAGAGAACTTAAGTTTTGAAATTGGAGTTTGTATCTTTAATAGTTAGGGAGATAAAAATCAGTAAAGTTAAAATTTGTTCATTAAAAAATCTTTCAAAAATTGTAAAAAATCCAAAAGTTATCCGATTTTTAAAATTCTTTTGATTATGGAAAGCTTACATTGAGATCTAAAAAAAATATGCTTACATGAAAAAATATCCTGTTTAGTTTTAAAGATATAGACTTGAACATGATATTTTTTTTTTAATTTTTAAAGACTTTACTTTACATATTTTTACATAGATTGTGCATTTTATCATGAAATCAAAATATATGTATAGAACTTTTATAAACATTTAACACATAAATCAGAAACTAAAAACCGTTTTAAAATATCTCAAGTGGTTTGGTATATATAAAATTGTAAAGTCGATTTTATTTTTTTATTTCCATTTTTTCCTTTTTTTTTGAAAATTTGACTTTTACGGAAATCTCCGTAAGTATTTTTTTCTTCAATAACATGTACTTTCGTTATATTTTTTTGATAGATAACATTACTGAGAATCTTTTATCCAAAATATATTTAAACAATCTGGCAACACTGGTCAAAATTCAAGTTTTTTAATTTTTTTTTATTTACTTTGACCACCTGCAAAAAAGTTTTCAAAGTCGAAAGTCAAATTTTAAGTAAGCAGTTTTCCAAAAATACTCATTTTTTGAAGAGACTTAGATTAAAACCGGTATATCTCACTTTATAACAAATATATTCCTAAAACGGTTTTAATAAAGCATAAATACATAAAACTATTATATATTAAGTAAAAGTTTCATGATGTTAAGGTTAATACTTATTTAGATATAATTTTAACTTTTTTTTCAAATTTTGTTTTTTATTTTTCTTCTTTTTAAAAAAAGTATTCAAAAACTATATACAAATTGTCTTTATATTCGCCACATATATTCCTTGAAATCTCTTCTTTTCAATGATTCTAAACACTTATATATTTACTTTACATATGTGTGCAAAATGACATATTAATTAACATCATGTTTCATAAAAATTTCGTATTTAAAACTAAACAAGATATTTCTTCAAAAGAATTTTAAAAATCGAATAACTTTTGGTTTTTTTACAATTTTTGAAAGATTTTTCATGAACAAATTTTCAACTTTACTGATTTATATCTCCATAACTATTAAAGCTACAAACTAATTTCAAAACTTAAGTTCTCTAGTTCTTTTTGCACAACACTTTTTAAATTTTTAAAATCGGTTGAGTGGTTCCGACATTACTGAATTTCACCCGATTTAAGAGCGTTTGGGCACACTGTGCATAGTTGGATAGCCAATTCTTTGTTCATTATACCTCAAATAAAAAGTTAGCAAAGTCTGAATGATAAATTTAAGCAAACTTTAATTTGCATTTACAGCATACTTTTATTTGCAATAGCGACCTGTTTGCTAGGAATCTTAGTTCTACTAGTTTGCACAAGATCGCGCTAGGCAAGTGAAAATAATTTTGGAACTTATATTTTTTTATTTTTCATTTAGAGACGCGTGGCAATTTTTATTTTTTTTATGAGATAGTCTATAAATTTCATATCTATCCAAAAATACTTTACTTATCCCTAGGAGTTTCAATCCCGGGATTTGAGTCAAATCAGTCCCGAATAACTGATCCCGGGATCATCGTTAAATCACAGGAACTTCGGGATTACAAAAAAATGATAGTGGATCAATTTTTAATAGTTTATTTCGTGAAAAAGTAAATCTAACATTTAATGGACTATAATCGTAAAACACTGCTTTTTGCTTTTTGAGTTTTAAAAAATTCACAATTGTTAAAAATTACGTCACTTTCACGTAACTTTCGATTCGAAATACGGAAAGTACTAAAAATAGTAAACAATTAAGATATCATGATGGTCTCTTTTCAAACTTATTTTTATTTTGAAGACAGTCGAAAGATTTACTATCATCTTTGCTGGCGAATTTAATCCGGGTTTCGGATATCGATAAACCTGGAACCGTTGTCTATGAACGTAACATTTAATAATAACGAAATTTGAACAACCTAATATTTTTGTACCTTACACTAAGAGTGAAAGGGTATTAACGTACCAAACGCAGCACAGTTCGATTAGTGCGGCCATAAATCAACAAAATGAAATATTTTAAGTACAAAATATAATGATGAGGTTAGTTAAAAAATACTTAAAAAAATATAAGTCAAAAATTAAATAAAAAAAAAATTCTAGCCAGACGGTTAATCCAATATCAAACATTACATTGTATTGCGTAAAAAAGGTAATTCAACAATTTTAATACTTGTAGTTTCGATGAGTGTAATTATTATTTGTTACTTGAAAATATGTAAGTATTATACATTACATTAAAATATAGAATGTATTCTATCTAAAGATGCTTCTCTTTTGTTTATATTTTAAACATGTAATATGTGTAGCTATTTTGAAAACAATACTCAAAAGTGAAACCAAAGAAACCAACAATTAAAAGTTTGGAGGTATTTTAAAAAAATACGTCAAAAACATATCTCCAATAATTGCCTAAAATATTTATAAAACAATGTACAATGATATTCCATAAAGTCTTGGTGCCCTAATTTGCCTAAACTTAAAAAAATCATTTTTTCCATTGGTACCTCCACTGAGAAAATACGTGATATCTATAAATATAAAAATCAATTGCCGTGCGTTAGTTTCGCAAAAACTTGACTCAGTGGTGTATATTGTGGTTGTTTAACTGTTTGACAAATTTGGGATGGATTGGATAAAAGGCCGTGGCACATGCCATATAACCATAACTTTTAAAATGCTTAAACTCCTAAGTTTTAAAAGTCGAAGTTATAAAAATCAAACAGTAAAAATATATATATGGGACATTCCACACCAAATCGACCAAAAAAAGTCAAATTTGAGATTTTACCTTTTTGATTTTATTGAAAACTGATAAAGGGCATCGAGGCATGCACTAACCATTTTTTTTTTATTTTTTCCGACCACTACTTCCAGAGATACAGTGGCTTAAAGTTGTATAAAAGGGCAAAAATCACTTTTGTATGGTTGTTCATATTTGAATATCTCTTGAACTAGAAATGCCAGAAACACCGTTAATAACTCGTTTTAAAGCTAATAGAACATGCTTTTAGAAAAATTAAGTTGTAACTTTTAAACGTTAACATGTGGCCCGTGGTCATTATCTTTGCACTTCAAAATTGCACTTCAAAATCATAAATTTTTGTCAATTTATTGTAAATGCTCATACAAAATTTCAAGATGGTATTTTGATGGCATCATATTTTAAAAAATAATTTTCTAATTTTTTTTAATGTTTTTTGTATTGAAAAAAATATATATTTTTTCAAAAGTAAAATTTGCAATAATTTTTCAGTTTCATTCAGTTTGAAATTGTCTTTAGTTTTTGAGATATATACTATTTTTCTAAAATCGTAAAAACTATATCCCAAAATCAGTATCTCAAAAACTAGATTCAATATGATAAAACTGACGCCATTTTAGAAATCAAAGTTAAATTCAGAAATTATACAACTTTTACTGGAGATTTTTTTTATACCCTACACCTATGAGGTACAGGGTATATTAACTTTGTGCATATATTGTAACGCCCCTTAGGAGGCGTGTCCGGTATGGAAAAGTATATATATTCTTGATCAACATCACTACCCGAGTCCGTTTAGCCATGTCCGCCTGTCTGTCCGTCTTGCTGTCTTGCTGTCTGGCTGTCTTGCCGTCTTGCTGTCTTGCTGTCCGATTACAGAATAACTTGAGAAATACTGATCAGAATGCGATGAAATTTCGACTCAATATATTTTAGCCAAAAGCAGGAACTGAGTTTGAAAATGAGCCAAATCGGTCAACGGACACGCCCACCTCCCATACAAGTCACTTTTATACAACTCTTTCGGAACTAATATCTCGAAAAGTATTCAAGGTATAGTTAAAAAATTTAAAACGTATTATTAGAATTCCCTTAAAATATGTGGTCCAAAAATGGGCGTGATCCGCCCACTTTTTTTTTTCATTATTTCCCGGGTTTTCATAGTGAAAATTTGATCCGTAAATTATTAAAATCAAATCTGTGAAATATTTGCCGTACAACATTTTAAATATAGGCCCACTTTTATTTTTCAATTTTTTTTTTAGTTGTTTTTACTTTTATATAAATTTTTTAATTTATGGGGATATAAGACGTAAATTTCTGATTTATGAATAATATTCTGAGGGTGAGGAGGTTCAGCATAATTAAAAACTTTAAAATTAAGGTATGCAATTAAATATCCCACATTAATATCCCCACCAAAGGTGTAGGGTATTCCATAGTCGGGCCCGACCGACTATAAAAATCTGCCCCATGTGACCTAACTTTCCCAACTCGTTTTTTTTAAATATGATAACATCAAAATACCATCTTGAAATTTTTTCACGAACTTTTATAATAAATTGACGAAAACTTAGAATTTTTTTCAGATTTTTAAAATTATGAAGTGCAAGGATAATGATCACGGGCCACATGTTCACGTTTAGAAGTTTCTAGTTCAAGATGTATTTAAATATGAACAACCATACCATTCCAAATTTGAACCACTGTATCTCTGGAAGTAGTGGTCGGAAAAAATAAAACAAAATTGGTTAGTGCATGTCTCAATACCCTTTATCAATTGCCAATATTTCATTGAAATCGAAGAAGGTGAGTTCCAGCCGCTGGTCGATTTGGTGTGGAATGGACCATATATATATTTGGATCAGGATGACCTCCTGAGTCGATTTAGCGATGTCCGCCTGTCTGTCTGTTGAAACCACGATTAGGGAAAAAATATAAGAGCTAGATCAATGAAACTCGGCTTAAACCTATATACTATAACTTTCATAATTCATATAAACATCATCACACCAACTATCACAATTTGCCTACTTCAAAATTATCCATGTGACCTAACCTTGGTTTGATCAGACTTGGCCGGAAGTTGAGTACTACTGGCACCAATCCCGTCCATCGTTTGGGTAATCGTTTTTTCCCACATGAGTATTTGTTGTGTGTCTACTTTGTTTTTGATGAGGCAATGGATATGGAAATTAAACAAATTTGTTCCAACAGAATGTAATCATTATTGCAAATAAATTTTTTTTTATTCATAGAACTCATGCCAAAAGTTGAATTTTCTGTGTGTGTATTTCGAAAATTCATAAATTCATAAATAATTCATAAATAAAAATAATAGTTGGTAAATCATGTTTTAATATTTTAATTTAGTCGATAATGACATTTATTATGTTTATTACTTCACTGTTAATGATTTTCTTTTTGTTCATGTCGAAATTGAAACCTGTCACTACTTATGGTGTTGCAGTTGACAATCTCGATGAACACATTATATATTTTGTTGAAAAATCTCGTATTTCATGCCATTTGTAAATCAAACATTTTACTGTGATCGATGTGTGTCAACAATCAACAACACTACACACACAGTTACGATACACTTACTGTTAATGTTACAAATTTGTTGCAGTCACACCCACACACTGTAACATGAGCAGCACGACAATGTTATTTTTCAAATAATGCGCTGCATTTCTTTTTTCTGAATTTATGTCAAATGTCCGTTTGGAGGTCGCTCAGCCTTTGAAAATTGCAGACAAATTGATGTTTGCCACATTAATGGTCGCTTCCTGCATTAGGCACCGGAACTATATATATAAGAGTTGTTTATAAAAACAGTTGCTTCGAAAAAGATGCAGTTTTTATGTTGTCCTTAATATTACGTAAATAATAAATTCTTATTTAAAAATCCTACTTAATATTCATCTGGTTTTGCACATTCACTGAAATCTTCTTCGCTTTTGCAACTTTTAATTATTAGCCTGCTTTTTCTGTGTCTTGTCTTTGATGCAAAATTGTTTTCTGGAATCTTGTTCCACATTTTGTATAATTGTTTTAGTTTAAGAAAAACTTTCTAAGAGCATTATTTTCTTTATTATTCAAACAATAGGTACAACTGCATACCCGTAGTAAGTCGTCTTTGTGTTATAATAGCTCTAGTGCAAAGTACTTGTAATTAAGAATATTTTACAACGAAAAATAAAATGAATGAATGAATGAATGAATGAATTAATGAATGAATATAAACTTATAGTGAGCCACTCCACACCAAATCGACAAAAAATAATTTTGGGAAACTGGAAAATCCAAACAATGTTTATAAAAATTTAAGTCACAACTTTTAAACTGGAACATGTGGCCAATGATAAATATCATTGCACTTCAAATTTGAGGTCCTTAAAAAGGACGCTTTTTTAATTCTGATTGAATATTAATATTCATACCTATTTATACGATGACATTTTGCTGGAATCATATTATAAAAATAATTTCAGTTCAGAAGTAATGACATAAAAATTCAAAAAGACTTTTTCGAAGGGACAAAAGTATAAAATTAATTTTATCCATAAAAAATATTAATAGTATTAAATAGTATTAAATATTAATAGTATTATTAACGAGTTGGGAAAGTTAGGTCACATGGGTAAGTTCGGTCACATGGGGTGGATTTTTATAGTCGGTCGAGCCCGACTATGGAATACCCTACACCTTTGGTGGGGATATTAATGTGGGATATATAATTGCATACCTTAATTTTAAAGTTTTTAATTAAGCTGAACCTCCCCACCCTCAGAATATTACTCATATATCAGAAATTTACGTCTTATATCCCCATAAATTAAAAAATTTATATAAAAGTATAAACAACTAAAAAAAAAATTGAAAAATATAATTGGGCGGACCACGCCTATATTTAAAATGTTGAAAGGCTAATATTTCATAGATTTGATTTTAATAATTTACGGATCAAATTTCCACTATGAAAAAAAAAGTGAGCGGATCACGCCCATTTTTGGACCACATATTTATAGGTGAATTAAAACAGTACGTTTTAAATTTTATAACTATACCTTGAATACTTTTCGAGTTATTAGTTCCGAAAGAGTTATATAAAAGTGACTTGTATGGGAGGTGGGCGTGTACGTTGACCGATTTGGCTCATTTTCAAACTTAGTTACTACTTTTGGCTAAAATATATTGAGACGAAATTTCATCGCATTCTGATCAGTATTTCTCAAGTTATTCTGTATTCGGACAGCAAGACAGCAAGACGGACAGACAGACGGACATGGCTAAACGGACTCGGGTAGTGATGCTGATCAAGAATATATATACTTTTCCATACCGGACACGCCTCCTAAGGGGCGTTACAATATATGCACAAAGTTAATATACCCTGTACCTCATAGGTGTAGGGTATAAAGATATTAAAGTTGTCATACAATGGAAGATACGAATTGCAAAAATGATGATATGTGGAAATCTTAAATATCATACTCAAAAATGAAATAATAAATAAAAATAACATATATTAAAAATAAAATTAAAATTAAAATAAATTAATAAATAATATGTAATAATAGATAAAAAAAAATAAATATAATTAATACAAAAACAATATATTTTTTAAATTTACATATATCAAGTCACGACAATGCGGACGGTAATGTCCTGCAAATATGTGTCTGTGAACTTAGCATATCAATTCCAAGAAGATCAACAAAAAAGGTGAGTTCTCTTCGCATGCAGGTGAGTTCTATAGTTCCTCATAATTTTTTTCAACAGTTCCGCCCATTTTAGCCAAAAAAAATACACTGAAAAATATTGTTGATCATTAAATGATACATCAAAAATTGTACCAAACAGAAAAAAACAACAACATTTTGAGAGTTTTCTTTGCATACAGTCGAGTTATATAGTTCCTCATACTTTTTTTTAAATGTTCCGACCATTTTAGCCATAAAAAATGCACTCAAAAAAATTTGAAAAACAGTAAATCATAAAATTTTTCAAAATGCCAGTAAATCAAAAATTTTGAGAGTTATCTTCGTATGCAGTCGAGTTCTATAGTTCCTCATACTTTTTTTTAAAGTTCCTCTTCAAATAATTCTTAGTGCGATTTTTGCTAATGCCACATACCAAGAATACGCAATGCGTGTCCAATCTTCAAACTGGCTCTTAACATAAGTAATATAAAACCAGTTGGGAAGGTTAGATCACATGGGAAATTTTAAAGTAGGTGTAATTATGATAGTTAGGATTATCAAAATTATAGTCGGTCTAAGCCGACTATAAATACCCTACACATATGTGTGGTTACCATTCAAAGTGATCTATAGGTCACCAGGGTATACAAATCCTGAAAATAACTGCAAACATTCAATCGCTGAAGAATTTCCATTCATTTGATACCCATATTTTCAAATGGGTAGGTGTACCGAATTTCGATTTTTTTTTTTGTGAACCACAAGTCTTATCGCCGGAAAACATTATTATCATGTATTTGAGCATGATGTCAATATATATTTGACCAAAAAAGTTTACCTAAGCACGTATACATAAAAATTTATCTTTATATGTACATTTTATATATTAGTAATCTAAGTTATAAGTTTCATTTATCTAGCTCTTCAATTTTAAAAGTAGTAGGGATTTCAACAGACAGACGGACATCGCTAAATCGACTCATGAGGTCATGCTGATCAAGAATATATATACTTTTCCATACCGGAGAGGCTTCCTTCTGGGTGTTGCAAACGGCGTACCAAACTGAATATACCCTTTCACTCTTAGTGTAGGGTATAATAATTAATTAAAATAAATGATTTATACGCCCTTATTGCTTATTACGAGTAATAAAATTTGGGCGTATTGAATTTTAGAGCTTTAATCATTACATAAATGAACAAAATAAAGATTATTGTGCATAGTCTAGATATACTTATTGATATGAATGGATATAGATTTAAATTACGGTCAAAATGGCTCAAAACTAAATTTACTCTGTTGAAAACTGACTCTGTAAAAACATAAAAAAATATGATAAAAAATATTTGTATGGAGATATCACCCTTATTGCATAAAACGACAAAAAACTTTATGCAATCGATCTGGGATTTTACAGGATGGTAGAATGCACTGCTGGTATCATTCGATGCGAATATTGCAAAAAGGGCGTTATGATGCCTAACGCCCTTATTGCACCCAACGCTTCAATTGTATCGTTGGGTTTAAAAAGTAAGTTTTGAGATGTATGCGTTTAACATTATTGAATGTCCGTATCCTATAAAAAAAAACCAATATTATTGGTTCCAATTTTCCATTAAAGTTTGAACTTTTAGCTTTGTTACGCACTTTTCAAATTTGTTTTAAAGCTACTATTAATATATAAAATAATGAATTAAAATAAATGAATTAATTATACGCCCTTATTGCATAAAAAGAGAATTATATTTGGGCGTATTGAGTTTTAAAGGTATAAACACTACATAAATGAGAGAAAAAATAGATCATTGTGAACGGATATTGATATGAATGGATATAGATATAAATTACGGTCGGAACTTTTTAAAAAAAGTATGAGGAACTATAGAATTTGATTGCATGCGAAGAGAACTCTCAATTTTTTTTTGATTTTCCGGCATTTTATGATTTACGGTTTTTCAAATTATTTTGAGTGTATTTTTATGGCTAAAACGGTCGGAACTTTTAAAAAAAAGTATGAGGAACTATAGAACTCGACTGCATGTGAAGAGAACTCTCAAAATGTTGTTGTTTTTTTTCTGTTTGGTACATTTTTTTGATGTATCATTTAATGATTAACAATATTTTTCAGTGTATTTTTTTTTTTTGGCTAAAATGGGAGGAACTATTGAAAAAAAGTATGAGGAACTATAGAACTCGACTGCATGCGAAGAGAACTCTTAAATTTTTTTGATTTTCTGGAAAATGATATGCTACCGGAAATACAGTTTAAAAAATGATCTGCTATTTTTTAAAGTGTATTTTTTTGGGTGAGGAACTATAGAACTCACCTGCATGCGAAGAGAACTCACCTTTTTTGTTGATCTTCTGGGAATTGATTTGCTAAGTTCACAGACACAGCAAATATTAGTTGACGATAATTTCAGCGACAGTGTCGCTAAAGTTGTTGTCAGCGATGAGCTATCACCCATATATTCGTCGGGACAATCTCATGGACGGTTCACTGCCGAGAGGTAGCGCGGTATAGAAAAATGTTTCTATGAAAAGATGTTGTTAACCCCAGTCCAGGCTTGAACCAGGGACCTTTCGGCTCGCAGTCCAACGCACTAACCACTGAGCTACCGCGGCTACTTCTATAAAATAAAAATCACTTTTCTTTAAACTGGTATATTAAATCCACTAACTTTTTTGTACATAACATGTTTTATACAAAATACAAAACTATGTCCAACCTACGGATAGTTCCCCTATTTTTTTGAAACCCTTGAGTTTTCCCCGTCGATTCAAATAATGAGTTCTATGGAGTCTCCGATAGTTTCTGAACTATTAAATTTTAAAGTTTAATTACCGATTTTTCTCCATACGCAATTGGTTCGCAGCCACACTATTTCTGGTAGCAAATTATAACAAGCAAAATATGAAATTAGAGCAATGAGAAACAATACAAAAAAATGTTAAATCAAAGTTTCTTTAAAATCTGAGTTCCCCAGACATAACAGCATAATTTATTTTTTCCTCAAGTCAGAAGAGTTTTTAAAGGCGTCTAATTCTGCCAAATAGAAGTCTATTAGTTTTTTGACTAATAATTTATGAAAAAAAAAGATATTGGTTCCAAAATTGGGGACAATATTTTTTGGTTATGCCTTGACCTTGACACAGAAATTTTCTCATCTATGTGTACCTATTAGGGATGTCAAAAACAGACGGTTCGGTTTTTTCCAGAAACCGAAAAGTCAAACCGGTTTTTTGTACTAACCAAAAACCGGTTATTTTCATTCGGTTTAACAGGTTTATAACAGGTTTATAATTTTATCAAATTCTGAGATGGTGCTGCCAATCCGGTTGATTTGATATGGAATGACTCACATATGTTTCCTTTTAAATGTTAAAATTTTTAATTTCGAAAAACCGGTTTAAACCGGTTTAAAAAATAAAACCCGAAACCGGTTTTGGTTTTTTTAGGTCAACAAACCAAAAACGTTGACGTTTTTTTGACATTCCTAGTACCTGTGATGTTATTTCTGAAGCATAAATCTGTTCCTTAAAAATATTTTAAATTAATTAACAAGACAAATATGACATATAAATATTTTTCTGATAGAGCAGCATCACAATAAAAAAAAACCAGTTGGGAAGGTTAGATCACATGGGAAATTTTAAAGTAGGTGTAATTATGATAGTTACACCCAGAAAAAATACTTTATAAATAATAGTTTTTTACTATTAAAAATATTCAATAGCATAAATTATTATTTTAATCGGAAAATACCATTAAATACTAGAAAATACCATGACATTGCCATTGAGTTTATATGATTTTTTTTTATAAATAAATACCCTACACATATGTGTGGTTACCATTCAAAGTGATATATAGGTCACCAGGGTATACGAATCCTGAAAATAACTACAAACATTCAATCGCTGAAGAATTTCCATTCATTTGATACCCATATTTACAAATGTGAACCACAAGTCATTTCGCCGGAAAACATTATTATCATGTATTTGAGCATGATATCAATATATATTTGACCAAAAAAGTTTACCTAAGCACGTATACATAAAATTTATCTTTATATGTACATTTTACATGAGGTATTTGAACATAAGTGGTCGGATCATAGGTCACAATGGACCGATCTCTCCAATTTTTTCGCACATAGAGCGTAGGTATATTAGTAACCTAAGTTAAAGGTTTCATTTATCTAGCTCTTTAATTTTTAAAGTAGTAGAGATTTCAACAGACAGACAGACGGACATCGCTAAATCGACTCATGAGGTCATGCTGATCAAGAATATATACACTTTTCCATACCGGAGATGCTTCCTTCTGGGTGTTACTAACGGCGTATACTGAATATACCCTTTCACTCTTAGTGTAGGGTATAAATATAAATAATATGAATCTTGCAAAACTTAAACTGATTTTAATGTACTTCGTAGTATTTTTTTTAGTTTACTCGTACATATCGACGCCTCTTAGGAAAACTAACACGTTTAAAATGTTTGTATGAACATTCTCATACAAAAACATGAAACGTGTTAGTTTTCGTAAGAGGTGTCGATATGTATTTTCAAGGTGTCGGTTTATTTCATTTAAAATTGACAGAACTAGAACCGATTAATATAAATTTCAGTAAACCACGATATCAGAAGGCCAGGCTATGGCAATGATTTGGTTACTTGCAAAAGCACTTCTGTGCCAGATAAAGAAATATTATGACACACACACACGCGCAAAATAAAGGATGTTTGTGTCTCCGATGCCAATATCAGACGAACATGGAAATGCATTTTACAATCGCATAGTTGGACGGACAAAGAAAGCAAAATGTCCCTCTGACAGACTGACAAAGCGCTGGAGATTGTAGGCAAAAGTGAATGAAATAATCATGTTCCAAAATTGCATTCCAATGAAATCATATTTCGCTGATTTCATTGTAGACGGCTTTGACTCAATGCTGGGCCATTCGTTTTATGGCTGAAACTGCAATTGACAAAAAAAGCGAGGAATGTAGATAAAAAATGTGTGCACCGCACATTATCTCGTGAAATACATTGGTTAGTTGCGCCAACGAGTTGTTTGACGTTCGTTCGTTTTCTGATATCTGATGTTCTATGCGAAAAGAACTAACAGGATATGTATTTTGGAGTGTATTTTTTAGTGCAAATGCAGGATCTGCTATCACAAACAAAAATACAGATAGCTACTCTATGTGTATTTCTATACACAATCTGTAATACACTACTAATTAAATATAGGATATTCCATTCGGAACAACCATTTACATTTTCGGAATTTTAATTTTTTTTTTTATTTATTTTGGAGTTACGTTTTAAAACAAAAAAAAAAGTATATTTTTGAAAAATCAGCTAAGCTTTCCAATGAAAATATACATCCACCCAGATAGCAAACGTGCGTCGCACTAAATATCATATCGTGCGGGCTCACATAGTGCGTGCAATATGCGAGCAAAATAAACACACAACGTGCGGGCGCACGATATGAGTCCGTAGTGAGAGCTGTGTGCGAGTACGCAAATATCACAAAACTCGCACGATATGAGTTCGTAGTGAGAGCTGTGTGCGAGCACGCAAATATCACAAAACTCGCATTCGTGCTCGCGCACGATGAGAATACGTAGTGAGAGCAGTGTGCGAGCACACAAAATTACAAAATTCACAACAGTGCGGGCTCACAATGTGATTGCGTAGTGAACTCATAGTGCGATCATTCAAAAACCAAAAATTTCGAAAAATCAGACGCATGATGTGATTGCGTAGTGAACTCATAGTGTGAGCATACAAAATCACAAAACTCGCATTCGTGCGAGTAGGTACTGTACTCAAATTTGAAAGGTAGTTTTTTATTATTTTACAGCCTTATGTTGTAAGTCGTCGATCGACGAAAATCGTCCAGAATTTGTCTTATTTTCGTGTGAGAAAGTTTTTTGTATGCTGTATAGCACATCGTCTCACAATGTGACGACACAACGTAAGAAATCAAATTGTGCGTATGTTGTATGTCGCTAACAAACGATTTCGACGTCAAAATCGACGATAGCTTCCTAGCAATCGTCTGTAATTATTCGTGGTCCAAAAATTAAATTAAAAATTTTCACGCCCTCTTAAATGAATCTAAAGTGACGAAACAATTTTTTTTTTCGCAATTTGATCCTCTGGTACCCCACAAAAATCAATAACTAACCGACGCAACTCGTTTCAACAAGAACTTTTTTTGGATAATGCAAAAAATGCACCAAGAATAAAAAATAAAAAGACAGTACTCTGCGCAATAATGATCTATGTGTGATCGAATAAAAAAATATACCAAAAGGTCTCATGGTTTCCTCCAAAAAAAGAAAAACTGTTTCGGTCGATATTCTGTTCTCTATTTTTAGGCGTTACCACGAAACCCCTCTGCAAAAAGTATTCTTTATTATGTCATTTGCCGTCCATTTAAAGTACCGTGGCAATTATAATTTTTTTAATTACAGCCGCGGTAATGATAAATAAACATAGACATTTTCAAGGAATCTTGCAAACAATTTTTTTTTTTAATTTGTTTTATTTTTATTTTTATTTTTATTTTTATTTTTATTTTGATTGTCAAAAATATGTTTTTTGAGTAGCCAAATACACAAATTATCAAAAAAACGTAAACAATTGTATTGAAAATTGTCTTTGCTAAACACAAATACATTGATTGGAAACGCGAAATTGAGACCATTGAGAGACTACGCAACGGCGGACGAATGTGGCGTAAAGCTCGACGAACCAATACGTAATATGTACAGCATTATGTATGTGAGTGAAAACAAGACGAAATGTGTCACTAATGAAATTATACAGCATAAGGCTGTTAATTTTTGATTTTGTTAACAAAAATAAAATGTTGTTTGTAAACATTTCATTTTTGTGGAGAACAACTATCTGATGCTAAAGGTGGTAGATGCGGCAAAGGTACCGTTAAAAATGGTCTGGAGGGTGGTCTTGGCATCACGTAAGCACAATATAATTGTTATTATAAATACCTAAATTAGTTAACATTTATTTTACTTACATCGGTCCCGAAGATGCACAAAATATCGGAGTCAAAATGGTCAACCAGCTGTTGGTCGCATTTGCGAATTGTGATGTTAGCAGTGCAAAAATTCCCCTGACGTTAATTTTACTTTTCCGTCATGTGCATTCAAGGACAGTATTATTTTGAAACATAGTTAATACCAAATAAACATTATTTACATTCTTAGGACTCCTACATCATTGCCTTCTCGCAGGGTGGAATCAACATTGAAGAAAGGTTGCTTCCGAGAATCATACTTTACCTTATTTTTATCGAGAATCACGATAAAAATAAGGACTGCCTTTACTTCTAAAGGCCAGCGCGATTCTTGTTCAGTATGGTATATTATACTATTATACCCGTCTATTCGTAAAAAATGTGAGCAAAATTTCCTACATGGAATGCGTCGAGATAATCGAAGTTAAGGCCTGTAGGATTTCTTCGGGGCTGGCAGTTAAGAAATGATGGCGGACGAGCTCTTTAAATGGCCAATGGAAGCTAAACCTTAACCTATGTCATGCAAGGGATTCAAGGAACTTGTGGAGTTGACACCGAGAAGCAGACCCTTTATGTTGTCTCTGTCATAATATATATTTCCATTTTTTTAATATAAAAAATTTAATATAAAAAATAAAAAAAAAGTCAAAAATCTGTATTTTTTTTACATTTAGTTTTAGTCGCACATGTGCGAGCTATATGAGGCTACAATGAGTCTCACATTTTTGATTTTTTTCAGCATTTGTGAAGGCTATATGATGTTCATATGCTCTTCAAACAATTTTCTCGCATTTGTGCGGGCTATATGAAGCTCAACTGCGACTCACACAATTGAATTTTAAAATTTTTTATTTTGTTCAGCATTTGTGAAGGCTACATGAGATTCATATGCGACTAACACAATTTGTCTCGCACATGTGCGGGCTATATGAAGCTCATATGTTACTTACACAATTGAATTTTTTAATTTTGTACGCACATGGGCGACTTTATTGATGCTCAAATGCGACTCACAAATTTCTCGCACATGTGCGAGCGTATTGAGCCTCACATGCGACTTTTTTCTTGGGTGTGCGCTCACAGTGCGGGCACAATGCGAGCATTTTGCTGTCTGGGCATTTTTTATTTAAATGAAATAAAGCTTAATTCAGAGAAACTGAATCAAGACGTTTTCTTTCAAATGCAGTTCATCGTGGGACACTCAGCCATTTGTTAATAAGAACATCCTATGTTGCTTCTTTGCACCCTGCAACCTTTACCGATCATAAAATATTTCGATTTTCAATACTACAATATTAAATAAATAAATACTAATAATTATATAACAAAAATAACAAGAATGTTACTTGAAATAGTTACTATTCGTGTAGAAAATTCCGGATGGACGAAGGGGTGCAGACGCAACCAACACTGACAGAATAATTGGTAAATTACTTAGTTCTCGTCCAATCGCGGATCGAGGATCCTCAAAAAAGGCGCACTTTTGAATTTTTCGACTAACATATTTTTTGGGCCTCTACATAAGGCCGCGAAATATAAAGAAAGGAGTAAATTGGAAAAGTCGCAAGTATGGTGAAATAAAAAATTTTGAGGGATTACGAAATTCACTACTTCCCTTCCATTACAGAGTAAGCGGCAACGAATGGGGGGTCATTTCGAGTGCATTACTCTCGAACTTGGAAATAGGATTAGGCCCCCCCATCACATATTTACTTTGTAAGTGAAAGTATGGATGATACCTACTCCAAATTCTCAATTGGTTTGTAATCTGCATGCCATGACCCCTCGTCATTCCGTGCGATTATCGAATGCGGCCACTCCAGAACAAATGTAATGAGGAAATTGAACTCAGAGAAATAATATGGTTGTGATATGATCGCGACAACAATGCTATGGTCTTTACAATCCTACATGCCCAGCAAACCAAACGATATTTTTACGATATCGAAACGATATCATTTATATGCCCAAATTATCGTTTTCGATAATCTAAAATTATACGAGAATGATAGGGTTTTCGATAAAAACGAATCTGTCTATAACGATATCGTTATTACATATCGATATAGATATCGAGTAGATATCGAAAAAGTGTTCATATTCGATAAACAAATTTAATGTGTTCAGAAAATTTTCTTTTTTGCAATAATTTCAAAAAACTATAATTCAATTTCAATATATTTTGAGTATCATATCGTAAATTAATCTTCATTTTATCGAATTAAAAAATTATCGTTATATAGTTTGTAGGGTGGTTGTCACAATCAAAGTATAGTATTTTTAATTTTATTTCAACAACAATAAGGTCGCTAAAATCTATAGTAGACAATTTATTATAATATGATTGTTTTTCTGCAACCAAAATATGGCTGATATGAACCATGTTATGATTACGATAAAGACTGCCATGAACAAAGTATGGTCAATACCAATCATACCATGATATAGATTGATCATAATATAGTAATTTATTATTTACAATCATATAATTCTCACTTACTGGCATTTTTTACTCTCTCTTACTAACTTTGATGTTGGCTATGGCGGTGCATTCGAGTTTTTGTTGTCGTGACAAAGAGTTTTTTAATTTTTAAAACATCATTATTAAAATCAAACATATATCCGAAAGTTAAAAAGTTAATTATAAATGCTTAATATGAAGACAATATAGTTTAAACAAATGTCTATAAATAACATTAACTGCTCGTGTTTAATACAAATGAGTGTAACAAAGTTCATCGTGTGCTCGCGTTGTCAACTTCATGACGGTGACGCTGTACTTTACACGAAAGTTCTTAGTATGGTCACTCACAACCGTAGTATGGTCACTGACAACCATAGTATGGTCACTGACAACCATATTAGGGTTGTGAAATCGGGGTATGGTCACTGAGGACCATGGAATGGTTGTAGAAAATCGTATTATTTTCACTGAGGATCATATTAGACAAATTATATGATTTCCTACAAGCAGAACCCCCAATCATAGTATGATGCCCTTCAAATGTGATCACCACAAACATGTTTTTTCTCTGCGTGTAGATGGAGATTCGATATGACTCGGGATACAAAATCATCGAGAGATCATCGATGGTATCATGATGACTTTTACCACTGTAAATATTTTACCCCAAGTGAAGTAGCTCCTTTTGTACGATTCCTATTCAATCCCACCAAACACAATTAAACTCAAAATAATTTCTAGGATATTTTACGAAATATTTTTTCGTAATTTTCAATATCGTAAAATACACGAATAATTCGTAGCATACAATTTTTTACGAACGATTCGTCTATAATACGAATCAATATTTGTTAAATTAAAACAACAACAATATTACGAATATTTCGTTTAAATTACGAAACTTGCGCTATATTATTTTTTATTATTATACATTTTTTACGAAAGAAAAACATATTTTACGAATGAGCTTAAAATTTTGAGGCTATATGTAGAATTTTACGAAACATTCGTGTTTTTTTTACGAATAATTAGTAAAAACGGAGATCAGTTGCGTCAAATAGCAACTTGAAGCTGCATTTTTTTTTTAAATTTGTATCACGGTCGCAAGCAGATAGTTATAAAATACAAACAGTTTTAAAATGTGTTCTGTGTTAATTCTGTTTGTGTAAAAAGTTCAAAAGTATCATATTTCATATTCATTTTCATATTAGTATGAATCGTCATTTTCTTCGTCATTTTTTTAACAAAGTATTCGTGTATTTTACGAAAGTTTCGTAAAATGTTTCAAATGTTTCATAAATCTGCGAATACTTTCGTAAAATGTACGAATATATTCGTAAAAATGTACACAAATATTCAATAAATAACGAATCTTTCGATTTCGTAATTGGCAAAAAAAATCTTTTATCAGTGAAAAATATAGCCAAGCCAGAAAAATATGTTCACAAAGGGAAAAAGTAGGGGAACCTGTGAAAAAATGGAACATGTAGATATACAATGGGTAATGTAGATATACAATTTATGGACATGTTGCAAATTTTGAACATAAAAGCAATTGTCAAATGCTTCTTAATATAGCATAAATTTTGTCATCCATGGTTATAATCTAATTAATACCTTTCTATTGCTTTTCGAGAATGAGTGAAAAAAAAATGTTTTTGAAAGAAAAAGTGAGATTTTTATCGTTTGCAGAATATTAAAATGACCGCAATTCCAATATCTTTTGAAATACAAATGAAATACAAAAATGTTGAAATATCTTATATTATGCTGAAACGATTCATAAGAATTTTTTTTTTTAATTTTGTAAATTCATATGCGTTACGAAAATAGTCCCAAATCTCGCATTCATTAAAATAAAATGTTAAATATATATTACTACAACAGTCGCGACAAAACAATATTATAAATTTAAATTTAATAATGAGTACCTGTAGGGCGTCGCATTTTTTTATTTTTTCATGTCGAATTTTCAATAATTTCAGTTCAGTCGCTCAGAAGCATTCGTTGACGACGTATGTATATTTGATTTTTTTAACCCATTAAAGCCTGCCGAATCAGATAAACACCAGGAGATTATGCAGTGCAATTTTCCCCATCATGTTTTCCCATAATGCGTACATCAGATGCTAAGAATTTTGTTTGATTTTTATCTAGCACCACTACATTAAATATATATGAAATTGTACATCTCTGCGTGCAATTCCATCCATTTGAATCAAATATTTCATAAACAAATTTTAAAAAATATTCAGAAAAATTTCAGTAAGATAAGGCTTAAAATATGTTTCTGGAATATTGACAGCAAACACATTGCGACCTAATATTAAAATGTTTTTTAAGAGAGCTTAGGGAATTGTGATAAATTACTCTCGAGACACTTCTTTGGTAACACAAATTTCTTTTTGAGTTTTTGCAAAAACTAATATCTGGACCTAGATTTTTTTTTGCCAATTATCTGTACGGAAAGGTTCATATTTTATTTTGTGATGAAGTTTGCATCTGCTACATGTCGAAATCGTGCGATAACTTGCGATATAAAGTACCAAAAACTTTGACTCGATTTTGTGGAAAATCTCGACGTGTAGGGAAAATTCTGAGTACGCAGCAAGAATCAGGAGACCGAAATCTACAAGAAATGATTATTTCTGTGGACGCCAACAACCCTCAATTTGTAGAACAGTGTAATCATCTGATGAAATCTGTGGCAATATGAAAAAAAGCATAAGTCTATTTTTTAATGTTTTCAAGAGAGCATTTTTAAACTTTTTAACTTATTCCAAAAATTATCTTTCAAAATATTTTATAAATTATATTGGAAAATTTAAGAAAAAACTCAAATAAAATAAGATTGTTTGCAAAATGTTTTTGTTAGATTTTTTTTTTCGAAAGTTTATTTTTTAATAAAAATAAATATTTAATAACAAGTTTTTTGTATCTCAGCCACTATAGGAAGGTCCAGTATACAAATGTGATACAAAAAGAATTTGTATATCTGGATTACGATGGTATTAATAACTAAATTGTAGCTATTTCTCGAGTTTTTTCTATGGATCTACGAACTAACACCTTTGCTCATAGTGTGGCTTAATATAATTTGAGTTACTAAAGTTATGCGACTTTAATCGGTTCGGTTGTAAAATACGACCCAAATTTTCCCTTGTTCCGATATATACCAAGAATAACCAAAATATATAAAACCGGATCAAAAATATATGAAATGTTGTTATAAGTTTTCCAAGATTTTAGCACATACCTTAGCACTCAATTGTAATACAAAGCCGATTAGTCAATATGAAGCCTATTTAGAGAGAACTTTTTTTTTTTAGGTACTACGAATACTCAGCTGAAATGTGTTAAGAAAGTTATCAGCATTATAAGACATAACTAAATGCATTTTGAAATCCGCTTAAAGCATCAGTGTAAGTGCTTTCTTTGCAACCCATTCAGCCTAGAAATGTAATAAAAGCGCAAATTGATGAAATTGTTTCCTCAATTTCGTGATTTCATTTTGCAAAGCAACACAAAAACTGAGCAACGCGCAATGCGGATATAATAAGAATCCGCCAAACTGTTGATGGCTGGAGGCTCGATTGTTCTATTCTGTTCTTCATATGAATTTGTTTTGTTTGATAGATTTATTTTTTGTTGAGTTTACTATCTGGCACTTGCAGGCACAACCGCGAATATAGCACTTGCTCGGATGTTCCCAAATTATTATAGTTTATGTACATTTCTGTCGAATAGTAAAACAATTGAATTCATCACAAGTTAATTGAAACCTAAATGTTGCGTTCCAAAAAGTTTGTCAATAGTTGGAAATTTTAATTCATTTAAGTTCTTAAAGGAAGTATAAAACTTGATTTAAAATTTATAATTTTGCATTTATTTAATAAGAAGTATATGTAAGTTTGCGGGGACAATATGTTTTTCATAATTTTATTTATTATTAGTATTTCGTCTAGAATGATTTTATAATTATTTGTAATTTAAAGGAGTCATCGCCCGTGCAAAAATTTTGTAAATGGAAAACAGTCGTTATAAACTAGTGATGTTTTTTACCATTTCCGCCCATGAACTTTCAGCGTAGAATATAATAATATAATATAGTTTGGCGCTACCAGTCCTGTATAGAACTTCGGCCGAGCTCTCTCTCACCATTTTGAGCTGTGCCTAACACTTTATTGCCGAATCCGAACGGCGGGTGAGAGCTTTTCATAGGCAATGGTTTTACTCTCGTAGGTTTGACATTTACTGACGAGAGGTACCGCGGTATAGAAAAATGTTTCTATGAAAAGATGTTATTAGCCCCAGTCCAGGCTTGAACCGGGGACCTTTCGGCTCGCAGTCCAACGCACTAACCACTGAGTTACCGCGGCTACAGCGTAGAATAGTCAGGAATATTGTTCAACTACGCGCACATTTTTCGTGACGATTAAAATTGTATATAGCAGCCCTTGCATTGATTGTTTAAATATTAAAACCAGTTGGGAAGGTTAGATCACATGGGAAATTTTAAAGTAGGTGTAATTATGATAGTTAGGATTATCAAAATTATAGTCGGTCTAAGCCGACTATAAATACCCTATACATATGTGTGGTTACCATTCAAAGTGATATAGAAGTCACCAGGGTATACGAATCCCGAAAATAACTACAAACATTCAATCGCTGAAGAATTTCCATTCATTTGATACCCATATTTACAAATGGGTAGGTGTACCGAATTTCGATTTTTTTTGTGAACCACAAGTCTTTTCGCCGGAAAACATTATTATCATGTATATGAGCATGATGTCAATATATATTTGACCAAAAAAAGTTTACCTAAGCACGTATACATAAAAATTGAAGAATTGATTTCAACAGACAGACAGACGGACAGACACACGGACAGACGAACAGACAGACGGACAGACGGACATCGCTAAATCGTCTCAGGAGGTCATGCTGATCAAGAATATATATACTTTTCCATACCGGAGATGCTGCCTTCTGGGTGTTACAAACGGCGTACCAAACTTAATATACCCTTTCACTCTTAGTGTAGGGTATAAAAAATGGTTATATGGAAGGTAACACAACCCTATGTTTCAATCTCACCCATGGAAAAGCGATAAGTACCAACACTCTTTATAACTGAGTTAAATGTCATGACTACACTAAGAAAAAAGTGACGTAATAAAATTAAATAAAATGTATTTAAATTTGATTCAAATACAAAAAACAGAAAAAATCAAAATGAAATTTCTTTACCAATCTCTCTAATTTTATGCCCCTATTATGCCCCTTCGCATCATGGTCGTGGTCGGCTCCATCGCTTTAATATATTTTTTTATTCTATTTTAATTTCGTAACACAATTACTAACCATCCTCATTTTCCATTGCATTTTATTTTATGTGATTTGCTCCTACCCAGCATACCAAACGATATCGAAATGAATTCGATACGATATCGTTTGAACGAACAATGTTATCGTTTTCGACTATCGTTAACGATTCGAGAATGATAGCGTTCTCGAAAAAAATGGCTGTATCGTTAACGATATCGATATTGTATAAATTCTCGATATCGAAACGAATTCGAAAATTGATTAAATTTCGATATCTAGACGAATTCGAAAAATTATTCAATTTAAATATCGAAACGAATTCGAAAAGCTTATTAAATTTTGATACTATTTGAATTAATTTGCCTTGCAATTATTGTTCATAGAAATGTGCACCAAGCATACTATAGCATCCACAACATTAAAATTGTTTACCTAGATTGGGTTTAAAAATTAGTTTATTGATCCAGCAACAAAATATTGCATACTTACTAAATTTAAAAGTTTCTAACAGTTGCGAACTTTCTTCCAATTTTAAAATTTATTAAATTTTTTCATTGAACATCTTTTTTTGACAAATAATTCAATACTGATTCTATAAAAATTTAACGATATCGTTACGAATTCGAAACGTTATCGAATACTATCGAAACTATGTTTATTGGGTACTTACTGGCTACTCTGTATTATTTTGTCGTATATTATTTTCATATTCAATTTCAATTTAAACAAAATAGTTTTCGAAAATGCGTCTACGAACTTAGCATTTGTTTACATTTTTTTTTTATTTCTGAACGAAATTATTTCTGACATCAAAAACAAAAATAAATAAAAAATTAAAATTCAAAGCTCACTATTTTTATAAATTTATTTTTAATGAAATAAAGTGAAATTAACATAAAAATATAAAAAATAATGTCTACTCTATTTATTTAAAAAAAAGTAAATACAGTTATAAAGAAAAGGTCACTGGACACCTGGTGATTTTAATTTTAAAGGGTGTTCCAACTTATTGTCGGACTTACATATCATTACAAAAATTATATATAGCGGACCGAAGCCACTTCAAGAATTGTTCGATACACTTAATAAAAAGTGATAAAAATTATTTACTTCAAATTTTATTACATACGTAATAAATTTAAATAAAAAGTATTTACTTTAAATTTTATTACGTACGTAATAAATTTAAATAAAAAGTATTTACAACAAGTTTATATAAAAAGTATTTAATTTAAATACAAAAGACTACGGGTGAAAAACGTGTCAAAATTTATTACTTTTCAATTTAATTCTATGACTTTTTTCCCTCAGTGTAGAGATGGGAATTGTTGCTACTTGTCAATCACTGTTACCAACTGTTACCAACTGTTACTGATACTTTTGAAGAACAGTTAAAAATACCTGTTATTCAAATAACAGTTATTGTTTCATCACCGATGATATTTTATTCATAGTTGATTTTCGATCTTAGCTACAATTTTAAATATTGAACCTATTGCAATTTACGGCAACTGCCCCTGGAGTAATTGTTATTTTCTCTTAAATAACAGACTATTCTTTTCCATTCAATTTATATCTAGGGATGTGCCGATATGTTGTTAACAGTTATTATCAGGGATTGAAACCTAAACGAATAACGGTTTCGATTTCGGTTTTTTCCGCGTTTCGGTTACGGTTTTAAGTTTTTATAACGAAACGGTTTCGGTATACCGGTTCCATGTACGGTTTCGGTTTTGATTGCGGTTTTTGTATATTTTTTTTTTCATATTTTTCAAATAATTTTATATTGTTTATATAGTGCTAAGTTATGTTCAAATTATGATAAAATGGGGGTAAAGTGGGAAACGTAATTTAATTGATTTCGCCAAGAAAAAAATTGAATTTAAAATTTCACCTGATAAATGATCTGAATTGCAAAGAAGAAAAATTTTATACAATTTCCATCCATAAAACCCAAAGATATTAAATTTCAACAATTCAGTGAACTGCAATGTATGTAAACTAGTGTTGATCATTTGTAAGGACAAGGCAAGAAAAGGTAATCTTGTTCTTTCACGCTGAGTATTGCTCTTGCATAGATACATATGATCTTGGTCTTGTTCATGCAATAACTTTTTTGCTCTTGCTTGCAAGAATCTTGCAAAATTTTACATTTTAATTTTTAAATAAAATATCGAAGACAAATATCTAAAACTGCATATTAATTATGAAAACGAATAGAATTTGAACACTAATTGTATTTAAGTTACTTATTTTCCATATTTTCAAATTCTTCAACAAAAAATTAATTTTTTTACTAACAAAAAAAAAATCAAATTACATACAAATTTGAATTGTATTTTAATAATAATTAACTAACAAAAAACAATTGTATAAATCAAGTGATGTTGACGAGACAATTCAAAATCTCAAGGCCATAATATCGTCGTTGTAGAACGAAAAGTCACCAAATACATTTCACAAAATGCTAAATATTCATTTACAAACATCTAAATGTATCTTTCAATTTTTAATCGATTAATGCATAAATTATTTTTTATAATATTAATCAACAAACTCGAAATTTAAGTTTTTCATAAAAATGTATTTGGTGACTTTTCATTCTACAACGACGGTATACATTCATATTAAATATAAGGAATATTTCATATAGGCATATTTCTGTTTTCGTCAGCGATTAACAAAATCCATATGCTACACGTACCGTATGTCAAGAGAACACAAATAATATCTTGCAGGGTAACGTTATTTTTTGCGAACACCACGCAAACACAAACTCAAACGCTACAAAGCGAATACTAACAGAAAGAAAAGAATACAACAATAACGAATTACGATTCGTATACAAACACTTTCACAATGACAACTCTTCGTTGCTATCCTGTATCATCGCATGGCAACAAACAGACGCTTGACAACAGACATACACATGACAAGGGACAGACGCATGACAACAGACAGTCACATGGCATCACACTACATGTATGTATCTAGTACAGCTATCCCGTTGGCAATAACAACGAGTTTTCTTTGTTGTAAAAAAAAATTCCCGCCAAATATTCTATTAAAAGATTGGATACTGCTTTTTCACATTTTTGTTGTTGTTGCACTTTCCAACGAATCAGCGGATTTGTGAAAAATTACAAAAACACGAAAAGCAATATTAGCTACATGAGGTACACTGTGAAAATGTTCACATTAATTTTATTTTGTTTTTATAAGTTAAATGAAATAATGAACTTAACTTAAGAAAAACGTCATGATTTGACAATTAACAAAAAAATATGTATAAAAATAATAATGTGAATAGCAGAGTGCATATGAACAATCGATGTATGAACTAGTGTAGCGAAGAAAAGAGAAAAAAAAAACATTGTTTTGTCTATTTTATCTCTTTGAAGCGACTTTTGTAGCTTTTTACCGCTTCAAATGTGCTTCACAGACCTTATATTTAAGATGCTTATATTCTTTAGCATTGAAAAAAAAACACACATCTTCATTAATGTTCACGTTTATAAATATTTTGTACACTTTCCATTGTTACTTGTTGTTCAATATTTATTAATATCATAAATTCTTTTGAATTTCATTATTGCCTTAAAAACATAATAAATACATTAAAATCATAAAACAAACGCTATCTTGCTATTGTTCTTGCAAGAAAATCTCGATCTAGTACTCCTTGTTCCTGTAAAAATGCAAGAACAATAAATTTTTGATCATCACTAATGTAAACTAATATCTGCCTTATACTTGAAATGTTTAAACTTGTCGAACTTGCACTTAATTTTTCGTATTTTCTTAAATAGTTTCTGAGATGTTAATAATTTAAAAATTTGTTTTTTAAATTTTTTCTTGCATTACCATTGTTTTGTTTATGTCCGAAATTAAGCTGTTTGGAAAACACACTCAAAAATAAAAAAATTAAAAGGCTTATCAATGGTATTCTATTGAATAGATATTTAAAATAATTTAAAAAATATTCAAATGAAAACTTGTCGCACACTACCCCAAGCTCCCCTATATATTTTACTAATAAAATAAATAAAAAACCAATACTATTTAAATTTAAATCATTTTTTAACATAAAAATTTTGCTTGGAGTTGCTAGTGTTTTGTTGTTAATTCGATTAATGAAAAAAAAAAACATATTTTTTACCAAAGATCGTTGTTTTGGAAATATCGTTTCTCAAAAAACAACCCAAAATGTTTATTTTGGGAACTCCACTTAAGATATTCTATATAAAATAAAATATGTTTTTCTGTTTCTTTTTATACTTTTTTAAAAACCGTTTTAATCCGGTATAAAACCGAAACCGTTTATATCGGTTTTGGATATCGGTTTATTTCTGATTTTCGTATAACGGTTTCGGTTACGGTTTCGGTTTTAAAAATGAAACGGTTATAAACGAATATCGGTTTCGATTACGGTTTCAATCCTTGGTTATTATTTCACTGTTACTCAAAATAACGGTGACAGCATGTTCCCAAAATACTCCAATAGCAGTGATTGCTACTTTGATATCTTTGTTGTGAATATTCGCAATAACAGGCAAACACCAATCACTGTAATTATTATTCTCATCGTTTTTAAAATCGGTCTGCGAAATCGGTGAATTAAATTTTTAGATGTAAAAAAAAATTAATGAAAAATAAATCGAAATTGTGAATAAAGATAGTGACATTTTTGATGAACAAATTTTTGAAATCGGTGTGGTAAAACCAAAGATGGTTTTTGATTGATAATAACTTTATGTTTATAGGTGAACATTTTTAATAAGTTAAATTGAAATTCTTAAAAAGATAGTGAATTTTGAGAGTGAATAATTGGAGAAAATCGGTTCAATAGAACCAGAGACAGGGAATCTGTGAAATAATAGCCTGTACACAGAAAATAAACGGGTTCATAATATTAACGAATGCTGTTCATAGAGGCAAATTCATACGTTTTAATGCAAGATACATTGTGACAATGTACATTGTCCTGTAACTTGTTTGTGAATTTAATGATCAGTTCATTTTCAGTAAGATGAAATTTAATGATTTTTTTCATACTTCAATGAATTATATTCATTGAAATACTGCAGTAGACATTTTGCATGTTCGTTTTTCGTGTTCGTTGCTAGTAGCGTTAGCTGCGCTCTGCTGCTATTAATTCGCAGAAAGCTGCGACAAATGTAAGAAGTAGTTGCGAAATGAAGTGAAATAAAGTGCGAAATTACATTTAATTTATATTATACTATTATATTTAATGTATATATTAATTGAATTTACATTAAAATAATAAAATGAAAAAACTTTCTGAATTCACTTTTGTTTATGATCTCGTTCATTAAAGTATGTATTCGATTCATTGCGACAATGAACTCTCGAATTCAATATAGCTAATGAAATATTCATTGTAATTATGAATATTTGTCATTTGGTTACATGATCCGTACATTGTAATTCAATGAATTTGTACATTGAAGTATTACCGGAAATTCGTTGTGACAATGAACAATTACATTGGACCAATTTTAACGAAATATTCTTTGTGATAATGTACTTTTTCATTGTAGATATGTACTTTTTTGGTTCAGTGTACTCAAACCTCAATAGCAATCACGTGCTTGCCTGTTATTTAAGTATGTGAATAACAGGCTGCTCATTTTCATTCGAATAATTACCACAGTGATTGGTATTTGCCTGTTATTGCGAATATTCACAACAAAGATATCAAAGTAGCAATCACTGCTACTGGAGTATTTTAGTAACAGGCTGTTACCGTTACATTTGAGTAACGGTAAAAAAATAACTGTTACCAAAATATCGGCACATGCCTAGTCATGACTGTTATGAAATTTGTTTGGAAAACTAAAAAAAAAAAAATAATAAAAAAAATTAACATTGTTTTTATTTAATATGGTTACTCTTTGGAGAAATCCGTCAAACATTGGTTCGGTTAGGTAATGTTGTGAGGTGTCGGAAATGCTTGAGTTGTCGAACACTTAGACCAAAGTTGGTCCATTGTGTTCCCTTTGTCCTATGGTGTCCTACGGACGCGTTTCCATTTTCGTTCATCCAGATTAGGGGTGTCCAAAATACATCGATGTTTTATAAACACTCGATATGTATATTAGGGCGGATCAAAACCAAACTTTTATTTTTATTTCAAAATGTAATAGGACTTAAAAGTTACATTATGCTGCTTGAGCTTACCACAAATAATTTGAGTCGAAAAAATAATGTCCCATGTTCCGGCATTGCAGATAAAGTTAAAAAAACACTTTAAATTCACATTTTTATTTTTTTACCATCTACACAAAGTTTATTTTGGATCGTAATAGACCTAAAAATTATAGATTGTATCTATTAATGTCCTCCTAAAATTTCATCAATTTTGTATATAATCTTATGCTCGCGCATCGTCCTTAAAGTTAAAAAAGTAAAAAAAAAATTACATTTTCTTTGGTTAAACCATTCTAAAATCGGCATGAGTGGTTATTTTTTTATTTATAGTATTAGGTGTGCTGAATTCAAATTTGTTATCGGTTAATTTCTATGGGGTAAAATCCTAAAGTCTGGTGCTTTGCCCATTATACAATTTTTTACTGATTACATCATATTGCTTTAAGTTTTGTTGTCATTATAATAATAGTTTGGCGCTACAGTCCTGTATAGAACTTCGGCCGAGCTCTCTCACCATTTTAAGCTGTGCGTGTTATATTTTGTACTCAAAGTGGTGGGACCTACAGTTTATTGCCGAATCCGAACGGCGGGTGAGAGCTTTTCATAGGCAATGGTTTTACTCTCGTAGGCTTGCCATTTACTGACGAGAGGTAGCGCGGTATAGAAAAATGTTTCTATGAAAAGATGTTGTTAGCCCCAGTCCAGGCTTGAACCGGGGACCTTTCGGCTCGCAGTCCAACGCACTAACCACTGAGCTACCGCGGCTACATTATTGCTGTCATTATTGGTCTTAAAAGTTACATAATGATCCTAGAATTTCCCTCATACAATTTAAGTCAAAAAAAAATATCGTGCTGTTCTCGCGCTTTGCAACCGAAGATAAAAAATTCCTTTAAGAAATATAAATTTATGTGTAGGGTAAAAAAAATTTCATCATTTTTTTCTAGGATCATTATAATACTTATAAACCCAATAACGACAAACAATTTGATGTAATATTAAAAAAAAATTATAATGGGCAAAACTCCAGACTTTTTTTTTCAAAAACTGTACCCGATAAAAATTTACCTTTAACAAATTTGGATTCAGCACACTTAAAAATATATATAAAAAAAATTACATGTCAAAATAACCACCCATGCCGATTATAGAACGGTTTAACCAAAGAAAATGTCGATTTTTTTTACCTTTTTAAATTCAAGGACGATGCGCGAGCATTTGAATTTATTAAAAATTGATGAAATTTTAGGAGGACATTAATAGATACAATATCTAATTTTTTGAGTCTATTTCGATCCAAAAAATAACTTTTTATAGATGGTAAAAAATAAAAATGTGAATTTAAAGTGTTATTTAACTTCATCTGCAATGCGCGGACACAGGACATTATTTTTTCGACTCAAATTTATTGTGGTAAACTCTAGCAGAACAATGCAACTTTTAAGCCCTATTACAACTTTGGAAAAAAATTTCGATCCACCCTGCTTCGATTGCTTCGATACATCGGTGTTTTCCGATGTAATATAGCCTCAGAATCTATTCGATTCACCAATGAATTTTTTCGAAATATAGAATGTTAAATTAATATTTGCTAATCGAAATTTATTTAAATTTGATTATTTATGCAATTCTATATTGAATTCTATTAATTTGCCATTTGCTGCATACATGGTTTTCGTGTTTTTTTAAAAATGAAATAACATGGACCTAGACATTCGTGATACCCAACGCCTTAATTATTTTGTATATTAAGAAAATGTTTCAAGTGCAACACTTATTTATTTTAAACTTTTTCTTTTAAAAATCTTCATCAAAATTTGAATTATTTACCTATAATTTTTCATCCGATGCATCGAAAACATCCACGTTTTTGTTATATACATCGGAAAACATCAATGTAACTAGTCGATGTATTATATCGACCAAAACATCGATATTTTTTTCAGATGGACAGCCCTAACCCAGATGCGCGGATGATTTCATGATTTTTAGCGGATGTTTGTTTCTGGAATAAAAAAAAGCCTAGAATTTTGTTACGTTTAATCGATAGTACAGGACATTGGGAAAAGGAATTGATAGTGTTTTCCTCGGTCTCAATGTCATCGCACCACCTACACAGGTCGTCCCCTCTAAAATCCAACTAGTAATCTAAGTTATGTCTTTTTCAGCTCTAATATGGTCTTAATGTAGCTTTCTTTTATGTCATTCTGTTTGTTATACGTATTTCGAAGTCTGTCATAGGAGGTATTACCGTTTAACTGTTTTTTCAGTTTGTTTTACTATCCCTGATTTTTCCAGTTGACGCCTTTTATATTTCCTGGAATATTGTTATGTCCTGGTACCCAGCACAGTTTGAAATAGTGTTGTTCATCGAGAACCATGAGTTCTCGGCGACAACGGCGGATCTAATATTCCTATTCTGTAAGGCTTTGATGGTAGCTTGGCTGTCGATGAAAATGCGAATATCAGTTTTTGGTATTCCCTGCTTATATTTCTGCTTGAAATATCGAGTATTCTTTCCTAATGTTGATAGATTTTTCAATATTTAATTTTTCGTAGTAAATAACGCACCATGTTCCTGTGGCCATATTGGAGCCAACAGTGTATACATTCGTCTCGTGTGGTGTTGCTCCGAATGTGGGGAGTCTAAAAGAGCCTTAGTGCAGTCTTTGCTGCGGCCCTTTAATAAACAAGTCTATTGGAAGAATTATAGGCTAAAAATACGTTCGAAATTCCACACCAAAGTAAGTTTATTTTTCTAACACTGCACTATGGGACAGAAGCTTAGTCTAGCTCGCCGAAAAACGGAAATTAAAGTTTGTTGCAGAAAAATTAAAAATATGTCATTTTATTAATAATTTATGAGAACCTAGAGAATAAACAAAAAATCATACACCCTAGTGAAAAAATCCATCTGTAGCTTGCTTAAAGTCAAAAAATTAAAACAAATGCTTTTTAAGAAATAAAAATGGGTTACATTAAAACTGTCATAACTATTTCAATATATACTTCACATGCAGAGTGTTATTTTTATATTATTGGGAATTGAGTGAACTATTATCTTGTCTATCAAAAATTTCAAATGGCTATTCGTGTTTTTCCTGATTATCTGTCAAAAACATAAAACAAAAATTACATATTTTTTTGTTCAAAAGTAGACATGGAAAAAAAAGCTTCCAGCATTAGTTTGCCACACGTCATTTAAAATGAGTTTAAGTGATGAGAAATATACGAAAATTGTAAAATAATTTAACTAAATTTTGTTGTTTTAATATGTCAGTTTTGCCTTTTCTGTCATTATAGTTAAAAAAAACTGGCTCATATTTGGAATGTTAGTTAAGAATTGTGATATGTTCTAGAGATGGGCGCGTGCCTGTTTTTGATGGCACGGACACGCACGGGGACGCCGATAGGTACCACGCACGAACACGAGCCCGACGAGTAAATTTACAGGCACGCACGAGAATCACGATAAAACACGGGATTTTAAAAGACACGAAGAAACACGGAAAAACACGACAAAACACGGAAAAATACGACGAAACACGAAAAATGCACGGAAAAACATGAAAAAGCAAGCAAAACGTTAAAATTATACCGGCACAGTTTAGATTTTTGGAACCAGAATCGGAACATATACATATTTTTCTGGTTGGAATCGGTACCGCTATTTGAAAAATATCGGTACCAGAACCGGAACCGATATTATTGTCCCTGTCAGGAAACGCAACGAACCGGAATCGGAACCGTTATTAAAAATGTTTGGAATCGGAATCGAAACCCATTTAATTTGTTGGTTGAAACCGGAATCGGAACCGGAACCACAATTTTAAAAATCTCGGAACTCGAACCGGAACCGATATTCCAAAAGGTTTAAGTCCCTGTAATAAATAATTCAAAAATTAAGAATGATACTTTTTTATTCTCTTAAATCCATAAGTTAAACTAAAACAACAGATTTATAGCAGGAAGTAAGGATTTTTTTTTTAAAGAATAAAAAAAAAATTAATGGCTGATTTTGGAGGCACGGACACGCACGGGCACGTCAAAAACTAGCACGCACGGAGATTTGCACGCACGAACTCAGATTTTCGGGCGTGACACGAAAAAACCACGGCACGCGCCCATCTCTAATATGTACCATAGTACCTAATATTATCAGTATATCTCTTACGATGGTCAAGTTATATAGTTTAATGAGAATGGTACGCGTGACAGTTGGCCAATCACGCCCATATTAAGAATGGTCATGTTTAATTATAGTATGTATCTAAATACCAATTATAAACAAAATATCTCATTCCAAACAAAAGTTATAGTCATTTTACCATTTCAATTATATGACAGGTGGGAGTGGCAATGGAACAATCATGTTCATTTTCAAATTGAAATCTATTCATAGTCCATGTATGCTTAGTGTAAAGTTTCATTAAAATTGGCACAAAACTATATTTACGGCGAGCTTGAATTGACTTCTGTCCCACCATGCACTGTAATCTCTGAACCGATTGGGCCAAATTTGAAATAGAGGCAAAGGTGGGAATGTGGACAAAAGCTGCTAGTTCCCTGCTATAGCATGAATACAAATTTCGTAGGAAAATAGCAGGCATAGGTAGGGTATGGCAGCCAAATAGGTGTAAGCAAAATGGTAGGCACAAGCAGGGTAAAGTACGCAATGTGCTGGAAGCCAAATGGTAGGGAAAGGTAGGGAGCATAAACATATAACATAAATCATCAGTGTCCATCCATCCCACAGTACCAAATACTTCTTGTTGTACAATAACACCGATGAATTTTGTTTGTTATATTTTCACGAAAAACTCAAACGCTACGATTCTCTATTGCTGTATTCACATATGTTTTTTGAAGGAACTCCGAAAATGTTGTTATTGTGTTTGGAATTTTGCTAAAATGGTGAATGAAGAAAGCAATAACAAAACACGTGTGTATTAAAAACAACATGTGTTTGTTTTTGTACAGCAAGAAGTTTTTGTTTCGGGCATCATGACGGTTGAAATCATTTACTCGGCACTTTTGATGATAATGTTGAGATCAGCAATAATCTTCTGCAATACGCAAATCCGCGTCAATACGGCACATTTTCACGTTTTAATTAAAACAATTCGCGTTGCAAACCGACGAAAGTAAACACCGATGTTTACAAATGACAAAAATTTTCAATACTGAAAAATTTTGAAGGAAAATTTGATATTTGTAAACAAAAATTTCAGTCGACAACTTGTTGATCAATCATTTAAAACTTCAAAACTAAAATTTTGTAAACAAAATTGTCTGTCGACAACTTGTTGATCAAGCTTTAAAAATTTCAAAACAGAAATTCCTACACAATGTGTTTGCCTGCTGCTCGAAGGCTACCTTTCCCTTTTAGTTACCTACTATGAAGAAGCTTTTTAAAATTTCAAAACAGAAATTCCTACATAATGTGTTTACCTGCTACTAAGAGGATACCTTTCCCTTCCATATTCTAGCTATAAAGATACCTTTCAAAACTTCAAAACCAAAACATACAGAAAAATGCTTTTGCCTGCTAGGGGTAGGCTTGAACATACCAGTTTCCTGCGTAAATGCTACTATAGGGAGCCTGCTTATTTTCAAAAATTCAAAATGCCTTCTATGCAATGTGTATTTCCTACCATATTCCTGTGAGTTTTCCTCAAATCTACTGCTATAATTTCCATGCATATTTTTTGTCTGGGGACATTTTGTTAAACTATAATGTAGTTTACCACCAGAGTGCATAGACGATTAGTTTTCACATCTATACCAGGTCCAATGTCGGAACATTTTATAATCCCGAAATTTCGGGATTCAGGAATTATTCCGGGGATTTAAAAATAAAGAGAAGAAGACATATTGTTTTTAGGATTACATTTATTTTATTCTAAGATGTATTTTTTGACGAAATGTGTATATAGAAATTGAAAGACATGGACAATGTTTTGGATAACCCGTTTGGATAACCCGTTTTCTTGTTTCCTTAGATCCTTAATGGTAAAATATAATTCGAACTTAGTCTAACAATCAATATTTTTAAAATTTACATCCAAATAACTTAAAGAAATATCGGAAGTCTTAAGAATTGAAAGTATCGTTTACATTTTTTTATACTTTTTATGTAAAGAGCTTTTTTAATATATCCATTTTCTAAAAAGAATACATTGTAGACAAACCAGAGTTTGCAGTCAAAATCAGCACACGAATTATATAAAATTGTTGTACGAATCGAACATCTTATTGACATCTCAATTTTTATTTAAAAATAAATTCAATTGAAACATCTAGTTTTGTTTGTTGTTTAAAGTGCATTCATACTTTAATGCATTGACGGGTACAAAACACAAATCAATGCAATCAATCCAAACTAAAAATGAAATAAAAAAACATTCCGTAATCCATCGCATAGAGTTGATTGTTTTCAACTCGCAATTCAACTAAATAAATTTCATTTTATTTCGATTCACACTTCGATTTCGCTGCTGACAATTTGATTTAGAACCAGAGGATATTTGCTAAATTTTTCATGTGAGCATCACGAACCGAGTTGATTCTCCTCACATGAAGAAGTTGAGTGTGTGTCCTTCAGCGACAAAACAATTTCCGCATTCGTTGCCAGTGCAACGGACACGTATAAATTACATCAGTTTTATTTCGTCGAAATTTGCGCAATTTTCACACTTGATTGATTTTTTATTAAATTATTGTGGGGCTAAAGAAAGGCCGAATGTTTCACTGAAAGTCAACAACGACATTTGGGCGTTTGTGGCTTCTAATGCCAAATGCTCGCGAATACAAAACACATAGCACTCCACAACAATCGCAGCACAATCACAGAACAAACCGGGATTTCACTGCGGTGCATAGCAAATTAATTGATGAACAAATAATTGAGTTGTTTTCGTTTTATAAACCATTTCATAAACACATGAAAAACACATTTATTTCAAACAGCACTGGCGGATATTAAAGAATTGCGCGCTTAAAGCTTATCCCTCTACTGTTCTTGTCAATATCAACGTAAAGTAAGTTTTCATAAAAATTGAAATTCCTATTTCGTTGGAAGACAGCAAGACATGCAGCGGACCCGCTCCTCAACACCCACTTAAGCCGCCGCAAGAAGTGAAGAAAATTGTGTGTGAAAAGTGTGAACGCTTAGAACGCTATTAACCCTCTTATGCCACTTACGCACTCAAACATGCACACATCGCAAGTAGCTTAATCCGAACATTCCAAGGAGCCACGCACTCACCCGTCAAGATAGACTTTATTTTGTGTGCCTTGCCTTAGACTGCGTCCAGTCGTCACTGACCCATTCGGAAGTTACTTGGTTAATTAGAATATATAACGCAGTCATGTAAGTCGAATGTATTTGATTTTGTTTTGTCCATATATTTAATAAAACGTCGTTGTAGAAAAGTTACGAGCATTTTAAAGTTTACAAAAAACCCAAACGTTTCTAATCGATCAGACCAAGAATGTCATAAATAAATGAGAGCTCATTAATCTATTGAATGGTATTAAAACTTTTCAAATTTATCAACTATTTTTTATAAACTTTATAAATAGGTTTATGAATAAAAAGAAAAAATGTATTTGATGAATTTTAACAGATACGTCCACTTATTTGCAAAAAAAAGTGCTGCAAATTCTTTAGATTGGGCCGTAATGTTATATACATCATTTAGAAGTGTACCTGATAATAATTCCTAATGCAAAAGTAAAAATCAGATGCCACGTCCACTTTAATGCAACCCAATTTTTTTTTTGTATAGCCTAATAAATTTATTTATGTTTTATTTGATTATGTTATTAATTATTTAATAACATTTTTAATATATAATTGATTTAATGAACAGAAATCTATAGTGCAATAAGTTCACGCAGGGAAAAAAGGCTCTCCTAAACATAATTATCAGCAAACATGCTTATGCTTGGAGAACACTGCAAACATAACATATATTTGTGATATTATAAACATAATATGTTTGCATGGAAACAGAAAATTTTATTTTAAACATAATACGTTTGGCTCTAAACAGAATATATATTTGGGTGGGAATATAAATATGTTTCGTAAGTGAACATATTATGTTTGCATCATAAATATATGCTTTTAATGCAATAAAAGTTTTGTTTGGGTTAAACATTTTTTTATTTGGTTCTAAAATAATTAATTTAATTATATTTGAAACAAATAATCATAATGTATTGGGCCATTTTCAGCACAAAGAGCCCCAGCCTTGTCGTTGGTGGCCTTGTCGTGGTTGACCTAGATGTTGAGGCCTTTATCCAGAACATCTGCACAAGCAAGAGTTCTAAAAATAAAAAAAAAATCGTTTAATTAGATAGATAATCTTAGATTAGATAATCTCCAAATATAAAATTATTGGCTAATGGATTTGCAACGCTAATTATGTTTGGCTGATGAGATGTAACTATTTTACACACAAAAAGCGCGTCCTTTTCTTTCGCAAAGATAATTTACTTTGCAGTTTGATTTGCAAATATAACTTTTATTGTAATGCAATGACTTTTTTTCTTCTGTCTGCTTACACGCAACTTTTTATTTATTTAATAAACTAAACACATATTTTAATTATTTTTCACTTTAATTCATTTATTAATTTATTTATTAATTAATTTTCGATTTTTTTTATCACGTTTTATACTTACTTATTTATGACGACGACGACAACCACTCACGTTGCACTCAACTGTTTAACTGACACAGCAAATAAAGAGAATAAATCAAACCACAAAAATATTACATGAGTGAAAAAGAGACAACAATATATACAGAGCTTATGCAAACATAATATATTTATATCGAAACATAATATATATTTTTATGCAAACATAAATATGGTATAACGAAGCTGCAAATAAAATATGTCTATGGCTTAAATAATTATATTCTCATATTACATAATTTATTTACATCTAAATTAATTCATTAAAATTGTAAATATATTATATTTAAAACAATATTGCAAACATAATTATTGATTTTTAAGAACAGATTATATTTGAATTCAAACATATCTAATTACATTTTTCCCTGAGTATTCCAAAGGATCAAAAAACATATGATGATCACTTCCAATTTAAAACATATGATAATAAATAATTTTTTAAATGTTATGGATTATGAGATATGTGTTCCTAAATAATCCAATCCAATATTTATTATAAGGAAGATAACCGTGCATATCCCATTAAAGAGTTCAGCCTTACATACACTCAGGAAAAAATTATGTTTTGCAACAAAGATTTTAAAACAAAAGTTGTTAATAACAATATCTTCATATCTCATGAAATGAATACAAAAATAATTGAAAACATTTTGAATTAAAAGTAAAATCCAATTAAAGTCGTATATAACATTTACTGCAAACCAATATTTTCCCTGCGTGTATGTCTAAAACACATTTCTAACAAATTTCATCCAAATCAATCTATTACTTTTTGATTTATCGCTAAAAATATTCAAATAAAACCCCTTCATAAATCTAGATTAAATTGAAACGTCAGTCGAAAGCAGAACCATTTTTATTTATAATTAAACTTAATGCATTTGTTTTTTGATTAATACTATATTTGGAAGAATATTTTTCTATACAATCAAACAAAATCAATTTTTAAATATTGCATTCAAATTATATTATTTTAAAGCAGTAATTTTAAATAAATTAAAACACTAACATATATTATAACTTAATATTAATTACATGTTTTTGAAGAAAGTATTACGTATAACATTTTAAATTATATTCCCAAGCTTCAATACATAACTAATTCAAAATAATAATTTACAAAAAAAATCTTGTTTAAAAACAATAACTTTGGAGTAAGAATACCATAATTTGGCTTCTTTAAAATACAAATAATCTCAGTATGCCATTCATATCGATATCGTTGCGAGATCATTGCGAGTGGATGGAGAAATCACACGATATCGGACCCGTTCTCGTAACGATATCGAGCGTCAAATTGGGCCTAGATGGTAGGTAGATATCGGAACGTTCTGTCGGAGTTTTCTCGATACGATAAATTTTTCGAAATCGGAACGATATCGAAAAAAAAATGATCAAAGTTCGAGATTGTTGCGAAAAATATTGCGATATCGATTTGATAAATGTTTAAATATCGTATCTTGTCAAAGAATTTGAAAGTACGCACATTTTTAAAAATTAGAATCGAGAAAGCAACGAGATCGTACTTTTTTATCGAAGTTATTCGAAAAAGCTTCGAGTTATCGAAGGTCTCCGAGACATGGCAGACTGGGATAATATGCTCCATATCCGCTATCATTTAAAGTATCTCCAAATGCAAAATTTTTTGAGCTGCGTTGAAGTTACCGAAATTGACATTTGGCCAGGTTTTTTATTCAAATACCCCAATGTGCGACTACGTTATATATACACGCTAGGTCCAATTGTTAAAATATTGTATTCATATATTTGTTAAATAAAAATCAAGAAAGAAAAACAAATTGTTTTACATAGAGCAGTTTTTCACAGAGCAATGTTAAATATTTAAAGTATTATATCATTTAAGTTCAATTTTACAGAGCTAGTTTAAACATAGTTTAATCTCAGTTTAATTAAACGTTTCTTAAATTTTAAGGAGATGTTTTGCAGTGAATGATTAAAATGGAATGAATTCAAGATAGCTTAATATGGCAACACTGGTTAATGTCAATGAATTATCCATTATTTTTCGCTTTACACAGAAAAAAATAATCGACGTAAATGTAGCAACCGATATTAATGGCATTCATTAATCAGTCCAGGAATGAAATTCAGTAATTTTATGAAAACATTTGCTATTCTTCGTTAAATTTGTTAATTAGTCGGCGCCGTTTTAGAGCCGTTTTGCTGAAACTGCATCGACTAATTAAGGTGCTGCATTGATGTACAAATAATCATATTAGCAAACGGAATTGCTGATTTAACAAGGTGTAACAATTGTTTTCATTACATTATAGAATGGAATTGCTGGACTGATTAATGAATGCCATTAATATCGGTTGCTACATTTACGTCGATTATTTTTATTTGTCAGGGAACAGGAATTATAGATATCTTTTTTTTAAATTGTATATGTGAATAATTAAACACCTAAAATACATATAAAAAACTTTACATAAATAAGTTTTATATTATAAAACAAAAATTCTTAAAATAAAATTAAAATTGGAGGTTTCGACATGCTGAAGAGGAGGTAGGCATAACCTCATGCTTGCTGACTAGGATGTTAGTCAGCTAGTTTCCGCAACCGAATAATTCGGTAGGACAATTTAGTTGGTTGTCGCAACATATAAGTTTTATAGTAAATAAATAAAATAGATCTTGAATAATATAATATTAGAAATAAATTAACAAAAGATCGAGAATTCCTGTGCATTTGAAGATACAGTCCTGAAATTAAAAAAAAAAAAACAGATCGATAATCCGGGATATTAACAATTTATCTTCCTGTATTAGAGTATTCAAAAGTATTTAATGATATCCATTACGAAAAAAATAAATTTGAACACTAAAATCTCTGTCCCTTTAAAAAACAGTTTCCTAATATCGAGGAAATTTAACTTGAAATGTCGTATAGTTCAACACTACACAAAGAAAACTGATTTGTTGCTGCAATCAACTAAATTGTCCTACCGAATCATTCAGTTGCGGCAATAACTGAGTAGTTGCAACAGCCTCTTAATATCGTTCAGGCAACCTTCTAGTCGGTGAGCAAGAAGTTGTGCCAAATTCTAAACCCGTAAACATGAGTTTGTCACAACCTTCTTGTCGAGGAGCATGAGGTTTTCTAGTTCTCCAGTTGAAACCTCCAAAGTTTTTTATTTATATAAAACTTATAGACATGAGGTTGCCGTTTGTCACTTATTTTGTTGATACAATGAAGTACTCAGTTGTCGTAACAAACGCACTAACGACAATTTTGTCAGAATGACAAATGCACTAATGACGTTACAACATCCGAACGTGCAGTTGCGCGGACATAACATTTCGGTTTAGTAAAATAAGATTACTTTTTGTTAGTTCAAATAACATTTCTATGGTAAAAGTTACAAAATTGCTCGACAGAATTATGTTCAGGATTCCAAAATTTTATCAAAATCCAACCAAAAATAAATAATTTATTCAACTTTAATCACACCTACCTACTAACGATGTTAAATGGGCTAAAAACAAAAAATCACAATTAGCCACCTCTAAACGTTTTTCGATTTGGCCAAACATTTTTGTGAATACTGTCATACTTCATCGCTTTCAACTGGGTTATCATGCGGGTGTGTGTGTGCTGCTAGCACTGTAACATTTCCATTACTGAACCAAAATACTAACCAACATATTCCATACCAACATACTCACGATGCCGCATTCTGCAGCTTAAGATCTTAGCAAGACATCGACGATGCGTCGTTTCGCTGCCATTTAAACGATTGTCCCGTCCTGCACGCCTGCCCGCCCGTGTGAAACTCTTCGCCCGTCAAAACGCTGTCAATGTTTATACAAACATTCTGCATTACGCCAAGTCCTGTCGCCTCCTGCCTTCCGGTTGCCTGCGTCAAGACTGTGCTCGCCGCCTTCAAGGGAACGGAAATAAAATTAAGATGAATATGTCGGATTGGGATTATAATAATATCCTTATGACAGGAAAGGATAAGGGAAATGTGTTCGAATTTTTATTTCCTGTATAATTCTGACTGCAATGATTTCTGCCTGGAATCTGCTGCAGTTAGTTCACATTCCTTTCTCACACACACACACACACAAATTCATAGACAGATAGATACAGACACGCACATATTTTCTGTTATCCTTTTAAATATTGTTTACTCTGCAGGAAATTGAAATGTGGTTGTTGTTGTTGTCATCGACGGTTGGCTGTTACTTGTTGTATTTCCGATCAAGACAGTTCAAATAATTTATTTAATCAGACATGAAATGATATTCATGTGCAAATCCGAGACTTTTAAGAATTGTATGTGTTATATGTATGAATATTGTTATTTACATTAAAACTTACTAAGTTAAATACAATAACTGTAAAATATGTATACACTCAAAAAATGTTATTAAGAAATATTTCGTAATTTTCACGAACGTAAATTTATAAAAAAAAAATACTAATATTATTTGTGTATTTTACGAAATAATCGTTGATTTTATCTACGAAAGTCATTGGTACATAATACGAAGATTTGTTATTTGTAACCATACTTTATTCAATATTTTTCTAACTTGTTACGTATTCATTCGTATTAGAATTTGTGTGACTCAAAAAATATTTATTTTGAATACATTCGTACATGCTAAGAATATATTTGTGTTTTGAATAAAAACATTCGTAATTTTAACGAATACATTCATATACGAAACTTTCGTTCAAAATATTTTGGAAAAAAAGAAATTACAAATGTTTCCTGTATTACATGAAGGGAAATAAAATTTTAAAACTGGACAAGAATTTGGCTCGAATGAAAATATATCCGAATTTAACTAATATCAATAAAATACTATTAAAATTCTAGAATTTAATAGGTGAATATTAAGAAAGCAACTTACTTAGTTATCAAAAATGTAAACAATATTTATTGTGTATTAAAGTTTAATGCCGACTACAAACGGCGTTGTGAGAACTTTTCATAGGCGATGTTTTACTTTCGTGGTTCGTCGATTTGCCATTGACTGCCGAGGGGTAGCGCGGTATATTAAAATGTTTTCTATATAAAACGATGTTGATAGTTCGTCACCTGAGAATTTTTTTGGCTCAAACGCCATTTTTGGGTGAATGAAGTTAGGAATTGGATATATATGACTTATATATTCTCTTTCTAACGCTGTTATCAGTTTTTCGATATATCAAATCTGAGATATTCAGCATCGACTTTGCGCCAAATCGAAAATTTACTCATATTATTACGCAAATGAAAATCTTTTTTATCGTTTTTCATGAAATCGGCTAAATGGCGTTTGAGCCTTAGTAGTCTTATGTACCAGCAACTTTTCGTTCGTAGTGCAATACACTAACAAATCCAGCTACCGACACTACCAATCGTTATGTTATATATTATTTTATTGTTGTGTTGTGTGAAAACATTACACATTTCGTGTAATTTTAGTTAGGGAAAGAGGCTGCGCGAAACTACACCCCAAACTACGCACCAAATCATAAAATGAAATAAGGCCCCAAAATTGGGGTATATTCTCGTTATGAAATAAAAACCCATTTTTCGTGGAAAAAACACCCGAATATTTTGGAAAAATTGCCCAAACTAAAAAAGAAAAAACACCCCAAACATTTTTAATTTTGTATTTTATATTTTATTTCAAATATATTATTTCAGAAAAATGAAAAAACACCCCAATTTTTTTAAACGAAGACTTGCATTGTATCTTGCACAATGTTTCAGCATACTGGATAATTGTAATTTTCTGCACCATCAGCAATGCTTTGAGCTTGTAATTTTAAATGACATTCAGAACATATTTTTAAATGTTTGCAAGGAAGGAAAAGAATATTTGACTCACGTCCTTACAATTTACGCAATTGTGGTCGTTCTGACTTGTATCTTGTTCGAATATTTCCTCCTCTGAAATTTCGGTGTTTTTTCCATCTTCTTCCTCAAATATATCCTCTTTGGGAATCATATGGACGCATATATTATTGTTCTCAAATATCATTCGAGATAGAAAAGCATCCACTGATAATTTTCCTTGATCTAGTAAAATAGTAGCTTCCGCCACTTTCAAGTGCTCAAATTTTCTACATTTGAAAAACTCTCCGTCTCTTATTACGTTCACAAATTTGAACAAGTTTCCATTTTTAATGATAGAGCGGCCCAAAATACCATTATAGGCTTCGACAGCAGAAATGGTTCATGTATTCTGTTTATACACAGAAAAGTTTTCGCAACCGACCTTTAAATAAGCATTTTAATAAAATATATAAATAATATAGTTAATGGTGTATACTTTCGTTATCCACTGCTTATAAAAATATTCCAAAAATGTTGCTATCCATTAGCAATATTTTTGAACGTACTCCACGAAATGCATTGCAGATTAAATCTGCTGGAAGTAATGGCAAAGCCATCAATTTATGAAATACTGTATTAGCAGGCTTAGAAGATCGTAAATATTGCAACAGCAGTTTTCTGCTACATATTTCGTCAGACAGCTTGGCATTGCACGGAGGGAAATAAAATTCTAAAACTCGAGAAGAATTCGGTTAGAAAGAAAAATAGTAGAATTTGACTAATATCAATATAATACTACTAAAATTCAAGAATTTGTCATCTGGATATCAAGAAAGCAAATTACTTAGTTGTCAAAAAAGTAAACAAACTTGATTCAACTGAATTTTCAGAAGTTAATTTATTGATTATTAAAAACCAAAAAGAACATCGCAAAAAGAACACGTGTTCATGTATTGTTGTTGTTTTCATCGATATTGCTCAGTCTGTATGCTTTGTTTTGCGAGGTCGTCATCTGTTTGTTAGTCTGCCTGTCTATCTGTTGAAAGTAACTAAACCATATTTTTCTAGATATTAAGACATTAAGTTCTTAGGTATCAAAAAAGTAACTAAGTACAATTTGTCTGGATTGCACATTTTTTCTTCTTAGGTATCAAAAAACGGCATGATACAGAATGTTTGCATGTGTGTGTTTTCACGAATACAACAACAAAGCACAGCCAGACAAGCAAGTGTCTGTGTATGTATGAATGTTAAAGATATAAATAGAATAAACGATTTTTCCTAAGAATATTGGTATGGTTTCAGTTCGTAAACATAAATTTGGGTTCAATTTTGCATAGATACCAAGTTGATTTCATTCCATTGTTTTCTAAATACAATATACAATGCTTATGGGTAACGTGCGGAGGGTTTATACATAACCAAAAGAAGAGGCAACAGAAGAGGAGAAAGTGTATAAGGTAAGTAAACGGTTTCAGAATAATATACATAGATTAAATTAAATAATACTAAAATTAAAATAAAATAAGCAATTCAATTACATTAAGTATTCAAAGAAGTCATTAATATACAAAAATGCATATAGGTAATAAAGTTCTAAATAAACAATAAATTAACTCGACAATATTTTTTTTTATTTTATGTTAGCTTCGAAATAATTGCTTTTAGTTACTTTCAACATATCGACAGAACAAACAGGTGGGGCTGACAGACGGACAAAGCAAAACAAAACATAATAGCGACAAAGCAAGATCGATAAAACAACAACTATACGAACACGTGTTCATTAAATTTTGGGACGAAAACAACAACAACATTTTTGATACCTAAGAAATTAATAACTGAATTCAAGACATATTCTACTTAGTTACTTTTTTGATACCTAAGAAATTAATAACTTAATCCAAGAATAATTCTACTTAGTTACTTTCTTGATACCCAAGAAATTAATAACTGAATCCAATAATAATTCTACTTAGTTACATTTTTGACAACTAACAAAATCCATTTCTTGAAATTATGAAGTTTAGCTGTATATCACTCCGTATACTTCTTGATTCCTTCTGGATTTTAGAACTTTTTTCCCTCCGTGTAGTGAAACCTAATAAGTATATATTTCAAATTATTCTGTTTAGAATATCTCATAGTTGAAATACTGACCAGCAACCAATATTTTTCGCTTGAGGAAAAACATTATGTATGGCCTGGCTCAAAATTCGTTATAAAAATTGGGGGATCTAAGTCAAATACATTATTTGATATATTTTTCAACAATTCTTCGTAACATTTATTTGTTTTTTTTATCAGTCAAAATAAAATAAAAATTGGAAATATCTGTAAATAAATAATTGATAAAAATATCATTGAACGTTGTATTTTTTCGAACTTTGTAATTTTTCGACTGCGGCACTTACATCCCAACAATTGCTTTACTTAAATGAAAATTTTTTACCTAAAATCGCTCGCGCGATTTTTGGTCAAAATTTTTCGCCTGCAACGCTTTCATCTCATTGAGATCATATTAAATCAGTACATTCAGTATATTCTTCAAAATATTCAATATATATTATAAGAAGTTATTTGAAGCAACCTTGTGGCACAACACTAAAAGTTCCGTCCATTAATATTGTTCTTTTACGTGGGATCTCCTCTCGTATCATATCCACAGTCTTCAGTGAGGAAAATAAACAAAATTGACCCACTTCAGTTATACACGCTGTAAAAAATGGTCTGGGATGTTCTTCGTCCTTAGAAATGCCAAAGTTGTTCCAGATATTTTCCAAATTAAAGGCTTCAACTAACCCTTTAAATTCACAAGTTTTTCGAAATGATGTTCTTATTCCACTTAGCGCATTCATTTCTCCTCCGAGCGTTCCTGCGTCCGAACATTCCGCTTTAACTTTGTTAAGAGCCATTAGTTCCATGTAAACATCTTCCTCAGAATTATGATCATGCTCCACATAATTTTTAAATTTAGACGCCTTCAGATATGAAGTTAACTATTGCCTTACATGAATTTCTCAACATTCATATATAATAACATTTTTATATTTAGATTTTTCTCTATATAACATTTTCTGTTCATTAACATATAGTAACTTTTTTCCCAACAATAATTTCACAATTCATTTTCAATTAATGTTCACTGCACTAAAGTAGGCTAACAATTGATACACTAGTTGTGCAAAAATTGTATTATACCATGACTTCCCAATGAAGCTGGTACAAAATATCAACGATTAAAATTGGATCGAGATTTGCTTTTGTATACACTTATAAAATAATCTCATAAAATCAATAAGTTGTTGATCAATAAAACTACAGTATACATATAAAATATATTTTCATATAAAGTAAATGGTATTCATAAGTCGTATTCATATAATTTAATGGTATTTACCAAATAAAATAATATTTTATGCTATTCACTAATATTCTTATTAAAAAATATTAATTTGACTATCTTTTTTTGGTGTATCTTCTCAATAAACTTCGTAACAATACAAACTAGAGCAAAATTAAGAGATCACTTAAAATAAAACCAGTTGGGAAGGTTAGATCACATGGGAAATTTAGAAGTAGGGAAATTTTGGTAGTTGGTGTGATGAAGTTAGAAAGAATTTTGAAAGTTATAGTCGGTCTAAGCCGACTATAAATACCCTACACATATGTGATAATAGGCGCGGGTACTATTAAAAGTGGAGCATAGGTCACGAGGGTATAGGTATCCTAAAAATATCTCAAAACTTGCGATCGCTGAAGAATTACCTTTCAATCGAATTTCGATTTATTTTTTGGGTAACCACAAGTCCGTTCACGAGAAAGCATTATTTTGAAATATTTCAGCATAAAGTCAATATATATTTGACTAAGAAAGTTCATTTAATACCGTTCAAATTAAAATTCTATTGTAGATGTAAATTTAAAATGAGGTATCTGAACATAAGAGGTCGGTTCTCAAGTCACAATAAAAGGATCATGCCAATTTTCTTGTTCAGACAGCTTAGATATATAAGTAATCTAAATCTAAAGTTTCGTTGACCTAGCTCTTCTACTTTTTCTGTAATCGTGGTTTCAACAGACAGGCGGACATCGCTAAATCGACTCAGGAGGTTATGCTGATCAAGAATATATATAATTTTCCAGACCGGAGATGCATCCTTCTGGGTGTTACAAATGGCGTACACAACTGAATATACCCTTTCACTCTTAGTGTATAGTATAAAAATATGGTAAAAGAAATTAGGCCCCAAAATAAATATTTGGGGCATTTTTTTCTTTTCAGTTTGGGGCCTTACTTCATTATGAAAATAGGCCCCAGAAAAAAATGAAATTACACCCCAAAAAAAAACGAAATTATGCCCCAAAAATATTGTTGTTTTTTTGGGGCTTTTTTTCATATTTGTTTTGGGGTCTTCTTTCATTGGGGCGCCGCCGTGTAAGGCTATGATAAAATTGTCGTATTTTTATATATTATTTATTTACGGATCTGCATATACACTCTAAAAAATGATTGTAATATTACTACTATAAATGTAGTCAATGTGACTCTTTTTTGGTGATATGCTAAATTAAGTATTGTAATAACAGTTGCAGAGCGTGTTTTTAATAATTTCTTAAAATTCTCGTGATTTTTGTCGCTATTTTAGTAGAAATTTAACGTAACGATGTCAGTCTATAAAATGTTCTTAAACAATACAGACATTATGATTAATACTTACCCTAGTAGAAATTTTGGTAGGGCCATGCTCATGAACTGATCATGTCATTATTTGAGATGGTCGGGCTATGACGAGGCCCACGATGTCCTTGTAACGCAGTGTCCCGATCATGTACTCACCTCCGGCCATGATCATGTACTGATCGGATGATTCCCGATTTCATTATTTTTGTAAATGAATAATTGGCATGTAGTTGGTGGCTTTTACTTCTCGAAGATATTTTAATTTGAAATATTTAAATAAAAGTGAAAGCATTGTACTCTTCATTAAGTTTAATAGGACATGCTTCCGATAGTTTGGCAAGTGTCAATGCATTTAAATAAGAAACATTTTCTATTTTACCTACTTTCAATGCTTTAAACGCATGTTACATGTAGAAAAAGTTAATGCATATATCCTTTATTTTATTGAGTTGTAAGAAATGTTCAAATCTCTAATTTATTACAACATTTCTGATGTTCATTGTTACTGTCCACATATTTAATTAAATGCACTTCATAAAAATAGTTCCTCTTATTTTTAATATAAAGCCCTTGCAACTAATAAAATGATCATTTACATGATAATATTTACTATCATTTAAAAACATTGGCTCATATTCATAGACAATTTAAAGTCAACTTTAAAATTTAAGTCGACTTGTTCGACAATTTTTACAAATAATAAAATGTCAAAAAGCTGATTTTAATTTTAAAGACAACTTTAAATTGTTTATGAATATGCGCCATTAGTTTTACATTGGGAAAATTAAAAATTAGTTTTTAAAATTAAGATAAGAATTAAGATGGTATGGATAATTAAATGTACATATTGTGGAAAATTACTGTTAAATGTAAACCTTTCATAAAAGTATGTTCATAATAATGGTGAAATATTTCACATGTTTAATAAAAAAATATTTATGGTTTTGTTCATTTAATCCCGATCATTGCCCGATGGATTTTGGCTTGAGAAACAACTAATGTAGCTATGATCGGGTCCATTGACTGTTTCGATAATGTAAACCCTGCTATGGTGAGCATGATAAGGTCATAACAAGGCAATTATCATGTTTGCTCTATTAGGGCTTACCCGACGAAAACCCGATCATTTCCCGATGGTGCATCGGGCAAATTTCTACTAGGGTAATACAAATGAATAAGTTTTATTTGTTCATGTTTTATTAAGTACTTCAAAGTAAATGAATCTAACGCAGCTTTTCATAGTTATTGACCACATTTAGGCGTGCACGTGTTTCTATAAAAAGATCTGTTCTGAAGTGGTCATGTGGCTGCGCTCGATGCTACATGTCGCAGAATATGTGAAAAACATTAAGTAGCAGTTGCGTTAGGTTTACTTTGCAATACTGAATAAAAGTAAAATATGTCGTTTATTAAGCTAACAATAGCTATGATAATCGACATAAATTTGTAATTTTGTTACACTCATTTAATGGAAATAGTGATGAGTTTTTATTGAATACCAAACAAGTATAAATAATATTTAGTATTTATAAAATAGTATATATAAAAAGTTATTATTTTACGAAATTTTAGCGTGATATTGTTGTATTTCATTGTGACGAGATTTTACTATTATAATTGTAGGTAATCTATTGCAAACTATAATAGAAGTAAATTCCCTCCAATTTTTATTAGAGTGTAACACTGTGCGGCACTAAAATTTGAACTCATTTTTTTTATTTACAGGTCTTTATGGTCAGTGGATCAAAAATATATTAAGGCCATTGAGATTTTTCCTTTTCGATTTTAATGAAATTTGGACAACTGATAAAGCTTATCGGATTATGCATTGACCAATTTTTCCAGAGATACAGTGCTTTAAAGTTACATAAAACGGGCCAAAAATTACTTTTGTATGACTGTTCATATTTCAATATTCTTAAAGTAGAAATGCTAAAAACTGAAGGCTAATTTTAAAGCTAATAGAACAGGCGTTCAGAGAAATTAGAATATAACTTCTAAACTTGAATATGTGGCCCGTGGACATTATCCATTATCCTGTTCAAAATTAATATCCTTAAAATGACTCTATTTTAAATTCAGAAAAAATAATATATTTTGGTTGCATTAAAACCAATGTAATGCAAAATTTCTAGATGGTATTTTGATGGCATCTTATTTAATAAGTAATTTACTAAATGTTATTTACTTTCTAGTTGTAAAAGTTGTAATAATTCTTGAATATAATTCTAACTCTGATTTCTAAAATGGTGTCAGTTTTATCATATTCAATCTTGTTTTTGAGATATTAATTTTGGAATATAGTTTATAAATTTTTTGAAAAATGGTATATATCTCACAAACTAGAGACAATTTTGGTGAAAATTACGATATTTTAGAAATCAGAGTTACAAATACATTAAAAAAAAGTATTGCAAATTTTACTGTTAAAATTTTTTTTTAATTTTTTCAATACAACCAAATAGAGATTTTTGATCCATTTTTTGTATCTTTGAAGCACTGTATCTCTGGAAGTAGTCGTCGAAAAAAATATAAAAAATTGGTGAATGTATATCTCTATACCCTTTATCAGTTGTCCGAATTTTATTGAAATCGAAGAAGGTGAGTTCCAACCGCTGGCCGATTTGGTGTGGAATGGCCCAGTAAGAATATTTTTTTATAAAAAAACTCTATAATTTTATATAAAGTTTTAGTTTCTCTTGCATTTATCTCGTAAACTAATTTTTTTTTCACGTAAAGTTGAATTTTGTATTATAGCGCAAGGTTCTCCGTATCTAATGCAGAAAATATAATTTCATTCTTGTCATTGCAATGCATTGGTTGGAATATGAAAAATAAAACAAGAGCAAAACTATGAGAAAATATAGGCTAGAGCCAATATGAAGAAACCGATGCCAGAAACTGAAACTGATGCATCAGCGTCACAATTTTAACTAAGTATCGATGCAATTTTCACTGCACCAAAATTATAGTAATAATATATTTCTACGACTTTATTCAAAATTGAACTTAGAACTATTATTCGTGATATATTTCAGAAATAGTGTGTGTAGTAGAAATTGATTGTTTAGAGACCCTAGCTTAATATTTTTCAGAGCCCCTCAAAGAGGAATATTTTCTCCAAAGATATTATGGTAGTTTTCTGACATCATCTACTGGTTATAACTCCATAACGGAATTGTTAATAAAAAACTATTCAAAATAGTAACAAAAATAGTCGTTAAAATACAAACTTAAAGTGTTCAATGGAAATCACCCTTCGGAAGTTTCCTATAATCGCTCCTTAGACATCAAAAACGTACAATTATGACGAGTTATATTGGTTATACTTTCAACCATATAGGATCTCATAGAGCCTAACCCAGACGGGTAGGGGTATAAGTTTATTACTTACTTTGTATCGGTAGACCACATAGAATCACAGTGTATACAAATCGGAGTTAATTTTTAATTTTGCCTTACTATGTAATTAATAAACTTTAAATAAATTCCAACAAAGTGAACCAGTTTCAACCGACTTGGAGGTCACTACAATCACATGCACAATCAATGTCGGATTTATGTTTCGTTCACCCAATACCCGAATAAGAAAGTTTACTCAATAATAACCACATTTGTAATAATTTTTCAAGTTTGAAAATTTTTATAAGTAAAATAAGAAATTAATTTAAGAAGACATGGGAATTATACGGAACAAAACAATCAGAGATATGTTGTAATTTCTTTTTTTATATATATATATTTTTTTTTGGACAGTATTAAATTTAAATTTATGTAATAGAATTTTCTTCAAGTTGTTGTATGCATTTATTTAATTTTCTATTATTTCCAGTAAATATTTAAATACATGTTATTTGGCAGCTTGTATATTGAAATGTACAAAAAAATGAGAAAAAATTCGGTAAATATTTTTTCAATTTATTGGATTAAAAATGTTTTTATTGCGTATACAATTTATTCGCTATGATTTTAACCTCATAAATTGTATGTTATCACAGATGTCCTACTTCCTGTGGCATCCAGCGTCAGTATTTTCGTGTATTAAATACAATGTGCAGCTGAAACTATTATATTTTTTAAAATTATTTCATTCGAATATTTTTTATATTCAAATAATTCTGAACATTCATTTTTAAATTTGTGGTTTTACGAATTAACTATTTTAACGCACAATTGAACCATTTCTGTTCGTCTATTACATTTATCTACATATATAACGACCAGCTGTATTTCATTTTATTTAATATATATTATTTATTTTATTTATTTTATTTATTTTATTTATTTTATTTATTTTATTTATTTTATTTATTTTATTTATTTTATTTATTTTATTTATTTTATTTATTTTATTTATTTTATTTATTTTATTTATTTTATTTATTTTATTTATTTTATTTATTTTATTTATTTTATTTATTTTATTTATTTTATTTATTTTATTTATTTTATTTATTTTATTTATTTTATTTATTTTATTTATTTTATTTATTTTATTTATTTTATTTATTTTATTTATTTTATTTATTTTATTTATTTTATTTATTTTATTTATTTTATTTATTTTATTTATTTTATTTATTTTATTTATTTTATTTATTTTATTTATTTTATTTATTTTATTTATTTTATTTATTTTATTTATTTTATTTATTTTATTTATTTTATTTATTTTATTTATTTTATTTATTTTATTTATTTTATTTATTTTATTTATTTTATTTATTTTATTTATTTTATTTATTTTATTTATTTTATTTATTTTATTTATTTTATTTATTTTATTTATTTTATTTATTTTATTTATTTTATTTATTTTATTTATTTTATTTATTTTATTTATTTTATTTATTTTATTTATTTTATTTATTTTATTTATTTTATTTATTTTATTTATTTTATTTATTTTATTTATTTTATTTATTTTATTTATTTTATTTATTTTATTTATTTTATTTATTTTATTTATTTTATTTATTTTATTTATTTTATTTATTTTATTTATTTTATTTATTTTATTTATTTTATTTATTTTATTTATTTTATTTATTTTATTTATTTTATTTATTTTATTTATTTTATTTATTTTATTTATTTTATTTATTTTATTTATTTTATTTATTTTATTTATTTTATTTATTTTATTTATTTTATTTATTTTATTTATTTTATTTATTTTATTTATTTTATTTATTTTATTTATTTTATTTTATTTATTTTATTTATTTTATTTATTTTATTTATTTTATTTATTTTATTTTATTTATTTTATTTATTTTATTTATTTTATTTATTTTATTTATTTTATTTATTTTATTTATTTTATTTATTTTATTTATTTTATTTATTTTATTTATTTTATTTATTTTATTTATTTTATTTATTTTATTTATTTTATTTATTTTATTTATTTTATTTATTTTATTTATTTTATTTATTTTATTTATTTTATTTATTTTATTTATTTTATTTATTTTATTTATTTTATTTATTTTATTTATTTTATTTATTTTATTTATTTTATTTATTTTATTTATTTTATTTATTTTATTTATTTTATTTATTTTATTTATTTTATTTATTTTATTTATTTTATTTATTTTATTTATTTTATTTATTTTATTTATTTTATTTATTTTATTTATTTTATTTATTTTATTTATTTTATTTATTTTATTTATTTTATTTATTTTATTTATTTTATTTATTTTATTTATTTTATTTATTTTATTTATTTTATTTATTTTATTTATTTTATTTATTTTATTTATTTTATTTATTTTATTTATTTTATTTATTTTATTTATTTTATTTATTTTATTTATTTTATTTATTTTATTTATTTTATTTATTTTATTTATTTTATTTATTTTATTTATTTTATTTATTTTATTTATTTTATTTATTTTATTTATTTTATTTATTTTATTTATTTTATTTATTTTATTTATTTTATTTATTTTATTTATTTTATTTATTTTATTTATTTTATTTATTTTATTTATTTTATTTATTTTATTTATTTTATTTATTTTATTTATTTTATTTATTTTATTTATTTTATTTATTTTATTTATTTTATTTATTTTATTTATTTTATTTATTTTATTTATTTTATTTATTTTATTTATTTTATTTATTTTATTTATTTTATTTATTTTATTTATTTTATTTATTTTATTTATTTTATTTATTTTATTTATTTTATTTATTTTATTTATTTTATTTATTTTATTTATTTTATTTATTTTATTTATTTTATTTATTTTATTTATTTTATTTATTTTATTTATTTTATTTATTTTATTTATTTTATTTATTTTATTTATTTTATTTATTTTATTTATTTTATTTATTTTATTTATTTTATTTATTTTATTTATTTTATTTATTTTATTTATTTTATTTATTTTATTTATTTTATTTATTTTATTTATTTTATTTATTTTATTTATTTTATTTATTTTATTTATTTTATTTATTTTATTTATTTTATTTATTTTATTTATTTTATTTATTTTATTTATTTTATTTATTTTATTTATTTTATTTATTTTATTTATTTTATTTATTTTATTTATTTTATTTATTTTATTTATTTTATTTATTTTATTTATTTTATTTATTTTATTTATTTTATTTATTTTATTTATTTTATTTATTTTATTTATTTTATTTATTTTATTTATTTTATTTATTTTATTTATTTTATTTATTTTATTTATTTTATTTATTTTATTTATTTTATTTATTTTATTTATTTTATTTATTTTATTTATTTTATTTATTTTATTTATTTTATTTATTTTATTTATTTTATTTATTTTATTTATTTTATTTATTTTATTTATTTTATTTATTTTATTTATTTTATTTATTTTATTTATTTTATTTATTTTATTTATTTTATTTATTTTATTTATTTTATTTATTTTATTTATTTTATTTATTTTATTTATTTTATTTATTTTATTTATTTTATTTATTTTATTTATTTTATTTATTTTATTTATTTTATTTATTTTATTTATTTTATTTATTTTATTTATTTTATTTATTTTATTTATTTTATTTATTTTATTTATTTTATTTATTTTATTTATTTTATTTATTTTATTTATTTTATTTATTTTATTTATTTTATTTATTTTATTTATTTTATTTATTTTATTTATTTTATTTATTTTATTTATTTTATTTATTTTATTTATTTTATTTATTTTATTTATTTTATTTATTTTATTTATTTTATTTATTTTATTTATTTTATTTATTTTATTTATTTTATTTATTTTATTTATTTTATTTATTTTATTTATTTTATTTATTTTATTTATTTTATTTATTTTATTTATTTTATTTATTTTATTTATTTTATTTATTTTATTTATTTTATTTATTTTATTTATTTTATTTATTTTATTTATTTTATTTATTTTATTTATTTTATTTATTTTATTTATTTTATTTATTTTATTTATTTTATTTATTTTATTTATTTTATTTATTTTATTTATTTTATTTATTTTATTTATTTTATTTATTTTATTTATTTTATTTATTTTATTTATTTTATTTATTTTATTTTATTTATTTTATTTATTTTATTTATTTTATTTATTTTATTTTATTTATTTTATTTATTTTATTTATTTTATTTATTTTATTTATTTTATTTATTTTATTTATTTTATTTATTTTATTTATTTTATTTATTTTATTTATTTTATTTATTTTATTTATTTTATTTATTTTATTTATTTTATTTATTTTATTTATTTTATTTATTTTATTTATTTTATTTATTTTATTTATTTTATTTTATTTCAATTGATTGTTTCTGAAATACGATTGTAAATGATGTAGCTATAATTTGTGGCTCGTTTTATGCTATTTTTATGAATTAATTTTGTCAATATAATACACAAACTTGATTTAAGTTTAACCCTGTCCTGTAAGCTTTTTAGCAAATTTAAGCAAGTTTTGCATTTGAGCAATTTTAAGCATTTGCAGAGCTTTCACTATCCAATAATTTCGGTTTGTGTCTAGGATTGTTCCTTTGAACAGGGTGTGTTTGTGTGGTAAACAGGGATGTTATATGCTCAGGCAAGTATGGGTACTTGATTTTTATACCCTACACTAATTTCACTCTTAGTGTATATTCAGTTTGGTACGCCGTTTGTAACACCCATAAGGAAACATCTCCGGTATGGAAAAGTATATATATTCTTGATCAGCATGACCTCCTGAGTCGATTTAGCGATGCCCGTCTGTCTGTCCGTCTGTCCTTCTGTCTGTTGAAATCACGATTACAGAAAAAGTGGAAGAGCTAGAGCAATGAAACTTTAGATTTAGATTACTTATATATCTAAGCTGTCTGAACAAGAAAATTGGCATAATCGGTCTATTGTGACCTGAGAACCAACCACTTATGTTCAAATACCTCAAATAAAATGTACATCTACGAATCAATTTTACTGTATACGTGCTTAGGTAAACTTTTTTGGTCAAATATTTATTGACATTATGCTCAAATAAATGAAAAAATGTTTTCCCACGAAATGACTTGTGGTTCCCAAAAAAAAAAAATCGAAATTCGGTACACCTACCCATTTGCAAATATGGGTATCAAATGAAAGAAATTTCTTCAGGGATGGAAAGTTTGCAGTTATTTTCAGGATTCGTATACCCTGGTGACCTATATACCAATGGAATGGTAACCACACATATGTGTAGGGTATTTATAGTCGGCTGAGACCGACTGTAATTTTGATAATCTTAACTATTTAAAATTTACCATGTGATCTAACCTTCCCAACTGGTTATTGTTTTATTTTATTTACATGTTTATTGTAATATTTTCAATTAAATATAGAATTCAATACATATTTAAACTATTTTGCATTATTCTTTTTATATAATATAATAATATGAAATAAAATAATTAAAAAAAAATATGTAAAATATTTAAAATTTAATAATAGAAATGAGTTTGTGAATAGTACCAATGATATTGTGAATCGTATTGTGCAAATAAATACAGAACACATTTTAGTAGGTTTGTGTTCTGGCTACCATTACATTATTATACTATACACTAGGGATGCCCAACTCGCCTGCCCACGGGAGACTGCAGCAGAGTTGTTAAAGAATGCATTCTTTAATTCTTTTGTACTCAAATGAATGGGAATTCAAAATGAATGCATTCATTTTTGTCAAAAGAATGGGAATTCAAACGCTTGAATTCCCAACAGATGGCCTTCAAAATGAATGCATTCATTAGAGAATGCATTCATTTCAGTCTGAATTCTTTTTTGGCAAAAAAGAATTCAAAAAACAATGAATGCATTCATTTTTTGGCATTCAATTGTTTTTGTAATTTGTCAGAAAAATAAGGGTTACAATATTAAAATCGTAAAATCCCGCATTTTCCGGAATTTTTTTGTTATTGACATTTTAATGAAAATATATCATTGCTATTGGAAAATTATAAGAGTATATTTTATTAAAATCTGCGTTTTTAGAAATATGTGAACAATTACAATGAATTGGACAACTTTGTGGCAAACATTTTCGGGAATTATGGGATCGTGGGACTAGAAGCTCTTATTTGTCAGCGACACACATCCGGCAAATTCCGTGAAACTCAAATTTCGTATTTTGAAGCAGCGCAGCGTCAACAGTGTTGATGTTGCGCATTTTTGTTTAGTAGCGAAGTACTAAAAATTATTACTAACTACTAATTATGTATAAAGTAACATTTTGTTTTTGCGCAATTAATATATATACATATCGCCACTATCACGCTAAAGGGCATTACATTTTTTAATACATTTTTCCCCAAGTATACTGTGTAATTTTTGGATATTTCTAGCAACAAAAGACATAAAGAAAACGGCGAATGTGATTTGTTGCAGGAAAACACTTTTCCGACTGAATCGACATTGCGTAAATTAACGATTATTGCAAAAATGTTAGGTCGCAACAATTCCACGAAATAAGTTCGTGGACTTCGCGCACTGTACTTGAGCGCATAGCAATAGTCCGGCCGTGCGGTTGGCACGCGCCGAAAACATTGATGACAATTCCAGGAAACGCAAAGATCAAATTGTTGCGAAGAACGTTGGGAAAACGTTAAGTTTGTATTTCTTTGCGCGTACCAATTAGTGATGTAAAATATCGCTATTTTCTCGTACTCGATACTTACCTTGTTTTCAAATGTTTAGTTCTTATGCTAAAATTAAACTATGTATGCAAATAAAATACACACACACATTTAGAAAAAAAAAACATTTTTAAAAATGTCGGACAAACTGAAAGGGGCATAATCTGTAAAATAATATAAAAATAATCCAAACCGATGTCAGAAATCTTTTCTGTATGTAAATAATATCTGTATTTTAATAATTATTATATTTTTTAATGTAATAAAATAGACACGGTGATGTGAAATGTTATCCAAAAACCAAAAACTAAGAAAAGAAAAACGTAGAAACGTAAGTTCGTACTTTTCGCCTTTTTGAACTACAGAGTACTATTTTTAAAACGCACATTTTTCATATTGAAAGTTCGACTAAATTGCTGATTAAACTAAATTGTACGGGTTTTAATTCGATCGCCATTCAGTAAGCAGTAATTGTTAAAGTCCCTAATAAAACGATTATCATATGTCTGTTTGATGTCTTCCAATTTAGTTTGCTCGAAAGTTAGCTAAATTGAAAAGTAAACGCTGCATTACCGACAAAGTTTAGCTTAGTCAGCTATTTTTTCGAACTCGCACACACCCTTAATAATTATTAAAATGTGTTAATTATTTGCCAATAAGAAATTAAAAAAAACAATCCAGTTGACATGTAATTTAATTTGACAATTTTGTATTATTTTTCAAAGCACTATACGTACGCACAATTTTAGATTAATTAATACAATAAATAAATTTATTTAAATTGTTTATTAAATGCCATTATATACATAATTAGTATTATTAAGTACTTTCTTTTTAGTACATCGCTACTTAACAAAAATGCGCAACATCAACACTGTTGACGCTGCGCTGCATCAAAATACGAAATTTGAGTTTCACGGAATTTGCCGAATGTGTGTCGCTGACAAATAAGAGCTTCTAGTCCCACGATCCCATGATTCCCGAAAATGTTTGCCACAAAGTTGACCAATTCATTGTAATTGTTCACATATTTGTGAAAACGCAGATTTTAATAAAATATACTCTTATAATTTTCCAATAGCAATGATATATTTTCATTAAAATGTCAATAACAACAAAAATTCCGGAAAATGCGGGATTTTACGGCTTTAAATTTGTAACCCTTATTTTTCTGACAAATTACAAAAACAAATGAATGCTAAAAAATGAATGCATTCATTGTTTTTTGAATTCTTTTTTGCCAAAAAAGAATTCAGACTGAAATGAATGCATTCTTTGATGAATGCAATCATTTTGAAGGCCATCTGAATGGGAATTCAAGCGTTTGAATTCCCATTCTTTTGACAAAAATGAATGCATTCATTTTGAATTCCCATTCTTTTCAATTTTTTAGATGAATGCATTCCCAAAAGAAAGCATTCTTTAACAACTCTGCTTTTGACCGTATAATTTTAAATGGCGAGCTCAATTTGCCTGTCCCATCTGTTCTTCCGAACTCCACCACGGAATTGAATCACTACATGGTGGGTGATGCTGCTTTCCCATTGAAAGCTCATCTAATGCGACCATACCCTGGAAGACTACTAGATGCGAAAAAAAGCAATTTTAACAAGGGCCTATCCAGAGGGCAAAGGGTCATCGAGAATGCGTTTGGGATATTAGTAGCCCGCTGGCGTATACTGCACACAACTATACAATGCTACCAATTAATGCCGAGCGGATAGTCAAAGCATCTGTTGTACTACATAACTTCATTAAGCTGAACGACTCAGCTTATTGTCAACAAGAGCACGTGGATCTTTATGACAAAAACGACGAGATTGTTCATCGTGGACAGTGGCGAAATGAAGTTGATAGTTTGACTTCAGCACGATCTGTCAGCTCTAATTTCTCCTCAAGACAAGCATTTCACATGAGGGAAGAATTAAAAGATTATTTGTTTATTAATGCAATTAGACAAAACTAATAAATAATTATTTCTTCAACTTCAAAATTTCTTTGTTTACATCTATTAAAAGTGTTTCTTGTAGTCTTATTTTAACTTCTTCTGGCAAGACTTTCATTTTTTTTAGCAAGCATTTTCAAAAACATGTCGTTATCGTCTTCTTTGTTATTAAAGCGGTCCGCAAATGCTTGCGATAGGTTGCCAAAGAAGTCATTCACCGGAAATTCACCAGCAAGTTGACGCTTACGTGAAGTTTTCTCGTATAACTTTTTCGACGAAGAGCTTGTACGAGGCGTTTCTGATGACATAAAAGATGTAGATGGAGTTTCCGAAGAAATGTTTGTGCGGAGCATTTCTGATGGGTCGGGATTAGAGTAGTCGTCTACTACTTCAAATATTATTGGATTCTCTGATACTAGTGTGTTTTCCGACAAATACGGCATAGAGGCATCATCTCAGACTTTTCAGCACAATCATAGTTTTCAATTTGCCTGTAATTAAGTGGAACTCAGTTAAACCCATTAAATAACAGAATAGTGCAATACTTTCCGCCTGGGTTTCAAAGCCTCGTTTAAAAACTCCGACACATAAAAGTACTCCCAATCTTCGCACTCCCTGGCATCACTGCCTGATGGTTGCTCCTTTTTCTTTTTTCGCGTATGTACCGATCGCGGAAACTCATCCACCGTTGCTTACAATCTTCGGCTGCAAAGATTTTAATAGATATTTTAATAACAACTCCAACAGAGTACATCAATTTAGTTCCAAGTCTCTTCTCAAGTTCACTAACCCTAAATCCAGGGTAACTCATACTTACCAGGTCTTTGTAGAGTCTTCGCTATGTCCATCCAAGTTTGGTCCCTTTTAATTAAATTTTTATATAAACGGGACTTTGTATTATATAAAAATACATTTTCGCGCACTAAACATATAAGTTGCTCCTCAAAAGACATTTTTTCATTTGAATTTTAAAAAATAATTATACGAAATTAAATTCTGTGAAATGACAACTGACGCAAATGTCAACGGACGACCTAGTAGAGAGTAGCTCTACTTTTGCGTTGCTGATGCGTTTACGATATTTGTGAGAATTTACGATAAAACGCATGAGGTCTACTTTCGGTTTGAATCATTGGTTTCTATTGATTCTACTTTTTCTGTCAACGCAAGCACGACCTAACGCAACATTGCGATTTGGTCTTTATACATAATGTTGACGTTTTACTAACGTTTAAGATCGTGTCCCCGCGAGGAAACTTAAATACGACTATAAAACCATGCGACTTTATAAATGGTCAATTCCCATATATCGTCACTATCATGCCAAAGGGGCGAATGTGCAATTTTTGACATTTGCGTTTTTTTACATTTATGAATGTAGTTTATCCTCAAGTATGTTGTGTCATTAGCAAAAGCAAAAGGGCGAATTTGAAAAATTGAAAATCTTGTCATGCCAAAAGGGCGAATCTTTCCATTTTTTGCTTTAACTTTTTAATGGTACAATATAACGTGGTGATGTAAAGTCATTTATTGTTTGGTGTAACGTATTTAAAAGGTTTTTTTCGTTTCGCTCTTTGATTCGAACGTTTGTTCAATAATTTTGTTTTGCCAACTATTTTTGTGATATACAAAAAATTATTTTTTTTTACCTTCGCGTATGATTTATATAAAACAGCTCTCGAAACAAACGTACTCAACGTTTCGTTTGATACATGAATTAAAAATTGTAGTCACACGTTATTCAACCGATTTTGAAACAAATTGTAGCCGATATCGTTGTTACCGGGAAATATATGATCAGGGGGGTTAATATAATAAATTGTCGCCCTTTCGAGCTTAATGGATGCCTCTTGCAAATATTTCCTAACATTCTACAAATTCTGTCGCCCAAATTCCTTCGTTAAAGGTTACTAATTTTTCCTAATATCTAAAGTGTCGAATGTCCATGATTCTACGTCCGTCTTACACCACCCCTATACACAGTTTGGTGATGTTAAAGATAAAATGTCAATATTTAATATATATTTTTTTAAACATTTCAGATATGTCCAAATCTTTGAAACCACACCATCTGGAAAGATGATTTTTAGCTAATAACTTAAAATTGTGTTGTTTCACCATACCATACATATTGGTGTTAAATCAATACGGAATATAGTTAAAATAAATGAAGATGTAGTAATGTATCTACATATTTTACACGTATTAAAAAAGACATAATGTAGTTATTTTCAATACAAATGTATTAAAAATTGTATATAAATGCAGTAAAATTATGTAGTTAATTGCATACAAAATAACTATATCTATGAAGTAAAAACGAATACATTTGTGTATGGACGTAAATCAAATACATATGTATTTATTTTGAAGACATTTTCCTTCCTTTTAATACAGTTTTTTTTGTTGTATATATACAAACGTGCTTGACATGGGCACAGCTTCATCGGTGCGAAGTTTTTGTATATATTTTTTATGCCCTACACCTATGAGGTACAGGGTATATTAACTTTGTGCATATATTGTAACTTGATCAGCATTACTACCCGAGTCCGTTTAGCAATGTCCGTCTGTCTGTCTGTCTGTCTGTCTGTCTGTCCGTCTTGCTGTCTTGCTGTCCGAATACAGAATAACTTGAGAAATACTGATCAGAATGCGATGAAATTTCGTCTCAATATATTTTAGCCAAAAGTAGGAACTGAGTTTGAAAATGAGCAAAATCGGTCAACGGACACGCCCACCTCCCATACAAGTCACTTTTATATAACTTTTTCGAAACTAATATTTCGAAAAGTATTCAAGGTATAGTTATAAAATTTAAAACGTATTGTTAGAATTCAATAATATCCCCACCAAAGGTGTAGGGTATTCCATAGTCGGGCCCGACCGACTATAAAAATCCGCCCCATGTGACCGAACTTACCCATGTGACCTAACTTTCCCAACTCGTTTTGATTTGATTTATATATTAGTACAATAAGAAGTGATTATTTTACAGTTCAACAAAATTAAAATTGCGTAGATAATCAAAAGATCAGTTTATATAAAAGTAAAAATTAAAAAATAAAGAATAATGCAAAAATTGTACTTATAATTTAACATATTTAAAGAGAAATTAGATGTGTGGTTACTCATAAATATTAAATTTAGATGTTAATAGATTATTGTTCTGAAAAAGGTATTAGTATAAAAAAGCAACATATTCTGTTTATATTTTAAATATTTAGTGGTAATGAATTCCAGAGTTGAATTGCGTAAATGAAAAATAGCCTTTGCGATTGTAGATAGTCAAATTTTTGGCAAAATTTAATTGAGGCTTCTATTTCAACAAACTCAAAGACGTAGCTTATCAGAAAGATATGATGGAGTCTTGGAATATAATAACTTTCGCAGAAATATGCAGTTTCTAATATCCAGATAGTTTGTAATGCTACAAACTAAAATGTCCTTACTTACATCTTCAACATGTGAAAAAGTCTCAAGGGAAAAACATATCGCGTCACATTATTAAAATCTCCTCTTAGGAGGTCAGAAGTAATAGCATTTAAAAAAGTTTGGTTGTATGAGACGTGCCACTCCCCTTTGTCCAATCTATCCGTAAGGGCCTATATACACGAATCCTCATTATTCAAATACAAATTCCCATTGGTGGTGCACTTAATGCATTCTCATACAAACACACAAATTTCGATTTTTCCGAATTTCCGGTTTTTCCTTGGGAGTTTTCCGATTTTCCAGTATTGAGACGAATAAAACAAAAAAGAATCATCCAAATTAGTCGATCCGTTCTCATGTTTTTGCAAGACATGCACGGCAATTAATTTTTATATACATAGATAGATATGTATATAAATTCCATTATGTTTTTACGTAAACATAAAAAATATTTATATTTTTATTGCGTTTTTTTGGCTTGTTTGTAAAACTGGAACCATTACTGGGAACCGGAACTGGAATCGTTATTTTATTTTTTATAGAACCGGAACTGAAACCGAAATAAAAAATAATTTAAGAACCGGAACCATTTTTTATAGAACTGGAACTGGAACCGCAGAGAATAGAATTTCGGTTCCTAGCCCTGATCTAAATAACATAAACATTAATTTTTTAACGGTACTAGAAGTATTTTTAAAATGTACGTTTCAATTGTGATTGTAAACATCTTAATTTAATACTGAGTATTTACAACACTCTACTAGTTCTTTTTTAAAAACGGCTTTAGGCTGGCAACTCCATCATTGACCAGATTTTCACATTGCTCCAAATCCTGGAAAAGATCAAATAGAGTTAAGTCACTGCTGCACCTGAGTTTATTAATAATGTAAAATCATATTAACACTATCATTTAAAATATTAAAAATTTATTATATATTTGTACCTGCTTGTTTTTCTTATTGCAAAAAGTCAAACAATTTAGCGCCATTTTCTGCTATAAAGAGGCTCATTTCGGATTCATTTGGGTGTCTTTTCAGAACCTATTTTTGAATAAAAAAGAAATCTTAAAAGATTCAGATACAAGAGCATTTTTTGTTTGCTTTTATGCTCATTTGCAATATTGTTTTTAAACTCCGCTACAAGATTCAAAAAAGAGCCTACTACCTATGTTCAGGTCTGAATACGCATTTTTATCAAAAAATGTATATTTCAAGACTATTTTCTGAATGAAACATGAGCGTTCAGGCTCGGGCAAAAGATTGTGAAAACAATTTTTCTGAGTTCTTGCGTTGGCTGTGTTGGTTAAAACGTTATAAATATTAAATTAAGGTAACAATTTTTTAATTTTCTGATTTTTAAAATTTTGAATTTTTTTCACTAAGTAATATCGCATTTTATTCAAAAAAAATTTTTGATTTTGTGCATGGCTTTTCGCGTCTAATAACAAACAGATAATTTCATTATTTTCTTTTTGGAATTTTAAAAATAAAAGTGCTGCAAAAAAAAGACAAACTGAAAAATGGGCTATATCTCAATTTCAGAATCAGCGCTACAAATGTAACCGTTATTTGCTGTAACTTTTACAGCATTATGTCAAAATTTGTGTTTTGTCGGGCAGATTAATATAATTTACGCACTTATAGACGGTATATTTTTTAAGATTAACAACTTCATAAATTATTCGTATAATTTTAATTGCATTTTTAACAAACTTGAAAATTAGACTTACAAAAATGTTTATAATGTTAAAATATAAATTAAAATTTTATTTAAGCATTCAACAATCCGTCTAAAATATTTTGTAGAAACGGCTAAAAATTAGACCAAAATTTGCCGGCTAAACAATTAAAAAACCGTCTAAATTTAGCCGGAAATCGGCTAAACTGGCAAAACATTGCTGATGATATCGACATCATTGGGCATAGCACACGAGCAGTCAGTGCAGTCGCGGTTTGCGTGTTTTTCATAAAATACCATAGCATGGACTTAGCCAGTTTTGATCCCCCAACGCCTCAATTTTAAAATATATTTTAAATTACTCTTTTGTTTATTTAAAGATGGTCGTCCGTCTTATGCTTGAAGTGCTCTTATGCAGAGTTCGGAAAGTCACATAAATGAATACTCACAATGACTCACTCATGCATAATCCACATAAGTGAGAAAGCACACATTTAATTTTACAACACACGACATGAGTGAGTAAGAGAAAAAAATCCGACGTACTCTCTACTCATAAATGGATAATCATCGGAGAGTAAAAACTTTACTACTCATGAGTGCTGTCTTCAACTCATTTATTTTTCTCCTCACGAGGAAGTAGCATTACGCATTTTATCTTTTTCTCATACTCATAAAAGTACAAGGCCAAATTGTATAAACATGGTGCTCATTTTTTTTTGGTGCTCACTTTTGAAGTCCAGCATTTATGTGCACCAATATCGCGAGCGCGTTTGAAAAAAAATATTTTGAATTGAAATTTGTTTAAAATTAGTTTTAATCTTCAAAACGTAATTTTTTAACTGCCAATATTTGGCAGACACATTATTTTTATAGCAATCTTTTACAATACTTGTTCAAAAGATAAAATGAAACAAATATATACATAATTTAAATAAATGGAATTCAATGTGTGTTTTATTTACATTATATCATAATACATGGGTTTATTCTTTGGATTGACAAAAAATAATAAATAAAAATAAAAGAAACAAGTATTCATTTTAATTAATATTACATAATAAAAAATATAATAAATAATAGTCATTCATATCAAATGATATGGTGTGGTTTCAAGGATTTGGTACTTTAAAATTTGAAACAGCTGTATACAAATCACAAAAAAAAAATAAATGAAGCAATAGCGAATCAATATATAACACTGAGGTCTCATTTTAAAATTAATAAAAATGATAAAAACTTACAATTTCCAAATCATGTTGATTTAATAGTGGTAAGTTTTAAACGAAGTATATTTCAAATGGACATATCTAAAAAGACAACCATTTTAAAAATTTTAAAAATATGTTGAATATTGACATTTAATCTATTATTTAAGATTTAAATTAGAAAATAAGTTCAACGGGTTTAGATATTATATATAAAAATGTATTACAATGTTGAACATTTTGTACATATATAAAATTTTCATTCATTTCAATATTTTTTTACAAAATAATTCTGCCCAACTTTCATTTTGGTGTAGTTTGGTGTATTTGCCACTTTCTGAATTAACACCACAGCTCCATAAAAGGTTGCAAGAGTAACTGGACCAAAAATATAAGATAGAATGATTTTTTTGTATGTTATAAAATAACACAAAAATATTGAAATGCAAATTGTTTTCATACAAAATTTTCAACATTATACAACAATTTTAATCCAAACTTTTTAACCGATTGAACTACCATTCTAATTAAAATCTTAAATAAAAGATTAAATATCAACCTTAAATATATATTAGTTTAAAATTTTTAAAAAGTTTGCTTTTTGAGATATGTTTTATAAAAATATTTTTTTTTTAACTCGCCACTATTAAATCAACATGGTATGAACATTTTAAGCCATCTTTTTGGCAATTTTACTACACCCAGAAAAAAATCATGGTAAATTGATAGTATTTCAATAGAAAAACCATAATTTATACCATTAAAATTGGTCAATAGGATGCGTCCCATTAGTTCAATAATATTGAAACTGTTAATACAATGTGTGGTTGTACCATAAATTGTATAATGTGATATTTTAATTACAATAAGAAAGATCAATTCAAATTTAATGATACGTATTATTAATTTTATGGTAAAGTAGAATTACATTTTCCTAATAATTTATTAAAACAAAAATGTATTTTAGTTAATTTATTGTATAATCTATTTTATTTAAATGTCGAAATTGATATTCACTTTTACAACACACTCATAAAAAGACACTTCTTGCTGCAAAAGATTATAAAACATTTAATATGTTTGCTTTGGTTTCCAATTACAAAAAAATACATGCGACCATTTTAAGTAAACACGCAGAATGACGTACAAAACGAACATGTTTATTTTCGTTTTACGTTTTTTAGACCACGTTTATTATTATAGGAGGAAACCATTAAAACAACAGTATTTAATCTATTAAAAATAATAAAATTGAATTATTTAAATTTATGGTAGTGAATTTTTCAAATACTATTGAAATAATTAGAAAACTTTTGATTTAAAAAAAAAAAAACTATTAATACATGAACCATAAGGTTAATGGTCGCACCAAAAAGTACTTAATGGTACATTTTCTTCTGAGTGTAGCTTAATATTAAATATTTTAATATTAGTATTTCATATTTCTTCATTATCACCTAAGTTACGTTTAATTGATTAACACCACTATTGTGGTTTTCATACAGCATTTTAAAATTTTAAATCACCGAATATCTGAAACCACAACATTTGTTTCCCCATACTTTAAATTTTTTTGAAATTCTGAGATAGTGATGCCAGAATTTGATTTTGGATTGACTTATATCAGAAAAAAACGAAATATCTATTAATTATTCTTATAATAAATTTTTATTTTCATCATCCACATTATAATCCAATTGTACTTTATCTAATAGATCAACATTCAATTTGGTGATAAGAATATTCGATAAGGACTTCGACGATAGTAGCAAAACAGAAAGTTTCAGTAAAAGTTTCTATAACGTTCTTAAGAGCGTCGGGACATAAATGACCGAAACTTTTGTGTGCGTGTGAATTTTTATCTCTTTCGCACTCAACTACAATGAGATACAATTGAATATATGTTTGTCACTGTTCTTTTGGTAATAAGTGACGATTAAATTACTGGTAAATTTACGAAATGTTTTATGTAATAAAATCGATTATAACTATTAGGTAGATTACTAGTAAAATAACGACTTATTTTCAGGATCTAAACCAGTTAGAAATATGTATAAAATATCTGGTAATCTAACCAAAAAAAGAAAGCGGAAATAAAAAACACAAAATTTGTAATTTAAATTTTATGGTCTGTATCTTTTATAGATTTTCTGTCATTGTACGCCTTTTGTTTGCTTCTATTATGGGATTTTTCTACGCATTTTTTTATATTAGACTCAAAATTCAAACGGCCATCCACTTTGAAGATATCTGTAGTATAAATAAATAAGGTAAATGTTACTATTGTAATGATTACTAACGTATAACGATTTTTTTTAACAAATATCTCAAAAATTTTAATAAGTGTAAGTTACTAAGATTTTTAGTGATATTTATGTAATAAATTATGATATTAAAACGAAATCGTAATCAAAACTTATAGCTTATATATATATATATATATATATATATATATATATATATATATATATATATATATATATATATATATATAAATATATATAGAGATCAACGTATAATATTTTAACTAATCAATACAAAAAGTGACATGTTTGTTACATGAAATATTTTTAAACATGCTAATTTTTGTAGTGAAAAAGAAAAAATACAATGTAAGATAATACAATGCATATAACCCGTATAAAATACAAACAATGAAAGGCGTACATTTAAAGAAAATCCTATAGTAGTAATACTTTACTAAGTTATTTAATTTCTTAATAATAATTGTAAACATATATATATATATATATATATAGATATATATATATATATATATATATATATATATATATATATTTTTTTTTTTTTTTATGTCCTTCTTACACACAAGAAAAATATTTTTTGCAGGTAACATATCTATGATTGGTATACATTTTTTTGATCTTTAGACTTTTAAAATAAATATGTTTATAATAATGATTGCATACATTAATAGGTTCCCTGTATGCAGATTTTTCTTAGCGTGTAGTATTCTTTACAGGTCTTTTGATAATTTGTTAATAATAATTCGAAACTTATTGCGTTATCAATACTCTAAACATAATGTCCAACTTAAGATAGTAGTCGACTTTTGACATACATTTATATGGAAGATTTGTCAAAAAGCCGACTATTTGTTTAAGCTGTACATTATTTTTTGATTATTGGCAACGCTGTTAAAAATGTAAATACTAAACATTAATTGGATTTAATACCGAATAAGTTCTTATTAATTAGGATTAGTTGGGAAAGAGATTTCTTCCCCCATCGTCCATCCCAGTTAAACATTTACACCAATTCGTCCGTCATGATTTTCTTAAAAACCCCTTCCATTTCTCCAGATGCCCCTCTGAGTTTATGAAGATACGTAGTCTGAAATGATAAAATATTTGTGTTTCATTTACATGTAAACAAGTTATAAAACACATTTTAAATACCATCGATACAGAAAACTCTTGTGCAGTTAACTTCTCTTCCAAGTCCATCGCAGCATCTATACTAGATAACGGAAAGGAGGCGGCAATCTCAATTTGAACCTCATCGTCAACTTCACCGGTCATGCGACATACAGAATTGTGTACTTTCTTCAACAATACTTTGCATTCTCTTGTTAGTTTGGTATGAGCCATTTGATCGTATTTATCCTTGCTCTAAACGGGTAAAACCATTATAAATAATTTTTAAAATAATACACAATTTTAAATAATTACAATTTCATGGACTGCATTTTCCAGTTGCGCTAGTCTGGTTTCAATACTGGTCTGCTTTTCTAAAATTAATTTAAGAACATCAAGAACTTCTGTAAATGCAAAATAAAAAATATACTGAATTAATATATTTATTAAATAATTTTTGCATTAAATAATCCTATGCATTTTTATTTTAACTGGACCGTTCGATAAGCAATTCATTTTAATTTAGATTAATTGGAATCCGAATTAATTAATAAATGAAGTTGTTGGTTAAACATAATTTTGATTAATTTAAAATCTAAGTTAAAAAACCATGTAGTAAAATATTTTTAAATATTTTACTGGTCAGTAGTTCAGAAATTCAGATTATTCAAAATGCTTCTTAATCAATTAATTACTATTTTGATTAATCATAATCCTGATTAATTGATTAATTATAATCCTGATTAATTGATTAATTATAATCCTGATTAATTTATTAATCGTAATCCTGATTAATTGATTAATCATAGTTCTGTTTAATTGATTAATTATAATCTTGATTAATCGATGTTCTGATTAAACGAAATTTTTTGTTAATCAATAAATCAAAAATTGATTTATCAATTTTATTGTCTAAAAATAAAACCACTAAAAAAAATACAGTTTACCTCACCTTTTAAAATAGTTTATAATCGATTCGGCTATCGATGATTCGAAAGTTAATTTTTATCATAAAAATACCTCAATGTGGGATATTTCCCACAAAACTGGCAGCTATGGTCTGAAACTATTCGTCATTTGTTTATATTAAAAAATTGAAGCGTGAACGTGAATTAGATTTCTTTGTACTAAATAAATGAAAACACGTTAAACATACGTACAATTTCGATCCTCGCTGCAAAATCATTGAATTCTGCGATGAACGCAAGTCAATGATAAAATGTTATGCAAGCAATGGTGGGTGACGGCGAAGTAGCAGCTGTGAGTTACAACTCCAACAGATAACGTTGTACCATCGGTACCCAAACTAATACGCGACATCATCTGTATTGTAGCTGACCATAATTAAGCCGCCCGTCCTCTACACACAGGTGTCGAGTTGCACAATTGAATTGAACATCGGAACTACATAGATCTTGATGATCGATTCATCTGAAGTCGATTTGCCCAATTGACGTTTTCGAGTGATGTCGTACTTGAGCTGTCCACTGTGCATGAAACAAAGCGTGAGCAGTGCAGTCAATTAATATTCTTCTGAATTTCTCAAATAATTATGCATTTAAATTAAAAATTCGAACCGCGAATAAACAAATTGTGTACAGTTAAAATTTGAACCGCGAATAATTAATTCTGTAATTTCCGCGAGTGCCATGTTTCATGCCCAAATAAATTCGAGTAAGTTTATAACCGCGGTTGTACTCAAAAAGCCAGTTAAATTTTTGGAAATATGTTGAAGACTTTTTCTAATGTTTTATCCAAGTCAATAAATGTTTTTAAAAGCATGGATTTCTGAATAAAAATACATTTAAATTTAAAGCTGTGTTTGTGTTTTTCTATTGTTGTTTTTCTTTTTAATTTAATAAGTAAAGTGTCATTCGAAGCAAATAGCACAATTTTGTTAATTTAGTTAACTAACAATATTATGAAAATCATAAATTTGAAAATATTTGTGGATCTATTTAAACATGAAATATTTTCAAATTATTGTCGGAATCGATAATTATTTTCTATGAGTGTATATTTTTACCTTTATTTGATCTGCTGTGCGATTCATCATTTTTAGACTTTGTGGGTTTGTTGTAGTCCGTTGACGTAGCAAATCTTTTTTTTTTAAATGGTAACATGAACTGCGTATTTTCTGAAATTTACAATTATTTCAACAAATATTATCGATAGCATAAACGTCGTTTTCGTTGTTTATTTTTTAAAATTTACCCAAAGCATGAAAGCATGTTTGTACCAAGAGTTTTCAACTCATTATTTCCTCAGCCTGCATTAAACGTCATGCACCAAACATTAGATTTTTGACAGAAATTCCATACAAATTTCTGTGAAAAAACATACCATTGGTGCAACGAAATAAAGTCGAATTTAAATGGTAGCATCTTTTTACAATTTTCTCATATATTTTTTGTCAAAAATCTGATAGTATCTTTAACGTCGGCTTTTTTTTCGTTTATTGTTTAGGCTTATAGTTAAAACATAGCATTATAGTTTACCTTGTTTCGACGGCGTTGGAAAATCTAAAACTTTTAGAGCTTCAACATCAGGATCATCATCCATTAGTCCTGAATTATGGACTTCCGTCTCCACCGAGTCATTTAACAAATAATATCCTTGGTCTGTGTTATATGCCATTTCTTTCAGATCCATTTAACCTAGTAAACAGAAAAGTTTTATAGTTATTAATCATGTTGTATAGAATAAGTAGGTATAATAATTCATAATTTAAAATTTTTAGCAGATATAAATAATTTATAAAAATGAAAAGATATATATCGTTTTGTGTTTATTTTTAATTCAAAACAAAATGCATTTCTAATAAGAAAATTCATGAAAAAGTTGATGCAAAATAGGAATTAATAAATATTTATCCTCGTGAGAAATACAAAAATACTTATAGAGAATGTATTCTTTTTTTATTTTTTTTATTTCTTTATTTAAATATTAAAATTCCTAATCCTGAAGCGGCTTGGAGTGGATCTTGAAAATAGTTTTCGGTATCTTGAAAACAATATCCAAGCGCATATTCTTGTCCTGCTTCGGTTATCACATTAATTACTTTAAAAGAGCCTACATTTTTACAATAACAGTAAGAATCTTTATCTTTATTGGTGTCTATATCAAACGCACCCCACTTTGAAAACTTATCAAAAGATATCCCTGGATCATTTCTTTCTTTTAGTCGCAAATGTAATTGTTGAAGAATTTTGTTTGGTTTTTTAATTAACTTTTTCATATATTGCATATAATTTTCAAATTTATATGCAGAGAAATTATCTAGAGGACCATATTGTTTAACACATTCTAATAAATGTAGCAAACCATGGACATTAAAACTTATTAAATGGTCCCCATAAATATTACCAAACAAATTGACAAATTCTTCTAAAATAAGTTGGGCTATATAACTTTCAGTTAAATAAGTATTTTCGCAAGATAAAAGCCTTATGCCAGTATGCAATAATAAAAAGTGATAATACATTTCTTCGCTTATGCAGTCCTTCAAAACAAATATACCTGAATATAACAAAAATTGGCGAAACTCTGTTGACTTCCAAATGCTAATATCATCTAAATTCCTACACACTCGCCCAAACTCTGATGGAACTGAATTAGAAATAAACTCTAATTTCTCCTGCATTTTTATTTTATTGCCCTTTTTAATTATTAACTGAAGCAATTTTTTTACGACACCTAAGTCAACTAAATGTATGGGATCTAATGGAAATTGGGAAACCATTCCAAAATTTGCGACTTCTAATATATTTTTCTGGGTTTTGAAAAGGAAACTATGGTGATCTAGGTCAGTTCTAGATTCAAATGATGAATCGGATCTAAGTGTACCTAATTCTTTAGAAAAGCAAACTCTCTTTTTTAAATATTTACCTACCTGTGAACATTTGGGACAACTATTTTTACCATTGTGGCCCTGAACACTTGCAACGAAGGACCGAGCTGGCGAATCACATGTAAACAGACGGACTTTAAAAGGTTTAATTACCTGACTAAAACCTACTTTCAAACCATTTTCTTGAAGAATCGTAACTTCCTCACAAAAGTCCGTAGTCTGTGTTTTTAGTTAACGTATTTAAGAATATTTCTTTTTTTCCCCATCTTTTTATTAATTTATAAACTCTCTTGCACTAATGCTAAAAACCAAAACCTACGCATAGCTCAGCCAACAAACATTAAACAAATTCGCGAATATAACAAGACAGTACTGTGTTGCTTGCAGTGTTTTGCTGTTGTGTTGCGTCTAGCTGTTGTTATGCGATATATACAGGGTGCCACGAAAACGTCAATGTGCATTTATTGTAGATTATGTATACGTATATGTATATTATATATACATAATGACGTCGCTGTTTTAAAAATCATATAATATACGTATAAATTTAGCAAAAATTAAGCAAAGAATAATAAAAATGATTTGGTATTTGTTATATATGATTTAGCAGGGAACAAAATGTTTGGATTTTTAATTCGCTTTTATTTGTTATAATCCAGGATTGAAACCTAAACGAATAACGGATTCGATTTCGGTTTCGGTTTTTTCCGCGTTTCGGTTACGGTTTCGGTTTTAAGTTTATATAACGAAACGGTTTCGGTATACCGGTTCCATGTTACGGTTTCGGTTCTGATTTCGGTTTTTGTATAAATTTTCTTTATTTCCATATTTTTCAAATAATTTTACATTTTTTATATGGTGCTAAATTATGTTCAAATTATGATACTGGGGTAAAGTGGGAAACGTAATTTAAACAATGTTTGTTGTTATTTTAGTAAAAATATTGTGTTATATGAATTATTTAATTGATTACGCCAAGAAAAAAATTTAATTTAAAATTTCGTGACCACAAACCAATGAAAAGCACCTGAGATATGATCTGAATTGCAAAGAAGAAGAATTTTTTACAATTTTCATCCATAAAAGCCAAAGAAATTAAATTTCAACAATTCTGTGAACTGCAATATATGTAAACTAGTGATGATCATTTGCAAGAGCAAGACAAGAAATGGTAATCTTAATCTTTTAAATAAAAGAACGAAGACAAGTATCTTAAACTAAACTGCAATAATTGTAATAATTGTACTTATTTTCAATTTCTTCAACATTTTACTAACAACAAAAAAAAACCAATAACATAAAAATTTGAATTATATTTTAACAAGAATTAACTAATAAAAAATAATTGTATAAATCAAGTGATGTTGACGAGACAATTCAAAATCTCAAGGCCATAATAAAATGAACGATAAGTCACCAAATACATTTTCAAAATGCTAAATATTTTTTACAAACTTCTTTATGTATCTGTCAATTGATAAGAAAATGTAAATCTATTAGTTGATATTTCAACTTTAAAAATGCATCAATTACTTTTTATAATATTAATCAACAAACTCGAAAATTAAGTTTTTCATAAAAATGTGTTTGGTGACTTTTCGTTCTACAACGACGATATACATTATACGATATACATATACAATAAATATAAGGATTATTTCGTATGGGCATATTTCTGTTTTCGTCACAGATTAAAAAATCCGTATGTCAATAGAACTCAAATAATATCTTGCATAGTAACATTTTTCTTTGCGAACACCATGTTCGCAAATGGAAAGCGTGCTTTATTATACACACACTTTCACAACGACAACTCTTCGTTGCTATCCTGTATCATCGCATGGCAACAAACAGACGCATGACAAACAGACAGACGCATGACAACGGAGAGACGCATGACACAGACAGACGCATGGCAACGGACAGACGCATGGCACCACACTACATGTATGTATCTAGTACAGCTCTCTAGTTGGCAACAACAACGAGTTCTCTTTGTGGTACAAAAAATTTCCCACCAAAATTCTATCAAAAGCTTGGATGCTGCTTTATTCGCATTTTCGTTGTTGTTGCACTTTCAAACGAATCAGCGGATTTGTGAAAAAAGAAAAACACCAAAAGCAATATATCAGCTAAATATATCACACTGTGAAAATATTAATATATTATTTTTTATTACTTCATGATTTTACAATTAACAAAAAAACTATATATAAAAATAATAATGTGCATAAGCACAGTGCATATGCACAATCGATGTACGAGCTTGCGTAGCGAAGAAAAGAGAAAAAAAACATTGTTTTGTCTATTTTATCTTTTTGAAGCGACTTTTGAAGTACTTTTAAATCTATTTACCGCTTCAAAAGTGCTTCACAGGCCTTATTTTTAAGATGCTTATATTCTTTAGAATTCGACAAAAACAAAAAAAAACACACATCTTCATTAATGTTCACGTTCATAAATATTTTGCACGCTTTCCATTGTTACTTATTGTTCAATATTTAGTAATATCATGAATTCTTTTGTATATCATTATTATCTTAAAAACATAATAAATACATTAAAATCATAAAAAAACGCAAGAGTCTTCCTTTTCTTGCAGTCTTAGTCTTGCACTTGCTCTTGTTCTTTTTTTTTGCAAAATCTCGATCTTGTTCTCGTTCAAAAAAATGCAAGAACAAGAAATTTTTAATCATCACTAATGTAAACAAATATCTGCCTTATACTTGAAATGTTTAAACTTGTCGAACTTGCACTTCATTTTTCGTATTTCCTTAAATAGTTACTGAGATGTTAATAATTTAAAACTTTTTTATATTTTTTCTTGCATTACCATTGTTTTGATTATGTCCGAAATTGAGCTGTTTTGAAACATCAGTCATAAATCCATTAGAAGACTTATAAATAGTATTCTATTGAATAGATCCTTTAAAAGAATATAAAAAATAGTCAAATGAACTTTTAAAACTTGTCCCACTTACCCCAAGCTCCCCTATATATTTTACTAATAAAATAAAGAAAAACCCAATATTATTAAAATTTGAATCATTTTTTAACGTAAAAATTTTGCTTGGAGTTGCTGGTGTTTTGTTGTTAATTCGATTAATGAAACAAAAGAACAAATTTTAGACCAAATACCAAATAAATTTTGGAAATAACGTTTCTCAAAAAACAACATGTGAATTTTTGTACAACAAAACATTTTTATTTTGGGAACTCCAAATTTTATTAAATGACTTTTAAACATGATTTGTACTTAAGATCTTCTATATAAAATAAAATATGTTTTTCTGTTTCTTTTTATACTTTTTTAAAAACCGTTTTAAACCGGTATAAAACCGAAACCGTTTATATCGGTTTTGGATATCGGTTTTTTTCTGATTTTCGTATAACGGTTTCGGTTACGGTTTCGGTTTTAAAAATGAAACGGTTTTAAATGGATATCAGTTTCGGTTTCGGTTACGGTTTCAATCCTTGGTTATAATCAAGGATTGAAACCGTAACCGAAACCGATATCCGTTTAAAACCGTTTCATTTTTAAAACCAAAATCGTAACCGAAACCGTTTACGAAAACCAGAAATAAACCGATATCCAAAACCGAAATAAACGGTTTCGGTTATATACCGATTTAAAACGGTTTTTGTATAAAAGAAACAGAAAAAAAATATTTTTTTTATATAGAAGATCTTAAATACAAGGCATATTTTAATGTCATTTAATTTAATTTGGAGTTACCGAAATAAAAATGTGCTGCTGTACAAAAATATTCAAAGGTTTTTTTTTTTTTTTGAGAGACAATATTTCCAAAACAACGGTCTTTGGTATAAAATTTGTTTTTTTTTCATTAATTTGTGTAGCGGCAAATCGAATTAACAACAAAACACCAGCAACTCCAAACACAATTTTTTTTTTGTTAAAAAATGATTTAAATTTTAATGATATATGTACGTTTTTTATTTATTGTAGTGATCAAAAATGTCTTGCACAAGAGCGAGAACAAGATCGAAATTTTCTTGCAAGAACAAGAGCAAGTGCAAGTCTAACACTGCAAGAAATGCAAGAAAAGCAATACAATTGCGTTTTTATACCCTACACTACGAGTGAAAGGGTATATTCAGTTTGGTAGCCGTTTGTAACACCCGGAAGGAAGCATCTCCGGTATGGAAAAGTATATATATTCTTGATCAGCATGTCCGTCTGTCTGTCTGTCTGTCCGTCTGTCTGTTGAAATCCCTACTACTTTTAAAATTGAAGAGCTAGATAAATGAAACTTATAACTTAGATTACTAATATACCTACGCTGTATGTGCGAATTGGCGAGATCGGTCCATTGTGACCTATGATCCGACCACTTATGTTCAAATACCTCATATAAAATGTACATATAAAGATCAATTTTTATGTATACGTGTTTAGGTAAACTTTTTTGGTCAAATATATATTGACATCATGCTCAAATACATGATAATAATGTTTTCCGGCGAAAAAACTTGTGGTTCACAAAAAAAAAAATCGAAATTCGGTACACCTACCCATTTGTAAATATGGGTATCAAATGAATGGAAATTCTTCAGCGATTGAATGTTTGTAGTTATTTTCAGGATTCGTATACCCTGGTGACCTATATATCACTTTGAATGGTAACCACACATATGTGTAGGGTATTTATAGTCGGCTTAGACCGACTATAGTTTTGATAATCCTAACTATCATAATTACACCTACTTTAAAATTTCCCATGTGATCTAACCTTCCCAACTGGTTTTTTATTATTTTAATGTATATATTATGTTTTAAAGTAACAATGAAATTCAAAAGAATTCATGATATTACTAAATATTGAACAAGTAACAATGGAATGCGTGCAAAATAGTTTTGGACGCGAACATTAATAAGGATGTGTTTTTTTTTTGTTTTTCAAGGCTAATGAATATAAGCATCTTGAAAATAAGGTCTGTGAAGCACTTTTAAAGCGGTAAATAGCTTCAAAAGTGTTTTTGAAGCACTTTTGACAAAAAGATAAAATAGACAAAACAATGTTTTTTCTCTTTTTTCGCAACGCTAGTTCGTACATTGATTGTGCATATGCAGTGTGCTATTCACATTATTATTTTTGTTTTACTTTTATACATAATTTTTTAATTAATTGTAAAATCATGAAGTTTTTCTTAAGTTAAGTTCTATGTGCATTATTTCATTAAACTTATAAAACAAAAACAAAATAATATATGAACATTTTAACAGTGTACCTCATTTAGCTGATATAGCTTTTTGTGTTTTTGTTTTTTTTCACAAATCTGCTGATTCGTTTGAAAGTGCAACAACAACAAAAATGCGAATAAAGCAGCATCCAAGCTTTTGATAGAATTTTTGGCGGGACTTTTTTTTGTACCACAAAGAAAACTCGTTGTTGTTGCTAACTAGATAGCTATACTAGATACATACATGTAGTGTGGTGCCATGCGACAGTCTGTTGTCTTGCGTCTGTCTGTTGTCATGCGTCTGTTTGTTTCCATGCGATGATACAGAATCGCATACGCATCGTAATTCGTTATTGTTGACGAAAACAGAAATATGCCTATACGAAATATTCCTTATATTTATTGTCTTTGAATTGTTTAATATTATAAACATCTTAGTAACTACTTTAGAAAATACGAAAAATAATGTGCATTTACTCCTAGTCAGAATTTATTAAGTGACAATATTGCAGTTCACTGAATTGTTGAAATTTACTTTCTTTGGATGGAATTGTACAAAATTCTTCTTATTCTTATAAAGTTTAAGAATATTTACCGATTCTTGTTGCTCTAGTTTAAGGTTCGCTTCTCGGCTCCCTTCTGTAATTCAGATCATATCTCAGGTGAAGTAAATATGTTGCTTTTCATTGGTTTCTGGTCACGGTTGAAGTTTTTTATTTGCGAAATCAATTAAATAATTCATATAATACAATATTTGCACTAACATTACGTTTGTTGTTTAAATTACGTTTCCCACTTTAATCCAGAAAATGATTCGTACTTTACCCCAATATCACAATTTGAACATAATTTAGCACCATATAAACAATGTATGATTATTTCCAAAAGATATACAATATTCGATCATTTTAAACATCACCAGCACTCTTAAACATTTTTTTTTCACTAGGTTCGATATGCAGAAAAAAATAAATTTGATTATAACTATGGATGAAAAAGTTGATGTCATATTGAGAAGCACATGACAATTGGTTTTATTTTTTAAATGCAAAAACATGGTCAAAAATTTCAATTGCCCACATTACTCCATGTTCCACTTTGAAGACATTGAAAAATATGATATGTTTTATACAAAAACCGAAATTAAACGGAACCGTAACATGGAACCGGTATACCGAAACCGTAACCGAAACCGAAATGCAGAAAAAACTGAAACCGAAATCAATACCGTTATTCGTTTAGGTTTCAATCCTTGGTTATAATACTTAGTAATTTAAAACGTGAGATATTTGCAAACCATATTTTATTTAAGGTTTATGTCAATCGATAGGCACTTTAAAAACAAACATTTAATGCCTTTACATAAATATTTTATCTTGTACATATAAGAAGTTATAGCAAAAAAACAATTTCAATTATATAATTTTACACAACATTTCAAAAATACCACAGATGGGAAGATTCCAACAGAAATGGCAACAATGATGTTACACTTTGCAAGCCTGTACAGTGAGTAGATCAACGCATTCTCTTTGTCCTTGAACAAATATGAGTGGACGAAGAGTGAGAGTTTGCTTGTTGCACTCTCTCATGAGTAATTCGGATGGAGAGGTAAAACGCAAAACTCTCTTGTGAGTAGCAAAATCTCTTCTCACAAAACACGACTCTCTTATGAGTTGTGAGTTTGCCGTATATTTTCTGGCTACTGACTCATGAGGTGAGTAGCAACTACCTGGATTCATCATATTGATGAATTCATTCATTGAATTAAAATCGTATTTTTTAAATGTTTTTCATTTTCAATATTTTTTTTAACATCAAATTTCAAACAAAAGTTTGTTTCCATTTAAACATTTATGTATTTATAATTCTTAAAGGATTTATAATATTTAAGTGCTAATTGTTCGAAGCCTCCATTTCATCATATTAATGAAAAAGTGAACATCATATTGATGAATTTTGTTCATAAAACCATAATTATTTAAATATCATAAATCCTATAAGAATTATAAATACGTAAATATCTAAATGGAGACCTATTTTTGTTTGAAATTTGATGATATAAACAATATAAAAAAAGAAAAACACTGAAAAAATACGATTTTAGTTCAATGAATGAAATCATCAATATGATGAATGCTGGTAGTTGGTGAAATTATTTGTTTGTGCACATTTAGGGCAAACTTCTATTATGATAAACGTTACTTTTTACAGCAAACATGAAAACTTATGCAAGCAAAGTTGGAGCACGTTCCAAAAGAAATTATTTTGCCGCAAACGATCTGTAAACGTTTTACGTGTGTGCATCGTCCTTCTTTTTTGGTCTTTCATTTTTTCTTAAAATTACTATTTCTCACTTGTTAACGAGGTCTTCTTAACGAGTGAACCAAGGAAAACACGGATAAAAAAAAGTTCCTTGCAAACGAAAAATTAGACAAATGAACTTTGCTTGTGGATTTCTATTGACCATGTGGATTTCTATTTTTCGTTTGTACCAAACGAGTTTTTTCGTTTGTGCCAAACGAGTCTTTCATTTGCTATTTTAGGTTAAAAAATAAAACATATACAATTTTTTTTTAGTTTTATTTTAATCATTAAATTTTTTTTTAAATTAATTTTTATTAACTTTTTATAATTTTTATTATTTATTTATTTATTATTTTAAATATATAAATATAGTTATTTTTATTAATTGAAAAAAATATTTTTTTTCCACCAAGTCCGGTCGGAAATTGAACTCTGTTCATTCAGATTGCAAAGCCAGTACACTTCCACTGTCCATTAATTTTATGCAATTCATTTTGATGTACAATAATCAAACGTATGTATTGGTGAATTAATTATTAAATTGATGATAATGATGAATTATATGGTAATAATGTATATTATTAATAATAATAAATATTAAAAACAATAACTAAAAAAAATAGTGCAGTAGGTAGGATTCGAACTCGCGTTCTCGTGCATAGACGGCAGGCACGCAATAGTCGTTACCTTTTTAAATGTTTTTCTTTTCACACAAAAAGAATTTTACGTTTAATATAAATGTTTATACATTTGTTGCAAACATTTTTTTGGCACACAAACGAACTATCGTTTAGAAAAAATAATTTATTTTTCAAAATAAATAATTTATTTTTCAAAATAAATAATTTATTTTTTTACAGTAAACATTAAACTTTTGCGAGCAAAGTTGGAACACGTTGCCAGAGTTGTTAAAGAATATATTCTTTAACTAGCTGGACCCGTGCACGACTCGTGCCAAGATTTTCTGAATTCAAAGATATGGAGCGATTTTATTAATATAAAAAACATTTTTTTATTATTGATATGAGGGGCCCGTGCTTAGCTGTTGAAATTTTTTTATTCGTTTTATAAATGTGGTAACCAAATAATTCTCCGCCAAAACAACTTTTCTCAAAGACAATTTTTTCTCAGACTGCGCTTCTCCGCAGAATTATTCTCAGTAGAAATCTTCCCGTAAAATCCACATAGAACGCTTTCCCGTAGAATTCTCAACGTAGAATTCATCCCGGTAGAATTGTTCCCGGTAGAATTCTTTCCCGTAGAATTCTTCCCCGTAGAGTTTTTCCCAGTAGAAGTTTTAGAGTGGTGGGTTTTAATGTAGTAAGTTTCGGTGTAGTGAGTTTAGATGTGGTGAATTTTGGAGTGGTGAGTTTAATTGTGGTTAGTTTTGGTGTGGTGAGTTTTAGTGTGGTGAGTTTTAGTGTGGTGAATTTGAGTGTGGTGAGTTTAAGTGTGGTGTTTTTAATTGTGGTGAGTTTTAGTGTGGTCAATTATAGTGTGGTGGGTTTTAGTGTGGTGAATTTTATTGTGGTGAGTTTTAGTGTGATGAATTTTAATGTGATGAATTTTATTGTGGTGAGTTTTAGTGTAGTGAATTTTAGGGTGGTGAGTTTTAGTGTGGTTAATTATAGTGTGGTGGGTTTTAGTGTGGTGAATTTTAGTGCGGTGAGTTTTAGTGTGGTAAGTTTTAGTGTATCGAAATTTGAGTGTAGTGAGTTTTAATGTGGTGAGTTTAAAAGTGGTGAATTTTAATGTGGTGAAATTTTAGTGTAGTGAGTTTTAGTGTGGTGAGTTTTAGTGTGGTGAAATTTTAGTGTGGTGAGTTTTAGTGTGTTCAATTTTAGTGTGTTGAATTTTTGTGTGGTGAGTTTTAGTGTGGTGAGTTTAAGTGTGGTGAGTTTTAGTGTGGTAAGTTTTAGTGTGGTGAGTTTTGGTATAGTGAGTTTAAATGTGGTGAGATTTAGTGTTGTGAATTTTAGTGCGGTGAGTTTGAGTGTGGCGACTTGGGTATAGTGAGTTTTAGTGTGGTGAGTTTTAGTGTAATGAGTTTTAATGTGGAGAAATTTTAGTGTGGTGAGTTTTAGTGTGTTGAATTTTTGTGTGGTGAGTTTTAGTGTGGTGAAATTTTAGTGTGGTGGGTTTTAGTGTGGTGAGTTTAAGTGTGGTGAGTTTTAGTGTGGTGAGTTTTAGTGTGGTGGGTTTTAGTGTGGTGAGTTTAAGTGTGGTGAGTTTTAGTGTGGTGAGTTTTAGTGTGGTGAGTTTTAGTGTGGTGAATTATAGTGTGGTGGGTTTTAGTGTGGTTAATTTAAGGGTGAATTTTAGTGTGGTGAGTTTTAGTTTGGTTAGTTTTAGTGTGGTGAGTTTGTTTTTCTTTTTCTTTCCTTTTTTCGTTTTTCATTTAGTTTGGATTGTGGTTTTATGTGATTGGTTTTGTTTTTGTATTTTTGCTTTTGTTTTGTGTTGTGTTGTGCTTTTGCTTTTTTGTTTTTATTTTTTTTTTGTATTTGAGTTTTTTGTTTCATGTTCGTTGCTGGTGAAAGTGCCGAGTTATATCGTGTTTAGGTTGCATGGGAGGTGCCACGCCTCTTTGCCCAATCCCGCCCATATATAGCCTATCATTCCTTCCAGACCATACCGCATCTGTGGTAAAAATTTCAAGACAATTGGATCAGCCGTTTAGACGGAGAAGTGGAACAAACGTGATTGCTTTTGTTTTTGTATTTTTGCTTTTGTTTTGTTTTGTGCTTTTGGTTTTTTGTTTTTAATTTTTTTTGTGTATTTGAGTTTTTTGTTTCATGTTCGTAGCTGGTGAAAGTGCCGAGTTATATCGTATTGAAAGTTTAGGTTGTATGGGAGGTGCCACGCCTCTTTGTCCAATCCCGCCCATATATAGCCTATCATTCCTTCCAGACCATACCGCATTTCAAGAAAATCGGATCAGCCGTTTAGACGGAGAAGCGGAACAAATGTACAAACGTACAAACGGACAAACGTACAAACGTACAAACGAACAAACAGATTTATTATATTAATAGGATTCTTTTGTACTCAAATTAATGGGAATTCCAAATGAATGCATTCATTTTTGTCAAAAGAATGGGAATTCAAACGCTTGAATTCCCAATCAGATGGCCTTCAAAATGAATGCATTCATCAAAGAATGCATTCATTTCAGTCTGAATTCTTTTTTTGGCAAAAAATGCATTCATTTTTTTATTACAAGCTTTTATTTAACTTCGCTTGTTTGTACGTTTGTTCGTTTGTTAGTATGTCGGTATGATTAGGAAGGAATGATAGGATATATATGGGCGGGATTGGACAAATAGGCGTGGCACCTCCCATACAACCTAACCTTTCAATATTATATTACTTGGCCGATTCACCAGCTACAAACATGAAACAAAAAACTCAAATACCAAAAAAACATTAAAAGTAAAAACAGAAAAGCAAAAGCACAAAACAAAAGCAAAAATACAAAAATAAAATCAATAACATAAAACTAAAAACCAAACTAAAGGAAAAACAAAAAAGGAAAGGTAAAGAAAAACGAACTCACCACACTAAAACTCACCACAATAAAATTCACCACACTAAAATTCATCACACTAAAACTCACCACACTGAAACTCACTACACTATAACTCACCACACTAAAATTCACCACAATAAAACTCCCCATATTATAACTCTCCACTCTAAAACTCACCACACTATAACTCACCACACTGAAATTCACTACACTAAAATTTACCACAGTAAAATGTACAACATAAAAATTCAGCACACTAAAACTCTCCACAATGATATTCACCACACTAAAACTGACCACACTAAAACTCACCACACCAAAATTCACCACATCTTAACTTACCACATCGAAACTCACCACATTAAAACTTCTACTGGGAATAACTCTACGGTGAAGAATTCTACGGGAAAGCGTTCTATGGGGAAGAATTTTACGGCGAAGATTTCTACTGGAAATAATTTATTTTAAACCCATACATTTATAAAACCCATAAAAACTTCCCTGATATAAATAATAAAAATGTTTTCTATATTAATAAAATCGATCCATATCTTTCAATTCACAAAATCTTGGCACGAGTCCTGCACTGGTCCAGCTAGTATATAATATGAAGACTGAAATATGTCAGATTTATTTATATGTTATATTTATTTACTCAGAGCTTTGATTTTCCATCGCTAGAGGACGTTAATTACGAAATTTTATATCGCAGTAACCACTGAACCGATCTCTGTAAAACTTGGTGCAGTAATTCTTTCGAGCACGCAAATTAATGCAATTCAGAAAGTAGTTCTAAATTTCATCGAGAAGGGGCGTTAAAGGCACAATTTTATGTCTCGGTAACCATTGAACCGATCTATGCAAAACTTCATTAAGTGACTCCTTCGGGACCCCAATTTAACATATCGTCGTTGTAGAACGAAAAGTCACAAACTACATTTTTATGAATAATTTAAATTTCTAGTTTGTTGATTAATACTATAAAAAGTAATTGATGCATTTTAAATATCAATTGATAGATTTACATTTTCTTATCATTTGGTTAAACAAATTGATATCATCAATTAAAAGTTAACAGAAATGTATATAAAGATTTTTGTAAATGAATATTTGGCATTTTGAAAATGTATTTGGTGACTTTTCGTTCTACAACGACGATATGCTAGTGTATAGTTCGAAATTATATCGATAGAGAGCGGTAAGGACAAAACATATCGCGGTAACTACTGAACCGATATATGAAAAACTTGGTACAATTACTCTTGCGGGCACCAAATTTAACATACTCAAGAGTGTAGTTATAAATTATATCGATAGAGGGTGTTAAGATCAAAATTTCTCAGTTATCACTCAACTGATCTCGACAATGCTTGGTACAATAAATCGTTGTGGAAATTTTCAAAGACTAGAAAGCAGTTCAAATTACATCGACAGAAGGTGTTAAGGGCAAAAATTATAACTCGGTAACCGCTGAACCGATCTTTGCAAAATAATAATTCTAATGACCATATAACGACTAAAAAAGTAAAAATAAAAAAAACTAATAAAAAAAAACTTTTTAAAAATCAAGCTTTTATAAATATCTGTACTAAAAAATTAAAAATAAATTTACTAAAAATATAAAATATATTTATAGTAGGTATGTATATTTATAATGCATACATGTTAAATATGAAATAAATTAAATTAAATCTTATTCAAATTATATTATTAAGATGTACGTTTATAAGAAATAAATTTTTAAATTTACTAAGAGGTTTCCAAATACAAAAAGAGGTTTCCAAATATAAGAATAAGTTTTTTTATTTGGCATTCATTTGTTTTTTTGTAATTTGTCAGAAAAATATGGGTTACAATATTAAAGTCGTAAAATCCCGCATTTTCCGGAATTTTTGTTGTTATTGACATTTTAATGAAAATATATCATTGCTATTGGAAAATTATGAAAGTATATTTTATTAAAATCTGCGTTTTCACATATATGTGAACAATTACAATGAATTGGACAACTTTGTGGCAAACATTTTCGTGAATTATGGGATCGTGGGACTAGAAGCTGTTATTTGTCAGCGACACACATACGGCAAATTCCGTGAAACTCAAATTTCATATTTTGAAGCAGCGCAGCGTCAACAGTGTTGATGTTGCGCATTTTTGTTTAGTAGCGAAGTACTAAAAAGAAAGTACTTAATAATACTAACTATGTATATAATGGCATTTATTAAACAATTTAAATAAATTTATTTATTGTATTTATTAATCTAAAATTGTGCGTACGTATAGTGTTTTGAAAAAGAATACAAAATTTTCAAATTAAATTACATGTCAATTGACTTATTATTTTAAATTTCTTATTGGCAAATAATAAACACATTTTGATAATTATTAAGGGTGTGTGCGACTTCGAATAAATTGCTGACTAAGCTAAACTTTGTCGGTAATGCAGCGTTTACATTTAGCTAACTTTCGAGCAAACTAAATTCAAACATCAAACAGACATATGATTATCGTTTTATTAGGGACTTTAACAATTACCGCTTACTGGCTGGCTATCGAATTAAAACACGTACAATTTAGTTTAATCAGCAATTTAGTAGAAATCTAAATATGAAAAATATGCGTTTTAAAAGTAGTACTTTTCTAATTCATAAAGGCGAAAAGTACAAACTTACGTTTTCTACGTTTTCCTTTTTTTTTTGTTTCTGGTTTGGGTTCTTTTTATTTTATTTTACACATTATGCCCCTTTTAGTCCGGCATTTTTTAAAATGTTTTTTTTTTTTGTTTCTAAATGTGTGTGTTATATTTGCATACATAGTTTAATTTTAGCATAAGAACTAAACATTTGAAAACAAGGTAAGTATCGAGTACGAGAAAATATCGATATTTTACATCACAAATTGGTACGCGCAACGAAAAGTACAAACTTAACGTTTTCCCAAAGTTCTTCGCAACAATTTGATCTTTGCGTTTCCTGGAATTGTCATCAATGTTTTCGGCGCTTGCCAACCGCACGGCAGGACTATTGCTATGCGAAATTCAGGTTCAGCACGCAAAGTTCACGCACTTATTTCGTGGAGTTGTTGCGACCTAACATTTTTGCAATAATCGTTAATTTACGCAATGTCGATTCAGTCGGAAAAGAATTTTCGTGCAACAAATCACATTCGCCGTTTTCGTTTTGTCTTTTGTTGCTAGAAATGTCCAAAAATGACACAGTATACTTGGGGAAAAACTGTATTAAAAAATGTAATGCCCTTTAGCATGGTAGTGGCGATATGTATATATTTCAAATTACGCAAAAAGGAAATATTACTTTATACATAATTAGTAATAATTTTTAGTACTTCGCTACTAAACAAAAATGCGCAATATCAACACTGTTGACGCTGCGTTGCTTCAAAATACGAAATTTGAGTTTCATGGAATTTGCCGTATGTGTGTCGCTGACAAATTCGAGCTTCTAGTCCCATGATCCCATAATTCCCGAAAATGTTTGCCACAAAGTTGTCCAATTCATTGTAATAGTTCACATATTTGTGAAAACGCAGATTTTAATAAAATATACTCTTATAATTTTCCAATAGCAATGAGATATGTTCTTTAAAATGTCAATAACAACAAAAATTCCGGAAAATGCGGGATTTTACGACTTTAATATAGTAACCCATATTTTTCTGACAAATTACAAATACAAATGAATGCCAAAAAATGAATGCATTCATTGTTTTTTTAATTCTTTTTTGCCAAAAAAGAATTCAGACTGAAATGAATGCATTCATTTTGAAGGCCATCTGATTGGGAATTCAAGCGTTTGAATTCCCATTCTTTTGACAAAAATGAATGCATTCATTTTGAATACCCATTCTTTTCAATTTATTAGATGAATGCATTCCCAAAAGAATGTATTCTTTAATAACTCTGCAAAAGAAATTGTTCTGTCGCAAACGTTTCGTAAACGTATTTTTCCTATACGTGTATGATGTATTTTAGATTCAATTTCTGAATATTCAATTACCTGTTGTTGAATTTAATAAGCGATCAAAAAATTATGTTTTCTATTTCGATATGGGTCACATATGTGCATTTCCTGGCGTTCCGGACGGGACATTCGTACACTTAAAACTTTAATATCTCAAAGGAAAATTAATGAATTTACTTAATTTTTTTATGCACATAGTATTTAAAGAGGACTAAACATCTGCAATTTATAGAATTCTAAAAGGTAGATCAAAATACCTAATAAAAAAATAGTGGACGTTCTGGACGGGACAAAAACGGAAGTAAATATCGAGGTTCAAATGGATATTCCAAAAAGTCAGCGAATTTTGCTTTCAAATGATTTTTTGAAATATTTTAAAAAATAGTTGAAATCATGTGCTTTCTTTGTATATTTACACTTTGTTCCTAAAGTTTATAGTTTAGTTTTTTTTCATAATAAATCCCAGAAAAATTCCGGACGGGACATTCCGGTCGACACAAAAAATTCCGTATTGAAATTATCAGTACGATTTTTATTCTAAAAATACTTTTTTGAATTATCTCAGAACATACCTGAGACAATTTACTTCATTTTTGTATATGTGCACTTTGCCCCTAAAGTTTACAGATTTTTCGGACGTTCCTTATAGAAATTTGCATTACGATTTATTGGTAAAAATAATTTTGTATATGACAATATTAATAATTATTATTACAAAATGAAACTGATGAACTATTCCAATTTCCAGGGGCCGAATCGCGGCAGTCGTTATCGAGTAAGCAATTGTATCGAATAAAATTCCGTGATCGAACGAGTGACTGGATCACGGCGTATCGAGTGCCGTGATCCAAAGCATAATAGATTTTTCTTTACTTTTTTAAAAATTGTAATGGAAAACTTGTCAAAACCCTGCCGTAAAACGGTGTCAATGGCTCTAAAATAATCAATCACGTGACTGGTGAAATGAGAACTTGTCACTGTTCTAGTCTAAAGGTATGCAGGATGAAGACTGTTCGTAATCATTATACATGATCTGTGACCGGTACCATTGGTACCGATTGAGGACTGGATCTTGATGAACAGTTCTGTGATAGGTCTAAAGGTCTGCATGATGTGTTAATTCAGCCCATCCTAGGACAACGCCGTGTTAAGTTGCCGGTTGATTTCATATAAAAGTTAATTAAAACAACGTGACTGGTGAATAGATATCTGTCAATGAACTGCTTGAAAGGTGTACATCCAATGTCAACCAGTGCGAATTTTTAAAGTGCATTATTCATATTCTATTTATGCAAACAAGTAAAATAACGATTTATATCTAAGCTAACTAGTAAATTTCTAAAAATTTGAATGCAAATCAGAATCATTTTATTACTACACAAGTAATCTATCTTAAGAGTCACTGGTCTATCTCTTCTGAATTTCCTGTAATCATATTTTCTATAGATGTTGTCCATTTGTGTGGGCCATTTCTTATGAGGTAATGCAAATCAAAAATATATATTCAAATTATTTACGTAAAGGAGCCGATGTACAGTACCAGTTGTGTCAAGTAGCAGTTCTTCAAAACAAAATACCTTGAGTTGATTTCGTAGATTTTTTTAGTTTTTCAACGTATTGACAGTTTTGTACTAGTGATGCTGAATTTAAGACATTTAGGTACTTGATATGCAAACAGAATTTGATTATTGCATTATACCATAATGAATTTGGCGTATTTACAGTTCCTCGTATTTTTTTTTAATCGACATAGTAAATCTTCCAACTTGTTTAATTTTAATAAATTGATGTGAGCTATTGAAATGTAAATATATATTAAAAATAATATATTATGTGTTGGAAATACACTTAGTGCCAAACTAAAATTTTAATACAGGACAGTACGGTGACTGGTCCTTTAAGGGCAGTACGGTGACTGGTCCTCTAAGGACAGTACGGTGACTGGTCCTATAAGGACAGTACGGTGACTAGTCCCTAAGGACATTACGAAGACCGGTCCTATGGTATCTATGAGGTGTCAATTGGTCACCTCCAATGACAAAGCCATGTAAAAGTTACCGGTACGTTTCATACGATTGGGTCAGAACTAGAACCAGTCACCATCACCATTTCGCCAGTCACGTGATCTGTCACGTACCGGTTAATTTTCCCATAGGGAAGTTATCAAAATTAATTCAAAATAAAAAAAATTAAAATTTAGTTTATCATGTTCGCCGCGCAAAAGCCTCTTTTTGTTTAATTTACAGCAATACAAAATGATTAAACGGAAAGTCCGTCTATTTTGCATCTATTTCGGTTTTTCTGTAACCACGAGAAGTTCTCTGGTAGCAGTCAACGACTCTTCCGCAGAGGACCTCCAACTAGTGTGTTTTTTTATATAGTGCAAAATACAGTCAACGACTTTTCCGCAGAGGACCTCCAACTAGTGTGTTTTTTTATATAGTGCAAAATACAAATATACCTTTTGCAATGATTTCGAATTCGCGATGCATTTAATTTTTAAAGGTTGTGCCCTAAGTTTTTGCCACATGTCCTTTTTTAGGCGCATATTGGAATGTACATTTAGTATTCATATATGTAATAGACATTAAAAGACTATAATTAACTAAAAATGTTGTATTCTACACGGTTTCTGTTGAAAAAGTTTAAATTTTAAATGTTTTCGATGGCAGTTTATTTATCGTGTAGAACTACGTTAGAGTTCATTCGACCGTTTACTCGTTATTGGCTATCGATAACGATCCCAATATTTTTGATTTTTTGTTCGATAACGAGAGCCGTAATTTCAAACGCAACAATTTCGAACGCTTTTACTCGATAACGACTGCCGTAATTTGGCCCCAGATGTTTTTTAAGTTTTTTAATTTTTTTTTTTACTATTGTTGAAAAAATTTTTTTTTTTGATATTTTTATTTATATTGTAATTTTACACTTTTGGTACCCAAAGTCAATTCGCTGTTAAAAATTGTCTAGAATTACTAGGAAAATGATGTTTACATTTTTAGAAATGCCGAGAATACTGCTTTGGAAACAGTGGATTTAACTCTTTAAAAAAAATTCAGTTTACTATGGTAATAAATGTTTATTTTTGGTTCCGGACGGGACATTGAAAACTTATACAAAAATCGGAAATTTTCCGTTATTTTAATTTGGATCATTTTTCAGCTTTAGAATTACTAATTACTAATGTTACCTGAAAAAACAGAAAATAATCTTTTGTATCTGTATGTCTTTCACATTTTTGAATTTGTTTACTCAAAATACATGAAAAAGGGGTATATTTACATATTGCATAGTAACGAAACTTTATGAGTATTTTTCTATACGTTAGCGTTAACGAAATAGAATTTTTTTCAGATATTTAGATTCAGATATTTAAGATTACAAATCCATCGTTGGTTCAAAGATTTGAGTATTTTGATTTTTTTTAGTCGTGGTTGACGTTTTTCTGGAAATGCCCATATTATAATCTAGTAATGTGTGTCACTGCTACTACAAAAAAAAATCGACATAACCACAATTTAGACCATTTTCTACTTTTAATATTTAATAAAAATATCAACATTTGATTTTCACAAATTTGTATTTATTTACCTAAAATCATATCTTATTGGCTTATACTACAAACTCGATTTTCACTTGATCAATTATAATTGTAATATGTATATTTAATTATAATAATTTTCAATTATTTCACTAATTATGCTTAAACAAAAAATAAATAATTGATAACATTTCCATCGCCTAATGACATTTTCAGTATATGTATAATGAATGCTTATGTTTTATATTAATTCGTTTTTATTGACTTGGTTGATAATTTGTATTTGCACAATTATTAAATATTAATGCTAATCTTATTTTTTATCATTACAGTTCAATTAACAACATTAATTAATATTTTCATTTAGGGTTAGCTTATCTTAAGTATATACTTAGGTTTTGAAACAGTTAATTGATGAAATGTAAACATTAGCTGCGTTCGAAATTGACACTTTTCAGAATTGAGAATTATTTAAATCTATAAAATCTTTGAAACTTAATTAATGGCAACCTTGGAGGCAGCAGGATTGTACCTACTACAGGAGGAGCTTATTGTATAAATTATGATAATTAATTTAAGGAGTACATATGATCCGTTTTCTGCGGTGTATATTTTAACTATTCAACAATGAAACAATTGATCATATCTTGTCATTTTCATGCAATCATTATTATCATACTAACGTCGGTATTAATGCCTAATATTCTTCCATAAAATAGTACATTATAATATAATAAAAATATGTTATATCTATATTTACAATAAACAAAGAAAAAAACACTTGTATTCAGTCCCATTGAACAGAAGATCGTTCTCTTGGATCCGCCAGTTTTAGATTACCGTAAATTGTATCGCTTTTAAGTAATTGCCGAAAATTATATGTTTTATAGTCTACTCAAGTTATGTTCTATTCGCTCGTAATATGTATAGTTTTATTTGATTCAAGATGGCTTTTGTAAAAATTACTAAAACAGTCTCGCAGCGCTTTGAAAGCCGAGTTTAAGTCTCACTGATTTTCGTATTGATTTTTCGTTTGGCTTGAGAAGGAATGGACACAACCGCATTCGTTTTGCAACGAATATTAAGTGATATGCTGTATTCTGTGGATTGAGTGCATTGCGTGTAGATTTTGATATGTCTTCTTCATGATGTTGCAGCGACGTATACTTCATACTCCCCATTAGGGGATATTTACCACATTAGGGCTGAGGTGATCTTGTCCAGATCATGTTGATGAGTCGGGCATTAATAAGGTAAAAATCAGTTCCCGATCATGACCCTAGCACAATTTCTACTGGGCTGTTTTAAATATTTATATGTTATGGAGTTTATACCATTCCAGCCGTGTATGTGGAACCCATGGCAGCAGTCGGTGGTTTGGCGGTACCTTGGTTGTCCGTGGCAATACAGTCACTAAATGCCGATGGTGGACTCAGATTCTTTTCGTTCAGTATGTGCTGAAAGTCCTCTGGCATTACGGAGCCGACACCTGGTCCCAGGCCGTATGTGTTCGCATTGAGACTTGTTATGCTGCTTCCGTAGGGCTTGCCTTTGTAGTTGCCCTGACCGGCCATGGTGGTGCCTATGGCCAGTGTATCCGCATTGCTTAATGTCTCCATGGCACGGTAGTCAAAGAAGGTTGACATGTTGTCATTGGGTATGCCCAGCAGATGCAGTGGCTCTATGCTGTGCGGCAGATGATGATGGTAGCTGTCGGTTGGTTGCACGCCCACTACGACACTCGTCTTGTCGCCCAGATTAGCTGCTAGCAATTTTCCCTTTCGACGCGGCGTTATGGTCAGAAAATCGCCATAGCTTTTGTTGTGGCAGGCCGGTATGATGTTGCGTTTCTGAAGACGGTCCGGATGCAATGGGTCGACGTTTGCGGTTTGCTTTAGAATTTCGACATATGAACCCGACTGGGCAATATGTGCGGCGGCATTGCCATCGATGAGAGGTGAGCATTGTTGGAAATCATGGGATCCGCCGCTGCTGCCACTGTTGGAATTAGAGTCGCTATTTTTCGATCGAACTTTGCCGGATAGACCGCCGGACATATTTGGATGGTTGGCTGGATTTTGGGTAGATGTTGACTGGGTTTGTGACAATTGTCGTTGCTGTTGAGCAAGTGGCTGATTTGGTGATTGCGTTGGTTGCTGCTTAGGTTGCTTTGGTGGCGGATCAAAGAGCCGGTAGTCGAAGGGAACGGGATCCATGCTGTTCAAATATAATTCATTGTAGTTATGTTGAATATAAATGTAATTGATGTGAAAATTTTAGTGCCATAAGGAAACATGCAGATTAGTAGATGCTGTAGCATAATTATGAAGATGCGGGCAAATAGTGAACATTCCAAATGAAAATATAACATGCACATAATGGTATATTACAGGGTGGCGCAAAATTAACTAACTGGATTCAGTTAATTATAACTGTTTTAAATTATTAAATGTTATTATTTTTTATTGGGTGCAATTATGGTATAACTATGAAACTATATCTGAAGAAATGTCAGATTTGATTCACGATTCGATAGACACCCTAATTTTTCATTTTTGACCCCAAATTGTGAGAAACCCAGAGCTGATAGCGAAAAAAGGACTTCAGATTCGAGATCAGCGACCCCATGTTATCTTAAAAAAGATATCAAATCAGAGGATTTTATTTATTGTTGCACTCTGTAATCAGCGATGTTATCCGTTTTCGATTAAATAGATTCGAAAATAATCCAAATTCAAGTATATTGGCTTCGTCAACGAAAATTACACCAAAATAAGTGTACTTGGTACGGTATATCGTCCAAAAGACACCTATTTTTTTTGAAAATGATGTCAGTGTCTCGGTTACCTTCAATAATGATCAATATCTCTTGATGTATGAACATTCTGTAAGACAGCCTTTGAGAAATCATACTACATGGTGGTTTCAACAAGATGGAATCCATACTGCAAGGGACTTAAATGGTATATTCAGCGAATGTATTATTTCGAGAGGAAAGAACCGTATACACTGGATTTAACCTCTTCTAATTGTTTTTACTTTGGGGATTTTTGAAAGGATTAGACTTCCTCCTTTTAAAAATACCCAAAGTAAAAACAATTTGAAGAGGTCAATAAGCCAAAATACCGCCAACTAAAAACCAACATTTAAAATGAAACCATGGACTTGAAATGTTGGCGAGAGGTATTGAATTGTTATCGAATTTGTGAAGCTGAACATAGCTTGAAAGATTTAACTCTTCAAAATGACAACGCAGATAATCCCCATATATATATACTATCTTTTAAAAAATAATAATAATCGATTAAATAAAAAAGATAGTTCATTTTGCGCCACTCTCTATAACCATTATTTCTAAATGAAGTGACGATGATGACGATAAATTAAAAATAAATACTCCTTTTACCAAGCATTTAGTGCACCTACTAATTTAGTATTACATAAAGTAGCTGTGCAATTCATTAAGCCATTTTCTGATTTAGACTCTTCTTAATTCAGTGCATATTTTAAAGAACAAAATGTTATAAAAAATGAGAGATTACAATCGTATACAACTAAGTCAATAGGTGAAAGACGGTAAGTTCAGTATTATGATGACAGTTTCGGCCAAAAATTTAGAAATTTGTGTAACGGATAGTGGTATTGGAAAAATTAATCATGGAGTTAACTGTATACTTTTCATACCGTACACTTACTAATTAAAAATATGATAAATGTTAACAACAAATATGTATGACGCTTTTTACTACTAGACTCATGGAACTAATGTTCTTGACTACCCAAAAAGTAAACTATATATATTCTACTAGATTTGAAAGACTACTTAATTGACTGTTAAAAAGTACAGACTGAATTGTTCTTCTTTAAGATAGCTTTGTCCGTAATTAAGGAAAACATTCCGGGATTCGGGAAATAAGATCCCTGCTTCATAGGATTACGAATATGACTCAAATCCATATTTCCTACCTATAATATATGTTAATTTATATTCAATTTTTTTTTTTGCGATATCCGTCTGTCATAGCCATCTGTATTTGACTGACGATATGTGAAATCAAACAGTGTATATATGTCTTGATTTCAAGAAGTTGGCTATCATCACAGTAAAAAATATCAATTATTTATGATATGCGGAATTTTTGTCTATAAAATAACGATATAATATCCCCTATACGTTTTAATCGTCCTAGTTTTGCCGTTTTTATATGAAACCAATTGGATAATCGGATAACGTTGAAAATTCTATAAAGGAATTGAATACTATTTATAGAAGTCACATAATTAAGCTCTGAATCTCAAGAATAATTGCTCTTAATTAATTTTATGAGAACCAAATTGCTCTGTTTCCACAAATCAATTATTTTTTTTTTTTTACATATAATTTCGTATAATTTATGATTCCTTCAGGATTACATAAGTTTTTCCCTGTGAAGACTACGTAAATGGCTAATCAATGGAACTCAGAATTATGATTACATGTATATAATAAATTATTTTTAATTAAGTCAACTTATAAACTCCACATTACTCTTCCTTATGTAAAAACGAGTTGGGAAAGTTAGATCACATGGGTAAGTTCGGTCACATGGGACGGACTTTTATAGGCCCGACTATGGAATACCCTATACCTTGGTGGGTATATAAATATGGGAAATTTAATGTTATTTACATATGAGAATATTATTTATGTATCAGAAATTTACGTCGTATATCCACATAATTTAATAAATCGGTATAAAAGTAAAAAAATAATCATAAAATGCTTAAAAATATACATGGGCGGATCACGCCCTCTTTTTAAACATATGTGGAGATTTAAGGCTAATATTTCATAGATTTGTTGTCCACTATGAAAAAGCGGGAAATAATGAATAAATAAAATGTGGGCGGATCACGACCATTTTTTGAACACATAATTTTAGGTGAATTCTAACAATACGTTTTAAATTTTATAACTATACCTTGAAAACTTTTCGGTTTATTGGTACCTAAATAATTTTGTAAACGTGATTTGCATGTTGACCGTTGACCGATTTGGCTCATTTACATTGGCAAAACTAATTTTTGGCTAAAACCTATTGAAACGAAATTTCGACGTTTTCTGATCAGTCTTTCTCAAGTTATCGTGTATACGGACGGCAAGACAGACAGACGGACATGGCTAAACGAACTCGGGTGTTGATGCTGATCAAGTTTACTTTCCATACCGGACACGCCTCCTAAGGGGCGTTACAATATCTGCACAAAGTTAATATACCTTGTACCTCATAGGTGTATTGTATAATTAGAAAATATTAAAAATAAATAAAAACAGAAATTGAATTTAAAAAACGAAATTCCAATCAATAAATTCATTTCTCCCGGTAAGAGTTTCCTGTAGTTTTAGTGCTATTGAGGTATATGTATAAAAATGAGCGGAACATCTAAGTTCTCAGTTTCATTGATCTTAAACTTCTGCACCATTTCTAATTGAAGAAAACACCAAATGAAATTGAGATTTTCCATTTAAAAATGGGAAATTACCAAATTAAACTCCATTTAAAATTGAGAAAATTCCAAATTAAATTGAGATTTTTGAATTTGAAATTGAAAATTTTCCAACTTATATTGAGATTTAAAATTAAGAAATTTGCCTGGAACCTGAACTGATATCCCAAAAGGTTTTAGTCACTGATTTCATTTGTAATTTGACCAAAGTTTGGTATACAATTTAAAAAATAATATATAGACGGTTCAGAGTATAGGTAAATCGACAATCTATATTCTGAGTTTCATTTAATTAACTAGTTTTGTGTTCCTGTTCAGCAAATAAAAAATAGACATCGCTTAATCGATCCGGGAGGTGACGCTTCTCATGAATTTAAATACATTTCCGCAGTTTCAAAGGATTTGCAATGAATTACCTTTCGTTTTTTATTGTTGGGTATAAAAAATGATAACCGAGTTACTGTGTTGTGTACATTAATTGGAATTCGTGACCATTCTACTGGTCACCTTGTTTGGTCTTCTAAGATAATAAAATATTTTTGCAAACCCTACAAGATTTTAAAAAACTACTTTTGTGCTAACTAATCGATATTTATGTTTTTCCTAGAAGTATAGATTTTCCCATTTATACGCTTGAATAAATATGCATATGCTTGCCTAGTTGATAGTGATCTCTTGTGATATCCAACGCTATCGCCACTTTTGGCGCCACCACTGCTACCGCCACTACTACTCTTCAGAATGACCAATGGGCCCGGACTAATTCTGGTGTTGCCAGTGAGTTGGTTGGGGGTGACGACACGTTCATGCTTTGACGATGAATAACGAAAGGGTGGTGAAGGTGAACGGGGACGTGCAGGAGGTTGAGGTGTCGGTGTAAGTGACGTTGATGTTGGACGCTTGACTATGTGGTGCTCGTGATGATGGGCCATGTTATTTTTCACAATTTTAACGGGAGCTTTTGGAACCGGTTGCTTGGTAGTGGTCGTGATAGTAGTGGTGGTGGTGGTTGCTGGCGGAACTTTAACACTACTTGCGTTACGATCGGTGGCATGTGTAGAGGAAGTGGGTATCATTTTGGAAGGTATAATGGCATGGAAGAATGATCTAGTGGATTTTGTTGTTGCTTTTGGTTTGATGGGCACTTCGGCGGCGGTCGCAGTGTGCTTTTCAGAAGTGCGTGAGCTCTCTTTCGTGGAATCTTTCTTGCGTATCGGCAAAACATTTTCTGCATTGGAATTATTATAAAAATTATATGATTGATTATTAGGAACAAATGGGTGACAAGCCATGATGCAGTGTATGTTTGGACTTCGATAGGTGAGTGAATTGTGTTAGGTGAGTGAATGTGGGGTGGGGTAAATGCGGGTTAGTTGGTTAAAATGGAACTAATGAACTGTTTTAGTAAGCAAAACAGGTACTAACTTACTATGAAGCTGAGGCCTGCTGAACACAGACAGGCGTTCCTTACTTGAACCACTACGAGGACTATGTGCTGTAATATAAAAAAATATAATTTCATTGATTTCATAGTACAAAATAAAGTTACCATTGCAGCCGGAGTCATCCATATGGCCAGAAGACTCACGGCCACTACGACTGTCTTCCCGCATTCGTTCTCCACTTAGGTCGCTGTCGCTGTTTAGGCTGTCGTATTCCTCAGACTCGGATTTGATGGCATTCGAACGCCTCTTGTGTCGTTTTTCGGTATTCGTGTGACTACAGTCGGTGGGCGTATTCGTCATGGCAACTCCGCTGGTTGGTGTAGTACCAAGTTTCCCAATCGAGCTGCCCCCACCGCTGGACGATGCCGAACGTTTCACTTTGCTGCCTGTACTGGTCAGCGTGTTATCGTCACCACTGCGGGGATCGTACATTATACCCTTGCGATTGAGGGGTATATTCGCCGACTGATTCTCGTGTTCGGGCAGGTGGAATGTTGCATACGGATATATATCCTCTGAATATTCGGGTATACGCTCTAGACCAGCCACCGATTCACGTGGCGATTGCTGGCAGGATTTGCGCACTGTACCATAGTACTGTTCGCGGTGTTGAATGTCCTTCCCATCATTGCCATTTGGTCGCATTGAATCGCCATCGCGAGAAAATAATTGACGGGGATCTGTAAGAATAATGTTCAAGCAACATTCTGAGTATGTTTTTATTACCAACAATTTTTGAAGCATATACACGCGCCGATGAGCGCTAAAATGGTGCCGAAAACCGACGTTATTATCACCGCTATCAGATGAGCATCCCGAAACAGGGATCTAACTTCGGGCATCTCATTGTTATTGATTTCCACGGAGGCACCATTGAAACGTAGAGTCTCGAAGTAGTACTCCTTGATGGTAGAGCCGGCATTGTTATGTGCCGTGACGCGCAGATTATAAGGGGCACCTGGCTCTAAGTCTCCGATGGTATACCGTGTCTGAAAAGTTTAGATTTTGACTTAAAATTCAAAATGGAGAGAAAAACACTTACGTGCGTCTCAATTCTACTGGAAACGATAATCCAGTCACTGGATACGCCATAACGTTTGAACTCTATGCTGAAATACTGAATGGGGCAACCACCATCTTGCCAAGTTGATAACTCCATTAAAGCTGAAGTAATATTTGGACGTATCAAACTCTGTTTATGCGGTGCAATGGGTTTATTTCCTGTATATATGGAGATTAATAAATAACATTGTATCAAAACGTAGAGTACGAACCTTTAGTTTTTGCCGTTTCGATGGCGCTGGTTGCACTGGTGCCAATCTTGTTAAAAGTCACCAACGTAAATTGGTAACGACTGCCACATTGCAGTTGCTCTAGCAAGTGGGAATTGGCCCGACGGTCTAATTGTATCTCTTCCCATTCCCCAAACTCTTTGCGGAATGTTAATGTAAACCCACGAAGAGGTGCACCGCCGATATCATCAACGCGCCACTGTAGCGATACAGAATTCGTTGTACTGCCAATAATGGAAAGTGTCGGAGCAGATGGCGGAACTAATAGTAATAGATGTCAAAATTTTGGAGAAGTTTCTAAATATATAAAACCACCCACCTTGTACGTATAGTTGATACACTATATGATCGGATCCAATCGCATTTCGAACTACACAAGAATAGTTTCCCTCGTGAGCGCGTTGAATGTTACGTAACGTCAAGGTATTGTCATTGCTGACTTCCAATCGAAAATGTTTCTTGGAGCGTGCATTAAGAACTTTCCATTCAGTGTTTGGTTTCGGATTTCCTACAAAAAGACATGCCAATTTCATGTCCACGCGCCAGCTGACGCTCAACGTCTGGCTGAATGAAATAATAGCCGCAGGTACGGAAGCACTAGGTATCAACTTGATGACAGGAGTGCTCGGACCTTGCCCAACACGTGTGGAAGCCGTTACCCATGCCTCGTAAGTTTCGCGTGTTGTCAAATCTTTGACTTCGAAATGTCGATTATGAGCGGGCAGCACCTCTTTAAGTATTTTTAGCTCCTGACCCTTGTCCAGAATGCGTATATATACATTGTATTTGGTGACAATACCATTTGGTCTACGCGGCGAAAGCCAACTGATTATGACTGAAGACTCGCTGCTCACAACAGACTTTACACGCTCCGGAGCATCGGGCACTGCTTCCTCCGTAGTACAAGATACAGTGGGACTCGAGACGCCCTCACCTGCGCGCGTGAAAGCCAGTACTTGTACACTATAATTAGTGAAAGGCTGTAAGCCGTGCAACACAGTGCTTAATGCGGAGGTAATTTTGGTCTCACGTGTGCCATACTCAGACTCTATGTTGCCGGGTTCGTACAGTAGTTTGTAGCCCTGTATGACGCCATGGTTCGATTCTTTAGGCGGCGCCTGCCATGATATTTGTATATTCTGTGCTGTCAGCGCAATGCAAGTGACTCCTTGCGGCGGTGCAGATGGAACATCCTCCAGTGTGTGACCCAAGGCAATCTCACTGGGTGGACCATCACCTTTTACATTAAATGCCGACACGCTAACCGCATACTGCGTGTACTTTTCCAAACCAGTAAGGCGAAAGTCATTGAGACCCTCTCCACCTAAACTACTGACTTTGGTGAAATTCTGCACACTATCGGAAGCACCATGTTTTTGGTAGGCAATACTGTATCCCAGAAGTTCGCCATTCCACGTGTCACGTTCGGGTGGTCTCCATGTGATTAGCAGTTGCTGTGGGCCCAGCGGTTCGGCCGACACTTCCTGTGGTCGGCCACTCGGAACTTCGGCATCTGTTTGAACAAGAAGTATATCGCTGGGAGCACTTGTACCCAAATGATTCTCAGCGTACAGCCTGAAATGATAAGCCTGCGAGGGACGCAATGAGCCGATTTGAGCTGTGGTTTTCTCACCCGGAAGAAGTTTTTGATTATTATGTTCATGCCAGACATCTGTAACAAAATAACTTCGTAATGAATTTCATTGATCTTTTTTAGATTTACTTACCGCTTGCTTTTTTGTATTGCAAAATGTAATTCGAGATCGGTTGTGAATCGCGATTGTTGCCACCGCCGCCCATCATTACCGAATCCTGATCATTCGGCGACCAGGACAATGTCACGGAACGACTGCCGAGTTCCGTTACGTGTAGATTCACTGGAAAGTTTGGTGGCTCTTGGACCTGCAGATGAATTACCGCACGGTCGTGTCCATACGTGTTGCTGGCGATGCAAGAATACTCGCCACGATCACTGAGTATGGTTTGCAGTATGGTCATCTCTGATACAATGCCCCGACTTAAAGGCGAGTCCTTAATGTGATAACGTATGTCATAGGATGGATCTATACGATTGGCTTTTGCACGCCAGGATATATCCAATGGTTGATCGCCGTCCGCCTCACAGCGTAGCGTAACCCGATCGCCACGTCGGACAGTCATTTGTTTTTTGCCCACGGTCACAGATGGTCCAACTGTAAAATTTATCGAAATTAGTTCGAACTTAGCCACTTTTCACGAACTGCAAACTTCTTACCATGCACCGTGAGTTTGATAAGAGTGCTCAGACCAGCACCAATGCCATTGCTAGCCTGACACAGATAGCTGCCTTCGTGTTCTCTTCCCACCTTGGGTATTACCAGCGATCCATTGTTGTAGGTTTCGATAACGGACTGTGAATTACCCATGCCATTGCCATTTCCGGCATAGCTGAGTTCGCGATAATCACCCGACTCTCCTATTGTTTGATATTTTTATAAAATTCATTTAGTCTAATTATTTAATCTATGTGTAATATTCACCAATAGATTGTTTCCACTGAACTGTGGGTACCGGAAATCCATCAGCTTTGCACGTTATTATCACAGGGTTACCTAATATAGCATCCTGATCGATGGGCTTGACGATCCAACGCGGTGGAACTATTAGTTATTTTGTTTAAAATATTTCATTAGTATGAGCTGAAGTGGTGACAATGATAGACTATGCGATTACATTTTGATTAAATGGTGAATTTTGCATGCATTACATTGACATGCTTATATACAGTTCTAGTGCTAAATACACTGTGTAAAATAATGATTATAAAGTTATCTACACCCAGTTTAGCAAACTTACCAAGTTCCTGTAATATTATTAAGGTTATATCTAAAAATATCTTAAATTTATATTGTAAAAACATATTTAATATATACTAATTATTAACCGAATACTAATACATTTTAGATTTGTTTTGAAATATTTGATCATTATAATATAACAACAAATAAATGTACTGTTGGAATTACCCGAGCAGAAATTTGTATATAATAAACTTATTTGTATCAGGATAGAATCAGGGTGTGAACAGATTTATACTAATCAGTACCATAGGTAACTTTATTGGTACTTGATCAGTTATTTATACGTACCGTTACTTATTTATAAAAAAAACAAAACTCTACAAGTTTTTCAGTAAAATTTTCATGTTAAACTTAGTTTTACTAGATGTTATTTCGACTATAGTCAACATATCACAAATATTTAAAGTGTCACATTAACTGACTAGTCGTAGTCTTTATGTCTGTAAAATTTAAAGTCATTCCATCTCTTTGAGTAGCAACTACACACGTATTAAATATGTTCAAAAGTTTAAACTAAGTTTAACCTTGCAAATCAAAAAATCGAAAAATTGAAAATGTTGTCATGCCCAAAGGACGAATCTTTTCTTTTTTTTGCCATAACTTTTTTTATTGGTATAAGATAAAATATAAGTGTAAAGGCATTAATTATGTGTGTTTAAAGCACCTATCGATCATCATCATTATTTTAAAATATTTGTTTGTATTTTTATCATTTGCAAGAAAAATGTTTGGCAAATTATTTTTAAATAATGATGCCAAATGATAGGTGCTTTAAAATAAAACAATTAATGTCTTTTTATCACTATTTTATATTGCACCAATAAATATCAATAGAAAAAAAACGAAAATATTCGCCCTTTTGGCATGACAAGATTTTCAATTTTTCAAATTTTATAGTTTTTAGCTATAACACTTTATTGGTACAAGATAAAATAGTGATGTAAAGGCATTAATTATATCTTTTTGAAGCACCTATTGTTTGGCATCATTATTTCAAAAATATTTTGTCAAATACTATTCTGGCAAATAAAAAATTGTAAATGAATATTTGGAATTTTTTAAAATAATGATGCCAATCGACATTGCTTTGAAAACAAACGATTAATGCCTCTACATCACTACTTTATCTTGCGCAAATAAAGAGTTATAGCATAAAAAACAAACATATTTGCGTTTTGGTCAGGATATAGCCTCACAAAATCCGTATTTATAATTCGGTAAGTAAACCAACGTACACACAGAAAAATAAGATAGGTTAATCAAACCGAAAAAAAGTGGTTAATAAACCATTTTCTATTTTGCATTGAAAACACAAACAACAAGTACAATTCAGGTGGTCAGTCAATTCAATTCACCAATTCAATTCAGGTCGACAAAAAATTGTTAAAATAAATAGAGACATTTCTAACCATAAAAATAGTTAAACTAATCGTAAGAATTGTAGCATATAAATTTAACAATAAAAATTGTATAACTAACCACTGAAATGGTAAAGTTACTATTCTCAACCACTAAAATGGTAAAACTAACCAGATAAATTGTAACTTTACTATTTTGCTTGGTTATCTAACCGAAAATATAGTTCCGACGCAATTATCTCCTCTCTGAGAGAATATCGAAAATGAGAATAACGATGAGAATATCGAGAATATTGATGCTTTGAACAAAATGAGACAACTCGTTCGTTAATATTCAATGACAAACTATTCGTGGACGTGTGCTTACGCACCGGTTGATTTAAGTGATTTTCAATTAACTTATAAATTAAACATTTTAAAATGAGTTTTTGAAATAGTGAATTGTTCAATATAATGTGTGTTCTGCAGACGGATGATCCAGATAATCCTGTTAATTCTGACTTCGTTAATTTTATTCAGCAGTGGCAACAGCGGAACATCACTGATATCGAATCTCCTTCATGTTCACAGGCATCCAGTTTTTCGTCTAATGACTTTGTAAGTGTATATATGCAAAATAAATCATAAATAATTGTAAATTTTTAGGATTTTCAATAAGTGTTGAATGCCTATCGAACTGTTGAATATGTTCTGCGGTTGGAAAAAGTAGGTGACGCTGGGAAGAAAATCTTAACTGGTGCGCGGAAATACGTTTAAATATTATAAATATATTTATTTAGTACTTTATACTACCGTGAAATACAATTTTTCATGGTAAATAAACTATTTTTATGGTAAATGAACTTGTGTCCATGGTATATGAACTATTTTCATGGTACACGAACTATTTTCATGAACTATTATTTTAATAATTTTAATCGGTTCGATTTACCACGTTTCTCGGTCACTGCAATTTTAACCGTCGTTTTCGGTTAGATTTACCTATCTTTTTCTTTGTGTGTACTAGCCATTTTTCACTCTTGGTCCAATGCACTAACCAATGGAGCTACCGACATTACATATACTTCTTCTACATATACCTCTTCTAAGGGATAATTGGTATTTGTGATTCGATGTACTTTTTTCTTTTACATATTTGCAAATATTTTTATAATCTAGAAATTTAAAAGGTTTGGATCAGTTTAGATTCAGGAACCCTGGTCAGGATATCTAGACAGGATATACATATATTTAAAAGTGCTTCACTATTTGAAAACTTTAGACCTATTAAAGTTCTGAATCATGTTAGTTTTAGGAAACATGGTCAGGATATGTATTTTAAAGTGCGTTACATTTAATATGAATTACTGATATGTAATCCTGAGCCTATCCTGATTTATAATCAGGATTTCGAAATTCGGAACTGAATTTTGACTCAGGTATTTTGTTTTGTATTTTAATAAAACGTATTTTTGAAGATATTAAGTTCACAGTTACATTAAATATATGTTTGGTAATATGTATGATTGAATTTGAAACCATAAAAAACAACTTTACAATATCAATTAGTCAGATTTGTCCCTAATCAAATATTTTCTGTAAATCGTTTATTTTTTATATCGATATCCATGCCAACCCTTGTTCCGTAACTTTTTATAAAGTTACTGCATCAAATTAAAATTTTGAACAAAAAACTATGGTAGTGAAAATGAAAAGAGGCTTTTGACCTGCTATGATACGGTCACCAAGTTGCTCGAAACTAAACCTAAACCACAAAATGACGACGAAGCATCAGTGGTGTGATACTGGATTTTGTTGGGTTCTGGATTTTGATGTGGGTGGCTGGAAATAACGGTGTGCTGTTTGTTAACGAGTACGTAATCATATCCAGTACTAGAGTTGCGGCATCCGTTCGTCCTTCTTTGCCGACAGAGTTGTGATGAGTGTTGATATCGCAATTTTCGCTTTACAATTGGATTGTGTACTACGTCGTTTGCTGACACACACAACTCCTGTGATTTGCAATTTGCATGACAAATATTGCTGTGATTTTTTGCTCTATTTGAAATGTTTCTTTCTCTGTAAACTTTGTATTCCGTAGTATATACAACTACGATTTTACAGAAACGTGTGAACGTAATGAATGCGAAACAAAAATCAACAAAGTGTAATGAACAACCTTGTGAGTCTTTTGTAATGTTTCGATACATCTCGTGTGATATATCTCTTTAGAGATAAGTTTCACTGTACAATAATGCCCTATACATACCGTAAAATATATAATATAAAACCTACAAGACAGCCTATTTTAAAATAAAGCATTAAAATCATTTATAATTTAATTAAAAGTAAATAAAAAAAGTTAGTGTGTATTTGGTTTTAATTGTGAAAGCTTCATTGTGCAATGCATTCACAATTAAGTTAAAATAATAAGTGTTAATAAGGAAATGAAAATATAAACCTTTCTTTTTAGTGGTGCATTTTATGGTGAAACTATTTCAATTTATTGAGTGCGGTGGTGCTCCGTGCGCAGTGCGATATACGTACATTTTGATTACAGATTTTGTGCTTGATACTGTACGTGATTTTATTATGATGTTAGTACCGGTCAAGTTACAGTTCTTTTTATTAAATTGCATTTAATTTAATTCAAGTATACAAATCTCAGATAGTATGCGTTTTACCTAATGGATTCACAATCCTTAGTGTAAAAGTTTTATTAAAAAAAAAGACTTAAACTGTAAAACCATTGAAATATTTTCAATTATGAATGAGCTGTTATTTAAAAACTATCAGAATTAATTTTGTGGGGATAAAAATAATATTTGATTTTCACATGAGTAATCTTATAAGTATTTTCTAAAGCTGAACTCAATATATATTGGGAATTTGAATAGGTACTGTACAACAAATATATTCATTTGAGTTATTTTATCTAGCACTGGATAATGTTTTTATTCTTATTTCCATTGGAATTTCATTTAAATTATGTTAAAAATAAAGTTTAATTAAGAGCACATAATCAATGATTTTTATTTAGACCAAAAACTCTATGATATAATTGTAAAGAACAGTATCGTTTCGAGATCATTGCGAAAAGAAGGAAAATTCACATGATATCGAACACATTCGAAGCAATATCAAGTAGGTCAAATTGAACCTACATAGAATGTAGATATCGAAGCGTTCTGTCGGTACGAGAAATGTTTCGACCTCGAAATGATATCGAAGAAAAATATAATCGAAATTAGAGATTGATTCTAAAAATATTGGTTGCTACAACCTATGTAATTTATTCAATATAAACAACTATCTGTTGAGCCAACTAAATATTGGGTATGTCTCGAATTAAATTTACTTGTCGTAGCAATGTAATAAATAAATTTGAAAATGCATTAAATTTGTAGCGGTAGCTTCAACTAATAGTTGGTTACGCTTCATACTATTGTTAGCCACAAATGAATTTCAGTTATGGTAAACCACATTTGGTAGATGCAAATAAATATGCGTTAATAGAACTGAACTCCAAGCAATTATTTCTGTGAGTCTATGATTCATTCTTATATTTCAAATTGTAAAATATTGTTTCACAAACACTTATTTAATTCTCATTCAACTGATAAAATTGTCAACTGATAAAAAAAAATCCGTAAAGGGACAGATTCTAAAATAAAAAAAAGGCAAAAAGGATTCTAAAATAAAACACAATTAGTTTTGTAAAAAACTTTAAACACAATTGTCAAGACTAATTACAATATCCCGACAGATACTATTTTCCGATAGGTATTTAAGATATTGGAATCTTAACTTAAGAAATATTGATTTTTTTTAAAACAATTTTTTAACGATACTAAATACTAAATTATTTTTTTTTGTATTTTGAGTCTAATAATAAATAAGAACATGATTTTTGGTTATTTAGTACATAGTTCAAGCTAACGATGAAAATTACTAAATGTTTTTATCGGATCTCTTTTTTAAAATATGTCCTATCAACACAGTTGCCGTTAAAAACAAATTATTGAAAAATTACAGTTTTTACCCGAATTTTTCTCAAAAACGCTACGTGCTAGGAAAATACTGAGTATGCAATAAGAATAAGCATACTTTAAATATGAAGTAATGATATTTTCAGATTACGGCCATTATTTTTTTGAAAATTGATAATTTATCGGGGCATATTTTAAAAAGTGGATCAACTAGAAAAAAAAATAATAAATAATTTTGATAGTTAGCTTGGACTATGATCTATATAACCGTAGATCATTTATTTGTTAATTCGAAAAAAAATAATTTTTTCGAGTTTAGATCCAATATACTACTAGACAATTAAGAGAAAAATTGATTTACATTTTTTTTTGTTAAACTATTTTTCCACAGAACTACTTAAAAATACTTTAGCATTTTCCTCAAAAACGTTAGGTAATGGAAAAAGACTGAGTTTATGTAGAATTGATGTATTGAATGCCCATGGGTAGTGTTATAAAAAAACCTGGAACCGCTATATCAATAAAGATTTAGATTACTTATACTTATTAATTTAAGAGATTCGTCAATACTGCGGACCTTTGAACCACATTAAATAACAACTGCGTTGACTAACTATAACTTCCATTATTCTGACTAACTTCAATTCAAACTATCAATTTTCCCACTGCAAAATTGCCCATAAGACCTAATCTTCCGTATTCCTTAATGTGTGCCTTGAGTAGTTCTAGAACCTATTTTTCAATTCGAATTTAGCGAATTGAATGTAATTATTTTTATGAATATAATATAAACTAGCAAAAACCGTTGTTATAGCAATTATATGTTTCCCGAGGTCATCTTGCTTATTTTTTGTATTATATTTAGTTATTTGATGTATACGCAGAAAATTGGTGCAGAATTGTGCATGTTTGTAAGGTTTTTGTGCATTTCCAGTTAGTTGTTGGTGCAGCATTACATTTTTGCAACGTGTTTACTTTTAATTTAATTTACCCGAGACGGACAGCCGTGCTGTGTACTCAACGGATCCGGCCCGATTCGTGACGCGACACGTGTAGTTGCCATTGTGGCGCGAGCTCACGTTATGAATCGAAATAATGCTGGAGAAGGGCGCGTACTCGTTGATGGTCAGTGAGGGATCGGGCGGATGGAAGCCGGCGAGTCCCGTTTTGGACGAGGCCAATAGTTCTTGACCACTATTGCCAGCCCCACCTGTATTTGAGGCGCCGCCGCTAATTATGGGGATGGCATCTTTCAGCCAGGTGATGTTGAAGGGCTGGTCGCCTTGGCTACTCGAGCACATGAGCTGAGTGCGCATGCCCTCGGTGATTTCATCCTCGAAGCTGAAGGGGGATATGCGTGGGGGCACTAAATTCATATTATACATGGAATATAGGATAGTTAGTAAAGACATTAAGTGAAAATGATACGAATCTGTTAAAAGTTGTTTCATTTAAATAAATGTTTTTTTTATGGATAACTTAAGAATACCTTTTAACGTGCTATGATATATTTTAAGCTTTTGTAAATTATAATTAGTACATGCTATTGAAACCATAAATGAGACATGCTACATAAGCAATAACAAAACATCAACAATAACTACGACAACATCAACATCTGAGGCATATACCATTAACTCTTAGCTGTGCGGAGTGCGTTACGGTGGCGGCATCGTTTTGTACGCGGCACGTGTAGGTGCCACTCTGTGCTCGAGTCACACTTGTGATGCTGAGTGCGCTGGTGAAATCATCATTTTGGCGAATTGTCACTTGGCCGCCGCCTACACCATCACTACGACCATCGTCATTCGGCAGCAATTGCGGTTCATTGCGAGATGACGTCATTGGTGATGACAGCTGATGATGGCCACCAACAATGGCAACGTCACCGGTACCACGAAGCCCACCGCTAACACCGTGGACACCATCGTTGGATTGCGCCTGGCTAGTTGGCGGCTGCAGCGGTTGTCCGTCCTTCAGCCAGGTGAATGTGAGCGGTAGGTCACCGGTGCCAATGACACATTGAATGCTTGTGCGGTCGCCAACATTCAAATCGCGTGCGAATGAAAATGGTGTAATCTTTGGTGGAACTGTTTGCAGAAAATTGAACGCGTTGATTTAAAAAAAGGTTGGTCTCTTTTGTGTTTTGGTTTTACAATTTGAATTCAATTTTTTGTTTGGTATTAATTTTCAATTAACTCGATTTGTTGACACTCTCAACTGCGGGGGTTGAGGATTATATGTTGTTTTGTTCGTCTGGAGAGAGGGTCAACAAATTCAGCATCAGCAACGGAAATCAATTCATCACAACGTGGTGAGGGGGGTTTCAAAAAAAGAGTTTAGTGAGTGTGTGCGACACGGTCGACCTAAATTGCATGGTGGACGAAGTCACATTCAAATTGCAAACTTAATTTCGCTACACGTTTGGAGCCATCGACATATCCACCGCAACGAAACGTTTGGATAAGCTATTTCGTTCGCCGACTGTCGAAATTATTAATTTGCATTCAAGTGACATTTGCGGACCATGTGATATTTGCGGAAACCAATTTAAAACAGATCTACAATACAGAGTGTTTGTAACGAAAGCGTAGAAATGCAAAAATAGAGGACCAATAATACACCGAAAAAATAAATGTATATCATATTGATGAATTCAGTTCTTCAAGCCACGATTCATTGTATTGAATTCATTATATTTATGACTAACGACATCAATGTTATGAATGCGATCATAAATATGATGAACGCTTGGTAACTGTCAAGAAAGTGTTCTTCAGTATGATGAACTGTATGTGAAGAATACGTTTCATCATATTAATGAACAAATACATAAAATACACCATTAATGCACATCATATTGAAGAACGCTGTTCTTCAAACGAAATTTTAATCTAAATATTTATTTTTCGTTCATTTTTTGTCATACTTCTTAGTTCTTATGTAGTTCTTGTATTTTTTTTATTATCTAATGCTGGCTCGACATGCATAAATTAGTAAATGTTTTTTTGTAAATATATTACAATATTTCCAACATTTTAGTAATAAAAAGTTATATATATGAAAAATATATTATATATTTTTCGAGCAAAAATTTTTTTCTCGGACACTTTTTTTTTGGACATACATTTTTTTTTCGAAATATTTTTTTTATAAACTTAAAAAAAAAAAAAAAAATAAATTATCGAATTTTTTATAATAATTTTTATTTTTGTAATTTATTAAAAAATTTTATTAGAATTATTTTTTAAACACAATTTTTAAATTATTTATAGATATTATAATGAATACATTCATCAATATGTCATTTAATGAACGGTGATATCAATATGATGAATCTGGTAGTTGGCTAAAAACTTCATAATATTTTTAAATAAATCCTCATATTGACGATATTTTTTTTCTGTGTAGGTCACTTTAAGTTATAAATTTACATTTTATTGTAGTTGCCGTTTTAATACTTTAGTATCCGAAATACAACTTATACTGACCAACGAATATCTATTTTAAATTTTTTCTTAATATTTTTAGGTGTTTGTATTTTTGTTCTATTGTCAGTAAATAAATTGTCTTTTGGTTCAAGGATTTCAACGATGCCTAGATATGAAAATATCGAAAATTTAAAACAGTAACCGAGACAAGGAAGAAAATCGCAACCGAAATCGAAAGCGTTATACTTTTAGTTTACAATTATTGTTTTTAAATAAGTTGATCATGATGACCTTATTATGCTGATCTTGTACTGAACGAATTATTACTGGAAAAAATTCAACGAATAGTTCCCAAGAATTCTTCTAGTCATGAATATTTATATATCTTAACCAAGAGTTTGCCAACTACGGGGCCTAACATAAGTTTACTACGAAGCATTCAAAATAAGTAGCAAAACAAAAACATTTTTGTATTGTAATTTTTTAATCTATTTTTATCTTTTCTACATCTTCTCTATTTATTTAAATACATTTCTAGACCCTGTAAAGCCACCTTTCGAAACATTTCTTAACCCTTTAATCGACAAGACTGAAAAGTGTTGAACTATACATCAAATGGTGAAGGTTTGAACATTGTGATGTAATTTTAGAAACTACGATCACTCAAGTCATTTTTTTTTAAACAGTTTAGAAAATTATTTGTGATTTTTAGTCAAAATTAAAATATTTTTTAAAAGTACTTTCCAGCAGTTCAGTATATATTTTAATAATTTATTATAATTTTCATTTGAGAAATATAAATTCGTGAATAATACATGGTTTTGTGCAGACCTTCCGTCTATGTTCTTGCATCTGGCGACTAAACAAAACAAACTGTCGACAAATGGAATTCGGATTCGTATTTTTTGTACCAAAATTATACGAATGTACATAAAACCAAAATTCCCATAATAAAACTCGTGCTATTTCCCTCTCCGATTAAAGGATTAAAATCACCTTTTTTGAGCTTCCCAATATCGACATTCACTTCATTAATGATATCCTCATTTGACCCTAAGGCCCTTCCTCTCAAATTTGTTTTATTGTTGGAAACAACCAGAAATAACAAGGTGCCAGATCTGTAGAAGAAGCTGCTGGGCGAATTTCATTAATGCCAGAGAGCGCAAGAGTGTTGATCGTTTTTTCAGCAGTGTAAGCAGTTGCATTATCATGATGTGAAAAGTATCGACGAAGTTCTTATTTTTTCTTGTTTCCTAAAAATTATTGAAAACTTCTGTTAGCTATTTTCTGTATACCATTTAGTAGTTACTGTCTGACCGGTTTCGAGTGGAAAAACAGCAACCAATTTAGCACTCGTGAATTAACCGACATCATATCTTTTATTGCTGATTTTAGTTGCCTTGCTTTAACTGGTGGACTGGCACCTTTTAGGCTCCATACCATGGATTGTTGCTTATTTTCCGGGTCGTACTTGTAAAACCAAGATTCATAACCTATTATAATGTTGTTGAAGTAGCTTTACTGTCCATTTACAAATTTTTCCAAAAAATATTTGGCAAAATGTACACGTGCCTTTTGTTGATCCTCATTTAAATTGCGTGGTACCCATTGAGCAGATTTCTTCGTGTATCCCAATAATACTTGTGATACAGTTATGGCATTCAAGCCCAGTTCCTAAGCTATAATTTCTTGTGTCAATCTTGGATCTTCTTCAATTTTTGATTCTACTAGGGCCACATTTGAAACGTCGGTGATAGATTTAGTACGACCTTTACGAAGATGTCAAGACTGAAATCTTTGGAAACACTTGGAAACAGTCTAAATGTAGTTTGCCATGATTAAAAATGTGCACTGGTTTTAGTTGTATTCGGAATACAAACTGTATACAAAACCGAATTTCTTGTTGAGTTGGCGGTGGAATTTCTGCTGACTTTGCATCACTAATTTTACGTTTTCTCGTCTCCATTTCCATAGATCTTTGTGATTTTTAAAATTAAATCTCTTGAAATGTAAATGAATGCAATTACAGTTTTTAAAAATCATTGCTAACTTAGCTAACTTATGTTAGACCCCCGAGGCGGCAATTTGAATGATGTGCTATTCCATACAATTCCAAATGGAATGAATGTAGCTTCAAAATAAAGCCATAATCAATTTGATTTCACACACAGTTGTTGTTTTATTTAAATTTATTTCCTTATTGTTCTTATCTGGTCACACTGTATAATATCACCCAAAATCACTATTAATATAGATATCTTAGTTATAATTATTCCGTGTAATTAATCAATTCACAAAATTTTGATTAACCAATTCGTTATAAATTGATGAAAGGTTTAATCCAGTTTCTGATTAATAAAAAGTCAGATAAATCAGCATTTCTATTAATTCAAAATAAAACATTTTCATTAAAAAATATTTAATTATATTCCACAACGCAGAAATTTATTAATCAAACATATTGATTAATCGAAGTGCTAATTAGTCAATTAATCACAATTCAATTAAAAAGTATTCTGTTAAGTTGATTAATCAACGTTTAAATTAATCATAAATCTTGATTTTTTAATTTATCAATTATCAGTTTGGTTAATCGATTAATGGCACATCCCTAGTTTTAATACAAAAAGTTTACAGAGTGAGTTTAAGAGAAGATGTTTAACAATAGATTTGCATAACATCTACCATTTTAGTTTAACCCTGATTTCGCTATATCAATATCGAGTTGATTAAATATCCCGTGATTCCAGATCAATTTGAAAAATATTACAAACACCCTGTGCAAACCGCTCCGTTATTGCTAATAATTTGCGCAAACATCATGTGACCGCAAACCAATCGACCGCTAAACATGTTTAGCCAAGGACGACCGCATGGCACACAGCACAATGCCCCATAATGAAGATTCTCCATGATTCCAGGTTTCAACTGAATTCACAATAGTGTGTGCGGCCGCCTAACCGAACCGAACCGAACAGAGGCGCTGCGAGCTGCGTGCGGGCGAGCGAGCGAGCAAGCGGATGCAAAAATTGAGGACCAAATGTGGTGCGTTCGATAATTACAAAAAGTGCATACGTAGTGCCCAACCCCACGTGGTTGGAGGTACATTGTGTGCAGGGTTGGTTGCGTGAGCTGCATGCGTGCATTAATGCGCGTAGGTGCTGAGGCGTGCGTGAGTTTGAGTCAGTGAGTGAGTGAGTGAAAGAATGAATAAATGTGAATGGATGGGGGAGTTCAGTGTGCGACAGAGAGAATAAAACGAGTGCAAACAAGTGATAAAAGAGTAAATTAACAAAATATAAAAATTGCATTGAAAATATGAGTGATAATGAGTGCGTGTTCAAATATTTCATCAGTTGTAAAGTGCGTTTTTTTTTTTTATTTATTCACGTTTGAATGCATATATGCAAAATACTTTTTTTTTGTGCTGTAAAATGAAAATTTTTAATTAACATTCAGCATTCAAGTCACACATCAAAGCCAATGCCACAGGAATAAAAAGAAAATGAAAATAACATTTCCAAAATTTCACAAATATTTCATAAATTTTTGTTGGTTTAAAAAGAACAAATAAACCGAAAATAGTGTAAAATTGTAAAATTCAGCGAAAAATAGTAGGTGAATAAAAACGTATGGTGGCAGATTTCGCATAGATTCATTTGCATAAAAGTATTCAAATGAGAAACGTGCATTTGTTTCAAAATTAAAATGAATAGTTGTGCTGACATGTGAGGCACTTTTGTACCATTTAATTAAAATTAAAAAATAAATAAAAAAACCGATTGAAATATTCCGATCGAAGAGATAAGAAATAGTGTGCAAATGTTTAACATATTGAAAAATTGTCAAATAAAGGTAAAAGTAAAATAATTGAGTGCAATTTTGAAATGAATTCAAATTTATTATTGGAATTTTGTAAATTGTAAATTTAGTATTAATTGCATATTATTTGTTGAAGTACACAGAAACTCGATAAGCTTTGTTAAAAATGGAAAATTTATAAAAACTGTGGTAGTTTTCCCAAGTTTAGTAAATTTCATCTAATATTCTACATAACAATTTACAGAATTTAAAAATGAAATAAAGAAAAACTATCAATTGATATTAAGAAATTCCATTTGAAATTCAAAAGACGTCAATTATAATTCAGAAATATCGTTTGAAATTCATAAAATAGCAATAAAGGGGGAAGTAAAACCAACAAACGGATTTACGCCACCTCCTATAGCATTCATTAATGGTTCCCGAAATATTGTGGGTTGAAAAGTGAAAAAATAATTTAAAAATCAAAGGTGGGTTAACTTAATTGCGTTTACCTTCAAATTTGTTAGATTTCAAATAAATGAAATAACAATTTGGTTTTAATTTTAAACTAATTTTTGATTTGAACACAAATGCTAAGTAGTAAATGAGCACTAACAAATAATTGTTTGAAAATTTCAAAAATTTGGATTTTTGAAAAATATCTTCCCAAAATCTAGAACATCCCTACAAAGCATTTGACGATCGTTTTTAAATTCGATATAATAATGATAAACTTCAGATATAAAACTTAAAGAATTTGAATATTTAATTACGTGTTCTTTATAATTTTTAAAAAAATAAAATTTTCTGAAGAAATAAAATTTGTTTATCAAAAATAAATGCATTTATGATATCATCTCGATAGCTATAATGACAAAAACAACGATATAATTTTAATTAGGTTAATTTTTATAAAAACCCTATCGTTTTCTCATCATTATCGATTATTGAAAACGACAATTTGAGGTTATAAACGATATAGTTTGGATATCGTAAAATTATCATTTGGTTTGCTGGGATGTGATCTTTATCCTTTAAAAACAAAACTCAAATTATATTTTCGCTTTTGAATTAGATTCATCGATTTAACTATAAAAATCACATTTCTCAAATTGCTTATTTTCTGTGTACTTCAAAAATAGTTTTAATTTGTACTGTTTTAAAATGAAACTTATTTAACTCTTTAACACATTCTTACCCAAAACTTTAACCTCTACCGACCGTTGCGATGTGTAGTTGTGTTTGTTGCGGGCCGTACACGTATAGGTCCCCTGATCGGCGGTGCGTTGCACGTTCTCGATGAGCAAGGTGCCGTTCTGCACACGCTGTCATATATTCGTGGGTAACCGAGTGCCATCTACACACACACACACAATTTGTCAATGAAACACCCGCAAAAACTCTTTAACACAAATCGATTCACTATACATACCCTTTTCTATGGAGATGCTGTCGATGGGATATCCGGCAACTGGGCATTTGAGAAAAAACGTTTTGCCAGCCACAGCAGACAACTTCGGCATGGGGCGTACATAGGGCATGCCTAAGTTTTTGTACATGTTGAATGTATTATTAGCTACAGTGGGCGTGGTAGAATAATTTGAAGCATACCGTATATATTAAGACGTGCCGCATGAGATATATCGCCGGCGCGCGATATCGCTTTGCAGTCGTATTCGCCGCCATCTTCTGATTTGACAGCTGAGATGTTGACATGACTAATGACATCACCAAACATGGTCACATACTGGCCGATCATGAGTCGATCATTCTGTAAAGTATGAAGCAAAATATATAACTTTGGTTATAGAATAAAAACTTTTTTATATTTGACAATTCAATTTCTGATCCAGTTAAAGCAGTCCCTATATTCCCGAAAATAGCTTTATTCAAATCAAAAATGTTAGGTTATAGAAAAGAGATATTCGACATCAAAGTCAATTTTGGTCTGGCCATACCAAAGACAACCAATACCAGAAATACAGCCCCTTTAGTCCTTATTTTTCAATTTTTCTCAAAATGTTTATTTGTAATTTTTTGTTCCTTTATTTCTACATTAGCACTATATTTCATTAATATCCGACATCATTTTAAAACAAAAACCAAAAAACGTTATACAGTGTATGTTCAAAAATCCAGGCTCCCCCTGTTATACTCCAAACTAAATTAATGAAGGGTAGAAAACAAAGGGTTTTCAAATAAATTTCAAAAGAAAAAAATATATATATTTTTGCATGACTCACGCGGTTCTTTTATTGAAATATGAGTGACATGCTCTTTTGTAAAATCTACATAAATAGGTTTTTGAGTGGTTGTTCTTAATAAACTGTTTAAATAAATATATAAAGTTCATATATTGTTTATATCCTATATTAAAAGTGAAAGGATCACCCGTCCTTTGGTCATCCGTTTGTAACACCGAGAAGAGGGTTTGTCCGGTAAGGAACAGTATATTATTCTTGATCAGCGTTACCATCAGAGTAGCTATATTCGTCAGCCTGTGTCTTTGTCTACTGAAATCCCAATTTCTGGAAAACTGAGAAAACTAGATGAATGAAACTCTGAAATTAGATGACACCGACCACTTTTTTCCCCGAAAAACATTTTCCCGGGATTTTGGTTCCCTTGGGCGGGGCCTGGACCATTCCATTAGGCATTTAATGATGTCCTCTATCGATTACCGAAATTAAATAACATGGGTCATACATGAGGTTTTGACGCCCTTTTGGATACCATTAACCTTCTAATGATGTTCTCTATTGATTTTAATAATAACACAATTTTACCCCCCTTTTGAGGGTCATGGACCACTCCAAGGAGTACCATTTCTTCTAATGATATTCCTATTGATTTCCGAAATGAAAATGTTGAGTCATAAATGTGGCCACTTCAAATAGTACCAAAAGGCATCTTATGATGTTCGCTATCGATTTGGACAAAAGGTGGTTTTTTACCCCCTTTTCGCAGGTCATGGACCACCAACGATGCCTGTTATCAATTTCTTGAATAATTTTTTTTGATCTCTTTCGCACTTTCCGTGCACTTATGGCCACCACATTTCGGGAAAATTTTCATTTTGGGGAAATTTTCATTCGGGGAAATGACCATTTCTGTCCATTTGTGGGAAGTGTCCCTTTCGGGAAAATGTCTTTCGGGGAGTTTTTCTGCTACGGTAACATCTAGGGGTGACATTTATTTTATATCGGCCTAAGTGAACTTTTTTTCATAAACACAATTTACTTTCTATATGATCAAATAGTTGTGCCCTAAAAAAAAGATTCCTACAAATGGTTACTCAAATAAAAAGAAATTTTTAATTTATTACAAGTTTGTAGTTGTTTTTATGATTCGTAAAAATTGTCCAACTTCTTTACTGATTTTTTATGTATCCTTCCTTTTGCTTTTGAAATAATGGTCACCAAAAATATGTACCATGTATAAATTCCAAATTATTAGATGTAATGCCTGTGCTGGCAACATTTTAAGTTTTGCATACATTTTAACAGGATGTGGCAGTCATCAAGGGATACACATAATAGCATTTACCACATTTCCCACACGCACTCTGCCAGCACACACATCAACAGCAAACAAACTAACAGACCGGCAGCAGCAACAAAAAACACATCACCAAAAGTGCTGAGAAAACAGAACAAACATATTGTCCCTGGCTCGTCAGCTATACCTACAGACAGCACGTTCCAAACTATTACTATGGCTGTAGTCACCAAATAAACTACATAAAGCACATCTCTCTCTATACAGGTACCTTGCCTCGTACCCCTCTGTTAACAGCAACACATTTTGCATTCTTTCATTTGCAGTACCGACAACGTTAAGTTGATTCCCATGCATTGCAATGCATCCCAGCACTGCGTTGCAACGCAGGACATCGTTGCAGACTGCGCTTGTAATCATCAAACACCAACAACCACCACCCAACTCAGCAACATTCGCCTAGGAGAAACTTTTATTATGTTTCCCTAGGAGGTCCTTGTTCATTCCGCAGTCGGCAACCGTTGCTTGGAGTTTTGTTTTTAGAAATTTTTACATACCCTACATGAGTCATAGTTTTTCTAAATATTGGTTGAAATGGAATAATCCAAATATTTTCGATTGAAACGTATTTGCAAAAAAATAATCAATTTATAATACACGTTGCTAATAAAATAAAAACTGATTTTATGTAACTACTTTTTGTCAGGCCATCAGAAATCTATGAGGTATTGATGCTTTGTTTCTCTATAAGGGAAATTAGATTCTAGTGATTCTAATAAAACTCAAGATCGTAAACTCTGTTATGAAATAAATTGAAGAGCTCATTTCCAAAACGTGCTATGTAAAATAAACTCAGTTCTGAGTAAAAGACAAAATACTGTTACACTATGTCCAATAAAAACAAATGGTTTTCAATCAGGACCCAAAAGGAAGGATAAATCAATAAACAAAACTTTTTGAATTTTTGACTTGATGGCATTTTTGAATTTGAGGATCTCATTTTCAAAAGTGATATGTGAAAAAACACAGTTTTAGTCCGATCTGAATTACTATTACACAATGATAGACTCGAATTATAGTTTTAATACGAATTCCATTGTGTAGCACACATAATATTTACAAATTTTTCAAAGATCCCATGAGACTCCAGTGAACAATCTTGAGTTTCATAAGTTGTGCAGTATGTTCTACACTACATTAGAATCATTCTTAAATTTCTTTTATTCAGTTTTTGCTATAGTGAATTTGCATTTGCCTTCCCAGTGGGACCTCAATTATTTAGCTACCCAGCCAGCCAGCCAACCATCCATCCATCCATCCATCGCTGTTGTTGCTGATGCTGTTATTAGTTTTAAGTTCCGGTTACCTCCTCCTGCTAGTGCCTTTAAATGTTAAAATTGCAAATATTCCCAACACTCTATACACAGAAACTTTCAACAATATCACCATCAAGTAATACAACAACAGAATTCGGTTCATGTACCAGTAACCAACAGATATAGGTACTTTTTTTTTGGAATAGGTTCAACGAATAGATGGCGGGAACGAGCTTGGGCTCATAGCACACGAGAACTTTAATGTCTGTGATCCCTGGTGCATGTCAGTGGAATGTGAAACGAATGAAAACGTATCCAAATTGAACACCACTTACATCAGCATTGCATGCGTCAATCAGAGTATCTACCGGCCTTTCACTCATTAATTCGAAAATATATAACATGCGTTGATTCTTTGAATTTTGATTGGAGTAGAGATTTTGGATGCCTTTAACGGATGATGATATAAAAAGGGTAACACATACATCAAATTATCAATAATATAAATATTTGAAAAATGTACACATTTTCTCTTATACTATATTCTACTATAAAATCAACTACAATGTTATTAAGAATACTCGATTTTTTCTCAAATAGTTTAGCGAGATTAGGGTATTATATTGAAATAGTGACAATTGAAGAGCTATTCACTAATTAATTAAAAAAAGATTTTTATAATGAAAATGTATTGGTATAACTGCACGCTGCAAAAAAAGGGCTCTCCCAAACATAATTTTGCAGGCATTACATATCTTTCGAACTTTATGCAAACAAAAGTATTATTTCATTGCCAAACATTATTATAATAACAGCCAAATATGCTTTTGTTTTCGTTCAAACATTTTGTTCAGAATAAATAATTTTCGGCGTTCTTGCAAACATATATATGTTTGAATGTGAAATACATTTATTTACATATAAGCATATTTATGTTTAAATTTCATTTTAATTTAAAAAAAGTAAATTTATTGCCAATAACTTCTTTGCACAATATTAATTTTTCCCTTTTGTTTAAATTACATTTTTTATTTATATTATATAATTATAAACATAAACTTTTATTTTTTTATTACACATCGATTATTTATAATTAATTATTTTATTTCCATCTATTGTTTCTATTTATGATGATCGCATATATTACTAAATGTGGGCGTATCACGCACATTTTGTAACATATATTTTCATGTGAATTATAACAATTATTTTTTAATTTTATAACTATATCTTGAATACTTTTCGAGTTATTGGTTCCTCAGCTCATTTCCGTACTCAGAATCATTTTTTCGCATTCTGACCAGTATTACTCAAGTTATCGGACGGACGAACATGGCTAAATGGACTCGGGTCGTGAGTATCCCTGGTTTTATGAGTTAGTAGTGACGATTGCTACATCAATCTCTTGAATTTGGTGAAGCGTCGCAATATCACGGATACTTTTCGCACTATCCCTACTTCTTTTTCTTTCGCCCCTCTTTGTTTCTTGAAATCATCAAATTTCTTCAAACTTTTCAATTTGTCGATGTAATTCTTATTTCTCTAAGCCTTGCTCAGGTTTTCCTAAACATCAAACGAATGTTTAAGGTTTGAAAATCCAAATTGTTATAATATTTGATTAGCAATAAAAAAAAATGTTTGCTACGTTACAAATTCTTTTTGGCTCTGTACACAGACATTTCTAGTTACACTGCTAATTTTGGATTATCTTTAGAAAATAGAAATCGAAGAAAATTAGGTCTTTCACTTATATTGACGAGCTAGATTTTGTGATAAAAGACTTTTTGGAATTTTTGTTTGTTACGTTACTTTAAAAATTGAGGTCAAATTCTTTTTCGTTTAAAATACTGATAAGATTTTTGTTCTTCAATTATTTAATTTAGTTATATTCAGTTTTCTTAACTCTATCTAAGAGAAGTGGATAACACGAAAAAAATACAATTAATAAAATACAACGCACGTTTTTGTTGAGCGGTTTATTTTTTGTTAATTTTTATTTTTCAGGTGGCAACCAATAAACTATGATAAATTCAAGATTCAAGGAAAGAATTTCGCGATGATATTTGTGTCGACCATAACTTTGGGATGTGTACAAACTACAAGTAATAAAAAAATTGCGAAATTTGAAAAAATATTTTTTTTTCTGTGGTTTTGTTTTGGGCGAATATGGTGATTTCGAATTACGTTATAATTACATTTAAACATATTCAAACAACTCTTTTCTATCCATGTGAGACTACCAACGGTCCTCCATTTGGAAGAACAGTTCTTTTATTCCATACACAGAAAAAAATAATCGACGTAAATACAGCAATCAAAATTAATTGTACACTATTCATTGGTCTAGCAATGACATTTTTGCCATTGAGCAAACACATTCGCTAAAAATGTTATTTGCGTCCAAAAATATACCACTAAACGACTTTGCTTTTTAACTTCGGCGTTTTAAAAGTATATTTGTATTTTCACAGTATACTTATAATTCTTTTTTAGTTTATTAAAAAAGAATATTATAAATTCTTGTGAAAGTATATTACAAATATACTTTTCTGATGATGAAGCATAATTTAATATGCAACTATTGCCATCATCATCGCTTAAGTATGATCAAACTCTATAAGCGTTTCTTTTGCCATGAACCAAATGTGAACTGATAGGCTCCAACTAAAAATTTTCACGAATTGCACTAAATTCACCAGCGCTGTAAGCGAGTACTCGAACACACAACACGCACTGTTATAGGGACCACGCACTGCTATAACATCAACGCGGTATGCGAATATATAGCTGTTGCCAGCAAATGCGATTGCTAATATGATGAATGTGTACGCTAATACAATTAATAATTAGTCGGCGCAGATTTAGCAATAATTTGATTGTGTTGATGTACTTTTTTGGCTATATTTACGAATTTTTCTTTTCTGTGTAGACTGAGCATCGTAAATTCATAAAATGAATTTGTGGGTTCCGATCTTTTTGAATTTTTACAGACATGTTCTGTGCCCAAAAATATTTGACACGTATATTTTTTTTTATTTAATTTACTTAATAAATTGAAAAATTTCGTCGATATTCAACATTTGGAATTTAGTTAAAAAACTGTATCACGTGAACCAAAAAGTTAATATTGGACAGTTTGGTCTCTTTTTAAAGGTAATGAATTGCTCTTTCTGATGGTTTACTCGCTTTTAAAACGTCTAATAAAAACATAAGAAGAAATTATGGTCTAGAAGTTTAAAACCCTATTTTGGTGGTCAGCACATACTTTTTTTTATTTTTTTTTACATCAAGTTTATTATTGATTTAGTTTTGTGATCGTGTAAAAAAATTTTAAAATAATATATGTGCTGACCACCAAATTCGGGCTTAAAGTTTCCGAACGATCATTACTTATTATGTTTGTATTGGATGTTTTAAACATTTCATTACCTTTCAAATGAGATCAAATTCTTCAATATTAAACTTATGATTCACGTGCTGCAGTTATTTAACTGAATGAAAAATGTTGAATTTCAATGAAATTTTTTATAATATTAAGGGGTAGAACTACAAAAAAAAAAAAAAAAAAATTTATAAAACATAATACGTGTAAAATATTTTTCGACATAGAACATGAGTGCAAAATTTCAACGAAATCAAAAATAGTATATCTCAAAAGTGCCTGGTTTGACGTGAAATGGCCGATATGAGAAATCATTTTTAAATTGTATACCAATACTGCTGACTGTATACTGAGGTAAAATGTCAGGATTCAGGTGTTTTTTTTAATGCGTAAGTAAAAAAAATCAGACTTAAAACAAAAAGTAAAATGCTAAATTTAATATAGGTCGAAAAGCGATAGGATGACATATTTCCATAACAATTAAAATCAGGCGTCCTACTTTTCCGCTATTATGTCTGCTATTTATGTTCCTTTCGTGATTACAATGTGTCCTTCGTTTTCCAAATTAAGAATTGTTAGCCTTATGTTTAACGTTTGCGGTTTAGAATACTTTTTTCTCTATCAATTATTTTTTTTTAATGTTAACGTAAAGTTAAACATTCACATTATATCCACTTTTTGTTTGAAGTTAACACTTTTTCTTCCAGAGTATTACAATTGTTTTTAAACAATATTATAATCCTGCTTTTGTGGTATTTGTCCTCCCAATAAACCTAAGCTTAAAGAAATTCCTTCATATTTAAATTTAAAAAAAACGCAAACTTTCGACAACTATTCACCACAATAAAATTTGCATATCCTGTCAAAGTTCTGAAAGAGATGCATGCCATGCCATGCCATCCTGACAATGGCAGTAACTGAGATTGCGTGTTGGTGTAGAACAATATTTCAACCAAAATAACCCAGCATTGAAAAAGCTGAACCCAACGTAAAAATGTCAAAATTTGAATATACGACGAACAACTCACATTGGGCAGCGGAAAGCCATCCAAGCTCCAGACAATCTTCGGTGTGGGATTTCCAGTGGCGCTGCACTTCAGCGAGACTGACGGACCCGGCTGCATGGTCTGCTCAATGAATTTGTAGATGAGTTGTGGTGCAACCTCTGTGACAGGCAGGAAGGAAAAAGCGAGAACAAGCAAAAAAGATGATATATTAAAATCAAATTTCATATTTGAATTTGAATGTCCGGTCGTTGACCACCCACACCACAACATAGCACACTCACCGCCCAGTCGAAGCTCTGCAGTGCCCTGCGTGGACTCGTGGTCATTCTTCACGAAGCACTGATACATGCCCTTGTCCTCCTTGGTGATCGATGTGATGCGTATGTGCTCCTTGGATAGCAGACGCACCCGCGAGCCGGAACGCAATGGCTGGCCATCCTTCAGCCACGTTATGCTCTGTTTTGGAAAACCGGATATGCTACAAATCTAAAATGAGAAATGACATCGTACACTGTGTGAGAGCGAACAGAACAATTATGGTACGGTATGTGTGAGGAAGATGCCAACAACATACTCGCCCGAATGTACCAAGCCTTGTCATTGCTACTCACCAGGTCTGCCGTTTTGCCTAAATTCACCGTCTGCACGCTGGGTTGGATGCTGGCGGTGAGCGGCGATGTGACGGCCATCTGCACCTCCAGCGTCTCGCTGCCCTCCGAGTTGGTGGCCACACAGTAGAAAGCGCCACTGTCCGATTTTTCGACAGCGGTTATGATGAAGGTGCCATCCTTGATTTTGGCGCGCCCGGTGGCTAACAAATGCTGAATGGACTCCTCGTTGTTGGCGCGCTTCGTGTGCCATCTGGTGTGATGGGAGTAAAGAAAGATAAGAAAATAAAAAGAATGAAAAATTACAGTTGCATACTGTAGATAAAGTAAAACAAGAAATCGTCAGAAATTTAAATGGAATAAATTACTCAGTTTCCGATTGGCATAAAAACTCTGATATAAATGTGGCATCCTATTTGGTGGCTCTACGAGAATTTGGTGTCTGTACGTACGGAAATATTTACATTTTCGACCAACAAATGGAATTAGAAATTCCGAAGAATTGCAATCAAATTGTAAAATTTTGCAAGTACCTATCTGGAATACAAAAACAGGAGTACTACATACACGGGGAGAAATAATTAAATCTATCTAATTTGTTTTTCATTTTGGTAAAATTATCTTATCTTAGTAAACACATATGAATTAGGGAAAATTACAACACGGATAAGCAGTTCAAATATACATAGCAAGTTTCAGTTCGTGCGAATTTTTATTGAGCATTTAGCTCACTGAGCGGTAGCTTAGTGGTTAGTGCGTTGGACTGCGAGCCGAAAGGTCCCCGGTTCAAGCCTGGACTGGGGCTAACAACATCTTTTCCTAGAAACATTTTTCTATACCGCACTACCTCTCGGTAGTAAATGGCAAACCTACGAGTGTAAAACATTGCCTACGAAAAGCTCTCACTCGCCGGATTCGGCAATAAACTGTAGGTCCCACCACTTTGAGTACAAATATAACACGCACAGCTCAAAATGGTGAGAGAGCTCGGCCTAAGTACTTATAGGACTGTAGTGCCAAACTATTATTATTAAATGTTAAATATCGACGAAATTTTTCAATTTATTTAGGGGTAGAACTATCAGAAAAAAGTCATTTTAAAAAGAAAAAATAAGTGTCAAATATTTGTTGTCACAGAACATATCTGTAAAATTTCAAAAAGATCGGAACTCATAAAGTTATTTTTTTTTGTCGAAAAGCGCTCGGTTTGACGTGGAATGGCCGATATTCAGGATCCATCCTTGGGTCTTAATTAGTAAGTCTGTGAAGTTTCATCTTAAAATTCGAAAAAAAGTCAGAAGAATTCGCAATAATAATATGTGTAGGTTGTTGGATATTCAATATAAGCAGACTGGGCATGAGATGATTTAGAATGGACTATATTTTGTATGAGAAGTCTCTCTAAGTTTTTAATTGTATATTTTTTAGAATTGTAAAAGAGTATAATTTCCAAATATAATTATATTTGAGAGATGTTCAATTGATATTCGTAACAAGTAATCGTATATTAGTTGTTATAAAGATGTTTGTGAGCAATATTGAAAGATATTTGTAGTAACTGCGATCTAAGTAATTTTCAAGTAAATCGATTTATGGGTCTGTAATATTAGTGGTAAACATTGGTTTTCATAAGTACAGTTCTAGTTGTTTTCAAAACAAGCGAGTTTAAACCAAGTTAAATTTCAAAATGTGGTTGAAATACTGGGACTTTCCAGCGGAAACTGACATCACTCACGATGAATCGAGGATTTTGTCATTGATGAATATGTCTTCGACAATTTCATAGACTATAAGTCATAATAGATATATCTAGAACATTATAAGCATTTTGTCAATTAAGATATCATAAATGGAGCTTTCCAATCATAAATAACCCATCAAATTGTCACATTTTTTTCATATATATGACCTAATGAAATGTTTTCGATGCTGTATCTATGAATGGTAAATGGTAAATTTTTATTTACAAGGCGAAATACAAGTTTTTTCTCAGTGATGTACATATAAATATTCACACAAATCAATCCATTTAAGATTGAACTTGGCTTGCATTTTAATTGAAATAAAATGTAAATTATTTTAGCGACGCTAAAAGAATGTCTTCAATGCATAGACTGTGTGCAATCATGAATTAATGAAAATATTCTTATTGTTCTATTGAAGATTGTATATTTGTGATCACAATTCCAACACTTCAACGTATTTAAATTTGAATACTACGTGATACAATGCTTCATTGAACAGAGCCATTTAAATCACGTTTTTCCACAATCTTTTTCGTAGAACTAATTTCATAAATTTGTTGCTTTATATATATTGGGTATACTGTATCCACAAACATTGTGATTTTTATAAGGTTTGTAATTTTTGGGTACATATTTGATTTGAGTATCCCATGCTTTGTAACCCATTGCCATTTCATTTGCCTCATTTTCATTTGTCCGATGCTTCACTACTGAGTGGCATCGTAATGCTGCAGTACTTCAAAGAGATTCTGTTCCATGTCACAGCACTGCCACAAAGTAACAACAAAATCAGAGAGATACAAAAAAGTCATTCTATCTGACAAATACACTCGAACCCACAATTCACAATCAATCTACCGGAAAAAAGGTCCTTTCGTTTGTGTCTGCTCTGGATGGGTGGTATGTGCGTGGGTGGTGTCTGTCTGTCTGGCTGACAGAAGCTGCGCGTTTGTGCGCCATAAAATTTTAAATAAAATAAAAGTGTCGCCTGCGTTATTCGTTATTCGGCACTCTTTATGCGACACAATAAAAGCGAACGGGGCCAACATAAAAAGGTAGCAAAATACATATTATGCCCTGTTGTTTGTGCACTTTTATTTGTTTTTGTTTTTCATGATGTTGTATATATTATGGCATTTTTTTCTTGTTTTTGGCACTGCGTTATTTCGTGTCAAACTAGGCCCCTGCGGTTCAGCCGAATTAAAACAAAATACTCTGAATTTGAAAATGTTTTGACAGCTGCGGCTCAGGCTGTGGTCGAGGCTGCGGCTGCTTGTTAAGTCCGTGGACTATGAACCTTTTGCACATACGTGAAATAATAGAAATTTCGATATAAACAGTGTATTTTTTGGTAGCACCGACATAGTTCTAAAAATTGTGTGCGTACTTAAATGAGACAATTATTTGCCAACCTCCTACACCAAACTGCAGTAATTTAATTTTAATTAAGCTGTGTTGGTTTTAGTTTTAACCTCAATAACAAAGAAATGGAAGAGAACCACCCCAGTAGAAATTTCTCCGATGCACCTTTTTATTATCGTTATGTCGCTTTGGACTATCGTTGCAGCTCTACTATGATTTGGCGTTTGATATTGGTACAAGATCTGATTCGATATCGTACGATTTTGCCGATATATCGTATCGTTCTCACAGCAATATCGAAATGAATGGCAGACTTGGGTAGGTACAGTAAAAGATGCAATATTTTTGTATGATTTCAGATGTCTGTTTTCTAAATTTGCTATAGTTTTTTTAAATATACCCCATTGTAAATACCCCAGATAAGATCAAAGAAGTTTACAATTTTTTTTCGATATATTTCATACAGACAAAGATGGAGTTAAAAAAAAACTGTCATTTTGTTTCCTTTTCCAAAATATGCCGGGAATCTGCCATTAAAATTTCATAAATTTTAATAATCTGCCGTACGTTTTCCACGAATTTCAATTTATCAGTGTATTCGCCGAAAATATTCCTGAAAAATAAATCCCACTATGTCCCTAAAATGTTTGGACATAACCTCCATAATTTTGAAACTAAGAAATGTAGATTATGACCGCATTTCAGTAGGACATAAGCTCCACGAGTATTATATCCTTTTCTCCAGTGAAATAAATTGGTTTAAATAATTTCAATCTGTTCAGTTTATTGAAATCAGAGCTGTAAAGGTTGGATTACGATTACTAAAGAGTCGTAATCAAATTACGATTCTTAGTAGTCGAAATCAATAATTTTCATTACGATTAGAAATAATCAAAAAGTAATTTGATTCATAGTACATTTTTGATTATGTTCACGACTACTTTAAAATAATCAAAAACTAGTAATGCTACTACTTTTTTTGATTATTTGAAAATTGTTTTTTTTTTGAGTATTTTCAAATAATCAAAAAAGTAATCCTACTACTACGGATTACTTGTTATACCCTACACTAAGAGTGAAAGGGTATATTCAATTTGGTACGCCGTTTGTAACACCCATAAGGAAGCATCTCCGGTATGGAAAAGTATATATATTCTTGATCAGCATGTCCTCCTGATGTCCGTATGTCTGTTCGTCTGTCTGTCCGTCTGTCTGTCTGTCTGTCTGTTTGTCTGTCTATCTGTTAAAATCACTACTACTTAAACAATTGAAGAGTTAGATAAATGAAAATTTAGATTACTTATATACCTACGCTGTATGTGCGTTAGTATATAAGTCCATTGTGACCTGTGATCTGAACATTTATATTCAGATAACTCATATAAAATGTTCATCCTCAGTTCAGTTTTACAGTATACGTGTTTAAGTAAACTTTTTTGTTCAAATATATATTGACTTCATGCTCAAATACATGGAAATAATGTTTTCCCGCGAAACGACTTTTGGTTCCCAAAAAAAAAAAAAAAAATTCGGTACACCTACCAATTTGTAAATATGGGTATCAAATGAATGCAAATTCTTCAGCGATTGAAAGTTTGTAGTTATTTTCAGGATTTATATACCCTGGTGACCTATATACCACTTTGAATGGTAACCACACATATGTGTAGGATATTTATAGTCGGCTTAGACCGACTATAATTTTGATAATCCTAACTATCATAATAACACCAAATTTAAAATTTCCCATGTGATTTCCCATTAGGAAGAATCAAATTACTTTTTGATTATTTCTAATCGTAATCAAAATTTTTGATAAGGATTCTTTAGTAATCGTAATCAAAATTATTCGAAATCAAACCTTTACACCTCTGATTGAAATAGAATATATCGTCGATATCATGCCAAAGGGCGAATGTGTAATTTTTGACATATGGGCATTTCCTGGGGTTCCGGACGGGACATTAGTACGTTTAAAACTTTAATATCTCGAAGGAAAATTATTGAATATACTTGATTTTTTTGTGCATATAGTATTTAAATAGGACTAAGTATCTGCAAAAAATTATAGAATTCTATACCGTAGGTCAAAAGATTTAAATAAAAAGGCGGGACAAAAACGGAAGTAAATATCATGGATATTCCAAAAAGTCATCAAATTTTACGTACAAATGATTTTTTTGAATTATTTTAGAAAATAGTTGAAATCATGTGCTTTCTTTGTATAATTACACTTTGTTCCTAAAATTTATAGTTTTTTCATAATAAATCACAGAAAAATTCCGGACGAGACAAACAATTCCGTATGGAAATTATCAATATGTTTTTTATTCTAAAAATACTTTTTTCGTACAATATATTTTTTTGTATTATCTCTGAGCATAGCTGAGACAATTTACAAAATTTTTTTTATATGTACACTTTGTTCCGAAAGTTTACAGTTATTTCGTATTAAATCGCATAATAATTCCGGACGTTCCGTACGGAAATTTGCACTACGATTTGTTGCTAAAATTAATTATGTATATGACCATATTAATAATCATTATTATGAAATAAAAACTATTCAAACTATTCAAATTTTCAGATTTTTAAAAATTTTTTATTACTGTTTTTGAAACAAACTTTTTTTTTTTGGTACTCAAAGTTCCGGACGGGACAGATTTCAACTAGCTGTCAAAAATTTTATAGAGTTACTAGCAAAATGTTGTTTACATTTTTGCAATGTGTTCTGTATGTGTTTAAAGTTAATTAATTTGGTTAGTCAAAATACATGAAAAATTGGTATGTTTACATATTGCATAGTAACGTAAATTTATGAGTATTTTTTTATACGTTGCCGTTAACGGAATAGAAATTTCTTTTCAGATATTTAGATTCAGAAATTTAAGATTCCAAATCCATCGTTATTTCAAAAATATGAGCATTTTGAATTTTTCGGTCGTGGTTGACGTTTTTCTGGAAATGCCCATATGTATTTTTTACATTTTTAAATGTAGTTTTTCCCCAAATATACTGTGCAAAAATGGTGTGTGGTTTTGTTGGATATTTCTAACCACAAAAGACAAAACCAAAAGGGCGAATTTGATTTCATTATTTTGCCATAACTTTTTATAGGTGAAAAATAAAATAGTGGTGTAAAGCATACATTGTTTGTTTTTAAAGTACCTATCGATTGAAATCATTTAAATGTTTGGCAAATTGTTTTAATAATGATGCCAATCGATAGGTGCTGCGCCAATAAAGAGTTATAACAAAAAAACATAAATATTTGCGTCAGGTCAGGATATAGCGTTACAAAATCCATATTTATAATTCAGTAGTTTGTTCAAATCCAAAGATACTATATACGTTAAAGTTAATTTTCAAACTTTAAAATTTAATTTCCCAATATTTCTAAATAAAATAAATTAATATAAAAGATAAATTAATATAAAGTAGCCGCGGTAACTCAGTGGTTAGTGCGTTGGACTGCGAGCCGAAAGGTCCCCGGTTCAAGCCTGGACTGGGGCTAACAACATCTTTTCATAGAAACATTTTTCTATACCGCGCTACCTCTCGTCAGTAAATGGCAAACCTACGAGAGTAGGTTCGGATTCGGCAATAAACTGTAGGTCCCACCACGTTGAGTACAAATATAACACGCACAGCTCAAATGGTGAGAGAGCTCGGCCGAAGTTCTATACAGGACTGTAGCGCCAAACTATTATATTATTATTAATATAAAAGACAAAAATACAAAATATGAAAAAGAATAAAATAAAAAATCCCATCAATAAAATTCAAATTTTCATCATTGGGCATAATTTTATTTTCCCAAAAACATCTCCATTCAAAATGAAAATGTTACACTTTTTGGTAAAAATTTTTGGCTACGGCGCTTTTAACGAAAATTAATGGAAAAAATGATCATCATAAAATTATATATCTTTTGCTTTCAATGTCCACAATGAAAAAATTTGATCGTCATTACCAGGGCTAACAATTATATGAATGAAAAACAAGGAAATATGTATGGATTATGGACTAAAAAACTAGATTAATATGGATCGAAAAAACTTAAAATATGGATCAAAAACTTATAAAATTTGTTTTATTTTAATTATTCAGCACTCCCTTGAAATTTTTCACTTGAATAATACAAATTGTACTGAAACAAAATTATTTTTCAAACCAAATTTGTACACCCAACCAAATTTGATACAAATCACAATCTATTGTCTCCTGTAGTGATATCCAGATATAGTTTCCTGTAGTAAGATTGTTTGATTTTATCGATTGCACTACAATTATGTTTGAAAATTTATTTATTGGAAATTTGCGAAAATTGAGACATATGAGCAACGTTGCCAGTTTTGTAGGAAAAATACTGTTTATGAGAATTTTTAGCATTTGCGGGATATGAGAATTCTCACACTATATTGAGATTCTTTTTCCCTTGAGAGAATTTTTTGTGAGAATTCGAGAAATTGTGAGAAATTGTGAGAATTTGAGAATTTTGAGAGAATTTGTGAGAATTTGTGAGAATTTTCCTACGAGAGATTTTGTGAGAATTTCATGAGGGAAAAAGGTATTTCGTGTGAGAATTTCATCTGGCGACACTGCATATGAGTCCGTTTTTTTTATTAAAAATATGGCTTTATATGTATTTATTCAAATATATAGATTTTTACCAAAAAATTATTATAATATGTATTTAAATATTGAATATGTAAATCCATATAAAAGTCAGCCCTGGTCATAACATCTTATTTGATTTTACAATCTAAGATCAAAATGAAAAATGTTAACATATAATCTCGCGATTTTTGTTTAGCACTCTTGCTTCCACAAAGTAAAATTTTAAGAAAAGCTCTAGCGATTTTTTTATTTTTGTCTCTAGTGTCTATAATAAATTATTACAGTTAAACCCCCTGATGTTTTATTAAAGTCGTATTTTTTTCTGGGGCTTATGACCGCATGTGAATTCGAATTTCGAAAATAAGGGATTAAGTTCAAAATTTCATTGAACTTAATACCCATTTGGTGGGGTTATATCACGGCACAGACCTTTGTACCGATACCCATTTTTTTTTTTCAATTATATGGTGTACGAATGCGACCCTCCACATCTATTAAATAACCAATGCGGCCCGTGATGCCAAATGAGTTTGACATGCCTGGTATAGGTTATTTATAGTCCGCTTAGACCGACTATAACTTTCATAAAATGTTGTCTCAAAATTTTAATTATTATGGTCCACAGAATAATTTTTTTAATTATCCTTTAATATATTTGACATTGAAATGTATAATTGGTTTACAGCAGAAAATAAGAAAAAATATATTATATTAAATAAAATAAAATTCCAAATTTTATTTGTACAATGGCTATGTTCTACAAATTAATTAATTAGACACTCAAGTATAATTTTATGAAATTCAACTTATAAATTTTTGTATACAATATACGAATTAATCTATAAAATTTCCATATTAAGAAGTGTCGACGATGATAAGTTCTTTTTGGAATAAAAATTTTATTTTATTATAATTTCTCAGTTTTTTTGCGGTTCACGGTGTCACGCTTGTGTTGTTGCTTTCAGTCGGGGCTGCTTTTGTTTGGTTATTGCCGGCCAACTCTATGATGCACGAAGTCAACTTATTATTATTATAGGTTACACAAATAGGTTTTTTGAGGACAGAAGCCAGAAAGCAGCCTACATAATTACATTTGCATATTGAACTAGATTTTAATTTCTTTCGCTTTTTTATTTTGCCAAATTTAGTATATTTTTCGTATTTTATAATAAAATGGTTTAGCGAAATGTAATTAGATTTTAAGCCTGCAATTTTGGGTTTTAAATGGATGAACTTTGAGGCCTACGAAAAACTAAGAGCATAGCCATTAAGTGCACAATTTTGGTGTTGGTTATGGTATTAGCGATTGTTTAATGAAGGCTGACATAATTGTTTGGGATTAAATTAATATTAGAAGAAATCTATGTCTCCTCTTGGGATGAACTTTTAAAAAATGTAAGAAAAAAAAGGAATTCTAATTAAAAGAGCTTATTTAAATAAATAGGCTTACAAAAATGTTGATAAAGCAGATAGTCAGAAGTAAAATTAAGAAAAAAAAAAGCAAAATCGGTAAATGCTCTTAAATTTCATCAAAAGAAGAAGAATTATGTACAATATCCATTCATAAAACCAAAGAAATTAAATTTCAACAAATTCAGTGAACTGCAATATCTGCAAATAAATATCTGCCTTTATACTTGAAATGTTCGAACTTGCACATTATTTTCCGTATTAGTTACTAATTTTTTCTTGTATCACCATTGTTTTTTTGTTACCTTATTATAAGTATATTATTATGTATGTCTGATATAACTAGTTATGATGGCTGCAATTCTACCAATAGGAAATTATTGTATAAATGGAACAATAACGTTTAAAAATTTGTTATTATTATAAGAACTATAATCTTACCACCTTATTCTCAAACTCAACAAACTCTGGAGTCACAAAACCCCAATATTGCACTTAGTGACAATTGTCACCTTCTTTTGCGTCTAAAACAGCAAAACAAGTTGTCAATTGTCATAAGTTACAACTGTGATTGATATAAACTCTCATTGCTCGTTGGATTCGTAGGTACTATAGTTACCATAATTTGACACCAGCACTTATCTTTTTTTTTTGCGTCATAATCGGAAATTGTATCTGCCGAGCAGGAAATGTCACCAATGATTCCTCAATGATTTACCTATGTCAGGTCTGAAACATCGATGACCGATAGCATTTTCTCCCTGCAAAGCATTGATTACATTTTCATACAAATGTCCACTGATTCCTGCATGATGTAACATTAACGATGTCATGCACGTCATTCATCAACGAAGTCACAAATATTGTCATACATATATATTTTTTTTCTTTTGTAAAACAAAATATATTTTTTTTTATTATCTTATTTATTTTTTAATTTATATTTTTTAATTTATATTTTTTAATTTATATTTTTTAATTCATATTTTTTAATTTTTTTTATTTATCTTATTTTATTTATTATTTAAATTTTATTATTTTCTTAAGTTCTCGGTTGGAATGGTATGTGTACTTGCTAATGTCAATAACGTACTTCACTAACGGCCATCATCTATAATCATTACTACTGCTTATTATCTCGCTTTTATAAAAATTGGTCCTATGAATTATATGGCAGGGTGGCATCAAACAAAATTTTCAGTTTTACGCGTAAATGCTGCCACTAGACATATGTCGTATGCATTTCACATTGCATTTCACAACGTAAATGCTGCATATCTTAAGGAGCATGTGACGTGAATGTTAATTTTCATCAATGACGTCATCAATGACATTTCATCAATGACAGGAATTGTTCAACATTAAAACATAGCACTGTACGCAAATTTGACAAACGTTTTCGACACCAGAAATGAGAGTTAAATATTCTTATTAGGATGGACATTCTAAAAACAATAGCGTTTTCAGTTTTTTCCCCACACGTTCAGTTTCAAGAATATTCGACGAAGCGTTGGATATATAGTTAAACTTATTTTTAAAAAAATTTTATTCGGTGTCTGTTCGGTACAAATTTGTAATTGATTGTAAACTACATTCGCAATGAGCTACAGACTTGAGATTTTAAATATTGACTTGAACTGGGTGACAATGCATTATTATCGATTTCGCATGAAACGTTTTTAATGTGAATTTGAAGTATGCTTTGAAATGAAACGTGGGGCGGTTTTGGATCCTTATAGTCCACAACGTTTTATATTAAAAAACATTTTTCATTTCACAATTTTTATTTTATCCAAAACATGTATTAGAGAACACAAATAATATGTTCATATCAATTTTCAAAATTCGTTTAATAAGTAGGACCTGAGATATGAAGCAAAAAGCCTCATTCTTGGGCAAAAAAAAGCCCAATTTGGGGCATTTGTTATCAATTCCCAGGTGCGCATTATTGTTGTGATTTACATTATCAATTAGCAAATCTCATTAATTTCAAACCTGTGTTATTCAAAAAATCATAAACGTTGTAATTATTTAATTTCTGGTGGTAAAATGAGTGCACATAGTGTAATCCAACAATAAATGAATGTTTCCTTAAACAGGACGGTTTGATGTTTTTTTTGTTGATTGAATTCTGGAATACGAATAGAATTGGAACTTACCAGATAATGTATATATTATAGAAATATAATTTATATTGGAAATAATACAATTTTATTCTAAAATAAGTTTAGACATAACAATTCCACTCATGGGAATTACGACTCTGTTCAGCATAGTTCTTAAGCTCGAAATATTCCGAACGAAATGGCATAACTTTGAAAACTCAAAATCCGTTTTCCACAAAAATGATATGTACATCTTTTCGGAGGAAAAACGCAGTGCCAACGAAACTTTATGCGTGACCCCGAGAAGCCAAAAACACTCTGTGCCAGCAATGCTCACATTTCATTTGCTGGTATTTCATCACTTTGATGGGTGTCTGTTTATTCTGCATGTCTATCTGGGAGTGTGTGTGTGTGTTTGAAGCTCTTGCTCCAGGCCTCCTCTGCCGCTGGCAGTTCGAACAACCGACCAACCAACCAACCGATGGAATGTTCGTTCGTTCGTCCTGTCGTCGGACAGTGCTGTCGCTCGTAGATAACAATGCCACTCGCTATTTTTGCTGTTGTTTTTGTTGTATTGCACTATTTTTTGTGGTTTTGTGTGATTGTGATGTTCTATAAAGACAGACAGACCGACACATATATACATTTTTGTGCATTTCGATGCATATGTGTATGTGCATGGTCCTATATGTGTGTGAGTTTAGAGTGCACACAAGTTTTGGTTGTATGAATAGTTTTTGTACGTTTTGGTTTCATCCTCGCATTCACATATTTCAAAAGCGTACACACAAATTTACATATTGCAAACGCACACACATACATGCATTGGATTTGCACACACACCTACAAAGCGTAGAGTTGCCAACATCTATAATATCTTCATTAACCTGCTCTCAATATTCTTTGGAATTGGATTTTCTTAAGTTTAAAATAATTTTTTAATATAATTAATAACTTGCTATATTATGTTTTTAAATAATCTTTTTGTAGAAAAACATAATGATGTTATTATGGAAATGAATGAGTAGAAATTGAATTGAAACCTGGTCGGTTCACAGATCACAATAGCGTTGGTGTATAAGTAATCTGAATTATGAGTTTCTTAGATCTAGCTATTCTAGGTTTTCTGTAATCGTGATTTCAACATTGATTTCAGTTTTAACTATGAGAAAAATGGGCTATATCTCATTATATACTTGTTATTAAATATTTAATTTTATAAAAAAAAAAATTTCGAAAAAAATTCTAACAAAAACATTTTGCAGTTTGAAGTTTTTTTTTAAATCATTTTTGGAATCAGTTGTAAAGCTTAAAAATGCTCTCCTGAAAAGTTCAAAAAAAGACTTATGTTTTTATTTCATATTGCCACAGAAATAAAAACGGAGTAATTTCAACGCACTGTGTAATAAACAATGACTGATTTTGTATAGAATTTGATTGAAAAGGCCAACACCTAAAAATGCTCTATTGAATGTGAAAAACGATGTGGAGACTTTTCAGCGAAATTTGAATACATATCCATTTTTGAGTTTCTTGCTTTTCATTTCAATTAAAATGCAATTGTCAATTTAGGTACCAAAACGCGACCTTTGAGGACCCAGCCAATAAAGCATTTTTAGGGGTTCTGCTTTTCTCCATTTGGTCAGTCTAAAGTACAATATTTTAAAATTTTTTAGTTCGTATTATTCCAGTCATTTGACTGCGATAATAGTACTCATTATGAGTACTATTAATGCAATAGAAACAAGTTTTTCATTAAAACTAATCGGAAAATAAAGAATTTTACTCGCATTATATTTATTAAACTGTAGCCGGTTTGTGGTATTTTTGAATATCCCTATAAACCATTTGACGATATTTTTTAAAATTCGATATGATAATGATAAATTTTAGATATAAAACTGAAAGTATTTGAAAATTTAAGTGCGTGTTCTTTATAATTTTTGTCAAAAAATAAAATTTTCTGAACAAATAAAATTTATTTATCGAAAATAAATCCATTTTTGATGTCATCTCGATATCTATAACGATAAAAACAACGATACCGTTTTAGACAGGTTCGTTTTATCAAAAACCCTATCGTTTTCGTATCATTATAGATTATCGAAAACGACAATTTGAGCCTATAAATGATATCGTTTCGATATCGTAAAATGATAATGATAAATTATAATGATAATAATAAATTTTAGATATTAAACTCAAAGTATTTGAAAATTTTATTGCGTGTTCTTTATAATTTTTGTCAAAAAAAAAAAAATTCTGAACAAATAAAATTTGTTTATCGAAAATAAATCCATTTATAATATCATCTCAATATCTATAACGATAAAAACAACGATATCGTTTTAGACAGGTTCGTTTTTATCAAAAACCCTATCGTTTTCGTATCATTATAGATTATCGAAAACGACAATTTGAGGCTACAAACGATTAATAGTTTATGATATAATATTTTTTCGGGATTTTGTGATTAAGATAAAATTTGAATTTTAAAGTGATTTTTGATATATGAGAGAAACACATTCAAGTGACATATCTCAAAAGCATTGCTATTACATTATGTTGTAAAAAAAAATACAAACCAACCATTCCTCAAAAGCCGATCCTAACACGTTTGATATTAGGTTCTAAATAATATTTTTTTTTATGTTTATATTTTATGGAATATATTTTGTTGTTTATTATATTGTGATGAGGATTTTTTTTGATGATAGCATATTATATAATGTATAAAACACAGTTTAATCCGATCAAAAACAAATGATATATGGGCCATTCCACACCAAATCGACCATTGAATTTGGGACACTGATAAAGGGTATTCACCAATGCATTGAACATTTTTTTTTCAACCTCTTCCTAATTCCAGATATACAGTAGTTTAAGTTACAAAAAGTTGACCAAAAACCACTTTTATGGTTGTTCGAATTTTAATATCTCTTACAATAGAAAAGCTAGGCACTTCTAAATTGATGTCCTTAAAAATTACCCTTTTTTAAATTCTGAAAAAAATTGTATATTTTGGCTGATTTAATTTTAACATGGTATTTTGATTGCATCACATTTTAAAAAATTATTTTCAAAATTGTTATATATTTGTCATTATGTCAAGTTATTTCTATAGAGTACAGGCGAACAGACACATGGTCATGTGTATATATTATGAAATTAAAACAACAACAAAATTACGAATATTTCGTACAAATTACGAAACTTTCGTAATATTATTTTTAAAACAATTTTATTTACGGAAGAATAACATTTTTTACGAATGAGCTTTACATATAACGAATAAATTACTAAACATTCGTAAATTTTAAGGTTATATGTTGAATTTTACGAAACATTCGTGTTTTTACGAATAATTAGTAAAAAGAAATCCGTTGCGTCAAATAGCGACTTGGAGCTGCATTTTATTTTAATTGGTATCGTGGTCGCAAGCAGATAGTTGTAAACTACAAACAGTTTTAAAATGCATTCTGTGTGAGTTCTGTATGTGTCAAAAATATCAAATCAGTGTGTAATATTTCATATTTTTATGAATGAATTGTCATTTTCATCGTTAGTTTTATTTAAACAAAGTTTTTTACGTGCGTATTTACCAAAGATTCGTAAAATGTTTCATATGTTTCATAAAATGTAAGAACGCTATCGTCAAAAGTACGAATACTGTCGTAAAATGTACGATTATATTCGTAAATAGGTTCACAAATATTCTATAAATTACGAATCTTTCGTAGATAAATCTACGAATTATTCCGTAAAATAAACAAATAATATTCGTAATTTTATCATAAAATTACGAAAGTTCTTTCGTGTATTTTACGAATGGTTTTGTGGAAATTTGAGTTTGGGTTTAGTGTATAAAAAATTTAAAATGAATTGCATTATTTTCCTCAAAATGTATCATATACTAATTTTGGAATATTTGAAACTCTGCATCTTCATGCTTTTTCGATTTTCCCGATTTTTTTAATGCATTTTTGATATAAACTTTTGTCGAAAAAATTACAAAATTAAACCAATTTTTTGTTTGAGTTCTCCTATCCAGTTCTCTTAAAGCAGTATTTCAAATTGTTGTAGAAGAGTATATCTGAGTGTTTAATTCACATTTATCTGATATACACCCAGAAAAAAATTCCCTCAAATCCCATTAAAATTGGTCAATAGGACAATTATTGATTTAATAGTATACAAAAAATAAATCTTTTCATATAAACTTAATGGCAATGTCATGGTATTTTCTAGTATTTAATAGTATTTTCCGATTAAAATAATAATTTATCCTATTAACTATTTTTAATAGTAAAAAACTATAGTATTTTTTTCTGGGTGTAACACTTGATCATATCAGTAATTTAAAACGCGAAATATTTGTTAATATATCCGACCACCTATTGGCCAATATCTTGTAAACCTATCCATAGAAAAATTTGTAATCCATATTTTCTAATTGTTCCGTTCATTTTCTATAATACAAAAATATTATTATTTTCTCATTTTGTTGTGTAGTGTAATATATTAAAATGTAGCTTTAAAAAAACACAAATAATTGTGAAGTATAAAAATCATGAAGTTTAGAAATTTTCTGCATTTGCTCATTTATCTAAAACCCTATCATTTTCGTATCATTATAGATTATCGAAAACTCCAATGTTGACCTACAAAGGACATCGTTTGCATATCGTTTGGTTTGTTAGGTTGCGTTTATTTTATCGAACACATCTGTTAATTGCTGCAAAAGTCAATAATCTCAAATTTGGATTGCTGGTAACACTGATCTCAGTCACAAAAAAATATTTCAAAAACAAAACAACATTGAGGAAGGTACTGCTGACGATGACAATTTTGCCATTTTCTGGTTTCTCTGACGATTTTGTTTCCTTTCATTTCGCACATCCCTTTGTGTGTGTGACTATGTCGCTATGTGGGTCCTTTGTTGCTCCGCTGCAGCTGTGTTGCATTTGCAAATCGTTTATTATGTTGTGGCTGCCGCAGCTTGAGCTATTGTTGTTGTTGTTGTTGCGGCTGATGTTGATGTTGTTGGAGTTGTTGATGTTGCTTTGTTTTTGCCAAGTTCCTGTCGGTGCAGTTCAAATCATCAATCTTCCTCTTCTATGCCATTGCATACATCAGCAGCAGCCGCGGCAGTATCAGCAGCGGCAAACACAACAACTGCTGCACCATCAGCAACATCACCAGCATGCATCTCTCCGTCAACATCATCAACATCATCCTCATCAGAGTCCTCTTCAACTCGAACTAAATAAAAATAAAAAAAATCCAAACGCGCCACAACTAATTCGCAACATTTGCACCAGAGCGCATCATCATCGTCGTCATCGTCATTTCATCATCTCGACATCGACATCCCTCCGGTATCGCGATGATCCACTTTTGTAGCGGGTTAAAATGAAATTGCTTGCGGCTGCAAAAGTCCCGCAGGAGCGGCGTTTAGTGGTAATTCGAATTCGCCGTTCGTTTCGCACAGAAAGTAATGAATTTGCGGAAACCGCAGCGAAAAGAAAAATCAAAGGGCAGAATATCATACTGCAGATATTAAAACTAAATAATTGTGTTTGGTAAGGTGCGTCATTTTAATGATTTAATGGAAACTATAATTGAGGTGGCGAAACTTACGAATTAAAATGTGTAAGACTTCATGAACATTGACAAAATTTATATATTGTAGGTATTTTAAATTATCAACCTTACAAACCATTTGACGATCATTGTTTATTCGATAAAATATTGATAAATGTTCGATATGAAACATACAAGGTTATCAACCAAAAATTACAGTATAAACTAAAAATGACACGAAATCACTCGATAGAATTTTTAATAATCATCACATCATATTTAGTAAAAATATCTATGGAGCAAACCAGAGTGTGGAAAATCACACAAAAGTAACGAATTCACTAAAATAGTCTCAAAATCACGCGCGATTTAATATTGTATATCTGATATATTTAAATTGAATGGTAAGAATTGAATTCTTTTACTCGATGGATATCGAGTTTTCTCCAGGGTTTTTTGAAAATATTTCATCCTCTATTGGTTCTCTTGAGCACCGAAGGACCGTAGGGTGTGTAGGCCTGTTTTATAGGTATTACAATGGTAAGTGTTCGAGTGAAATACTTGGCCTGATTCCACCAGGTCGTGTATTCTCTCGTTCTACTCGGGCATGGAACCAAGCCCACCCCTTCGTAGTTCACTCGGTTCTCAACAGAACCACGCATTACAGAGATAATTCGTTCTTAAGTCGCACGATACGTTTGTGGAACAATCTCCCTGCTTCTGTTTTTCCCGACATTTTTAATATTGGGAAATTTAAAGCAAACATCCACCAACACTACTCCATCTTTCCTCCTCCCTTTAACCTATAATCCTTTCTTACGATCAACACTGTGCATTGCACGAATAGGGGGCATCCCCTTGGTTAATTTGTAAAAAAAAAAATAATAAAAAATAAAATAACAATATATTATAAAATAAAACCTTTCTGCACCAAATGGGTCAGCATGACCCAATTTTTTGTGTATAAAAATAATCGTATTGAGTGTATAAAGCATGTGCCAGAAGTTACAACTTAATTGTTCGAAAAGCTTTAAAACGAGCCTATAACGGAGTTTTTAGTATTTCTAGTTTAAGATATGAACAACCATACAAAAGTGATTTTTTCAACTTTGAACCAATGATTCTCTGGAAAATTCGTTGAAATCGAATGAGGTAAGTTCCAACCACTGGTCGATTTGGTACGGAATGGCCCGTATATATATTTTTATGTTGCTTGTATTAATTTTTGTTTCAAAAGATTGAAGAAAAATTAATTTAATAAGAAACCGAGGCATGGTATCGCGATGTTTTATATCCAATTATATATTAATGGAAAAGGTGGGTCAATTTGCCCAATTTGAATAGAATGGGTATGATTGCAATTTGTGCAGAAGGATTAATACAATATGTGTTTTATTCAAGGATTGAAACCTAAACGAATAACGGTTTCGATGTCGGTTTCAGTTTTTTCCGCGTTTCGGTTTCGGTTTTAGGGTTTTATTACGAAACGGTTTCGGTATAACGGATCCAAGTTACGGTTTTGGTTTTGATTTCGGTTTTTGTATAAAATTTCCATATTTTTCAAATAAATTAACATTGCTTATATTGTGTTATGTTTAAATTGTGATACTGGGGTAAAGTTAAATACGTAAATTAAACAATGTTTGTTTTTATTTTAGTGAAAATATTGTGTTAAACAAAAGCAAACGAATACATCGGTAAATGTTCTTAAACTTCATGAAAATAAGAAGAAGAATTATGTACAATTTCTATCCATAAAAGTATTAAATTTCAACAAACCTGCAATATGAACTGCAATATCTGCCTTTATACTTGAAATGTTCGAACTTGTCGAACTTGCACTTTATTTTTCGTATTAGTTAATAATTTTTTCTTGCATCACCATTGTTTATTTATTACTTTTTTATGATTACCTTATTATAATTATCCTTAATATATATGTCCGAAATTTAGCTGTTTTGAAAAATCATTCAAAAATCAATCAGACTCAGACTTATAAATGGTATTCTATTGAAAAGATCCTTTAAAAGAATTTAAAAATTATTCAAATGAACTTTTCAAAACTTGTCCCACTTTATTTTACTAATACAATAAATAAAAAAACCAATATCATTAAAAACTGAATAATTATTTAACAAAAAAATTATGCTTGGAGTTACTGGTGTGTTGTTGTTAATTCCGATTTACCGCTACACAAATTAATGAAAAAGAAAACAATAAATTTTAGACCAAAGTCCGTTATTTGGAAACAATGTTTCTCAAAAAATAACATGTGAATATTTGTACAACAACAAAAAATTTATTTTGGGAACTCAAAATTTTATTAAATGACTAAACATGCCTTGAACTTAAGATCTTCTATATAAAATAAAATATGTTTTCCTGTTTCTTTTTATGATTTTTTAAAAAAACGTTTTAAACCGGTATAAAACCGAAACTGTTTATTTCGGTTTTGGATATCGGTTTGATTCTGATTTTCGTATAAGGGTTTCGGTTTTAAAAATGAAACGGTTTTAAACGGATATCGGTTTCGGTTACGGTTACAATACTTCGTTTTATTTATAATTATTCTACTCATATTCTACTCTACTCAGATCATATAGTTAATCTTAATATGATTCACTGGTCTCCGAGGAAAATAGTTTGGTGGTGTGAATTAGCAACACGGTCAGAAATAGGACCATATTCTGATTGTGTGAGATCGTTATATGGAAACTAGGGACCAGTGAAATCACTGAGTATCATATTAGACAATCATAAACCTAATCATAGTACTGTGATGCCCATCCAAAACCATGTTTTTCTCTGTGTGTAGAATTTTTGTCGAATAACTATTAACTTGAGATTTTCACGGAAAAAATAGCTATATCGTTGTAGATACGTTGGAAATTATCGTAAACCATACTATTTTCGTATAATTATATACTATCGAAAACGCCAACTTTCACAAATTGGCCAATAAATCAAAACTGCACAAAACTCAAATGTGAGTCTATATTTCTGTGTATTTCTGTATAGTTTACATTATAAAGTATGCGCCGGAAAATCTCAATAAAAGAATTTCAAGCAAACATATAAACTAAAATAAACACACGGCTTTCAACTGTTACTATTTTTCCCGACATTTTTGATATTGGCAAATTCAAAACAAACATCCACCGACACTTTCCTTTCCTCCCTCATTTTAAACTATAATCATATCCTATGATCAACGAATATGTGGCATCCACCGAATACATATTTGTTAATAGGTAAAAAAAACAATGTTTTCTAACTCACATTTTCAATTAATTTATCTACGAAAACAAGTGTTATCCAAACCACAAAAAATATAAAAAAGGTGCAACGATAACAGAAATTGAACATAAACTGACATTACTTTAGATTTAAAGACATACCAAATTCTAGAAAAAAAAACTGGTTGCACCTTACCCTAGGAATAATAAATTTTAATATAATTCTCCTCTTATAATAAACATTGCACTAATCAGAAAAGTTTCGATAGCGTCAGGGTAGATTCCTACTTTTGCCCAAATCACAAAAGACTAAATTTTTAATTTCATTATATAATTTCATTACGTACACACACTTTTATTGTACACGCGATTGATTAACGAATTAAATTCATTGCATTTAAACAGATGCCGATACTGAAGAGGAAAGTTGTTCTCTAAATTCTTGTTTTCTTCTTATTTTCTGCTTCTTTTACGATTACCAAATTGTAAAAAATACGCATGTTTCGCATAATAAGAAATTGCCGTGAAGTAAAAATAAAATCTCGAATGCTGAGTTAACTACACCATAAATCGACTACTATAAGAAAAAGTTTTTATTATATTTAGTGTATTTTTCGAAATTAAATAACTGTTTTTTAATTTTAATTTTATATATTTTATTTTATATTTGGGTCATTCCACATCAGAAATATCAATCTTGGCACGATGTCTTCCGATTTTGATGAAGAAAAATCAGCAATTTAACTTCCAAACTTGATAGTTCAGAAACTATTGGAGACTTCATGCGAATTACTTCTTTAATCGACAGGGAAAACTCTAGGGTTTCAATAAAAAAATGTTTTTGAAATTTAAAATAGTGGGGCGTATACGTAACAGTAATTTGGTAAATATTTTTAACTTTTTCTAAGTTTAATGTATTTTATTTTTTTAAATTGTTATTTTTGTTTGAATGCGTGATTATAAAGCTTATATAAACCATTAGCTTCATTAAAATATGTAAATGAGTTACAAAGATATAAATAATTATCTGATACAGTAGTTTGATGTTTAAATTCTCATAACTTTGTTGGAGTTGAGAAATCAAAAAACTAAGTACACAAAATTTTTATTTTTCGGTCACTATCCATCCACAAAATTCAATCAAAATCAGAGACATCGTGCCAAGATTGATATATCTGACGTGGAATGACCCATATGTAATTACAACAAATGAATAAAATTTGAATTTATTACGGGGATTCATATCAAACTCAATATTTTCTGATCTATGTACCTGTATATATAAGTATTTATATCTTCTATAATTTTCTATTGCAAAACAACTGATATTTCTCTAGAACCTGTTCTGATTCCTAATCTATGTAAATATACAAAATAAGATTCAGTTCCCTAACATTATGATTCTGCATAATAATCGTTGATATATTCTATAATAATTTTCATCTTCTGAAGATTCTTCCCAAAGTACCTTTTTCATAAAATATAACATTAAGAACCACTTTGGAAAAATGTAGCTAGTTAATATATTGTAAATAAAATATCATAATTGAACGTAGTATTTCTATTGTAATTATGAAGTATTCTTTCTGTGTTCTGTGTACTTTCGGCATCATCCAATCGACTAATAAATTTTGGAATTAACTTCAGAATTGAATTTGATGTTCCGCAATGAGTAAAGTTGCTGTGTACCATCGCTGTGGTGTTGATAAACATTTTCTGATGTTTTCCACATGACAGCACCATGGGCCTTCTTCGCCGACGTTCCGCTGCAGACTGCAGTCACTTAAATTTTACTTCACTCCCTGGCTCCCGAGCATTCTGTGCAAAGCAAAAATTAACTTTTTCATGATGCGACGCAGTCTGCAGATTTACCGGAAAAACAAAGTTTCAAATATTTACTCGTAGTTGCTGCTGCTGTTGTTGGCTTTTGCTATAGTCGTTGATTTTCTTAAATCGTTGTTTGCAGTGCCTGCTGCAGCTGCAGCTGAAGTCTACAAGCATTTAACTGCAAGGAGGTACTGTGTGTAGTTAGTATGTGTCTGCGAGACAGTACAAACTTTTCCAAGACACACACACAGAGGCACTGTTGTTGCAGTTGATGCTGCCAGAATATGCGTCGACTTAAGTGACAGTTTGTTGTGTCACGTTTGATGGACAACATGTCGCATTGTTGCTCACGTCAGAGGAGTCACGACTAAAATGTTGTGTATATTTGAAAAATATATATTTTTTGAGTAATTCTTTATTCAGAAGGCACATTAAACAATTCAGGAAAATAAATTCAAATTAAACGTCTTGATGTTTTTTTCCATTAAATACTTTTAAATACTATTAAATACTTCTTCTATTGAGTTCTCCTAATCAGATAAATGAATTTATAAATATTGTTAGAAATCGTTGTAGAGTGTGTAATTATTTTTCATAAATATAAAACTCTTTGTGCGTCTGTCGGTCTTTCTGGCAATAGGCTATATATGAGCGGGATTAGACAAAGAGGAGTGGTATCTCCCATACAACCAACACTTTCAAAACAACATTAGTCGGGACTAAAACCAGCTATGAAGATCAAAAAACAACTCAAATACAAAAATTACAACAGCAAAAACATAAAAACGAAAACATAAAATCAAACACATAAACAATAGTTAAATTAAAGCAATGACACAAAAACAACAGCAAAATATAAAAAAAAAAAAACAAAAAAAGCAAAAACACAAAAGCAAAAACAGAAGTAAAACCAAAAAAAAAACAAAAAAAAAACAAAAAAAAACAAAAACACAAAAGCAAAAACAAAATAGAAAACTAAAATCAAAAACACAAAACCAATAACACAAAACCAAAAACCCAAATCAAAACTACAAAATCAAAAATACACAAAAAACACATAAGGAAATACAAAGGTCAAAACAAAAATACAAAATCAAAATCATAAAAACAAAAGCAATAATACCAAACGAAAAACACTAAAAACAAAAATTAAAAACAAATTAAAAAACCCAAAACAAAAAGACACTAAAGCAAAAAAAAAAACCTAAAAACAAAATACAAAAAAAACACAAAACAAACAAATGCAAAAGCACAACTAAAACAAAAATATAAAAAGAAAAGCAAAAAACACAAAACAAAATTAAAATCAGAAACAAAAGAAAAAAATGCAAAAACAAAACGTAAAAACAAAAACACACAAGCAAAAGTAAGACACCAAAAGCAAACACATCAAAAAATCAAAATCACAGCAATACAAAAACAAAAGAAAAATATAACACAAATTAAAACTAAACGAGTTGGGAAAGTTAGGTCACATGGGTAAGTTCGGTCACATGGGGCGGATTTTTATAGTCGGTCGGGCCCGACTATGGAATACCCTACACCTTTGGTGGGGATATTAACCCTCAGAATACTATTCATATATCAGAAATTTACGTCTAATATCCCCATAAATTAAAAAAATTATATAAAGTATAAAAAACTAAAAAAAATAAATTTGAAAAATGTAATTGGGCGGACCACGCCTATATTTAAAATTTTGAAAGGCTAATATTTCATAGATTTGATTTTAATAATTTACGGATGAAATTTCCACTATGAAAACCCGGGAAATAATGAAAAAAAAAGTGGGCGGATCCCGCCCATTTTTGGACCACATATTTTCAGGTGAATTCTAACAATATATTTTAAATTTTATAACTATACCTTGAATACTTTTCGAGTTATTAGTTCCGAAAAAGTTATATAAAATTGACTTGTATGGGAGGTGGGCGTGTCCGTTGACGGATTTGGCTCATTTTCAAACTCAGTTCCTACTTTTGGATAAAATATATTGAGACGAAATTTCATCGCATTCTGATCAGTATTTCTCAAGTTATTCTGTATTCGGACAGCAAGACAGCAAGACAGCAAGACGGACAGACAGACAGACAGACAGACAGACAGACAGACAGACAGACAGACAGACAGACAGATAGACAGACAGACGGACATGGCTAAACGGACTCGGGTAGTGATGCTGATCAAGAATATATATACTTTTCCATATTGGACACGCCTCCTAAGGGGCGTTACAATATATGCACAAAGTTAATATACCCTGTACCTCATAGGTGTAGGGTATAAAAACGAAATCAAAGCAAAAAGAAAAAAATGAAAACAACATGAAAGAAAAAAAATAAAAACGATACATTTAAATTAAAACAAAGTTAATCTCAAAAACAAAATCAAAAGCAAAAACAGATAAACGAAAAAAAAAATAGTGAAAATAAAAGTAAAACAAAAACGGGAAAAACATAAAAGGCTAAATAAGTGCATAAACGAAATCAAACAAAAACATGAGATAAACACAAAAATAAAAAACAAACACATATTGAACAAAAACATTAACAACAAAATTTTGTAACAAAAGTAAAAACACGAATACAAAAAACCACAATTAAGTCTCATTTCGATCAGGAACAGCATACATTGTAATGTTTTTATAATCCACATAATATTTATGGTACTAAATTTTTCATTTTTTCAATATATAGTAGAAAATGAACAACTATGCTTAAAAAATGGTTTAAAAACAAAAAATTACAGAAAAACCCCGTAGCGCAGCCCGGGTACAAAATACTATTTTGATATAAAACCTTATCCTATCGGTTATATGAAACGCAAGATATTAGCTAATATATGTAACCCCCTCTTTCAAAGCTCGGTAAAAAGTTCATTGATCGATATCTCGTAAATCTATCCATATAAAATATTTCTAATCTCATTTTCGGAATCACCAGGCAATTTCCCATAATAGCTGTTGTCTAACGTAATTTATATATTACAAAAGTTAGTTAAACTATTGTTTTACTTTACTTGAAGCTATTTGTACCGCTTTTTTTCTACAAAGTTCTCCGCCCAATTCGACATTTCAGTTTCGACTAATTTTCATTACCACCTCCTAAATCCTGTTACTGCGCTCTGCTGGATGCGTGCCATCCTGGCGTATTCCGTCCACATGGGCTCCACGCCATGCATGTTGCCTTTTTTCCAATGACTGACGTTGTCGTATATATTCAAATGATGCATGTCAATGCACCCGAGCGTATCCAGTGCTGCCCACACTGTTGCTACTGCTAAAATTTTCCTCCTTTTTTTGGTTTCGCTGAAAGGTTTCGTCCTTTTAGCTCTCGCCGTTTGCCGTTTTGTTTGTTCTTTTTGTGTTTCAGTCTTTACGCTGAATGATTTTCTGCTCTATGCCTCGTGCTCCGGAGTGGCGGAATGGGGCACATAGAGCTTGTGTGGCTTAACGTTACAAAAAGAGTTTCCGCTCGAGTGTGAGTATGTGTGTGTGTAATTTAGGGTCCTGCTGCCCCAGCCTGTATGCAAGAGGCAGAGACATGTGAGTTACCCGACAACTTCTTGTTTTTATTATTCGGTTTCTTTTTTTTTCTATATGTGAGTAAAATTGTTAACTCGCGCATATTTTCTGCTCTTTTTACGTTTTCTAGACGCCGCGTTAAAGTCGTTTTGCGTCGGAATTATTTTTCTTTTCAACCGGGTTATGGGAGAGGAGGAGGGCCTCTACGTTTAAATGGCGCGCCATTCCCGCGTTCTGCTGCACGAACACTTAATCTGCAGAGGTTGTACTTAATGACACTGAAAATTGCGTTTAACGCAATTTGTTTGAAATTTATTTGCCAAAGAAATTTTAATTATGATTTTGAATTATAGGTACACGCAGGGAAAAAAAGTGTTCATAAAATAAGCTTTTACTTTTAACCTTCATAATATAGCACAGTGTTCCAAAATTCGCGGTGTTAATTTTTATGTTTTAAAAATTAAATTTAATTTGACCAACGAAATTAGTCTTTAGTCTTTTTGTACATGTAATTTTCATATCCATCAATTACATGTTTTTCTCCTCCTTTTTCAAAACAGATATAGTTTAATTTTGGTCTTATTAGTTGAATAAATCAAATATTTGTATTCCGTTGTTTATGCTACGAAAAGCAAGCAATTTGTATAACATATTGTTACGAAAATTCAGTCTACGGAAAACTGTTCTACGAGTTCGTATCGCTGGATTGTGTACAAAATAAAAACACTCTTATGTTTGGTTTAAATTATAACAATTAACTTTATTAATTCACTTTAATAAACAACTTTACTAATAACAAATTCTAACAACTGCTGCATGTCTACAATTTAACAATCACTACTGAAGTGAAGTACCTCAGATGCGGCTCCCTTATATACTGCATGCATCAGTTCGACACGTTTCGACAAGCTTCGACTTGTTTCGAGAACCTTCTACTCGTTTCGTGAATGACGCATGCTATTGGCATCTCATTCGCACTCATGTGTTTTAATGCGCTGATCTTCCATCTCTTTCTCGCACACTGCCTCAGTGCGCTGAATGATCTTCCGTCTCTTTCTAACACATGCTTAGTGCGCTGAATTGTCTCATTTATTATTGCTGAATGCTTGCACTGTGGGGCAAATTACCTCTTTTCGTAACAATATATTAATATGTTTCCATTTTCATTTTTTAAAACAATGGATTTTATATATTTAGTATTGCTCATAAATTTAGTATTGCTCGTAATTGTAAGGGAAAATAAATGGTGGATTTTGTACCAAAAGGTGAATTTTGTATCAAAGAAAAGCTGAATAAAAGAAATTGGATATTGTTCGAGTGGATTTTGTACAGGTGAATTTAAAAGGTGGATTTTGTGAAATGGATTTGATGAGAGTGGATTTTGTTGTGCTTCTGCTTTTGTTCATATGGAACAAAAAAATAAATTAAATCTAATTAGAAATTATCTATTTCAAAATCCATATAATCTTACATAATACAAATATTTGTATTTAATTACGAAAATCATAAATTTTATACACAAAATAAATACACTTTAAAATTTATATTTTTTTTTATTTTTGAATTCACCTGTATTTTATAAAGTTAACTTAAAAACATATGCTGAAATATTCCCGAAGAAATACAAAATAAATAATCCAATATACCAAACTGTTTCGATATCTCAACGAAAATGTTGCGAAATGTCGAAGAATTTTCCGATATCGATGTCATTTCTCGCAATGATAATAGAGGAAAATTCCTACCAAAACGGTCGGCCGATATCGAACCGAGATAATGAAGGTTTCTCGTTACGAGAATTATTTCCGAATCGAAGCTCTTGACGACAGAATGGCGCTTTCTGATTGGTTTAAATAAATGCGTCATCTATATATGTCATCCGTAATGACAATAAAAAAAACAGAAAAAATCAAAAATATATTTCTTTACCTATCTCTATCACTCTATTTTTTTTTATGTCTTTACCCAATAAACCAAAAGGCACGTAAACGTGCCGTATACGTTCCGTATTTACGGGCATAAACACCGTTTACGGAACGTAAAACAACCCGTTTTACATATGAAATGAAATTTAAAATACGGCCTATTCCGGAAATGGCCCGTAGGTACGGCAATAAAACGTAAACGGAACTTCTTTACGGTACTTTAAAGCAATGAATGAACGTAAAAGGCACGTAAATAAGGCCCGTAAACGGAAAGTAAAGGGATCGTAAATACGGCACGTAAACGGTCCGTATAAAAGGCACGTAAAAGGAACGTAAATACAGTGCCGTATGCGTGCCATATGTAAAATCAAAATTTTATAATTGAAGAAAAATACATTATCTGCGCATAACTGAAAGTATGTTTTCAGCATTCTTTAGATTCCACCTTTTGCCATTGATTAACATGTTGCAACTAGAAAATTTTATATATCAATTAATATTTATATTTTTATTATTTCAAATGAAAAATATTGTTCAATCATGAAGAATAAAAAACCCAGGCATTATAGTCATAAAAATATTTCTTTAAATTAAGTAAAGCCGTAAAGTTACCGTTTTTTACACGTGAAAATGTTTTCCGTATTTTTAGTCGTATTTACGGTAGCTGCCGTTTCTGAGCCGTAATTACGTGCACTTAGCGTTGCCGTACTTCGCACGTAAAAATGTTTTTTTGTATTTTCAATCGAATTTACGGTAACAGGCGTTTTTGTACCGTAATTACGTGGCCGGAACGGTGCCGGTTTTTGTACGTAAAAACGTTGATATCCGTATCTACTACCGTATTTACGGCTAGACCTGTATTTACCCGTTCTCACAACCGTTTTTACGTTTCAGTCCGTATCTGTGTTTATTGGGTAGCATCATGGTCGACACTATCGCATTAATATATAATTTTTTATTCTTTTGAATTTAATTTCGTAACACAATTACTAACCATCATCATTATCCATTGCATTTTATTTTCTATCAGTTGCTCCGACTGGGTACTCTATATTAATTTGTCGTGTATTTTTTTCATATTCAATTTCAATTGAAACAAAAATAGTTTTCGAAAATGAGTCTACGAACTTAGCATGTGTTTACATTTTTTTTTCTGAACGAAAATATTTCTGACATCAAAAACAAAAATAAATAAAAAATTAAAATTCAAAGCTTACTATTTTCATAACTTTATTTTTAATGAAATAAAGTGAAATTAACATAAAATATAAAAAAAAAATGTCCACTCTATTTATTTTAAACAAAAGTAAATACAGCCATAAAAAAAAGGTCACTGGACACCTGATGACCTTATTTTTAAAATCGGAAACGAGTCGCAATCATGAGTTCTAACATTTATTAACAAAGAAACGAAAATCGTTGTTTTTATAATAATAAAATTGGCCTAACACTTGCGGACACAGACATTGCTTGAACGCAAAAGGCTGTTCCAACTGTTCGGACCTTCATATCATTACCAAAATTATATCTAGCAGACGAAAGCAGCTCCCTGAAAGGAGGTACAACTGAATGCGAAAATTGGTTTCGATATAACAACGAGATCAATGTTTTTTTCTCGTAGACATTTCAGAAACCTAAACAATTGAATACAAAAATCATTAAAAATTAGTTTCGATATAATAACGAGATCGATTTTTTTTCTCGAAGCCACTTCGAGAATTGTTCGATACACTGGAGGCTCCGAGTCGTGGTATACTGGGAAGAGAAACAAATCATACTACAAAGAAATCAAAGTCCAAAACTTATAGAAAAACACGAGAATATCCTTATTACACGTAATAACTTAGGCAATATCAAAAAAGCTAAGTATGAAATCTTGATACGAATGATTAACTCTATCTGAATATCATAACAAGGTATTGAATAAATACAAAAATTAGTTGTGTAGTGTTATTTTATAGTTTTTTTTTTTTTTTTGTTAGAAAAAAAAAGGACACAATATCCAGATGTAAAGTAAGAAGCCTAAATTAAAAGGTATAAATTTTCGAAAATTGACGAAAGTACATTATATTATATGTGATTTCTATTTTTATTTTATTATTAAAATTTTATGTATTTACTGAATTTTTTTAATTGATAATAAAACAGGTGCAATAGATAAATAAATCCATAAAACCATTTTAATTTTTTGTTTTTTTTAATTTAATATAAGTTTAAATATATACATACACCCAGAAAAAATACTATATAAAGCATAGTTTTTACTATTAAAAATAGTCAATAGGATAAATTATTAATTTAATCGGAAAATACCGTTGAATACTAGAAAATACCATGACATTGCCATTGAGTTTATATGAAAAGATTTATTTTTTGTGTACTATTAAATCAATAATTTTCCTATTGACCAAATTTAATGGTATTTGAGGGAGTTTTTTTCTGGGTGTATATAATTTGTCTAGAGAGATGCGCCTGCGGATATTTTTTTTTGTAGATGCGCATCCGCAAAAGTGAAATCCATTATATCCTTATTATGGTTCTAAAAATTTTTATTGAGAAAACAAAATTTCAACATATATTAGAACCATGTTTTCTGACTTTGTCCAGCGCGGCTTTCAAGTATTACTAAGTTGGAACTCTTTAGGAATTGATAATAGTAAAACAAACATTTTAAGGCAACGCACATGAATAACTTTTAAGATATCATTTATTTTTGGTCAGATTAAACTGTGGTTGATACATTTTGTTATATTCTGTCATCAAACAATAATTGCTCATTACAATTTAAAATTCAACAAAATCTATTCCATGATATGTGCGATGAAAATAAAAAAATACAATTCTGCACCAAATTTGGTTTGTTTTTTTTTTTTAAAAGATTGTTACTTGGATTTCTTTCGAGTATCAAAAACACATGAGCATTTTAAAACTCAAATTACATCTTAAAAAATCACAATTTTCCAAACATATTTCGTCGGTATCTACTTAATTACTTATATGATATTAATAAATAATTAATTTCAGACTACTCTTCAGTAAATATTCAGTTGAAAACAATATACATTAGAATTTGAACAAAAAAAAAAACGTAAATTTTATAGATTTTATTAAAATTAAGGTACGTGATTGGATTTATATTTATTAATAAGTTATATTAATGAGAGTTTTTAATATAATTATATTACTAAACTCATTAAAATCTATTTATACTGATGAGGGTATCTTTTATTTTAACCCAAAAATATTACAAACAGTGAACAGACAGAAAAACGCCTGTTAGAATTGAATTTCAATCAAGACAAATAAATACTCACCGATACATCGGCTTTGGATTGGCATAAGCCACACACGGTACTACCACCGGATCCCCCAGGCGTGTCATAACCGTTACCGCTTTTTCGTTCATAATCGGTGGGACGAGCTCACGCATCTCTGTGCCATAAAGATGAAAAATACATTGAATAAAAAATGAAATTAATTAAAATAACTGCCAACGGATACAGTGTTGACTGAGGTGGGTGAATATGTTGGGTAATGTCCAACCACAACGCCCGATCTTCTCACTCACTCACCGGTTAATTGAATTTTTCCCACGTTGCTGCTGACAACCGAGTCCTGCGTCAGCTTGTGATGCGTTCGGCAGCGATAAATTTTATGCGCATCGCTTCGTGTGATGTTGTAGACCAGCAGCTCACCGGTGGGCAACATATGATTTTTGCCATCTGCAATCAGAGCCCATTATCAGCAAGGAGAAAATGCAAAAATATTTAAATAAAGCCATAGCCAAAATTAATTACGCTAAAATGCAACCCGAAGTCACGAGCTGGCTGCAAACATTTTCAATTAAAATGCATTTTGAAAGATCAACATTTGTGAAACTGTAGTCTACACATTGAACAATTTAAAGGCATTACAAAAAATAAAATCACCCCGTCATCGGTAGGTGGCAGCACCTTGCATATATGGATGCCCTGAATATTACATTGGATTGGAAATGTAATGCGATGGTAAATTACAAAAATATTTGCAATGCTTTAATTAAGCGCAGAGCTTTTTTTTAAATCAGAATTTCAAAAATATTTGTTTGAAGTTATTAATATAACAACCCAGTCTGCCATTCGTTTCGATATTGATGCGAGAACGATACGATATGTCGAAGAAATCGTACGATATCGAATCTGATTTCGGTCTATTATCGTATGCCAAAACGTACTAAATTGCACGCATAGATCGTTTCGACATATCGCATTATTTTCGAAACGAGAATAAAAACAATTCTGGTTCGATATCGCATTGAATAGTGCAATGATATCGAGATTTTCACATTGACATTATTGACATAAATAAGTGCGTCATCAATATATGACATTTGCAATGACAAAATAAAACAAAACTAAAAAAAAAAACTATTTTACCAAGAATCTTTATAACTACTAACTATCTTCCGTCACTCATCATCCCCTCATCAGTCCATCATCTTCTGAATTCGATTGCATCGACAATACTCCTAACAACCTCCTTTTCAGTATTAGTATCAGCTGTCATTTGCTTCTACTGTTAACTGGGCTTTTCCTGTATATTGAAATGTTAAAATTTTATATAAACAAAAACATGTTCGAAATACAGTCAACGAACTCAGTCATTGTTTTCATTTTTAAATTTTTGAATACAAATTTTTTGACATCAAAAATAAAAATAAATAAAAACAAACAAACGGAAAGTACACTACGTTTTGAAATTTATTTGAAATGAAATAAAGTGAAATAAAACCAAATATATTTTCAAATCAATTGCATACATGCATATCAAATTATGACAATATTTTCTATAGGCCATAGCTGTTTTTTAAGTTCTTGTCAAGAGTATGTCTATTAATAATAACGTTAAATAAAAGATGTTTCTAAGTTATTGTAATATTTTCTTGCCACAGAAGAAAAACATTAAATTTTCCTTCACTTCATTACAAAAATTAAATCTACCGGCCGAATACCCTCATGTCCTGTAAGTAGGTGTACAGAATTTTGGAGCAAACAATATATTAGGCAAAATATGGGTGGCAGTTTTGTTTTATGCAGATAAAATGCACCATAAACCCAATATATCGTCTTTTTTATAACTGTTGGTGCAAAGTTATATTGAAGACATTTGCAATATTCTGCAATTCTTATTGAAATTATTGTTCTATATTGCTTCGAAAAAACATTGCTATATCGATATGAAAAATGTATAAATATTGAATCTTGTCATAAATTTTTTTTGTACGAGATATTTTAAAAATTAGTTGCGATAAAGCAACGAGATTGAACGTTTTTTTCGAAGTTAGTACGAGAAAGCTTCGAGGTGTCGAAGTGCTCCGAGACGTGGCAGACTGGGAAATATCATACTTTCTCCCCTTTTGTATGTTGGCAAAATTGGGACAATGTGGGCCAATTCATTTTTTTTATATTTTTTTACATTTTTTTTTTATAAAAAAAATATAAAATCAGTGCTGAGAAAAACATTAATTTTTAATTACAAATATTTATCGAATACAAATTTAGAGTTTAGCTTTACAAACGGTTTTTAATGTGGCACTACCGAATGTGGATATGTCTGACATTTTTGAATTAATTTAATTATAATAATTAAAGTTAGGGTTTGTGTGTGCGATTAATCAAATTGTTTGATTAATTCATTTCTGATTAATAGATTAATTGATTAATCGAGAATTTCGATTATTCAGACATTGATTAATCAATTAATCCGGATTCTGATTAATCAAAATTGTCACCCAAATTTTGATTAATCAGAGTTTCTGATTACTTAATATTTAAAAATACCTTGCTATATGATAAAATGCCATACTTCAAATTTAAAACAAATCATTTAAGGAATTACAATATATGAAAACAAATAAAATATTTTATTTAAAAAAGTGTTGATACACTTTCAAAATGGAGGCGTTAGCTAACCAAGAAAAAAAAGACTGCATAAATAATAGTTTTTTACTATTAAAAATATTCAATAGGAGAAATTATTATTTTAATCGGAAAATACCATTGAATACTAGAAATTACCATAACATTGCCATTGAGTTTATATGAAAAGATTTATTTTTTGTGTACTATTAAAACAATAATTTCCTATTGACCAATTTTAATGTGATTTGAGGGATTTGTTTTTCCGGGTGTATGGACTGAAACAGTAGCTGTTCTTCAAATAAAAAGTTATTCGGAATCAGAATCATATTTTCAATAGAGAGTTAGTAAATAAAACCAAGTATCTTCATAGAAACTAAATTATTTTTTTTCCTAGAAGATATATTTAAAAAGGAAGATATTTGGGTTTATTTCAAAATATTACCTGCTGTTACTATTAAACATTCTGCATGCGAATATATCATCGTTGTAGAACAAAAAGTAACCAAATACATTTTTATGAAAAACTTAAATTTCGAGTTTGTTGATTAATATTATAAAAAGTAATTGTTGCATTTTTAATGTTGAAATATCAATTGATAGATTTACATTTTCTTATCATGTCGTAATTGATACCATCGATTATAAATGGACAGATGTACAAACTTTTTTTAAAATTAATATTTGACATTTTGAAAATGAATTTGGCGACTTTTCGTGAAACAACAACGATATATTGAAAGAGTTTCGACAGTTTTAATATAACCCATTGTTATTCTTAAAAAATAGCATTTGGTTAATTTTTTACATTAAACAAGACTACAGAAGGATTTTTTTACGGTTTATAATTTTTTATGTGTTTTCTATGTTAGTAAAGGCGATATAGAGACTGAGTATGAAATCTTGATAATAACAGTGAAGTAAAATTCATATTGTTTTAATATTAACGAATTGTAAAGCTATAATTAAATATTTAATTGTATTTACTTTCACAAATGGCTATTTTGAAAACACTCTGTATATCAGTAGGCATAGACGTCCACTTTGTCAGCAAATATACTCAGATCATTTCATCAACGGTATATAAAAGATAAATAATCATACTTTATAATTCCGTTTCTGATTTATTCTTCAGGAAAGACTTTTTTTAAATCTCACACAGTTTTTTCGTTTCCATATTTTTAGCAATTAAGGTAAACATTATGAATTTTTATAATTTTTAATCACCTTTCAATTTATAATTTTTTTAATATTTCTATAAATATTTCAAATTTTGTATGTTTTTTTTTTTAATACATTCGATATTGTGGTATTTTTTTTTATTTTATGTGATATCGTCATTGTCATGCCAGAGGGGGCGAATGTGCATTTTTAAAAATGTTGGGAAATAAAATTTTAAAGTTTGATGTGCTTTAAAAATGAGCAAAATTTACTTTTTTTTCAATTTTTTCTGTTATTTTGGTTTAATCATAAATTATTATAAGGTATACAGAATATCTTTGGTTTTCGACTACTTACTGAATTATAAATATGGATTTTGTGAGGCTACATCCTGACCAAAAGGCAAATATTTTTGTTTTTTATGCTGTAACTTTCTATAAGCGCAAGATAAAATTGTAATGGAAAGACATTAATTGTTTGTTTTTAAAGCACCTATCTATTGGCATTATTATTTAAAAATATTTTGTCAAACGTTAATTTGCCATTTGTTATTTGCAGGAAAAAATGTTTGGAAAAATATTTATAAATAATGATGCCAACCACTATTTTATCTTGCACCAATAAAAAATTATATCAAAAAAATTAAGAAATTGGAAAAATTAAAAATCTTGTCATGTCATGAATCTTTTCGTTTTTTTGCTATAACTCTTAAATGGTAAAAGATAAAACAGTGATGTAAAGGCAATTATTGTTGGTTTTTAAAGCATCTATTGATCTGCATCATTAATTAAATATATTTTGTCAAACATTAAATTCCCATTTGTTATTTTCAGGAAAAAAATGTTTGATGAATGATGTCAATCGATAGGTACTTTAAAAACAAACAATAAATTCTTTTACTCCACTACTTTATCTTGCACCAATAAAAAATTATAGCAAAAAAACGAAGAAATTTGAAAAATTGAAAATCTTGTCATGCCAAAAGGGTGGATCTTTTCGTTTTTTTGCTATAACTCTTTTATTGTACTAGATAAAACAGGGATGTAAAGGCAATTATGGTTTGTTTTCAAAGCACCTATCGATCTGCATTATTAATTACAAATATTTTGCCAACAAAATTTGCCTTCAAATAACAAATAACAAATTATTGATCCCGGGATCCCGGGATTTGAGTCAAATCAGTCCCGAAAAACTCATCCCGGGATCATCGTTAAATCCCAGGATTTTCGGGATTACAAAAAACGCTAGTAGATCTATTTTTAATAGTTTATTCAAAAGTCTTTTAGTGTTTTAATACACATGCTTTTTGGCTTTTAACAAATTCACAAATTTTTAAAAATTACGTCACTTTCGACTAATAACACTGTTCGACAATCCTTTTCTCATATCATTTCTACATAATATGAATGTGCTGATTCGAACTGCGTTTTTAGTTTTTTCCCTATGCGTAATGTTTTGGAGAAAAATGCAATTTATTATTTTTGCATGTTTCACTGCATTTAAAAACAAACTTTTTTTTATAAAAATACTAAACAGCCATTGAATAAAAATTAAAATAGTTATTGTCCATGAACAAGTCAACTTGAATGTCGTTTAAGATTTGGTTGCAATAACCGGTTAAAGTTTAAAAATTGAGAATATAAACGGAATTTGTAAAATCACCGGAAAATCATATTTAATAAAAAAAAATGTTATTACTTATTATTTTAAAATATTAAAATTACTATAGATTCAACGTATTTCGACAATGGTATTACTTTTTGGTGAATTTTTGATTTTTGAGATAAATAAATTTTGTATTGAATTTCAACTGTTAATTACAATCGATATTTCCATCGTTCTTTTTTAATAACATAATTTAAAACCCTATAATATTGCATCGACCATATATTTTATTCACATCAACAATATAGTCTGTTGCAATATCTCCAGAAAAAAAATTCTATTGAAATATGTTAATGAATATATATTCATTATCTTAATTTAAAAGACAAATTTTAATTCAAATTTATGTTTTTTAAATGCATATAGAAAGGACACAGAAAAAGCAATACCATGGTCAAAATAGGTATTCTCTCTAGTATTACCAATGATTTAAAATATAACATTTATTTTATACTAAATATTCTTTATTATTTTAACCAAACCATAAACGCTATTCAAGTGAACTTAATGCCATAACATTCCTTGATTTATTCCTAGGTCTTAACCGTATTAATTTTAAATCAATAGCTATCCAATCCTTTCATATAAAATTTTGTTTGTAAAATGCAGTGAAAAATGCAAAAAATATAAAAAGTTGTTTTTCTCAAAAACGTTACGTTTAGGGAAAAAACTTTGAATTATATAGAATTAAAATTATATAGAAATGACATGAATGAAAACTGGGGGAATTTTGAGCCGACAGTGTAATCTTTCGATTCGAAATACAGAAAATAGTAAATAATTATAATATCATGACGGTCTCATATTAAACTAATTTTTATTTTGTAAACAGTCGAAAGATTTACCATCAACTATGCTGGTGAATTAATCCGGGTATCGAATAGTGATAAAATTGTAACCGTTGTCTCTGAATGTGAACTTTATAACTTATACTAGCTGGACCCGTACACGACTCGTGCAAAGATTTTATGAATGCAAAGTTATGGAGCAATTTTATTAATACAAATAATATTTTTATTATTTATATCAGGGACCCGTGCTTCGCTGTGGACGTTTTTTATTATTGGTTTTATAAATGTAGTAACTATAACCAAACTAATTATACGCTAAAACAACTTATCTCATAGACAATTCTTCCCAGTAGAATTATTTCCCGTAGAATTTTTTCCAGTAGAATTATTTCCCTTAGAATTCTTCCCCGTAGAATTTTTCCTAGTAGAAGTTTTAGTGTGGTGAGTTTGAGTATAGTGAATTTTATTGTTGTGTGTTTTAGTGTGTTGAATTTATTGTGGTGAATTTTAGTGTTGTCAGTTTAAGTGGGTGAATTTGAGTGGTGAATTTTAGTGTGGTCAGTTTTAGTGTGGTGAATTTTAGTGTGGTGAATTTTAGTGTGGTGAGTTTTAGTGTGGTGATTTTTAGTGTGGTGAGTTTCAGTGTCTTGGACAACACGTCACTATTGACAACCACAACTTCGAAGTTGTGAAGGACTTCGTATACCTAGGAACCAGCATCAACAAGCAAAACAATGTCAGCCTGGAGATTAGCCGAAGAATAACTTTTACCTACATGTGTTACTTTGGGCTCAGTAGGCAATTGAGGAGCAGAGCCCTCTCTCGACGGACAAAAATTACGCTCTATAAGTCGCTCATCATGCCAGTCCTCCTCTATGGAGCTGAGGCATGGACGCTTGTCAACACCGATGAGCGAGCTTTAGGAGCGTTCGAGAGAAAGATTCTTCGGCCCGATATGCGTTGAAAACGAGCACAGAATCAGATGGAACGACGAGCTGTATGAGCTCTACGCCGACATTGACATAGTCAGGCGCATTAAGATCCAGTGCCTACGCTGGCTTGGACATGTCGAGCGTATGGATGAAAGCGCTCCAGCAAAAAAGGTGTTCATTTCTGTACCCATTGGTGGTCAACGTAGGAGAGGGCGTCCGAATCTCCGGTGGAGCGACCAAGTGCGAGACAACCTGACAACACTTGGAGTGCAAAACTGGCGCCAGCGCGCGCAATACAGAAGCGACTGGCGAGGGGTGATTGCTGCGGCCGAAACCCATTATGAGTTGTAATGGCCAAATAAGTAAGTAAGTAAAATTTAGTGTGGTAAAATTTAGTGTGGTGAGTTTTAGTGTGGTGAATTTTAGTGTGGTGAGTTTTAGTGTGGTTGATTTTGTTTTTGTTTTCTATCCTTTTTGGTTTTTCTGTTGTTTTTGAGTTATAGCTTAAGTTTTGTGCTTTTACTTTTGTTTTTGTGTTTTTGCTTTTGTATGTTTTTTGTATTTGTGTTTTTTGTTTCATCTTCTGAGCTTGTGTACGTGCCGAGTTATGTCGTTTTGGTCGTTTAGGTTGTATGGGAGATGCCACGCCCCTTTGTCAAATCTCGCCCATATATAACCCCATATTGACCGAGAATAAATATTTTTACAAAATCTGAATATGATTAAACTAACAGTATAAAATCCACTCAAACGATTGAATTTACATAAACAAATTCAATTTCCTAAATTGAATTAATTTTTAAAATTGTTATTAATTAAAAATCACATACCACTATAAACTAATTTTTTCTTTTTTGTTAATTATAATTTTTTTTATAAAATATTGTTTTCCACAAAAAACCAATATCCCAATAAAAATTTGGTTTTTCATTCAAAATTTAAATTTTCTTATAATTGTACTAAAAAATAAATTTTCAATAAAAAGTATTAAAAAAAATGTTTGATGATCAACTGGGGTTTATATATCACGGATTTAGTATTTTGGATACCATGTATATTTGAATACCCAACCTAAAAACAGATGCATTTGAATATATGATTTTTGTTTGAGACATAAACATTATAACTGTTTATTATTCAAACACAGATATGGTTATTTTATGACTTTGCTATTATTTTTTTAAATTTTTTAGTCCCGAAATTTCGGGATTGAAAAATAGTCCGGAATTGACATCCCTAGTAGTGACGATATGATGGTAAGATTTATTAGAAATTTCAGATTTTTCGGAAAATTTTGTAATAACTGGTAGATTTTTGAACTGAAAAATACGTCAGTAGATTTTTTAAATTTACGCTGTGAGGAAAATATTTTTTTTTTGTCAGAATTGAGGTTGGCATCTATTTCAGTGAGTGTGCGAGCTCAATTCAAACTCAAAATAATTGAAACGTTTGGTGCAAAAAAAGGGCAAGTCCACATTTTTTCGAAATTGAATTTATTATGACATATGATATATTTTTATATATCGTATCGTTTGGTACCACAATTATCCATATCAAAATATATACACTGAGATTCCAAGATTTTAAAGGTAAATTACGCAATATATCCGAATTAAAAAGTAATGGAATCACTATATCCTTTACAACCTTATACTATCAATGTTGCATTTCAAAAAATTAACATGGCTAATCAGAAAAATGTACTCGAAACTGTGTTGTCGTTGAAAAATATGTTGTTACAGTTTTTGGCCCAAAAAAGGGTCAAGTCTAGCAGTTTAAAATACGATTTTAAGCCCAGGTACATGGAAAATGTTAGTCTTTTTCTTTACAAACCCAACAAGACATACATACGTATTTTAAAAGACAAAATTTTGAAAACTAAAATATCTTAAAATTGACATATTTAAACAGATTTCATTGATAAAAAATTAATTTAACCCTTTTTTTTCACCAAACCCTACAATTCTTGTCTATATTTTTTTACGGCAATAATCCATGATTTAAAATATTTATATAACCAAATTTCAGAATTGAAAAATGGTCATAAGTTGAAAATAATGTTTAAAATTTTTACAAAATAAGTCTCTTTTTCAAAAATATTTTAAACAAAAATTAAACATTGAACAATGAATCGAAATATGGTTATTTAAAAACTATTTCTCATGATTAATGTTTATATAACGCAGTGTTAGTAAAATCTGTATCTGATTGTGTTTTAATTATGCGAATACTATATTCGGAAAACAAGTACCACCGTAAGCCATGACCGTACTATCCTCGTGCGCTCCAATTTTTCAGTAGTATTTGGCATATTTTATGCGACAATTATTTACGACTTGTGTTGACAAGCATCCATTTTAATGACATTCAATTGCTTTTCAAAGCAGGTCAAACGTAAAACACTGAGACACATATGCTGACATATATGACGAACACACACACACACATGCACTAAGTAGAAATTCGTGTTCCATACTCACCACCCTCGAGCGATGGATAAATATTGAAATTCGGCTCTTGCAGCCATGACGTCACCGTGACATACTCCTTGACGAACGATGGAATGTTGCACTTAATTAAAACGTTGCTACCGATGAAGCCACCTGGATTTTGCACTTCCGGTTCGTAGCGCTGATTGACCACTGAAAATGAAAATGAAGATGAGACAAAATATTAGACACAAGAAAAACAAAGGAAGAATAAGCGAAATGAAAGAAAACATTTTGGCATGAATAAACAACGCATCCAATTGTCCTGTATAACATTTATGTATATGTGTGGCTCTGTTTAATCGATATCCTTTGTATTTAAATATTTTCAGTACCCATCCAGACATAGCTTTTTAATTGCATTAAGACTCAGCAATGCAAATTCGAGAGGAAAAAGAAAATGTTACTCATACGTCCAGGCGACCAAAAACTAGATTCCAAATTTAAAAGCTCCTGCAACTCTTAATTAGAAATGACTGCCGAATAGCCTATTCTTTAGAGACATCCGAATGTCTGTGCGCCAGTCTCATTGGTTGTCGGCAATTGCAAAGACTGCCGTATCTCTTGGCCGAGATACAATATTGTGCAGTGCAGCCACAATCGATTTCTGCTCCAAGTTGCATTTATACACTTTAAAAAAATGCTGATTACCACATCCACAAAAATCAGAAGAAATAATTTCGTTATTAGATTTCATACATTAAATTTTATTTTTCTGCTATTTTTCATTTTTCCCACATTTGCTTGAAAATTCCCTTGCATAATTGACAAACCAAAACCGATTTTAAAAACGATTTGTTACACGATTTTTTCGAGGAACATCCCATACATCAATGCTACAGTTTTATCCAATTAAGTAATGTTTTTTAACGAAAATTGATATTGAACTCCAGTATCTCAATTTCAAAATGTTTGATTTTTTTAGACTGATGGAAATATGTATGTTAGCAATTATAATAATTACTTTGTGTTAGTTAAATTCGTACGGCCGAATATCATTAAAATTAAAATCATAAATTTTTAAAGTGTCCTTAATATGGAACTATTGCGGCAGATCTTTAATGAACAGGCATACAAGAAAACGATTATATTGCATTGTCATCCAGTTATATGCTATATTTAATTATATTGCATTGTCATCCAATTATATGCTATATCTCTAGCTCATTGGGAGGTTGGCTTAAAATGAATTACAATATTTGTACCAAACAGATAGAAAAAAATGTTTGAAAAATTGGATGTAAAAGTCCTACAATGTCTATTGCTATTTTCTTAAAAACGTTAAAAAGAAGCCGACTGAATATGCTGTAAAATTAGCACTCTCGAATTATGTAGAATTGATGTACGCATGCCTGTAGGGAAAACAATGTTGAGTTGTCTTTTATAGCATCCCAGATAGGAGTTTACAAGCTCCAACAAAAGTGCCAAGTTTGTTCCATGCTTGACTACCAAGACTCGGTATGTTGGAATAGAAACGGGCCTGACACAAACGTCACTTACAGGCACTTCGTCACTCACTGGCTTCACAATGGCTTTGATAATCAAGCGAGGCACAGGATTGGCACATTTGTCATTCTCAGGTTTAAATAGGCCTTGTTGTTTAGATTAGGTACAAGCCCGACACAATCGTCACTAGCATCACTAGTCTTTGATAACTAGACAAAAGGCTGACCCAGCAGTGACCCAGATAGACAAGTGCCAAATTTTCCGAACCTCCCCGTATAGCAGGTAAATCAAAATTCCGTGTCGTCAACTTTTCGTCCCATGTTTAGTAATGCAGTACAAATATAACACGTACAGCTAAAATGGTGAGAGAAATCTTCAGGAAATAACTGCTACTATATTTATTTATCTACAGGCGTCGACTCTCAAGTGTAACCCTGCTCCAAAATTTCCTGTCACGTGATTGATAAAAAGAAGACTTGTTACTGTTCTATTTCAAAGGTGTGCAGGATGGAGAAAATTCGTAATAATTATACATTAGACATCTGCACAAATGTTTTTGAAGTTTCCTCTTCAAATATGCACTACTGTACTCTACAGTTTTCAGTTCATTTTGCAAATGACAGTCGACAGTATTCTGGTGAAGTTTCTTTGAGTGACTTCAGTTCACTGCAGTAGTTGTTTCATTGGTGTCAAGTTCTGTCAAAACATCAAGCCACTCAAAACATTCAATGTTTAGAAAAACAAAACCAACTGACAATACTGTCGCTGAACATGCAACGAATACAGTGGATGCAGCGAGTGAGCGCAACGAATAACGATGAGAAGACGAACATTGAAAACAACAGAAAATCTGTCCCTCGATGTTCGGCATAAAAACGTTAATAAAAAAATACATCAAACATTATCTAAAAACAAAAAAATAAAAAAAATTAAAATGTGTTTGACAAAAACAACGCGTTGGTCGAAAAGCAATATATCCAAAATAAAACATTTTTTAAAATTAAATAATAAAAAAATGTTGTTCGATAAATAAAAAACTTAATATAAAATATTATATGATGTTCTTATACCTTTAGATTTTTTTGTTTTTCAATATAAATGAAAATTCCTTAGAGTAAGAATGATAAAAATGCACTAGTACTCGGTGTGAAAAGCAGTTCATTTCAGTATTTGAATTTTTATTGCACCATAGACCTCTTTACTGCAGTTTTGTTTTGTTTGTGTTTTGTTTCGACAGTACTTCGTACTTTGTTGTTGAGAGCAATACATTCATTTGAATTTTAAGCATAGAGTTGACGACAGGAAATGTTTTGAAACATAGTCAATGTCTTAATATAAGTTTCAAATGTACTTGTGCAGATGTCTATTATACATGTTCTGTGACCGGTATCATTGGTGCCGACTAAGGACAGGATGTTGAAGATTAGTTCAACTTTCCTAGGACAACGCTGAAGCTTAAAGGGCCTTGTTTCAAACCTGGATCTACGGCCACGGGACTAATATCCAAATCAGTAGAGTACAATCCGGAACTACAGGCTTGTAACATAGTTATCATTTCATTATTTACACTGTCTTGGAACAAGTCGAGAAACATTGTTGACACTCCCTGAGCAGCATTGACACAAACCTGTGGCAGTCTTGTGTCGGTACTTCATTCCTACTTCGAGTATATTCTCTAAAAAGATGAATTAAGTTATGAGTATTACTTTTATAGTAACCGAAAGAGTGCCAACGAACACAAAGTTATAAAACTTTTACACTTAAATTCTGATATAATTGTAGGGCATGGGAGTTATCGTTCATAAATATAAATGTGACCTGTGCAATATTCAAGTTCGTCATACTTTTATAACACTCAGAAGGGAGCGTTGTCGATATAGCGTCATTTCTTGATCCGATTTATCGATTTCTATCTGTCTGTAAGTCTGTTTGTAAATAGCACGATTACTAAGAAATTAAATTACTTGTACAGCTCCAATGGTTATAAAAAAATGGACATGATCGATTGATTGTAATCTGGCATCCGACACTTATAAAGTACCAAAATGCACGAGACATAACCGAACGAAACCAAGATTTTTAAAACAACCTCTTTTCTTTACGATCAAATATATTAAACTTGTGATACATTAAAAATTAAAATTTGGTAGAGCTGCCAAAATTACAGATGGGTTCTGAAATAAAAGGATATTACGTCAGTTATTTTATTTGTCGTAAGCTCTGGTGACCTCGAAAATTTAAATGGTAACACGTACAATTTTATATCATTTTTATCACACATTAATTGAACTTAGACCGACAATAACTTTCACAATTCTTTAATTTACACCTATTATCAAAATGCCCCCACTTCAGAACGGTCCTCAATATTTAATTTATACTTTATTTACATGTAGCTAAAGTTCTAAACTGGTCGCAAAAGAAATTCTTCTGTCAATATATTTTATTTTTTTGCGTGTACGTTTTAATATAAACCCGTATATTCCTGTTTGTATATGGAGTACATAATAAAAATAATGCATACAATTCTAGCTTAAAATAATTAGATATGTACAATAAATGTTATAACATTTGAAATATTTAATTATAATTTTTATTATTCCAAAATCGGTACTGTATAAATTATTTGCAATATTGGATAGTTTTGGAATTCGGAATACATAAATTCATCTGCTTTGTCAGGCCAGCAAGTATGTAGAATTCTCAGGCCAACAGCACAATTTGCGGTGTACATTTTGAAGACAAATATTCATAGGAATTGTCGGAAATTTCCTAGATACATATTTACGTACTTAGTACCTACATATTTAACAAATTTATTGCTTTGTCTTAGAGTATGTCATTAAACTAGGTGTGGTAAAAATGTGATAAGTTTGTGACATGCAAATACTTTTAATAACAAATTCATCTATTTAATGGAAATATTGTGGTTATTGTATAGCATAAAGGTATAACCATATTCAAATATATTTCACATTATGTTGTAGTACATTAGAGTAAAAGCTTAATTTAAATATGTTTGTATTTTTATACCCTACACTAAGAGTGAAAGGGTATATTCAGTTTGTTACGCCGTTTGTAACACCCAGAAGGAAGCATCTCCGGTATGGAAAAGTATATATATTCTTGATCAGCATGACCTCCTAAGTCGATTTAGTGATGTCTCTCTGTCCGTCTGTCTGTTGAAATCCCTACTACTTTTAAAATTAGAGCTAGATAAATGAAACTTATAACTTAGATTACTAATATACCTACGCTGTATGTGCGATCGGGCCATTGTGACCTATGATCCGACCACTTATGTTCAAATACCTCATATAAAATGTACATATAAAGATCAATTTTTATGTATACGTGCTTAGGTAAACTTTTTTGGTCAAATATATATTGACATCATGCTCAAATACACGATAATAATATTTTCCGGCGAAAAGACTTGTGGTTCACAAAAAAAAAATCGAAATTCGGTACACCTACCCATTTGTAAATATGGCTATCAAATGAATGGAAATTCTTCAGCGATTGAATGTTTGTAGTTATTTTCAGGATTCGAATACCCTGGTGACCTATAAATCACTTTGAATGGTAACCACACATATGTGTAGGGTATTTATAGTCGGCTTAGACCGACTATAATTTTGATAATCCTAACTATCATAATTACACCTACTTTAAAATTTTTCATGTGATCTAAACTTCCCAACTGTTTTTTATATCAAATACGTTTTTTAAGTATATGTCTGATGGGCGAAGGAGAATATAATTGTGTACGGGTGGTAACTCTATTGGGGTTTTTTTATTAGGGTGCTATTGAAGCGCCGCTATTTGACGAATTTTGCTATAAAAATGCAATATAATAAGTAAAACATTAAACAAATATAATGTTTTAGAGTTCAAAATATTTACTTATTCTTTTATTTTTACAATTTTATTGAAAGCTCTTTTAATAATGCTTATAACATAATATTATGCGGAATATGAAACCTTTCCAAAATTATATAACAGCATATAATTATTCTTCGAATCATATTTTATCTAAAAAAAATAAACAAAACAAAAATTATTTGATATATATTTATCAACAATATCTCACAATTTATTATATTTTGTATTAAGATGCAAAAAAAAAGTGTAATATTAAAAAATTAACATATTTTTCAAATGCCAAGCTCACATTTTGTAAAAAAAAACGAAATTACATAAAAAGAGCTATTTTTACAATTAATCAGAATTTCAGAGAACATAATGTAATTTGAATAGAATTGTTCAGCTTGGGCAAATAGAGGCAGAATGCTTTTATGGACAGTCAAAATATAGTACTTATTTAACAGCTACACTTTGAAGTATCCTCTGCTAAATATGCACTACTGCACTCTACAGTATTGAGTGTTTTTTGCAATGGCAGTCTACAGTATTATACTGAAGTCTCTCATGCAACTTCACTGCACTGCAGCATTTGTGTCATTGGTGGCCATTAGTGTTATTTCTGCAAGATATTGAATGTTTTCAAAAACAAAACTAAATGACACTACTGTCGCTGAATATGCAACAAGTACAGTGAGTGCAACAACAAATCTGCCGGTTGGCGTTTGACGGCAGTAATGTTATTATCGATATTTATGTGTTTATAAAAATAACAACAAACATTATTTAAAAAAAAAACAAAATTGTTAAAAAAAAATTTTACGACAAAAACAATGCATTGCTCGAAACTCAATATTGAAAAAATGAATTATTGAAAAAAATGTTAATATGAAATATTATAATATTTTTTATACCTTTTTTATTTTTTCTATAATTAAAGAAAATTCCTTAGAGTAATACTTGGTTTTCACTATGTCATTTTTTGTCAGTTTAATGTTCGAAAATTTCTCAAATTTGTTGTTTACCGATATGGCAAAGCTCCAAAAAATGCCAACATGTTGTCATTTTGATATCGAATGCCATAGTTAATGAACATTTTAAATTTCTGCACCGAAATAATAATATAACGAAAACAAATATATAAGTAAAAACCAGGTATAAGAATTATAAAAAATGTAAAATGTGCTGAGTACTCAGTGTCATAAGCGGTGCATTTAGTAAAATAAATTTTTATGGCGCATTATTATTGATCTCTTCACTGTAACTACGTCTTCCTGTGTTTTGTTTTGACACTATTTCTGCTTTGTTGTTTTTGAGCAACACATACATTCGATTTTCAAGCATAAATTCGGAGACAGTAGATGTCTTGAAATAAAATGAATGTCTTGAAGTAAGTTTCAAATGCATTTGTGCAGATGTGTAGTACGAATTAACAGTTTTTGCCAATGTATATGGTACAAAAAAGTTTAAAAAAAAAACATGGTTTCAAAAACAATAAAATAAAAAAGTTAACGAAAAATTAAATTAAAGCATAAGCATTGTTTGATACATATATGTACTTTAAATAATGCAAAAAAAAGATGGGCGGAAAAGCAAACTAATTATAAAATTCGCCAGTTTCACAAACAATGTAAACAAATTTCTGTCATACTTTAAACTATGTATTTGCAATTCCGCAATAATAAGATGCGTTTATTTTTGTACAAAAATAGTTAGGTGTTTCATGATACATATTTAACTTATTTTTGTATAAAAAATAATGCGAAATTCCGACACAATTGAAATCGAAAAATTAAAAGGCTTAATTTGGCATTCAATTCGCATCGTCCTTTTTTGCTTTGGTTCGCATGTCAATTGTGTGATTCCAAGAGAGATTATACAATATTTTGTTGTATTATATGTCCGTCCCTCAAATAATTCCAATGCAACTTGAAATTCCGTTTTGTGAAATTTATTGGCCAGTAACTATGGTCAAAATTAACCTGGAGCTTTAATTTAATTACGATTTTTCGAAAGTTTTCTTATGAAAATAGTTGTCAAAAAAATTGTAAAATAAAAAATTATATACTGACTGAAAATGGATTTTCTTGATTTAAAATCGAGAAAAGGACAACCCCTAAAAATGCTCAAAGTTCGCGTTTTGGTAACCAAATAGACAATTTCAAAATTGAATTAAAATAAAAACGATCAACGAGGAAATTCGGCTAAAAATATAGAAGCAGTGACTATTATAACAGGCACTATTATTATTTTTTTTATTTTGTTCAGTAATCGATAATAGAGACATATTAGGTATAGAAACGTACATAGTGTCACACTCTGACTTTAATTACCGATTAAATTTCGAATTTTTTTGCAAATGCCTTATTTTTATTTTTAATTTTGCGGTATGAAGAAAAAATCATAAGAAGACAACCATTGGACCTTCAACAACGGCTACTATTGAAAAACCCGAAATAAAGTCAGAGTGTAACCCTGCAAAAAAAAATGTATATATTTACTATTATAATCCTATTATGGGTCTAATGTTAATTTTTTAAATAAAAAATAAAAATAACCAGTTGGGAAGGTTAGATCACATGGGAAATTTTAAAGTAGATTTTAGTATGATAGTTAGGATTATCAAAATTATAGTCGGTCTAAGCCGACTATAAATACCCTACACATAGGTGTGGTTACCATTAAAACTGGTATATAGGTTACCAGGGTATACGAATCCTGAAAATAACTACAAACTTTCAATCGCTGAAGAATTTTCATTCATTGGATATCCATATTTACAAATGGGTAGGTGCACCGAATTTCACTTTTTTTTTTGAACCACAAGTCGTTTCGCCGGAAACCATTATTTTCATGTATTTGAGCATGAGTCAATATATATTTGACCAAAAACAGTTTTCCTAAGCACGTATACAGTAAAATTGATCTGTAGATATAAATTTTATACGAGGTATTTGAACATAAGTGGTCGTTCTCAGGTCACAATAGACCGATCATGCCAATTTTCTTGTTCAGACAGCTTAGATATATAAGTAATCCAAATCTAATGTTTCATTGCTCTAGCTCTTCTATTTTTTCTGTAATCGTGATTTCAACAGACAGACGGGCAGACAGACAGACGGACATCGCTAAATCGACTCAGGAGGTCATGCTGATCAAGAATATATATACTTTTTCATACCGGAAATGCTTCCTTATGGGTGTTACAAACGGCGTACCAAACTGAATATACCCTTTTACTTTTAGTGTAGGGTATAAAAAGAGTGTCTGTTGCTCGTTAGTATTTTGATAAAACAATAATAAAATTTCATAACAGATGACCTATCCACTTTTTTAGTTTATTGCTCTTCGGAGACGTCATTTAAATGCAATTTTGAAATTGTCAATTTGGGACCAATACGTGAACTTTGAGGACCCAGCGGGTCCATTTTCCGATTTCGATGAAAATTCTTTACATCGATTTTCTCATCCAATAGAGCTGGGTTGTCATTTTCAATCAGTTTCTATAAAAAACAATTCATACAAACTAATTGTCAGTCTATTGTATACGTATTTTATACCAGACATATCAATTGCATACTCTGCCTTTGCCATTTCTACGACACTTTTATTTAATATATATCAGGCAGAAAATAAGTTGGTTTTGACTGAATTCCCAACTTTGTCTACCGAAAACCGTTCAACATAAAAATGTCAACACGATAACATAGCTCATTTAAAATTCCGGCATGAACAACAGGCACTCAGAATCATGAATATTTGCAATTAACAATCTAAATGAAGGCTCTCACAGTGCCATTTCAAATACACGGAAAGACTTACATTCGGTTTTTGCTTTTTCTGCAAAAAAAAAAAAACAATGTTCATATCTCGTTTGCCCACGTGTGAAAATAGTTGTATACATTGGTTTCAATCGTTTTTATATTTGAGAACGGAAAACATGGCAGAAAAGACATGAACATGACATAACCGAGAAATTGCAAATGGGCAACGCCAATTTGTGTATATGACGCCCGAACACAATGACTCCGGTACCATTCAATACAGGACAGACATGACCAAACGCACACATTCACATTCCATTGAATTGGGCCTGGGTCTGGTACGGGGTTATTTGCTAGGCACTCCCAGTAGTTACATATCGTCTATTCGATTGGTATGAGAAAATGTCAAACATCTGGAAAATAAAAATCGTAAACAAATGAATTTTCAATTTCATTGCTGACCCAATTTGGTCCCTGGTCGCTTGATTCTTTTACAATGTTTTTGCTGCAGTCATCAATGTTGTTGCTGGAGTTGCTACTGTTGCCACGTCAAATGAAATGAATTGAATTTGAATTCCTGGAACATTGGTTGATGATGCCGTACTGCGGTGCCATGGCCACTGTGCCACAAAGAGAAGGAGAAGTAGAGATAACGAATTCCGCATGAGAACCATCAACGAAGTGTGACTCTTGACGAATGAATGTGCGTCCATGTGTAAAAAAATTTAAATTAATGAAATGCTGCAGATATGTCGCCAGTACAGATAGAAGAAGCCACCAATCCGAAATGACATAAAATAGATGTTGGCCAAATAATTCGAAGCAGGTCACAGTAGTGCAGATGTGTGATGGAGATATAGAAATGTTTAAACAATTGGTTTTGCTAAAAATTCAAAGAACTTTTAATGATGTAAGTTGAAAGGAGATTTTTGAAAAACCTTTTATTTAAATACTAAAATCTAATAACTAAACGTTTTTCATACACTCTAAATAAAACATGCATAAAGTATGTGTGAAAATGTTACTCGAATAAATTCGTACAAAGTACGAATGTACTTTCGTACAGTTACGAAATATATTTTTGTATCATATTCATGTATATTACGAAAATCTTCTGTGAAAATGATCGAAGAAATAATTTGTAAATCTTAAGAATGCTGAATAATAAACTCTATTATAATTATCATGGCGTAAGAAATAATGTACTAATCTTCATTATTTTATTTAATTTTTATTTTCAGTACTTCCGTCAGTACTCCGACAGTAATATTGTTTGAAAAAGCCTCTTTATTCGGATTCATCATTAAACTGCAGATCACATCATTTTTACTACATGTTCAACACGTACAGCACAAATGGTGAGATAATGAATTATTCTTGACGTTCTGTTAAATAATCATGTCGAAAGAAGCGATCAAGTGCCTTGGTTTTTTTTAACGGTGTTAAACAAACCTCACTTCTGAAGACCCTACACACTGTCTACTCCACCTATACTCGACAAAGTGACTTCAAAATCCTCTTTGTAATTCCAGGACCGAGTTCAACAAAGTGCAATATATGTAGAATTAAAAATATTTCATTCACTATTAGTATTCTGGAGCATTAGAGAACCATTTGGTCTATTTTAAAGGTATTATTACAACGAAAGTTGTCTGAGAAAAATACTGAGAAATATATTTCATCAGGTCGTGTACCCGTCTTTAGTGTTGGATACAAAAAAAATCCCTGCAAAACATTTATATGGAATTCCTGCACCACATTTTCATACACAGAAAAAACAAAATGCTGTATTTAAGTATGAAAAAGACTTAGAATAGCACCATCCCAAATTGGACTTATATTAAGTCCGCACAGACTTATATTAAGTACGTACGGACTTAATATAAGTCTGTTTGTCAATGAATAATTAAGTGGCATTGTCGCTCAGCTCATTGTTGACGAAAACGATACCGTACAAGACATTTTCGTCAACATATATACGGGTGATATTGTCATAAATCTCATCGTTGACGACAACATTAGCGACACTGTCGCTGAAAATATCTACGACTAATATTTGTGGGACATAACGACATTGTTGTGTTTTCGCATGCATTTTCATGATTGACACGCTGCAAGACATTGTCCATTAGACAATGTAGTGAATATTGCAGAAATATGTATTTAAGATTTTTTTGACGAATTTTTGTCCAACTGGGCAAGTTCTACTCGGACATCAAACCAAGCCCATCGCTTCATAAGTCACTCGGCTCTCAAAAGAACCACGCATTACATCAAAAGTAACCACTTTGTGGCAACTTAAGTGGTAGCCACACAATTGCCATTAAAATTCCTGTTACAAATCATGCGAAATATACTTATTTGCCACTCAATTGCCAGCCAAAAAGACCCAGGGCGAGGCTTAGTTGCCACAAGTTTTGATCAATTGAAATGACGGTTCACCTATTTGAAACTTGGACTGTGTTCGAAACTAAAAATAATGAAGATCCTAAGTAGTGCCATGCTTGTCGTGTACACTCAGAGATTTGTGACAGATAATTTGTTAACAAGACTCATGTTAATTATACATGACTTTATATATCAAACAGATCATGAATAGTTTGAAAAGAACAACAACAAATTGAAAACACAGCATATGCAATGATCATACGGACCGTTTCGGATACAGCCAAGTGTCCTTATCAGTGATCTTTGTGTGATGACGTTATGATAACATCAAATGTTTCATATATGTTAACTTTACATTCTCAACTATTAAAATTCGTATGTTCGTATGTGACTTATTATTGCGCATGTTCCATACATGTTCTTAATCAATGTTTTGGAACTAAAAACACTTAATATGTACACATATGCCCCAAAAGTTTGTTCCAATTGTCGAGCCGTGGTTACTTGCGATATTACAATTGTTCCCTCAGTCGTAAGTTATATTTGTTGAACAAAATATCTGCATCTGTTTTTCCGTCTATTTTGATTTAACTGTTCTACCGGATACTTTCACACGGCGGTTAAATTGATACTTTGTTTACGGATAGGATAGGAAAGGATCACCGGCCAAAATATACCGATCACGCCCATTTTTATTATTAAACATTGTAGGTAAAAAAGTATTCTTAATCTAGTCAAATTTTGAGTATCTCTTAGATGATACATTTGCCTCTTTTTCTTGGGGGATTCTTCATTACTAGAAAATGTAGTGCTGCATGCGATACTTCCACGCAATCCTACAATCGCCAAAGTATATTCCAAGTAGATCTTTCTTTAATATCAAGTAATTTCATTGATAATTTGAAATCAATTGAAACTTTAACTAGAATAATTATAATTCGTTCGAAAACAATTTTTGTGTAATGAGAATATAAAAAATAAATCTTTAGAATATAAATTTGTATACAAAACTGATATAATTTAGATCGAAAATTGTCCTAAAACACTAGTCATACCAATAATTAGAATATATTGTTGATACATGGCCCATTTTCTCTAAAGAAATGTAATCAAATATTTGCATTAATAAGTTAAACTTAAAATAAAAACTATAAAATTAATCAAAACGTTAAAAAAAAAATGATTTTTAAACAAAAAAATATTGTCAACCTTTAAAATCATAAACAAGAAATGTTACATATTATTTTCTGACTTAAATATTATTTATTACAATATTGAAACTTCATCTTTCGTAGACTTTCAGTTCGGTACTTCGCAAAACTGAGCTGTTCTACGTTTTATTATGCAAATCTCGAATCTATTTTAAACGCTTTATTGACACTGTGTAGTGTATCCCGAGTACCGGACAAGCCTCTGGTGCTTTCAGTGCCCGACATGAGTTCGCATTTTAATTTGGCTCAACAATGGATGGTGTTTCGGCCATTGTTCGTGGACCAGCTCAATTTCGCTCGATGATTCTGCATATGCGTGGTTCTGCTCAGCGGGCAGCATGTTATCCCAGAAATAATGCCGGAATACATTTTTAATTTTTTTTTTTTTCATTTTGTTCCTGTGTTTTTTATTGTCATTTTCTTTATTTTTATTTAGTGGAATTTAATTTTTCACGAGTTCACGCTGAAATGGCTCCAGTTATGAAGCATCTAAAAGTGTGCAAAAGCGAGACAAAAATATATTTTCCAACTATTTTCTGAAAGCCTTGTTCGATATCTGCCAAACCGAAAAAAAAATTAGGTTTTGTGTTTCTTTCTTTTGTCGTATGTGTGCAGTATGTGTGCAGTGTGTGCCTGTATTTGCATAACCAGTAGTTGATGGGACCGACCGACCCACCGTCCGCTGGACTCATTGCCTAGTTTCTAGGTCAGTACATACGGCCGCCCAACACACATTGCACTAGGTTGGTGGAGGTGTGTGGACGGACAGACGATTGAATGAATGGACGTGCAACAGCAGCCTGATGAACGAAAATTCAAATTTCGAGCGAAATGAGTTTTTGCAGCTTCTGTTGGTTGCAATTAGATTGCGTATGCATCAGTCACTACACCGAAAAAAAATATAATAAAACAAAAAACAAAAACCAAAAACAAAAAACAAACATTTAAAGTAAATACATATGGGCTTTTTCAGAAAAACGTCAACCAACATTCCGACAAATTCAAAATGCTCAAATCTTTGAAATAAGAATGGATTTGGAATCTTATGTATGTGAATCTAAATATCTAAAATGAAAATTATATTCCGTTAACGTATGCATCAAATACTCATAAAGTAACGTTACTGCATACACAACTTTTTAATATACCAATTTTCAATGTACTTAGAGTAACCAAATTAAATAGTTTGAAAGAAATACAGATAGAAAATATTATTTTCTGTTTTTTCAGACAACCCAACAAATATTTCTAAAGCTTAAAAATAAGCATTGAAATTCAAACTAGGGATATATTTTGATTTTTGTATAAGATTGTCCTATTGTCACCTACGTAACCAAAAAAATACATTTATTATCATTTTAAACAACATTTTTAAAGAGTTGAATCCCTCTGTTTCTGAAGCAGAATTTCCTTGGCATTTTAAAATATGTAAACATCGATTTCCTAGTAATTCTAAATATTTTTGACAGCTAATTTAAGTCTGTCACGTCCGCAACGTTGAGTACCAAAATTGTAAATTGTAAATAAATATCAAATAAAAAAAATGTTTTCAAAAAAAAACAAAAAATATAAACATTAAAAAAATTCTGGATATTCGGATCATACATCACTATCGTAATAATGGCTAATAATATGGTCAGATATACAATTATTTTTATCAACAAATCATAGTGGAAATACTGAACGCCTAGAATTATTCTGTGATTTATCGCGAATAAACTATAAACTTTCGGAACAAAGTGTTTATATATAAAAATAAAGTAAATTGTCTTAGCTATTATACTAAATTATCCAAATAAAAAATGTGTACGAAAAAAGTATTTTTAGAAAAAGAAAAAAAAAATGTCCCGTCAGAAATGTCCCGTCCGGCATTTTTTCTTTGATTTATTTTGAAAAAACTATAAACTGTAAATATACAAAAAAAGCACATGATTTCAGCTATTTTCTAAAATAATCCAAAAAAATAATTAGTACGGAAAATTCGCTGACTTTTTGAAATATCCATTTGAACCTTTCCGTTTTTGTCCCGTCCGGAACGACAACTATTTAATTTATATCTTTTGATCTACTGTATAGAATTCTCTAATTGTGCATATGTTTACTCAAATTAAATACTACATGCTTACAAAAATAAAGTAAATTCATTAATTTTCCTGCGCGATATTAAAGTTTTAAGCGTACGGAACCGACCACTGAAAATGCCCATATTTATTTGATATATGTCCAAAAGCAAACTTTTTGTTTCTACTCCATTTATGTAGTTTTTGTATTAAAAAAAAATACATAAATTCTATAAAAAATGACTATATATTTATAGTAGCGTCAGTGGCACAACTGGATAGTGTGTTGGACTACGAACGAAACACCCGGGTTCGATCCCAGCGACTGTCAATATCAAGGAGTATAAATTGTTTTTCTATACGATGCTATCTCTCGGCAGTGAAAGTAATACATTGTGTATGAAATGCTCTCACCCCTCCGTTATTATTTATTATTATTTATTACTACGTTCATAAATATTATCATAAATTACTATATCTGCATTTATTTTTACTGCATGTATATTTAACATCAAGAAAAATGTAGAAATTACTAAATAGTTTTATAAAAAAAAACTTAGGTATAATGAATATCGGTTTAAAAGACAAAACTTATTATTTGTTCTCTTAAAATAAATTGTTATAACTAATTTTAAAAAATAAAACTACCTTTTTTTCAAAATAAATACATACATGTAGTAAATTAGACCACGTTAATTTTCTTGGTGTAATTTGTTTTTTATTTTCGTACATGTGCCTCCGAACAATACATATCGACACGTATGTGTAGGTAGTACCTAGGTGCAAAAATAGGATTTTCATTAATTTGAAGTCTACGGTGCCAGTAAAAGAAGCTTTATCTAAATTTTAAGCCACACAAAATGTCAAAGTTCATAGAGAAACAACACACACAATTTAAACGTGTTCTACGCATTTGAAATTCATTAGGTCTCTGGTCTCTATTACGCACATCACATTTCGTCGTCATCATGTCTACTACAAATTTTGTAATTGTGGCAATTTGAAAATGTTTCATATATATTCTGTATGTTTGGCACCACTGAAGCCTACTGCTAATAAACAGCTTCTTCTTTGAAAGTGTAGTCTTTAAGGGTTCTAAAAATCCAATTTCGGTACGAAGATCTGAGAAAATGTAGTCATGAACAACACGCACGCACACTAACCAAGCAACAATAGTGCCACCGACACATTTTCGAAAGAAAGAATTCAACAATAATAAAAAATGGGATGCCCATAGGCTTCAAATATGAAACTACATTGAGTGAGGCAGAAACCAACCATATTTTTGTTTGTGTTCTTTTTGTTTCGATTTCAAAATATCGATTCGTTCGTTCTCTTTGATCTGTTCTTTTTCGTCGAGTAGGCAGCATACATCCATAGTTATAGTAGGTTTCCGACCTTTTTTTATTCTCACACAATGGCAACAATTTTTCAATTTCATGTTAGAATGTTTTAATTTACTGCTGTTTGTGTAGTGCTTCGTTGTTAGTGCAGCTCCATACGATGAAATTTCTTTTGGATCAATTTGAAAATTGCATAGTCAAAATGCATGAGTTATACAGATACCAAAACGAGGGATTTCAATTTGTTCAAAAACTCGATATTACAAAACAAACCAAAATACTTTCTTACCATCGAGAACTTCAGGGAATAGTTTGTCAACGAACTTATTTTCCTACATATTTAATTTTTCGATCTAATTTCTTTTGTGTTCCATTGAGAATACTTCAACTAATATTTTGAAGTAAACCACATGAAATTCGGATTGGTCTGATCGAAGTTATGACCAGTCAAACACAAAAAATATCAATTTTTAGGTGCACCTATTATTTATTGCATAACATGTTTCTTTTTCACAATGCAAACAAATTATATACTATATCGTCGGTGATACTGCAAACCCGCCATAAAATTTTCGAATGCCTTCTACAAAATGAATTTTAAAGAAGAAACAAAACTGTTTTCAGTCTCAATTCAACACTTACTTCATACAAAATTAGGTATATCATAACTTTTAATGGCTTTTATCTAATTTGTCCGATCAAAAACCGATTTATAACACAAAATTAGGCGTAATTTTCACATGCAGTAAGGCGGTTTTGCTGTAAGCGATATGCGAAACTACATCGTTAATTCTACGATTCCTCTTACTTTGTTTTTGCAAATCATGTTTAAAGTCTTCTGAATAAAAAAAATGCACAATATAATATTCTTTCTTCAATTATTCATAGAAATTCCAAAAAATTCTTAAACCAGTAGAATTCAGCTTTGCAGAAATTTATTCAGTGTATTCAGTGTATGTATTCAGTAATATATCAATGGGCTTGCCTCAGAATTCGACATTAGAAGTCAAATGTAGTTCACCATGTAAATGTTCATATATTTAAAATTAAATAAAATAATTTCCTTTGTTTGGTCCTATGAAACAAAAAGTATTTTCTATATCGAATTTATGAATTTTACTTTTATCTCAGGATTTGTAAAATCAAAGTAAGAGGAAACATATAACTACTATATGAAATTTAATATAAAATATATACTCTGATTTAATTATGATATTTTCAAGAAGTTATGCAATAAAAAATAGGTATACCTTTAAACTTATATTTTTTTGGTCTGACTTGTCATAAATTTGGTCAGATCTACCTGAAATTCATTATGATTATTTCAAAATTTTAGTTGAAGTGTTCTCAACAATACAGAAAATAAATCAGATAAAAGCTCAAATCTGTAAAAAGTTAAAGTTCTGAATATGAAGAAAAACACGAGAAATGTCATACACAATTTAAAAAAATAAGTTCGAATTTCAATATAATAGAACTTAACAATGGACTGGGCTGATTTCTGCTATAATAATTTTTAGGTTTCGGAAATTGTAGGGTCCTTTAAATTTTCGTAGCCATGTGTGTGATTTATGTAGCCGCGGTAGCTCAGTGGTTAGTGCGTTGGACTGCGAGCCGAAAGGTCCTCGGTTCAAGCCTGGACTGGGGCTAACAAAATCTTTTCATAGAAACATTTTTCTATACCGCGCTACCTCTCGTCAGTAAATGGCAAACCTACGAGAGTAAAACCATTGCCTATGAAAAGCTTTCACCCGCCGTTCGGATTCGGCAATAAACTGTAGGTCCCACCACTTTGAGTACAAATATAACACGCACAGTTCAAAATGGTGAGAGAGCTCGGCCGAAGTTCTATACAGGACTGTAGTGCCAAACTATTATGTGTATGATTTATAATATTTGAATTTAGATTTAGATTATTGCGATGAATCTTCAATCAGTTCTGATATTGGAAAATTAAATTATAAAAACAAACTGAGATAAAAATCTAATAAATGAAAAATTACAACATTTTTGGAAAACTATTTTCCAATTTTTAAGAGTTATTTTATTAATAAGTTATTTTATAAAAAATAAATTCAGAAACTCCCGAGTAGTTGGTGAAAATAGGACTCACAGCAGATCTACCCATTTCTCTCTAAGACTGCCTTGGTTTATGAGTAATATCTTCTAATATTCTCACAGAACAACCCATAGCAGTTATTACCAGAAATATTTTTCATAAATTGTCGTTGTAGAACGAAAAGTCATCAAATACATTTTCAAAATGTCAAATGTTCATTTACTAAAATCTTTATATATTTGTGAATTTTTAATCGATGATCTCAATTTTTTACCACATGATAAGAAAATGTAAATCTATCAATTGATATTTTAACTTTAAAAATACATCAATTACTTTTTATAATATTAATTAACAAACTGGAAATTTTAGTTTTTCATAAAAATGTATTTGGAGACTTTTTGTTCTACAAGGACGAAATGGTACATTATTCCATAGAAATAAACCATTTGACCATAATTTCAAATTCTCTGATATATTAAAACATTTCCTTATGAAACCAGAAATATTTTGAAATAGATTTTTTGTCAAAGAACCAACTTTTTTGAGCAAATTCAATTTGTTTATCGAAAATTAAAACTATTTCGAAATTTTTTGGTATATTTTGCATCAAGAACTAATTTATTTTTTCGACACCGGAAATATGATTTTATAGTATTTAACTGCTACTTGTAAATAATATTGTAGAATAATAAAATAAAATTGAAAGAAGTGTAACAAATTTTCTATTTCAGTTTAGGATTTTTTAATCTCTGTTTGGTTTTATAGTTGAAATTTAATTACCTGCGGGTATATATTCTATTATTAGAACTTATTGAATATTCAGCATATTAATCTATGTAATCAAAAATTATAGAGGTGTCACCAAAAGGTAAAAATGATAAAAAAATAACAAAAAAACAACTAATATTCTTGATATTTTGGTAATTGCAATGAAAATTGAGATCTGTAGTACTTTCGAGTTATTCGCAGCAAATTTATTTGGTAAATACGCTCTTAAACAAATTTAAATTTAATACTTTAAACCTTCAATATCGACTGTAAACTGAAACAACAATAGAAACTTGGCAATCTTACTATTGATACTGGAACAACTACGTATAATCAAGCTGCTCGAACCTTTTTATGTCGTTATTGCGAAGCACAATATAAGCACATAAAATACAATGGATCAAATAATTTTAAATTAACCTACCACCCCATATCGTTCGGTACTAAAATTCTGTATACAGCAAAACCGTTATTCAGACACTGTAAAAAATTAAATACTGTAAATGATTAAATATTATACAAATATAAACAATGAGAAAATCTGCACAGTGTCAGTATGCATATTCATATTGATCATAAATTATTTGGCTACTAAAAGTGCATATAGTCATGAGTGCAATTTTTTCAGATGTTTGCTAAGACAACAATAAAAGCATTGATTGTCATTTAATTCCAGGTTATCGTCAACAGGTATGACGCCTGGGAACTTACGCACATCGGAGTTTTCTTGCGATCAAATCGAATTCGATATCTCATATCAAATATGAGATATTTAGCAACGACTCCAAATCGCTAATTTGCTCTTATTTTAACACAAATGCAAATCTTCTGTATCGTTTTTCTCGAAATCGATAAAAGCTAACTAACAGCAAAATAAAATCGGTTGCTATATTTACGTCGATTATTTTTTTTTTACTGTTAACCCCAATTCGGGATTTCTTCATATTGTGATATAATTAACTTGTCGTCACCTCAGAATTAGTTTGGCTCATACGCCATTGTGTCTATAAATATCTAACTTACCATACCATCCATGCCTCCATCTTGGAATTACAAATATACAACCTTTCACTTTTTTACATTAAAAAAAAAATTTGACTAATTTCAATCAAAAAAAATATTAAAATATCATAAATTGTCTGATAAATGTTCTGAGTGTACGTGGCCTTCTTCTAATGTCGAACGACCCAAGTTGTTTGGCAAAATGATTCCCACCCCAAATCTATTTTTAACAAACTGTAAAGTGTAGACATTGAAATATGTTAAAGCCAGTAACTTACAGTGCTGAAAAACAGCAGCAGAAATATCTACAGATGAAAAAATAAAAAAATTAAACTTTGTAGCATAATGAACTCGTTCGCACCTCCAACCCAGACGACCCGTCACTCAATGAAACCCCCCAGTTTTCATCCATTCCCCCTTCATGTTCCTTGCACAAAGTGCGAAAAGCCCGTGTGCATAATTGAGAGGGTTTATAATTTGAGACACATTAAATAATAATGGCGCGGAAAGTTTGACTACCTCGCATAATGCTGGCAAAACTGAATTTATTGCCAAGATTGTTGTCGATGTTGGTGATGGCGGGGACGTTTCAAGAGCAAGGATTCGAATCACCAGCTAATGACTGGGAACAAAGTTGTAGGTTTGTAATTAAATTTAAATTGATAGCACAAAACACATACACACCAACATTATGAAACGAAAGTGAAACTGGATGTTGGAAATAATTTTTGGGTGAACGACTGGCGAATAAATTTGCTCGATCCTTTAATTGATAGAAATACTTCAATTTGCAGCAATCAATCACACAGAATTATAAATTATGCAAATACATTAAAGAAGATAAATTTCCGAAAGTTAGTAGTAGATTAAGAATTCTTGTATTCATAATAATTAGCGGGAACTCCTAATTCCAATTATAAGTAATGAAGTAGAAATATTTTAAAATGTTCATAGCATAAATCGTTTTAATTTTGTATGAATATTATAAATAATATCGTCGTTGTACAACGAAAAGTTACCAAACACATTTTTATGAAAAACTTACATTTCGAGTTTGTAGATTAATATTATAAAAAGTAATTGATACATTTTTAAAGTTGAAATATCAATTGCTAGATTTACAATTTCTTAACATGTGGTAAAAAAATTTAGATCACTGATTAAAAATTGACAGATATATAAAGATATTTGTATAGCGACTGTCCAACGCACAGTGTGCCCAAACGCTCTTAAATCGGGTGAAATTCAGTATTTTCGGAACCACACAACAGATTTTAAAAATTTAAAAAGTGTTGTACAGTGAGAACTCAAGTTTTTTTTTCCTGAAAACTCTTTCAAAAATTGTACAAAATCCAAAAGTTATCCGATTTTTAAAATTCTTTTGTTTATAAAAGGTTTACATTACAAAAGAAAATGTGCTTACTTGTGAAAATATCTTGTTTAGTTTTAAAGATATAGACTTAAACATGATTTTTTTATGATTATAGAAGACTTTACATAGCATATATATATATATATATATATATATATATATATATATATATTTTGTTTTTTAAAATCTCAAGTGGTTTAGTAAATACCAAAATTGTAAAGTCGAAATTTGTTTTTGTTTTCAATTTCTTAAATTTTTTTGTAAAATTGGACTTATACGCAAATCTCTGTAATAATTTTTCTTCTTCAATAAAATGTACTTTTCTTAAATTTTTGATATATAAAGTTACTGAGAATCCAACATTTATTTAACCAATCTGGCGACACTGCACAAAGTTAAAGTTATTTAATTTTTTTTTTACTTTGACCCCCTGCAGAAAAGTTTTTAAAGTCCAAAGCCGGTCGAAATTCACTAAAAAAATGATCACGACCTTTAAAATGGAGGAAGAGTAACGAAAGTACCGCTCGGACTAAAAATCGTAAACCGACCGAGGTCATAAGTGGTTTTTGAATTATAATAAAGTGGGCGGGCCAAAAAAATATAAAAAAATTGTCACACGATGCAGAAACCAGACCTTAAAATTATAAAATACATAAAATGACCTCAAGGTTACGTGGTATTCCTTAAACGTCAAAAACCTGTTTTTTTTCCTGGAAAGGGGGAGTAAAAATAAAAAAAAAATAAAAATCGCGCGTTTTTTACGAAAAAAAAATGTATGTGGCAATTTTAATCATACGGATTAACTAGGTGTACAGGAAAGCGTTTTTTTTATCACATTTATTACTAAGTATACAATACTCATATTAATTTGAAGACAAACTTTTTTTCGCAGTGTACTCATAATTTTAAGGTCATAAAAATTGCCATGGCCATGCTAACTGTTTATTTTTAGAATTTCTAAATAAGTATTAACCTTAACATCATGGTACTTTTAACAAATATATACTTATTTCATGTTCTTTTGCTTTATTAAAACTTGTTTAGAAATTAATTAAGTGGGATACAACGGTTTTAATCTAAGTCCCTTTAAAAAATGAGTATTATTGGAAATAATGCTGTCCTGCACATGTACTTAGCTGCGCAAAAAATAAGGAAGGATCAAAAATACCTAGAAATAACTCATACTTAAAACTGCTTACTTATAATTTGGACTTTGAAAACTTTTCTGCAGGGGGTCAAAGTAACAAAAAAAAATTTAAAACTTTAACTTTGACCAGAGTTGCCAGAAGTGCGGTTGGAACTATGTGCTAGTACAGTTTGGTAACAAGCCTAATTGCAGTGTGACCAGAAGCTGTATAAGAAAATATTCTTTTACTACCAAAAAATGGAATATAAATATTCCACTTTGAAATTTTATATTCCACTTTTATATTCCATTTTCATAATATATATTAATGTCATATAAATATTTTTGTTAGCCAGGTTTATGTAATATTTTTCAAATAAAATGAATATATAAAAATTATAAATTGACCAAGGAAAATTGATAATAATTTAATAATTATAAACACTATTAGAAAAAAAAAATGAAAACCTGATCAAATACTTCGTTAAATTCCTTATATAATTGACACCTAAAATAATACATTTTTACAACTATATTGACCTAGATATGAAGTATCCCAATTTTGCAAAATTTCGTAAGAAAATAAACAGTCCTAATTTCAGTATAAAAGAAGTTACAAATTAAAAACGATCATTTTACACTAAAAATATTTTTGACAAAGTTTAATTTTTTTGAAAAATCTCAGAGATTGCATTTTGTATTCAAAGAATACATGAAAATTAATTTTAAAATTTAATTTGACATACCTTAATATTTTTTTTTTTATTTCTGTAGAATTTTATTAGAGAGTGATCGTATTTAAGTATTTGTAACATGGTATATTTGAAATTATCAAAAATATGCAGTGAATAACAAAAAATATAACTGGCGCCACAAACAACAGAATTAGTACAAACGAGTTGGGAAAGTTAGGTCACATGGGTAAGTTCGGTCACATGGGTCGGATTTTTATAGTCGGTCGGGCCCGACTATGGAATACCCTACACCTTTGGTGGGGATATTTAATTGCATACCTTAATTTTAAAGATTTTAATTATGCTGAACCTCCCCACCCTCAGAATATTAGAAATTTACGTCTTATATCCCCATAAATTAAAAAATTTAAATATTAATATAAGAGTATAAAAAACTAATAAAAAAAAAATAGAAACATATAATTGGGCGGTCCACGCCTATATTTAAAATTTTGAAAGGCTAATATTTCATAGATTTGATTTTAATAATTTACGGATCAAATTTTCACTATGAAAACCCGGGAAATAATGAAAATAAAAAGTGGGCGGATCATTCCCATTTTTGGACCACATATTTTTAGGTGAATTATAACAATACCTTTTAAATTTTATATCTGTATCTTGATCACTTTTCGAGTTATTAGTTCCTAAATAGTTACAAAAAAGTGACTTGTATGGGAGGTGGGCGTGTCCGTTGACCGATTTGGCTCAATTTCAAACTCAGTTCCTACTTTTAGCTAAGATATAATAATACGAAAATTTATCGCTTTCTGATCAGTATTTCTCAAGTTATTCTGTATTCGGACAGCAAGACAGCAAGACGGACAGACAGACAGACGGACATGGTTAAACGGACTCGGGTAGTGATGCTGATCAAGAATATATATACTTTTCCATACCGGACACGCCTCCTAAGGGGCGTTACAATATTTGCACAAAGTTAATATACCCTGTACCTCATAGGTGTAGGGTATAAAAATAACGCCTAACTTTATTATGTGAGAAATAACTAAATTAATTATTAAATGAAGAGTAAATGCAATTAAAAAAAAAAGATTATATTTGAAGAAAAATATTCTTCTTCAAAAAATATATATTCCACTTTTATATTCGAATATTTTATCAAAAAAAATCTTTTCAGTTTCAAAATATTCCACTCTGGCCTACTTGGCTGTGTGCTATACAGAGCACATTACCTACGCGCTACAGTGGTAAAAGACAAAAGTTACACCCAATAATGCAGCTTATGATTATCTGCACACAACTTCACTAACCCGTCTACTTTGACGGTTACTGGAAAACGTGACGTTGTTTAGAAGTTACAAGCGCACCGAGGGGTCGTGGAAGAGGAACAGTTATATATCGAAGCGGGTTTTTTTTGCATCCACGACGTCGAATTAAGTATAAGCCAACAATACCTGTTAACATTCGAAAATATAATTAATTTAGAAAAATAAATATATATGTAACGACATCTGGAACGACAGAGTATATCGTGACAAATGATATAAGAATTTTAAAATTACATTTCACTGTTTGTTATTTGAATATACTTCAGTTCAGAACACATACCTGCTTTAACAGTAACATCTCTGGAAACTATCGTGCCAACTGCGTTTGTTGCCACGCAATGATAAACTGACCAATGGACATCCTGACGAAACTCCTCAGCTTCGAATGGAGGAAAATATAAGGAGCCATTAGCTAGAATATGACGAACCTGCAAATATAAAACAATATAAATTGTAAATAAAATGAATGTGAACAAAATTATTAGTTGTAACTAGTGAAATTAGTAAGGTTATTGTTACCGTTTACTTTCAATTTGTAATACTGTTACCTTTACTGTTATCGAATTATTATTTCGAATTATTTTTCATTTCGTAAACTGATAACACAGTATAATTAATTATATTAGTGGAGCCTAGAGTAAAGTTAGAGACGTTTTGATTTCACTCATTTCACTCAATCATTTTTAAAATTTTAATCATTTTTTAAAATTATTTTGAAGGGTCTATTCCATAGAGTGGTTCATTAGATTGTTTCAAAAAAACGACCGAATTGGTCAAGCTCATTCCCAAGCTCATTAAAAAAGTAATTCACAAAAAAAGTTGGCCAAATCGAAAAACGTTTAGTGGTCCCGCATCGCGATTTTCTGTTTTTAACTCATTTTAAATCATTAGTAGGTAGGTCTGATTAAAGTTGAATAACTTTTTCATTTTTGGTTGGATTTTTAGGAGGGGTCCCGTCGTTTCACTCTAGTGGTCCATGATATGGCAGTGTGGTGTAACTTACAGCAATGCACTGCTGTGGTGTAACTTACAAATAGTGATGATCAAAAATTTCTTGTTGCTGCATCTTGTTCTTGCATTTTTGCAAGAACAACAGCGAGATTTTCTTGCAAGAGCAAGATAAGAAGTGCAAGAACATTAGCAGAAAATGCAAGAATAGCAGACTCTTGCGTTTTTTAATCATTTTAATGTATATAGTATATTTTTCAGGTAATAATGAAATTCAAAAGAATTCATGATATTACTAAATATTGAATAACAAGTAACAATGCAAAGCGCGCAAATATTTATGAACGTGAACATTAATTATACCCTACAACAGGCATGTCAAACTCATTAGACATCACGGGCCGCATTGGCAATTCAAAAGATGAGGCGGCCGCATTTGTGTACCATGAGAAAAAAATCGAAAGATAATCAAATTTCGCTTTTATCGAACAAATGTCCGAACTTCTTTGATCCTGCCAAAAATTTTGTCAGAGGCATTTACAATGGAGTATATTTCAATCACTAGAGAAAATCTTATAAAACAGACACCTGACAATCATCCAAAATTGTTGCAACTTTTTATGTCGACAAAATCCTACGATATCGAATTAGATAATCGAATCGACATATCGCAGTTTTTTCTAAACAATAAAAAAAAATATTTTAGATTAATATAAATAAGGTCCAGTTTTTGAGATTAATTTAATTATTTTTCTCTCCTTTTTTTTAATAGTCGAAACAAAATGTAATTTCCATTTCGGTGTTAGACGCCGGCGATATATAGCCAAGGGAAATTCAAAACGACAATAAACTTAAAATTTTATGAATAAAAAACAATATTACTTGATAAAACAAAAAAAAAATATATGATTATGTCATTTGTACAACGCCATGTATAATATTTAAAATGACAATTTTGAAAATAAATTAAGACTATATAATAAAAATTACCAAATTTTCATTATTAAATTTTGAAAGTAATGTACCTACGAAAATATTGTTTTTTTTTTAATAAATTAATAAGTTTTTAACCAAGATCAGTATTTTAATTTTTTATATGGCATTTTAAATTGGATACAGGCGATGCACAAAAATGCAGAACAACACATAATAATCATTTTAACGCCTGAAAAAAAACATAAAATTCTTCAAAATACATTTTTTTTAATATTATTTAAAAAGTCTTCGCGGGCCGCAGATAAAGAGTGGCGGGCCGCTTGTAACATATTCCATATCATTGATAGTGAAGATAAGAACAGATACATTATTTAATAATTCGTATTAAATTTGCCTCTTTACACTTTAGAATACGATTAACATGGATTAACACGCGAAAAAAAATTTTTTTATAAAAAGACTGAACAGACATTGAATAAAAATTAAAATAGTTATTGTCCATGAACAAGTCAACTTGAATGTCGTTTATGATTTGGTTGCAATAACCGGTTAAAGTTTAAAAATTGAGAAAAAACGGAATTGGTGAAATCACCGGATAATCATATTTAATAAAAAAATATTTTATTTTAAAGTATTAAAATAACTATAGATTCTACTCGTTTCGACAATGGTATTACTTTTCGGTCGGTCTTAATTTTTGAATAAATAAATTTTTATTGAATTTCAACTGTATATAAATAATTCACTTTTTATTTAAAAAAATATTAATTATAGCAGTATTATACTGTTTTTTTCTAAATATGTGATAACAATTATTATGTACTAGGGTTTGTAAACATACCATATCTACTGTTCTGTAATAATGCGAACTGTGATGGTACTTTTCGAACTAAGTATTACACTAAAATATCAATTAATTTCAATCGATATTTCAATCGTTCTTTTTAAATAACATTGTTTAAAACCTTATAATATTGCATCGACCATATATTTCATTCACATCATCAATATATTCTGTTGCAATATCTCGGGAACAAAAATTCTATAGAAATATGTTAATAAATATATATTCATTATCTTAATTTAAAAGACACATTTTAATTCACAGTTAAGTTTTTTAAATGCATTTAACTCAAAAGTAGAAAGGACACAGGAAAAGCAATACCATGGTCGAAATAGGTATTCTCACTAGTATTACCAATGATTTAAAATATAACATTTATTTTTTACTAAATATTCTTTTCCGATAATTCCATAAATTGCCCTTATTTTCAAAATTTTTCAATTTTAACAGATTATTTTAACAGATTAAAAAACGCAGTTCGATTCTGCACATTAAAATTATATAGAAATGATATGAATGAAAACAGGGAGAATTTGAGCCGAACAGTGTAATCTTTCGATTCGAAATACAGAAAGTACTTAAAAATTAATTATAATATCATGAAGGTCTCATATTAAATCAATTTTTATTTTGAAAACAGTCCAAAGATTTACTCTCAACTATGCTGGATAGGGATGTCGATCCTGGAACGTTTTCGCAATCCCGGGATTTCGGGATTTCAAAATTACAATCCCGGGATTAGTCCCGGGATTTTCACATATTAAATCAGCATTTAAAATACTAACATTAAGGTTTTCAAAAGTATTGACCTTTATTCGATCTTAGGGTGGATTCGATCAAGTAGATATTTTACGTTATGTTCCATTACTATGTTGTCCAACAAAATAGTATTAGTATTATATTTGATCAGTTGCAGTAATATTTGATTACATTTGTTGCAGAGTTTTAACCAATTGGCTCAATTTTTTCTTTTGGCCATTTAATTTTTTTTTTATAATTTTTCACTACTGTTATAAATATTTATTATATTAAAACAATACCAATATTTGATTAAACGCGAAAAATCGTTTCCAAAAATTATTCAAAAAATAACCAAACTTTTTTATTCTGATTATAAATCCTTCGAAATTTTAATAACCACTTTCTGTATTACTAAACGAACAACGAATATTTTCAAACTTTGAAATTAATACAAAATTACTTTCGTCTAATAGTCTTTCGTTTTCAAATACAGAAAGAGGCACTTAATTAAACTTTTAATGATAATTTTTTAACATTTTTAATGTTTAACTTTAACTTTTTTAAAATAAGTTACAGTTCTTAATTATATAAAATAATTGATGTATCAAAAATATTGTTGATTTTGTTTGCGACATTTCATTAATTTCGAAACAAATCATTTGACTTTGGAATGGAATTGAATAACAATTAAAAAAAATCGTTATCTGAATTTAAATTCCATGTCACTTGACTTTGAAACTTATAAATTTATTTAAAATTACGTCACTTTCGTTTAATAGTTATTTTTATAAAATATAGAAATATGCACTAAATTAATAATTAAAAAATGTAAAATATTTCAAGTGAAATAAGTAATTGAAGAGTGGGTGCAAAAAAAAAACGTTTACTTGTTAAATTTAAATAGACAAAATTTACAATACCAGAAAATTAAAATTTAAATAGTTAAAAAAAAAAAAATCTTTTATTTAATTTAGTATTTATAACTTTTTAAACAAGAGTCGTAACTGGGGTTAAAAGGGGATACATAACGCTACATAACAATGCAAAGAAATTCTTTTATTCATACAATATTTCACTTTTGATAAAATTTAATTTATTTTGCTTAAATTTCGCAAATAAAATTTTTCACGCATAAAGGCAAATTTGTATATTGTACCGCAAGGTGTTATGGGTCTAATATCGAAAAGTTACTTTCAGTATTTTCTTTTGTTGAATTTTTAAAAATGCAGGAAGACCAAAATAATGGTTTATTAAAAAATGGGCGATATTTTGAAAACTAGAGTCAAATTTTGAAAACTTATACCATTTTCAGAATCAGTGCCATAAATGTATCCAATATTTGCTGAAACTTCTACTACACCAACATTATTGTAGGGCAGTTTAGTTAAAAAGAAATTATAAGACGGAATTAGATTCATCTAACGAAGGTGGAAGCGTTATGTCGTTTTTAATAATGCATACAACATTTACATTTAGTTTTTTCATATTTAGAAAAGAAATAATACAGACAAGTGAATCAAAAAAATGACAATAAGAATATTTTAAAAATATGTTAGTGCCTTAGGTTAATATTACTCATTGACACAGTGAATAAATGCATGATTGTTTAAATGTGGAAATCCTCAAAAAATGTTGTATTCAATTTAAAAGTTTATTTCCAATTGCTGAAAAATATTTTGATTACAAAACAAAATATTTATTAAATCAAAAAAATTATAAAATTTATTAACAAATAAAATAAACAAGTAGTGTTGGAGCAAGTTGCTCTATATGCCACATGTAGTTTTGCAATATTCCACATAAACAGCAGCACTTTTAATACTATTTATAGCATTTTTTAAATCCCGGAATTTCACTTTTGAATCCCGGGATTATTTCGGGACTGATTTTAGGCTCAATCCTGGGATCGACGAATTAAATACGCTTTTCGAATAGCGATATAACTGGAACCGTTATCTCTGAATGTGACCTTTATAACCTTTATTAATAACAAAATACGTAAATAAATATAATTGAACACCACAACATTTTTTCAATGGGTAAAAACTAACATTATTCACTATTTTTTACCTTCATTACAATAAAATTGTGCGTACTACAAATTTCAATCATATAAAATCCATTTGGCCGAGAATAAATCTTTTTACGAAATCTGAATTCGATTAAACTAACCGTATAAAATCGACTCAAACGATTGAGTTTATATAAATAAATCCACGTTAATTAATTGAATTAATTTTTAAAATTTTTATTAATTAAAAATCACATATAATACCTGTGACAGACATCTGGTATTCATACCATAGTATTTGAAATACCAGATGTGTGTCTCAAAATATTATAATATTTTTGTGGTATTCCTTGATTTCATTGTAGTATTTGGCTGGTACAAATACCATGAAACTATTCGTAGTATTTTTGTAGGTTTCATTTAAACACAGCCAAATTTGAAAAGCTTTCCGAAAGTTTTTTGTCAAAAGAAGCAGTTTGTACTGAAATGTCATAATAAAAAAATAAATAAATTATTTAAAATTGTTTTTCAAAATTTTATTGAAAAATTAATGTTAGAAATTGAATTTTATTGAACTGCATTTAATTGACAGCACAAAAATAAAATGACCACGATTTTGCAAATTTCAATGTAGTAAAGCTACAATATTAAAAATAAATATTATTGTCCACTGAGGATCTGCAAGTAAAGGAAACCTATCGCGTAAAAAAACGTTGTTTTCACTGTTATTAGAAGTCTGTAATAGAAAAACAAAAAATAAAAATTGTCACGACCTTCTAAAAATAGTGGTCTTTATAGCTGACTAGAATAAAATATTATATAGTAACCGTGGTACCGAACAAAAATGAAAATGCTGTAATATTTCTTTTGCATAGTTTTATTTACTACGCAAACTATACTACGTTATGTCTGTCACCTATCTGGTATTTAGAATATTATAGTATTGTTATTATAATAACTTTACTAGATGTCTGTCTCAGGTATAACTTTAAAAAAATGTGTCCACTATAAACTATTTTTTTTTTAAATTAAATTTTTTTTATAAAATATTGTTTTCCACAAAAAATCAATATCCCAATAAAAATTTGATTGTTCATTCAAAATTAAAATTTTGTTATATTTGTACTAAAAAATAAATTTTCAATAAAAAGTAATAAAAAAATGTTTGATTATCAACTGGGGTTTATATATCGCAGATTTTGAATTTATGGATACCATTTGCATACCCACCCTAAACACAGATACATTTGAACATATGAGTTTTATTTGAGCCTTAAGCATTATAATTGTTTATTATTCAAACATGGATATGGTTATTTTATGCCTTTTATTATTTTTTCAAATCCCGGGATTAAAATTTTTTAGTCCCGAAATTGCGGGATTGAAAAATAGTCCGGGATTGACATCCCTAGGTTTTGTTCGCTTTTAGAACAAGAGCATGCTTTGGGGACCGAACTGTCTGGACAGTGATCTTGGCAGTCCCCATATAAAATGTTGAAGGCAGATATGCGCCGGTATTGTCTTAGCATATGGTAGGTACACGCGCGCCCAATCCCAAGCAACTCTAATGTTCCATTCTTAAAATCCTACTTAAACCCATATAGCAGCTAATCTGGCGTGGTGCACTGATAGCGTTCTTGTCCTTCATAATAGTCAGAGTCGCTTCCCTAAATCCAGACTACATTATCGTAGTCGCTGATGATTCCTCAGTTTTCGACCACGTTGTGCCAGCGTTTCGTTTACATTCTGGACATAACCCCAATCAGGGGTTCTAGTGCTCGGCGGCGTTTTCTGTGGCCAAGCTTCAATATTCTGCTATCTTCGTCAGCATATTCACAGGTTCTTGTAGGCTAGATTTATACTTTTGGCATGTCTCGCAACGACGTACGTACTCAGTACTACTTAATAAAACATTTCATACCAGTACTTAGGCAATCGTTTTTCTTACTCCAAGACGTCCTGTTCGACCATCCATCATGGTCCTCAAGTTAATAAATAAAACTTTAATTTCGATTTAAGAGTAAAGTTAATCTTTAGTATAGCTAAATGACTTAAATTATCTTCACGGAAATTAATACCTTATATAATTTCTCGACGCTGCAACACAAATAATTGAATTCTAATTTAATGAGTAAACAATTTAAAGTGTGTTCTTTCTGCTATAACTCCGCATATAATAGTTTCAAATTCGTTGTAGATAAATTTAAAAATCGTGCCGTCTTTTGTAGTTCAAAGCCAGGGTACCCGAGGCGAGCACTCATTGAATGTTTTGCCAATCCAAGGATATATAAAGTGTGCTCCGTGGCACCAATATCGAGCAGGTACTTGTGAAAGTTGCACCATAAACAACACGCATTCACCAATCGACTAGCAACACAGCGAGCACGATGTGCTTTAAAGGTAGTGAACACAATTTTAAATATTAAAAAAAAACTTTAAACTCTTGCGGAACTCATTGAAGCGGTTTGATACCTCTCAATACCCCACACTGGGTGTACCTTATGGCAAATGTAGTACCAACAACAACACAACAAGGAAAAAACAGGAAATGCAATAATATAGCTGTGTCCGAGCATTGACTTTGGCGTCAATGAAGTAGTCGTTGGTGGCTTGTTGTGCTGTCATAATTCGCAGACGCAGACCAGCGCACTATGGGTTATAAGCAAAATTTAAGTCTCATAAATCTGTTAATTTCGTTGTACAAAAAATGTAAAAACCTGGCATTGTTTCACCTTGCAATGATTTCATACCACATGGAATACAATTTGATCATTTGGGCAAGAGCTTGCAAATCGTCTTTGAAATATCTGGACCGAATACAGGAACTGTAGGGATGAAAATGTTTCATTAACTATTGGTTCTTTAGCATTGAAGAAACGTAAAGTTTGAAAGGGAAATACATGGCGTGCTTCCACCATGTCGTGGGTTCTTCCGTTCTACTAGGGCATCGTAGTCCACTCGGTTATCATGAGAGTCACGTATTACAAAGTGAATTCGTGTTTCGATTCTGGAAAATTCGTCGATTCTGGAAAATTCTCTGTTAGAATAAATTGGACGGAAAATGAAAGCCTAAAAATTGTATAATCTAAAAATAAGCGGCTCCGAACTTTTTAAACAGTGCTGTTTGTTTTTTTGAGAACAATCATCTTTTTATTCAAGTTTTGTAAAACATACGGGGCAGTCTTATCATATTTAATAATTGTTATTACAAATACTAATAACAATTTGGCAACTGAGCATAAACAAAAAAAAATTTATAAACGAAATATTTCGTAAAATACACGAAAGAACTTTCGTATATTTATGATAAAATTACGAAAATTAATAGTTTATTTTTCGAAACAATTCGTACATTTTATCTTCGAAAGCAATTCATACATAATACGGAATATTCGTAATTTATTGAAAATGTGTGTATATTTTTACGAATATATTCGTACATTTACGAAATTATTCGTACTTTTGATGAGTATATTTTATGAAAAATTTTATGAATTTTTCGTAAAATATACGAATACTTTGTTTAAAAAAAAACTGACAATGAAAATGAAGATTCATTCAAATAATGTAAAAATAATCCATAACTGTAGTAAAATCACAAGTTCTAAATAAAATATGAATCGATACACCCAGAAAAAAATTCCCTCTAATCCCATTAAAATTGGTCAATAGGACAATTATTGAATAGTACACAAAAAATAAATCTTTCATATAAAATCAATGGCAATGTCACGGTATTTTCTAGTATTTAATGGTATTTTCCGATTAAAATAATAATTTATCCTATTGAATATTTTTAATAGTAAAAAATTAATATTTATATAGTATTTTTTCTGGGTGTATCAAATTAAATATCAAATTGTTTGTCTTAATATCCCATTTTAGGATTATAGAGAGAAATATTGTAGTATTGAATTTAATATATATTCCCACAAATTTAAAACATAAATTTAAAGGCTGACTTTAAATCTGAAGAACTAGAGCACTACACTCTAAAAAAAGGAATGTTTATAAAGTACTTGTGGTAAACTATCGGTTACTTCTGCTAAATACCCATGCCTGTCATAAGTACTTATTGTAAGTCGTAAATAATAATGGCGTATTGCAAACAATTACACAATGTTAGTATTTTAACAAACAATATCTAATGGACGACAGCTTTCTGCGCAGCAGTCAAGAATATTTTTGTATTATGTAAAATAACTCCCTTATTCCAAAAATACGGCTTACAATTTTTTCTTTCGAAAGATTTACTTTTCAACCGAGCTTTCAAAAAGGTGGTCACATATATTTGCAAAAATGTCGCGTTTTAAATACACGCTGCAGAAAAAATGGCTCCCCAAACATAATTTTGCAGGCATTAACATGTATGTTTGGATTTTTATGTAAACATAATATATAATTGCGTGATAAATCATTTGTAAACAGGCTTGTCTTGAGACTTGAACAGTGTTGTAATGAGCTCTAATTTACATTATGATATCACAGAAACATTTTGATGTTGCCCCTTAAAATGGTATATGTTCTAATAGAAACATAAAAATTACTACATCCAAACAAAATAAATATTTGAACCGAAACATAAATATGTTTAAAATATAATTCATATACAAATTTTCAAATGCATAAATAAATAATTGAATTAAAACTGCAAGTACAAGTCTCAGAGCAGCACATAGCGTTGGCAAGGAATTCGCGGAGCCTGTTGTAAAAAACCATGACGAATTCTGTTTGAAAATAGAAGCACTGATTTTTCAGTTGTGGTTTTTTTGATGAAATATCCGTGTCGGATTTTCACAATATTTTTAGAAAAACATTCATGAACAATTAAATTATATACTGCACTATTAAATGATATTATTTGTTGCTATTTGTACTTTTTATACCACAATTTGTATATTTTTATAATTTACAAATGACATCGTATTGCCGATACGAATACGTTTTCAGAAGACACTTATGCAGAAAATGGCGGTCACCGAGTGTAAACTTCGTATACAAGAAGAATATTGCAAGAATACTTTTATTTACATCTAATTTCAGTTTTTTGTTTCTTTTCAAACATCAGTATGTTTAAAAGGACCAATACATACTTCAAACGATGACAAAAGAGACAAAATTCTGTTCAACGAGTGCCAACTTCGTATACAAGAAGAATGTTGGAAGAATACATTTATTGAAATTTAATTTCTTGTTTGTTTGTTTTAAACATCAATATGTTCAAACGATGGCAAAAGATAGCATAGGTAGAAAATGCAGCGCAACGTTGCTAACTTCTTCTGTCGATAACTAATCGAATGAAGACGAGCGTTGCTAACATACGTTATAATTAGATTTGAATACCATTTTCTGTTTGTTTTGAAACATAGTTATAACCAAGAAAACTGCCAAGAAATAGGATATTCAAATTCAATTAAAATTGTATGTTTGTATTGTAACATATTTATAAGAAGTTTGATAGATTCTGCTGGGGAATATATAAAATGTTTACACATAGTAATATGTTATTACCATCTGAACAATAATTTAATTACACTTAATTCGTAATACATTTATGGTGATTTCGTATTATTATACCCCACACTAAGAGTGAAAGTATATATATTCTTGATCAGCATAACCTCCTGAGTCGATTTATCGATGTCCGTCTGTCCGTCCGTCTGTCTGTTGAAATTCCTACTACTCAAACAATTGAAGAGTTAGATATATAAAACTTATAATTTAGATTACTTATATACCTACGCTGTATGTGCGAAAAAATTGGTCCATTGTGACCTGTGATCTGACCATTTATATTCAAATACCTCATATTAAATTTACATCTACAGATCAATTTTACTGTATACGTGTTAGGTAAACTTTTTTGGTCAAATATATATTGAAATCATGCTCAAATACATGAAAATAATGTTTTCCGCCGATACGACTTGTGGTTCCAAAAAAAATCGAAATTCGGTACACCTACCCTTTTGTAAATATGGGTATCAAATAAATGGAAATTCTTCAGCGATTGAAAGTTTGTAATTATTTTCAGGATGCGTATACCCTGGTGACCAATTTACCACTTTGAATGGTAACCACACATATGTGTAGTGTAGTTATAGTCGGCTTGGACAGACTATAATTTTGATAATCCTAACTATCATAATAACACCAAATTTAAAATTTCCCATGTGCTCTAACCTTCCCAACTGGTTTTTTAATTACATTCAAACATATTCAAACAAATCTGTTCTATCCATGTACCATATGATCAACTGTAATATTCACAGAAAAAAAAATGTACATCATATTGATGAATTCCGTTCTTCAAACCAGGATTCATTGTATTGAAGAGCCATTCATAATATTAATGACTAACGCCATCAATGTTATGAATGCTGTCATAAATATGAAGAACGCTTGGTAACTGTCGAAAAAGTGTTCTTCAATATGATGAACTGTATGTGAAAAATACGTTTCATCATATTGATGAACCAAAATATAAAATACAACATATATGTTCTTTATATTGAAGAATGCTGTTCATTAAACCAAATTTTTATCAACATATTTATTTTTTCGTTCATGTTTTGCCGTACTTCTCAATTCTCAAGTAGTTCTTGTGTGTTATTTCTTATATAATGCTTGCTCGACATGCATAAATTAGTAAAATGTTTTATAATATATTTATTATAATTACAACTTTTTTTAATAAAAAGTTATATTTATAAAAAATATATTTAAAAAAAAAAAAAAAAAATTCGAAAAAAAAAAAATTCGAACTAATTTTTTTTCGAATTTTTTTTTTTTCGAAAATTTTTTTTTACATGTTTTTTTTGTCCAAAAATTTTTTTTGGGATAATTTTTTTGTAAATTTTTTTACTGTTATTTTTTAAATAAAATGTTGACAAATTTTTTTATAATTTTTTTTTTTTGAAAAAATATTATGAACAAATTTATCAATATGACAATTCAAATGCATTGTATTGAATATTTTGTTCATCTATATAATGAATACATTCGTTAATATGTCATTTAATGAACGTTGGTATCAATATGATGAATCTGGTAGTTGGTGAAAAAATTCATAATATTTATGAATAAATTCATCATATTGAAGAATTTTTTTTCTGTGTTGAATGAAAGGTAATTAAATATCCAATAAATATTTCTCACAACATTTTTAATTTGGTTAACTAGTTTAAGAACACTCGATCAAGGAGAACTTGAGGAAAAGTTTGTTTTTCAACCAAAATTTAAATCAAAAATGCATTTAAAATAAAAATATCGAGAAAGCAGAGCACTCGATTTCATACGAGTATTTTCGAGTAGACCGGGTGGGTACCTCATACGCCCGGGTAATACCCGGGTAGTTCTAATGCCTGCAAAACTCGGGTATTAAGTGTTCGAGCTACCCGGGTAGTTTGTTCGGGTAGTTCGTTTGTCAATGCGTCCGTTGGTGTATTGTGGGAGTTTCGCAACATGCCGAATAATCTATCATGACATTCTGTATTATTCGACATGTCGTGTAAATGAGTGACTGTCGCGAAAAAAAAAAACTTTTGTTTTGACTGAATTTGCGAACAATACAAATATTTGTTGAAAACAATACAAATATTTGTGAGAAAAATTACCAACGTTTGTGGCAATCACTACAATTTTTTCAAATATCTGTGGGAAACGCTATAAATATTTGAAGGAAACATTTTGATATTTGTGGAAAACACTTAAATATTTGTGGGAAGCACTTCAATTATTTGTGGGAAACACTTTTCATATTTGTGGAAAACACGTAATATTTCTGGGAAATACATTTCATATTTGTAGGAAACACTACTGATCATTTGTGCTAAACACTTTGATTATTTCCTACAAAAAGATTGCAAACAATAAAGTGTTTGTTTGAGAAAGTGTTTACAAGAAACGATATTTTTTTTGTAAAATGTTTTTGTGTATTTTTACAAATGCTTTAAAATATTTGTAGTGACATATGCTATATTTTAATCACTCAAAATTAAAATACTCGAACTCTTTCGTGTATTTTAAACATATTTTATTTCGAGTATATTTATGAGACGAAAATGCGGTATATGACCCATAGTGCAGCGGCAGGCGACCAAGCAGTAGCACCACGGTCGCCTCGATACCATAGCCGGAAATACGCTTCAATTGCTTATTGATTAAGTTATTTTGAATCGTCGAATGCTAGTTGCATGGCTGGTTATATCGTGTGGCTTGGTGTAGGGCACCATGAATGAATGTTTTTTTAGTTTGACAGTGGCATGTAAAGGCAACAGCGTGAGTGCTGGCTTGCTAAAGAATCCACCAGCGTCGTGCAAATGGAGACGTCTCAGGAGGTGTTCAAAAATTATTTATGTGCTCATAATTTTACACATAATAAATTAATAAAAAGCAACGTCATAATTCAGACAGTTTTATAAGTGTTACAAAAAGAATAGGTCAAAAATCAAACATTGAATCTTTTATTATTTTCATAAAAAATAATTGTACCCAAAAATAGATCCATAACATCCAAAACAGATAAAAAAATCCCAAAAACATAATAACAAAAAAATACCATTAAGAACGAAATAAAACCCAAAATAATATACAAATTATTGTTTATAATGCAACCTCCTCTTAATATCACTCAAAATATATGCAAGAATGCCCAAATTAATTCATGAAATTTAATCACCTTTCGACTGTTAAAGGCAAAGTCGACCGTTATAGGCAAATATACCAGGGTTTTCAATACCATACATCAAAATGGAATAAATGTCATTTTTATTTTATTTCATATCTATAAAAGTTTCTTTAATGAAGTATATTTTTCAAGTATTCCTTGAATATTATTCTATTTTATGATATTTAATTGATGTTTTGCCACAAATAGTCCTATTTTACATTAGTTTGAAATGGGTTTGTCGCAAAAATGTATCGTGTTTGTCGCATATTTGTAAATTCGTTGTCTGAAATACTATTCAAGTAATCTGTCTTATTTATGGTCAAATCTTTGCTTTCGTAAGCATTTTGTGTAGCATGGTAATACAATTTTATGCTACTAACCTTTAGAAAATTTTATATTAACGATTTTTGGCTGTTCTGCTTGGTATACTTACTTCTGCTTGGTATACTCAGTTACGGAAAGAATTTTTAAATCATATATTTCGTAATTAAATATTTAATTATTATTTTATTTATATTTATTGATACTCAACAATTTCAACTACTTTAAAATAAAAAGTCCTACTAATATGATCTGAGTTACTATGTGCTTCTATTATATATTTGAAATAAAGTTTAGAGTTAAAATCTGTTATAATTGTTTTTAGTTCAGCAAGCTGTGAAGAATCGAAAAATACTTTAAATGCAAAGTAAAAACGATTCTACTACCAGTGGTTCATATTTTAAGATTATTAAATAAAATGATCAAATAAAGCTAAAAAAAAATTGAACAGAATGAAGCTCATTTGTACGTCAGCATACATTGCCGCCAGCAACTACATACTCCACAGCATCCAGCAAACTCTTCAAATATCCAGCATAACAGGATACTGGGTAAAAGTTTTCTTTATGTTCTCGTCCTCGAAACAACTATTGACTTCTGTTCAATTTTTCTACCTCTTGATACATATAAAAATTAACAAAAAAATATATATATCGTCGATGCTGTGTCTGGCGTTGCGATAATAAATTGTTTTTCGTCGTTTCATATGTTTCGGTGCGAACGGTGGTACGCGGCGCACCGTTTCTCGAGTTGCCTTGAATTTGCTGTAATGACAGGTAATTTATGACTAATAAAACTGAAAAGTCCTTGGCTGCGAGGTAGATGTGTTTGAGCACATCAAAAATAAGTAGAACAGGAGATGGCCACAGTTAAAGAGATATAGATTAGCGGAAAACCATTACACAAGAAACTTTTAATATCTGATGGAAAACTCTCAAAGCCTGACAGTTTGTCAGTTTATTAAATATTTTTAAAAATATTAAACATGTTTTATTTTTAATTTTGAGTACATTTTTGTAAACGACATGTAAAAATGTTTGAGTTATAATAAAGGGATTCATATCACACGAGTAAATTTCTATAATCGTAAAAAACAAATTTACCCGAAATGTGACTTGAACGAAGATAGTACTGATTTCGCGCAATTTCCTTTTTAATTTTTTTAAGTTTTATCTAAATCAATTAAAATTAACACAATTTAATAAACAAACATTTGCTACAAAAATAGTTTTATTGACAAATAACGAAAAGATAGAACAACATTTTAAATTTACGTGTTTTTCATATAAAAAAAGGCAGATAAATTTTTAAAAAATATTCTCATACAAATTTTGCGTAAATTTCTACTATTTACGAGTTTTATAAATTTACGGTTAATATGAATCCCTTAATGTGTATTTACTTACGAAAATCGAATATAATTGTGAAACTATAATAAGAATTTATATAGTAAACAGGGCACGCTTTTATATGGATTTAAACATTAAATATTTAAAAAATTATCGCTCATTTAATTCATGACTGTCGCAACTCAAAAATAAACCGATTTTACAGAAAACGCGTTTTTAGTTATAAAATAAAATTTATGGGAATTATGAAATGAAAATAACGAAATATTTTCAAGCCGTGAGTTTACACGAATTTAATATGAATGTTGTACACAAAATTAAGGGTTGGACTTGAAATACCCAAACACAAAAGCCCGAAATCAAAAGCCCCAAGAACAAAAGTCCCCAAATACAAAATCTCCAAACACAAAATCCCAAAATTTTAGTATTTTGAACAAAAAATATAATTAAGACATACCTATAACACCGTGCTACAAAAATCAAAAAAATTTTGCACACTTAAAAAAATCGATATGTACGTAAAACTTGAGACCAATCCAAGGATATGTGCGTTCACCGTTTTTCTGGATCAATCCTAGGATATGATCTTGTTGCAGAAACCTCACAAATGATGAAGTCAAAAACCGCTTTGCGATATCAATTCCTATACGGCTTTTACATGCATTTGAAGTGTATATCACTTTTCAATATTTAGAAAACTTTATATTTTTTTTGCGTCACTTTTAAAAACCATGGATGAGATCTCTAGTAGCAGAAACCTCATAAATGATGAATTCGAAATATGATTCTCGATTACGATTCGTCTATAAAATAAATACAATTAATGTTATATTGATGGTTTTAAAATCTAATGTCATTCACAACGAGAATTTTATGATTTTTTAAATACAAGTAAAACCCGTATACGAATGGATATCGCGAATTAATTTTCGAATTCATCATCTGTGAGGTTCTGCAACAAGATCCCATCCATGGTTTTTAAAAATAAAGCAAAAAAAAAATAAATTTTCTAAATATTAAAAAGTGATATGCACTTCAAATGCATGTAAAACTCGTATAGGAATTGATATCGCAAAACGGTTTTCGACTTCTTCATCTACAAGATCCTATCCATGGTTTTTAAAAGTGACGCAAAAAAATATAATATATTCTAAATATTAAAAAATGATATGCAATTGCACTTCAAATGCAAGTAAAACCAGGATGCGAATCGATATCGCGAAGCGGTTTTCGAATTCACGATCAAGGGGGCTTCTGGTACAAGATGCATTCAATTGGTTTTGAAAGTGACACAAAAATTCTTTTTTTTTTGAAATTATTTCAAAATATGGTACACACTTGCATTTTTAAAACCGCAAACGAATTGATCCAGAAAAACGGTGAACGCACATATCCTTGGATTGGTCTCTAGTTTTACGTACATATCGATTTTTTTAAGTGTGCAAAGTACTGTCGCACGGAGTAATGAATCATTTTTTCTACGGAATTTTTATTGAAAAAAAATATAATTTCATTTCACTAATTTCTTTTTGTTTTTCTTGAGGAAAACATTTTATTATAGTGTTGATTAACCTAGGTACGTCTATTGGACGAATTTGGTCCTAATCGAACTTTGTTTTTATATATCTTCAAAACGGGTAAAGGTATCGTTCTGAAAATATATTCGATTTTGAAATAAACATATTAAAAAAAGTAACACATATGTCTATTTGGACTAAAATGGTCCTTTAGTGTTTATTCAAAGGTCACGAACTAACTATTTTAAATTCTTGTAAGGACATCCGATAAAAAAAAATACTTTCCTTGCGTATATTTGTCATTATATTGAATTTATTATGTGTTATCGATGTTTAAATATATTCGCAAACATCTGGAAATACAAAATATTTATCCTCAGCCTTCATTTTCAAAACTCCACGAACATACATTTCGAATTATATAATAATCATTTTAGAACTCCGTTTATTTGCTCATCACAATTTAATTAAACTCAAAATAAAAATTGTCAATTTCCACACAAATCGCCTATTGGGCCAAATTGGCCCAAATAACCTTATTAAGTTGGAGTTTTCGATGTACTCGGGTTAATTAAAAAGAAACAAATTTTACTTTTACATATTTTAAGTTATTTGAACAATATCTATTGCACTACCCAACACGATTTTTGCCATGGACATCCCATACATTAAACTATATAATTCTCTGGTGTTGATTTTGACTTCAGAGTATATTGAATTCGAATTTCTAAGTCGTTCTCACACACTACTTAGAATAAAAAAATTAGTTCTGTGGAAAAATAGTTTTACAAAAACACTTAAACTTAATTTTTCTTCCAATTGTCAATACTACTTTAAGATACTAACGAATGCTAATATTCAAATACGTTTTTAAGATAATTCGATCTTAACTCGGAAAAAGTAGTTTTTTAGACACTTTTGAATATATTTTTTTTATTATGTAGGATTTAATGATAAACAAAAAAATAATTTATAGTTCATCATTAAACGCTGCCCTAATCGGCATTGCCACATGGTTTTACGTAATTTATATGTAAAATATATAAACATTTTAAATTTAAAATGTTTTTGGCGGAAACTGTGTTGATAGTAATAATAATAACAGTTTGGCGCTATAGTCCTGTATAGAACTTCGGCCGAGCTCTCTCACCATTTTGAGCTGTGCGTGTTATATTTATACTCAAAGAGGTGGGACCTACACCACAGTTTATTGCCGAATCCGAACGGCGGGTGAGAGCTTTTCATAGGCAATGGTTTTACTCTCGTAGGTTTGCCATTTACTGAGGTAGGAGAGGTAGCGCGGTATAGAAAATGTTTCTATGAAAAGATGTTGTTAGCCAGTCCAGGCTTGAACCGGGGACCTTTCGGCTCGCAGTACAACGCACTAACCACTGGGCTACCGCGGCTTGATAGTGCATATTTTAAAAATCAGGATCGATAAAAAAAGTTAGTAATTTTAATATTTCACGTTTTTAAGGGGCCTATTATGATTAGCGAAGCGAATGTACTTGGCGAAGCGAACGCAATTTGGCGAATGAACTGGCAAATGTACTAATTTTTATGGTTTTAAAAGTGAGCAACACTTACAACATTGACGGATAGAATTACCATTTCAGAGTTGAAAAAAATAGTATCATGTTGCGTACTTTTAGTACTGCCTTTTTTTTTAGAACAGATACTATTTTATCTTAATATCTATTTTTTTATTATTAAAAAACCATTTAATATTATTTATGGTTTAAAAAACGTTAACTCGATTCAGAACAATAATACTTTTTCGTTTTTTTGTTATTTTTTGTCTATAAAAGATTAAAAAGTATCCAAATAAACTTCGGAACAATTCAAATTAGTTAAAATGTACAGTAAAATATGTTTTTAATTGTTAATATTGGAATTATTTTTACATAAAAATAAATACTTTTTATTAAAAAAAGTATTTTTTTTATTTGGAGCAATACTTCTTTTATTTTAATTTAAAGAAACCCTAGAGTTTCAAAACAGCTGATGTGAATATACTTGTTTAGAAAAATAATAAAAATGTTCCAAAAAAACGATGGGCCCAACGCAATCAAAGAAGAGCGTGTTAAACAGAAGCCAATGCGGTGTGCAGAAAGCTGGAGCGACGACGAGGAGGAAGACTACAATAAGTTACAGTGATGGTGGTCTGTCCTCCGAAGCATTCATCTGTGGCACAAATAACTTCGCGCGATGAACCAAGCTGCAGTTCCAGACACTTCTTTTATTAGTGTTAAGTTTAAAATCAAAATAAAAAGTGTGAAAAAAATTGTTTTTTTTACGTTTATTAGTTAGGTCACAAAAAACTCAAAATTATAGACATCCTTCTATAAAAACTAAAGGATAAGATAAATTGAAAATCAGAAAAAGCCTAATAAACAAAAGCACAAAAGAAAAAAAAATTAAAAATCAAAAGAAAAACTGAAAAACAATAGATAAAGATACGTTCGCCGATTCGTCACATGAACTGTTGATTCGCTTGATTTTGACACTTGAAGCGAATGAAAATCGGTTGAGTGTTGCATGTTTTTTTACGTTCGCTTAACTTTTCCCGTTTTTTGGCGAATGAAGTCTGGCGAATGTAACCGTAATAGCTTTTTGGACGTTCGCTTCGCCAAAACCATTCGCTTCGCTAATCATAATAGGGCCCTAAAAACGTGGAATTTATTTTTTTTTTATATAATTTTTAAAAATGTTTTAATAAATTTGAATGCCAATTTTGAATTTCGACAAACAAATGCATTCGTAAAAATTTGGTCAAAAATTGTCACCTGTTGAGTCTAGTAATGCTCTGTTTCCAAATTTCGAATTCGGTTTGGTACCTTAAAAAACTATAATGAAATCAGTGAATAAAATACGCACAAACAGTACAATTTACAGTCACAACAATCTGCATAATCGTACGGAGCTTTCGTGTATTCACCCCAAGTACAATGCGATGGAACACTGCTGGAGCCCCAACTGGTGAAAGCTAACATGCCAATATCCGAATCCATATGGAAATATACGTTATACGCTATTGTAATTGAAATTGCGGTCATTTCAAACATCTTTTAATTACAGTCCTTAAAACTGTCTGTTAGATATTTATTAAATAAATATAAACTTTTTTTCAAACTGGTATGTTTTCTATTTAATTTGATAACTCAATCAACACCATATTTGATGTTAATGTAGATTATTTAAAATATAAGTTACATTAAACCTACCTTTGATATTGATGTAATCGGATTATTATCCTTGTCCAACCATTCGACATTAGGAGGCGGATTTCCGTGCGCTATACAATCGGCAATGTTACCAGCGGTGTTGGTAAATTCGATGCGACTGGAGGGCTCATGCGAGAAACTGGGTCCTTGAGTGTCAAAGAAGTTGGAAGCAACTGCAATTGAAGAACAGACAAAATAATACATTGTTCACATAATAAATTCGAGTTTAATGAATAGCAATTTTAGTAAATGAATGTTTAAGCAATCTAGATATGATCTTGAGATAGCGACGTATTAACACGCCATTAGCAAACACAGTAGCAAGGGGTCAACTACGTCTCAGAATGGGGTTTAAGGGTTTCAAGCCAACATACGGCCAAGTATTCCATTAAAAATGCAAATATACACTTTTTTCAGCAACATCCTCACAGCGACTAACACACGTCAATGGAAAAATGCAAGAACGCACGTTGAAGGAATAAGGCACGTCCTTAAAAGTCCTTCTACCATGAGATGCACTGGCATGAGTTAAGGCAATGGCATACAAATTGACACAAAAGCAGCGGAGACTAAATTGTAAGGCCGACTTCAAAACCGCAGAGGCTGTTTCTGGAACCTTAAAAGCAATTGCGAAACACATGCGACAAGTAGATGTGGGAGTGGTTGTGGTTGTGGCAGACTGTTGGGTGTGGAAGGAAGTTGCAATAATACAGGAAATTGCAAAAAACATTTGCAGCGGAAGAGTTGCAAACGACTTGAAACAAAAAGGGTTGCGAAAAAACATTGAAGATGTAATTACTTCAACATGCAGGCAGGCAGGCATCACATGCAGCATCTAGAGATGCCTCTCGGTGGCACATGCGACATCATTGAATACGTTGTCGTCGCCGTCGTTGCTGCTAAAGATGAAAGCCCTTCTCTGCTACTGCTAGTGATGATAATAATGATGACGACTATGATGATGATGCTGACGTCTATGAATATGAGGGAGCGATTACGACGCACCCCATTGAGCCAGAGTTGATTACACTTATCGCAAACTGTTGCGGCACACAAAACAAATTGCTGGCACTGCATCGCCTGCCATCCCACCACATCGCCTGCTGCATCAGTCCAATGCATCAACCCACTGCAGAGGCGCTCCGTTTCGCAGTGTCATCAGCTCTATTGACAGATCATCAGATAAGATTCGTCAGCAGCGTACGTGCAGCAGCAGGCGGGTTGCAACATTTGCTCGACGATTGTTTTTTTAAATTGCTTAAATGGCGCAGATAAAATTAATGAAGTGAAAAAATTGAGTCTACCCGGAATTAATTAGGTGCGGCAGGGACGTGTGTGAAGTTATAGCATTTCTGCAGGTGCATTATTATTTTCATGATGGGAAATTAAATATCCAATCAAGGTTAAAATTAAAGAGCTGAATTTTTCGCACTTTCGACAAAATTTCTTAGAGACAGTCAAAATTATCACCATGTCTTCGCAGAATATATATCGTCGGTGATACTGCAAACCGCCTATTTACATGTTCGAATACCTCTTACATAATGAATTTTACAGAAGAATCAAAACTATTTTCAGTCTCAGTTCTGAACTTATTTCATATAAAATTAAGTATGTCATAACTTATAATGGCATTTATAAATTTTAACCGATCAACATATCATTAAAAACCCGATTATAACACAAAATTAGGAGTAATTCACATTCAGTTAGGCGGTTTTGCAGTATCACCAACGATATATATCGTAACCTTTAACAACGCACTGAAGCAATTCAATCCGGATCCGGTTGGTAGTCGAGGAGTTTTTCAAAAATTGGATATACACCATGCTGAGAACGAAAATTATTCAGTCTAACACCCAGCTCACAAAACTTGTTGATAGAGACAAACCCCAATGAGCAGTTAACTCCCCCTAACTGTGGCTCATTGTCATAGACAGCATTCTATTCCGGACTCTAAGCAGTAAGATTATGGAAGACGTGCTGGAGAAACTTAGCCCTTCAGCCACAAGGTGTAGTCTTGGGGTTTATCCAGGCAAAACAGATCTGATCTGTTTACCACATAATCCAAAATACCAACCTTTGCACTTCCGAACCAACTTCCACCTTAAGTGTAAAATAATTAGGTGTACTACTTAATCCAAAACTAAACTGGAAAACAAATATTGTAGAAAAACTTTTGGTATAAAACAAGGATTGAAACCGTAACCGAAACCGATATCCGTTTAAAACCGTTTCATTTTTAAAACCGAAACCGTAACCGAAACCGTTATACGAAAATCAGAAATAAACCGATATCCAAAACCGATATAAACGGTTTCGGATTTATACCGGTTTAAAACGGTTTTTAAAAAAGTACCTATAAATAGAAACAGAAAAACATATTTTATTTTATATAGAAGATCGTAAGCAAAATGTCATTTAATAAAATTTTGAGTTCCCAACATTTCATGGCTAAATATTATAAGCATCTTAAAAATAAGGTCTGTGAAGCACTTTTGTATCGGTAAATAGCTTCAAAAGTGCTTCAAAAGTCGCTTCAATAAGATAAAATAGACAAAACAATGTTTTTTCGCTTTTCGTCGCTACGCTTGTTCGTACATCGATTGTGCATATGCACATTATTATTTTTGTTTTATTTTTATACATAGTTTTTTTGTTAATTGTAAAATCATGAAGTTTATTTAAGTCAAGTTCTATGTGCATTATTTCATTCAACTTATAAAACAAAAAAAAAATAATATATGAACATTTTCACAGTGTACCTCATTTAGCTTATATATTGATTTTTGTGTTTTTCTTTTTTTTCACAAATCCGCTGATTCGTATGAAAGTGCAACAACAACAGAAATGCAAATAAAGCAGCATCCAAGCTTTTAATAGAATTTTTGGCGGGAAATTTTGTATACCACAAAGAAAACTCGTTGTTGTTGCCAACTAGATAGCTCTACTAGATACATACATGTAGTGTGGTGCCATGTGACTGTCTGCTGTCATGCGCAGGGTTACCGTTGAGAATTTTAAAAAGGTGTCAAAAAAAGTCGCACCCGGGCAGAAAAAGTCGCAACATGTATTTTTTGTCTTTATTTATTAACAATGCAGCGTAAAAAATAATTAATTTATAAAAAAAAGGTATATTCCCACCGATTTCCAGATAATTCCAATATTTTTATAAGAGAAAATTGTGTCGTACGTTGGATCATTAGTCTTGTACTTAAACATTTTGTATTATTTAATAAGCAATTCTGAGTTTTCAATTAAATTAAAATATAAAGAAATAATTTCCCAATACGGTATTTGTTCTTCTGACGTAATGATCCGAGGTTGTAAGAAGCGTTAAACGATCAATCTCTTATCCGTGATGTCTATTCTTTAAAAAAAAGTTATATGCAGGTTTTCTATTATAAAACATGTAAATGAAGTTTTTTTTACTTTTTCTTTTATTCATAACTTAAAAAATTTAAAATGGAAAAAAGAAAAATCATATCACATATGAAGAACAATACTCCATAGTTTTTATAAATATATAAAGTTTTATGTTTCTGAATAGAACGAAAGTTTGTATTTTAGTCTTCAGGTCCACCGGTTTTACAAAATTTCAATATTGATCACTTTTATTTGGTCACATTTGATCACTATTATTTGCAGTTTTAAATGATCTCAATTGAAATCTGATCTTTACTTTTTGAAAATGTGCAAATGTGAAATACACTAAATTTTTTGCCACATCTCTTATTGATTGTTGGGCTTAGATTCTAACAATTTACTTTCACCGCAAAAATTTGCGATTCATAAATTCTGATTTTCGACATGATCCACGTTAACTATCAATGAAGATAGTCTTTCGAAACCGAATGGTCATATTTCTATCAGTTTCCTGTGATACACATTCTATCCTTGCAATATACGATGTAGAACGACGGTTAGCTAAACAAAATGCCCACAATTTGTATTCCTACTTTTAAGAATTTTTGTTGTTGACGCAATGATCGATCACTTATAACTGAAAACTTGTTAAGTTTTTTATTTGTCACAGATCGAAGAATTTTTAAATTTACGGGCTTTTTTGTGAATTATTTGCTTTGACCACAATATCCGAATTTAAAAATATTAATTTTTTAAACTTATGGTCCGGAGCTTTAAAAATGTTTTGGAGGTCTATTTAAAAAAAAAAATTAAATAATTTAAGTAAAAAAAAGTAAAATTTAGTAAGAGTAAGACTCAGCATTTAAGAACAAGACCAAGAACAAGATTACCATTTCTTGCCTTGCTCTTGCAAATGATCATCACTATTTTACATATATTGTAGTTCACTGAATTGTTGAAATTTAATTTCTTTGGCTTTTATGGATGGAATGTGTACAAAATTCTTCTTCTTTGCAATTCAGATCATATTTCAGGTGAAATTTTAAATTAAAATTTTTTCTTGGCGAAATCAATTAAATAATTCATATAACACAATATTTTAACTAAAATAGCAACAAACATTGTTTAAGTTACGTTTCCCACTTTACCCCAATATCATAATTTGAACATAACTTAGCACCATATAAACAATGTTAAATTATTTGAAAAATATGGAAAAAGAAAATTTATAGAAAAACCGAAATCATATAAAAACTTAAAACCGAAACCGTAACCGAAACGCGGAAAAAACCGAAACCGAAATCGAAACCGTTATTCGTTTAGGTTTCAATCCTTGGTATAAAATGGGATCTTAATCCAAAGTTAACGTTATGGATGTACTCCGCGGTTGTTCGTCCTACTCTTACACACTCTGTATTCCTTACCACATTAAAAGAATTTCAAAGGTACAGAGGGTAGCATGAATCGGGATAACCGGAGCTCTTCGGTCGTGCCCGACTTATTTGCAATTAGAGAAGCCTGCAACATTCTCAGTAAGATCATACCGTCCAACAGATAAATTACTATATAATCGATAGCCAATCTATAATCAAAGCCAATGACTCCGCAACCAAAAACTCTAAGCTAGTAGCACAGTGCAGAAATGGGCTCGCCCATTTCGTCAACTAAAAGTAACTCTCCTATGGGTTCCAGGGCAAAGAAAAATAGAAGAAAACATAGAATGAGAAAAAATAATCCACGTAAATATAGCAATCGATATTAATTGCATGCATTAATAAGTACAGCAATGCAATTCAGTAATTCAATGTAAACTTTCAAAATATATCTGCAGTTGTGTTTGCTAATATGATTATTTGTACGTTAATACAGCAATTTTTTATATTAGCTAAAACTGCGCGAACTAAATAATTTGCTGCATTTACGTACAAATATTCATATTAGCAAACACAATTCCTGATTAAACGACGAATATCAAATGTTTTTATAAAATTACTGAATTTGCTGGATTTATTAATGCATGCAATTAATATCGGTTGTTATAAGTACGTCGCCTTTTTTTTCTGTGTTATTAATTTTTGTTCATCGTTTTTGTCATAATTTATGCACGATGATGAATGAATAAGAAGATCTTAAATTAATTAAAATGAAATATTTGTTTAATAATGAAACGAGATCCTTACAGTTTGACCAAAACAAAAACTCAATGTAGAAAAATTGAAACGAAAACATTTATTTTGAATTAGAAATATCGGCCATGTTCCAGCTTTCGATCGATTCCGATCGAATTTCATATAAAATTTGTAAACAAAAGGTTTGAAGTCTATGTCGCAATACAAAAATGTAATTCAAATCGTTGAAGTCAAAGCAAACGGATTGAATTCATTGAAAAAACAAATTTTTTGTTCTGAGACATCGAATTGAAAACCGTTTGTTTACATATTTTATATGAAATTCGATTGAAATTCGATCGAAATATGTTTGTCAATCAGTACAAACTAAAACCTATTGGAATATTAACATTATTTTGAATTTTTAAAAAATTAAAGAAAACTGTGTTTAAAGTTTTATTAGAAAACAAGTTTTATAAATTGCTGTATTTTATTTAATATAAGAAATGGCTAAAAAAGGACCTTAAATTTCAAATTAAATTTTCTTTGAAACGTTTGACAATAGCACAAAACAGAATAAACAGTTCCAATCAGCAATCAAAAATTATTTAGAATTAATGTAAGTATGGACATAGGGAAAACCGTCTTAAGAAGTTTAAATTTTATTTAAAAAAAAAATAAATTAAAAAAGAAATACCTAGCAAATGTGCATAAAAATGCAAAAAGAAAATATTTGTGTTCCATTATTTAGAATTAATGGCGCATAATCATAGACAATTCAAAGTCGACTTTATAAATAAAATCGACTTTTTTGACCAATTCTGTATATTACAAATTGTTAAAAAGCTGATTTTAAATTATACTTTAAATTATCTATGATTATCCGCCATTGTTTTGTTTTCATTACTAAAATATTTGATAAAATAAAAAATATTAAACAAAATATTAAAAAAAAAAATAATGGCATAATAAAAGAGAAGAGGAAAGACTCGATGGTATTGTGATGTATGGTGACAGAAATGAGGCTCAAAAATTGTTCAGAAGGTTAGACGCTTGATCGGAGGTTTGAAGACCGGACCATGTTCTTGTAAGAAAATGGAAGAACATTTATTTAACAAAAGGATACATTCGATTCGATTAAACTGGTAGTCGACAACGATGATGACAAGAATTCCGACGATATAGATACCCTACTTGCTGTTGTCGTACCGCATTCCGATCGTGTTTAGGTCAGCACACCCATGTTCCGCCAGCTAAGTTGTATAAGGTCGGTCAGTAGAACATGGTCCGAAGAAAGACTGCCGAAAGAAAGAATGTCGGAAGAATGAATGCACTCTGTCCAATTAGTATGAAGGGGGGATCTACAATATTCGCAAACCTATCGTAGAATATGACCAGAGATGTGGATCGATGTTATTTACTCCCACAAAGTCTAAAAACTAAAATAAAATAGAGGCAAGAAAAGAACTCTTATGGTATTTTTTAATATCCTGTTAAATATATTCTGCTGACACAGACAGAATCTGATTTTCTGAAACCAACTTCGACTCCCTCATTATTATCGTCACCAGCAGCCGCTGCAGTAGCGCACCAACAGTAAAAACTGCTCTGCCATCCTCATCATCATAAGCTTCGCCATCATCTTTGAGGGGGAAAATGGAAAAAAAATGAAGATGTCAGCAAAAAAAAACACCAAAAGCATTTACAGCATTTTTCAACTATTTAAACACACAGCTTAGAATGTGCAGAAAAATAAAATAAAGTAAAATTTAAAGAATTTTAACGTCTTTTTATGTTGAACAGGGTGCAACGTGCGGTCAGTAGACATATTAAATTTAAATTTATCCTTAAAGTTTAAGCAGTACATATAGCGAAATAAAAATCTTTAATAAATACTTTAAAAGTTAAACACTCGTTCTAAACTGCAAATAAAACCCATTGCACATAACGCTACGCTTCTTAGCCAAGTTTTATTTGCCGTTGATATATTTTTATGCGACATCACATTTATTGCCTTGTGGCCAAATGCCATTTACTTATTTTAACGGTCTTTTTCATAAGCCAACAATGGCAGAACCAGTACCAGAACCAGGATCCATGCAGAACGAGAGTAAAGAAAATGCTTCCCTTCATATGTCATGTGACTTTGAAATCTTCTGTTTCGTTACTTTGCCATTCTCTTACTTTTTGTTTGCTACTGTTCCCAAAGCGTCTGTCTGCACAGCGTCGGCATCCACCGAGCACATCCTTGGGGAAGATATAATTATACGGTTATGTGGTCGTTCGCCATAACTATGTCTGCCGCATAGCTGCGGATATTAACATGGGACTTAATTAATTGTGGCCACGGCGGCAGAGAAGAAATGAAACGAAATGAAATGAAAAAAGATACTTTGCCATATTGCTGCAGAGTGATTTTCAGTCGCATTAAACAGCAAATTTCTTCCGAGATTTCAAATCTCTGTACTCTTAAATGACACTATGTAACAATCTAACTGAGTAATTGTGAAGGGTTCAGTAAAAATAAATATATTCATAGGATTGAAATCAACCGGATGCTTCATCTGGAAATACCCTATTAGAGTAAGGATAAACATTGCCTTGTTACGCCCTTATCATGCTCAACATAGAGGAAATTACATTATCTCAACATTTAATTTGATTCTCATAATTTATAATCGGAGAATATAAATCGGTAACTCGATTGATTAGTATGTTGGGCTACGAGCGGTCCCGGGTACGATGACAGCAACTGTCATAGAAAATATTTTTCTAAATCCGCGCTATCTCTCGTTAGACAATAGCAAACCTCCGAGAGTAAGCACCGCCCATGAAAAAGTTCTCGGTATTAAACTGTAGATCCCACCACTTTGAGTACAAATATAACATGCACAGCTCGAATGGTAAGAGAGCTCAGCCTAAGAGAGCTCAGCCTTCAGGACTGTATCTCCAAACTATTATTAATAAGAATCTAATCCGATTAAAAGAGAAACTGTCCAAATACAATGGGCGAAGCTGTGCACGGGTCCAGCTATATACAAATGAAATGTTCTGCACCCAGAACAAAATACTATATAAATAATAGTTTTTTACTATTAAAAATAGTCAATAGTATAAATTATTATTTTAATCGGAAAATACCATTAAATACTAAAATACCATGACATTGCCATTGAGTTTATATGAAAAATTTATTTTTTGTATACTATTAAATCAATAATTGTCCTATTGATCAATTTTAATGGGATTTGAAGGAATTTTTTCCTGGGTGTGTGTGTGCCAGAGCATATCTAAAGAACGATCGGACGGATTTATCTGATTCTTATTTGTTATTTTAAATAACCGCTTTTGTCAAAAATTTAAAAACCGGTTGAACCGAATCAAAACGAGTGGGGAAAGTTAAGTCACATGGGCGGGACTTAAAATCGGTCGGGCCCGACTATGGAATACCCTACACCAGGCATGTCAAACACGCGGCCCGCCAACATTTCTGTGCGACTCGCGAAGACTTTTTAAATAATATAAGAAAAATATATTTTTAAGAATTGAAAACTTTAAAAATATTTTATTTTCAGGCGTTAAAATGATTATTATATTAAATAACGGAGGCATAATCAAGATTACCATTTATTCTTGGTTAAAAACTTATTAATTTATTTTAAAAAAATCAATATTTTTATATTTTCCAAAATTTAATAATGAGAAATTGAGACTCGAAGACTCGAGTCTTAATTTATTTTCATAATTTTCATTTTAAATGTTATACGTGGCGTTAAACAAATGGCATAATAATAATGTTTTTCTTTTTTTTTTCATCAAGTAATATTGTTTTTTATTCATAAAATTTTAAATTTAATGTAAAACTTTACATTATAATCCTTTACATAATTTCCCTTGGCTATAGTTCACCGGCATTTAAAAAATATATAGTAACGCATAGTTTTGTACGTCTAACAACGAAATGATAAATACATTATTGTTTTTGGTTCGACTATTAAAAATAAAAGGAGAGAAAAATAATTAAAACTTAAAAATCTTAAAAACTAGACCCTATTTAACAAAACCATTTTCGGAATTAGCTCCAGTATCAAATAAAGGCGCAATCAAAATAAAAGAAGAATCAAAAATTTGTAGACAAGAGTCTTGCATTGTAAAAATTGGAATTGTATTCATTTTAACATTTTTTTTAGTAAATAAAACTTTTTGTTTAGAGACATTCCACACCAAATCTATCAGCGTTCCAGACTCACCTTATCCAGAGATACTGTGGTCCAAAGTTTCAAAAAATTAATAAATAATCACTTTTTGTGGTTGTAAAAAAAAAATCTTAACCGTAGAATGCTGCAAACCTCATTTTAAGGATAATAAAAAATACTTTGTTATAACTTCTAAATCCGTACATCTCTAATCAATGGATTGTCCTTGCAATTTAAATTAGTTGTGCATAAAAAGGAACCCTTTTCAAATTTATATAAATTTTAAATTTATATACGATATTTAAAAGAAAAACTTTTTCAATATGTTTGGTAAGATGTCTGCCATGTGATTTATGCCTCGAACTACCAAAATTCGATCTCGTTGCTAATTTTTAAAATTTCGTAATTTTAGTAGAGTCAAATTTTATGTTAGGATATTTAAACATTTTCCACTCCGCAATGTTTTTGAAATATATCTCTATATATTTGAACTATTTGATGCAATATTAATCCAGAATCGTTTTTATTATCGTTTCGAAAAAAAAAACGGAGATATGTCGCTTTGAACTATTTTTGTAGTTTTAGTACGATTTGGCCTTCGATATTGGTACAAGAGCTTATTAGATACCGCACGATTTTGCGGACATAAAAAGTTGCAACAATTTTGGATGATTGTTAGATCTGTTTTACAAAATTGTCTCTGGTGTTTGAAATATACTCCATTGTATATACCCCTGACAAAATTTTTGGCAGGATCAAAGAAATTTGAACATTTTTTCGATATATTTCAAACAGACAAAAATTGCACCATTTTTTACAAAATGTTCGCCTGCGGCGATTTTAACGAAGATCAATGGAAAATGTTATCATCTTAACATTATATTTTATTTTCCAACAGAAGAACCAAATGTAAAAAACGAGCGAATTTTTTTTTGTATGGTATACAATTGCGGCCCGTCTCATCTTTTGAGTTGCCAATGCGGCCCGTGATGCCAAATGAGTTTGACATGCCTGCCCTACACTATGAAGGGGATAATAATGTGTGAAATTTAATTGTGTATCTACCTTTTAAAGTTCTTTCTTATGCTGAAATATCTCACCCTCAGAATATTATTTACATATCATACATTTAAGTTTAAAAGTAAAAAAAACTAATCTAATAAATGTTAAAAAATAAATGTGGGTGGATCACGCCTACTAAAAAATTGTGGAAATTTAAGGCTAATATTACATAGATTTTTTTCAAATAATTTGAAAATAAAATGTCCATTATGAAAGAGCAGAAATACAGAAAAAATTAAATGTGGGCGGATCATGCCCATTTTTGGAACACATATTTGTATGTAAATTTTTATAATACGTTTTAAATGTATACTTTGAATACTTTTAGAGTTATTGATTCCAAATTGGTTTCCATTGACAATTTTTGGCAAAAACGTATTGGAACGAAATTTTATCGCGCTCTAAGTAGTATTTCTCCAGTTATCGTGAATACGGACAGCAAGACATGCAGACAAAAATACAGACAGAGCTAAACGGACTCGGGGGGTTGCTGATCAAAAATATATATACTTTTGTATACCGGCCACACCTCCTAAGGTGCGTTACAATGTCTGCACAAAGTTCAGAGTATATTCTGTACCTCATAGGTGTAGGGTAAAAAAACCGGTTTTCAGGTAGTGCAAGAAACCGGTTTGACGGCTTCGGTTTCTGGAAAAAAAAAACCGAACCGCCGGTTTGTGAAACCGGTTTTTGACATCCCTAGCCTAAACTCTGTATCTTTTGATATAGTTAATATTGGATTTTAGTAAACAGAACAAATTTTGTGTTTCTTGAAATATGTTTTTTTATTAATATTTGGCATGATTGATAATATGAGCTACTCAAAAATATATTTTCTTTTGGTCTGAAATTTGAACCTATAAAAATTTTAAAAAGTTTGAGTGCTAATATCTCCGTGAGTTTTAAAGTTGCCCTCAGGTTACATTTTTTTGAAGACTGGATATAAGCCTTGTATTTTTGCGAAAGAATCGATTATTTTTCGATCGATTTTTTGATCGTATGCTTAGAAGATATTAGAAAGTTTATTTTTTCTAAATTTCAAATTTTGAACGTTCATAAGTAAAATGCTTTTAAAGTCTTCAAGCTAAAATTGATATTAACTTATATCTGGATGAATAACCTTTTACCTCGTAGCCACTTTTGCTGCGAATACGAAAAAACCTGCCCGCTGGAGGCTGAATTTAGTCAAAATTTTTGATTTTGAACGTTCACAACTAAAAACTATCAAAAGTTAATAATAATAATAGTTTGGCACTACAGCTCTATAAGAACTTAGGCCGAGCTCTCTCACCATTTTGAGCTGTGCGTGTTATATTTGTACTCAAAGTGGTGGGGCCTACAGTTTACTGCCGAATCCGAACGGCGGGTGAGTGCTTTTCATAGGCAATTTTTTACTCTCGTAGGTTTGCCATTTACTGACGAGAGGTAGCGCGGTATAGAAAAATGTTTCTATGAAAAGATGTTGTTAGCCCCAGTCCAGGCTTGAACCGGGGACCTTTCGGCTCGCAGTCCAACGCACTAACCACTGAGCTACCGCGGCTAAAAATTGAAAAAAAAAAGATAAAATAGATTCTAACTAATAGTTGGACACTGGCGGCATTATAACTGAATTAATCCTGATTTTCGTCTTCGAACGTTCACAACTAAAAACCTTTAAAAGTTTTAAGAAATTAATTTTAACTTATAGCTGAACGAATAACCTTTCACTCCATATCAACCTTTACTACCAAATAATTCGAAATCTGGTCGCTAGAAGAATTAGAGCTAAATAAAATCTAAATTTTTGACTTTGATCATTCATAACTACACATTTTCTGAAGCGATTTGCAAATTTAATGAAGCGATTTGTAAATTGTCATTTTTTTTATTCAATTAAGAACCAAAAAAAATTTAACATTATCCTCTACTCTTTAATTCTTTAAATATGAATATTCATAACATTGCAAGGTCCTAATATTTTCAACTGCATACAATATTTTCCTCCTGTATTTTTATTGTACTGTGTAAATTGCTCTACGTCTTCTGATATTTTCAATTAGCGATGTCGACTGGAAGGAGACATACTGTAAAATAATTCTTCTTTGGGTCGGGACGGACGTCTGTTATTTTCCTACCGTATACCGATGTTTTACACAATAATTTAACTTTCTTTTTGTGGCAAAATAATTAAAAAAAAGAGAGAAAATACTATGCATTCAATGGGGTTTCTTTTCGCATGACTTTGACAACATTGTCGTCTTCGCCATAATAATCATCATCATCATCGTCAACTTTGTCGTCGTCGTCGTCGTTACTGACAGGGACCTTATCAGTTTCATGCCATCTAGCATCCTCGCAGGCATATTGAGACAGTTGCAAACGGTTAAGAGCCTCAAGGGGCGATGGATTGAGTTGATTTTATACCGCCATTCCGTAGACCCCGCAATACCCCCAACATTTCTGCATCAATGAAGTTTGCAGCTCATTCTACTTAATGTCGCTGAACAATTGATTGAATTCTTCGATTTAATGGAAAATAACGCAAAAATCATTGAGGACGATCGTACTCCAATTTATTCTCTTTTTACTGCTTAAGCTATTAAGAAGAACGCAAGACCAAGAACGCAAACTTTTCATGCAGAAGATTGGAAAGTTTTGTAGGATATATTTCTTAGAAAATTATTTCTAAAGAAACCACTTGGTTTTCCTTTGAATGCATTTATTTAAACCATTTAAATCGATAATTAGATTTAATTTTTATGTATTTTTTATTTTTCAGTAACTCATTATTGTTAATAATAGTTTTCAAAAAATAATACATTTACTCAGAAAAAAAAAATACCAGAGACCAGAAATAACTATTAACCTTTATTTCCATTTGGTTTATCACTGAGAGATATTATTTTTCCAAAAAAAAAGGTCATATGTTGAAAGATATTATTTATTTCAAAAAATAAAAGTCTTTGGTTGAGAGTTATATGAAAGCCTTTATATTAAAGGTATTTGGTTAATGATTGTTAGTAGACCGAAAATTCAAAAAAATTCAGACCGCGAATTCATAAAAAATTATGGCAGAACAGGAAAATATGGATTTGCGGCATCCAGGCGAGATTATTGGACGTGTAGAGAAGAGATAGGCAGAATTAAATTTGTTTCACAACTAAAAACTAACAATAAAATCTGTTCCAGTGGGATTACAGAAGCACCTAACTGTGTCCAATATCAGGTGAATAGTATTTTAAATTTTATATATTTTTTTTTTTGAAAAATGGTGATTTCGCCATTTCGTTTTTTTTGTCGCCTATAAATTTTTTGAACAATTTTTTTTTCGAATATGTTCGAACATTATTGTTTATGTCGAATATATTTTTTTTGAAAAATGGTGATTCGAACATTGCGTTGTTTTTGTCGCCTATACATTTTTTAACTATTTTTTTTCGAAAATGTTCGAACATTGTGGATTTTGTCGAATATATTTTTTTCGGAAAATGGTGATTCGAAAATTGCGTTGTTTTTGTCTTTAAAAATTTTTCTTTTTCAAAATTTTTCAAATTTTTTGAACAATTTTTTTTTCAAATATGTTCGAACATTGTTGGTTTTGTCGAATATATTTTTTTCGGAAAATGGTGATTCGAACATTGCGTTGTTTTTGTCGTTAAAATTTTTTTGTTTTTCAAAAATTTTCAAACATTGTTGTTTTATTATACCCTACACCTATGAGGTACAGAGTATATTAACTTTGTGCATATATTGTAACGCCCCTTAGGAGGCGTGTCCGGTATGGAAAAGTATATATATTCTTGATCAGCATCACTACCCGAGTCCGTTTAGCCATGTCCGTCTGTCTGTCTGTCTGTCTGTCTGTCTGTCTGTCTGTCTGTCTGTCTGTCTGTCCGTCTTGCTGTCTTGCTGTCTTGCTGTCCGAATACAGAATAACTTGAGAAATACTGTTCAGAATGCGATGAAACTTCGTCTCAATATATTTTAGCCAAAAGTAGGAACTGAGTTTGAAAATGAGCCAAATCGGTCAACGGACACGCCCACCTCCCATACAAGTCACTTTTATATAACTCTTTCAGAACTAATAACTCTAAAAGTATTCAAGATATAGGTATAAAATTTAAAAGGTATTGTTATAATTCACCTAAAAATATGTGGTCCAAAAATGGGCGTGATCCGCCCACTTTTTTTTTCATTATTTCCCGGGTTTTCATAGTGGAAATTTGATCCGTAAATTATTAAAATCAAATCTATGAAATATTAGTCTTTCAAAATTTTAAATATAGGCGTGGTCCGCCCAATTATATTTTTCAATTTTTTTTTTTTAGTTTTTATACTTTATATACATTTTTTAATTTATGGGGTTATAAGACGTAAATTTCTGATATATGAATAATATTCTGAGGGTTAATATCCCCACCAAAGGTGTAGGGTATTCCATAGTCGGGCCCGACCGACTATAAAAATCCGCCCCATGTGACCGAACTAACCCATGTGACCTAACTTTCCCAACTCGTCCTATATTTCTTTTTTTGGAAAAGGTTATTCGACAATTAAAACATTTTTTTTCGACATTTTTCAAACATTGACCATAAGTATATGCTTCAAAAATATTGGCAGTCATCTGAAAAGAAAAAAGCTTCTCAAAAATGAATAATGAGAGATGTATTTTGTTAAATTTTATATCTCTCGCTGTTCAACCGCAATCGAAAATTTTCAAAAATAAATGTTTCTCTAAAGGTTTTTTTGTTTAATTTTTGGTTTCTCACTGACTTATTTAATAAATGTAATTTAGTGAGAGTTATTCAGGAACCTGCGAAAAGATTAACCTTTATCTTTGGACTCTGAAAAATACTATAAAATCAATTTTTTTATACACCCAGGAAAAAAATCCCTCAAATCCCATTAAAATTGGTCAATAGGACAATTATTGATTTAATAGTATACAAAAAATAAAAATTTTCATATAAACTCAATGGCAATGTCATGGTATTTTCTAGTATGGGTGTACTATACATTTAGTCAATGGGATAAATTATTATTTTAATAGGTAAATCCCATTAAATACTACTATTAAATGCTTTTAAATGGTTTTTGTTTTCATAATATATATATTTTTTATACTATTGAATCAATAACTTCCTCTTGATCATTTTTAATAGGATTTTTTTTCTGAGTGGTTGATAACAATATCACACCATCATATTTTATGCAAACAGTATTAAGTATAATTAGAAATTCTTCGACTTTGTTAATCTTTTAGTATTCTAAATCATACTACTTTTTTCTTTTCTGGAAGTTAAATATTTTAATTAAAATAAATGCAGACATTTTTCTACATATTTCTCTATATTTAATGAAGTATAAAATTTTGTTTTTTTAATATAAATGTCTTCAAAATATATGTCCATACAAAAACAGTTATTATTGAACTCTAGACTTTAGATAATTATTACCTGTTATTCTCAGCATCGAAACCAACATCCAGAACTGAACGATGAGAATAAGATTTCGTTGAAACAAATTTCTGGCATATTGTCCCATAATGGATTTTGATTAAGTTTGCTTTTCTATACGCTTATTTCGTTTGGAAAATTTCGATCAGTCTCTCGATAGTAAAAGGTGTAACAGCCCCGCAATTGCATTATTTTAACAGTTATACTTGTTGCATATGTTTAGTTGCATGGAAGACATAGTAATTGCAATGTTTTGATAAAGTTCTGAAATAACAAAAATTGGATTGTTTAATTTAAATAAAATAAATATAGCATAATATTTTATGTGACATATAATAATATAATAAACTATTAAGCATGCTCAATACACCTTCTGTCATCACTGAATCTTCTTCTGAGAGGCGTTCTTTGAGAAACGAATAGGGATGTCCTGCAAAAATGTTCATTTTATATAGAAAAAGAAGAAAGGAAATCACTTAGTCGGGAAGAAGTATTACCTGCTTGAGAATCAGCGCTATAATAGCTTCTTACGCCTGAATTTTACTATTTAAAATATCATTTATTGTTTGTTACATTTCTATTAATACTAGTTTATTACTCAAAAGTTTTAATATTACTTTAGACATTTCAATTATATGTCTTGCAATACAATAGAGAAATGTATTTAAATTTCGACTAAATTATAAGTCTTGTGACTTTTGTGAAATATTTAATTTAATTTTTGCATATGTGAGAATGACGTAAAAGGATTTATATTTGCCGTAACGTCTATTCCTAACCTTGTATAATAAATTATACACATTTACATATATCTAGAAACTCACAGCGAAGTCATATATAATAATTTTGAACTCGAATGTATTTTGTTGAAAGCAATGGATGGATGGAGACCCACTGAAATTGCTTTTTTAAAATAATATGTAAATTTACGCATAAAAGAGGATAAAAATAAATGGAATTTTACATGCAAATGTGCTTTTCTACTCTACCTTCTTCGCCTTCGTCTACTTGCATTGCCGTTGAGATTTTCGGTTAAAAGCAAAAAGGTGTTCTATACAAAATATGATACATGTAAAACAAGCGAAAATTCATTTAAATTCACGTGTAAATAAATACGTAGACACACGCAGTGAAAAAATGAGTTCGGGCTTGGGAGCTCATAAAGTTATCACGCGAAATAAGCCATAAAAGGTACGCATTTCATAACCCATTTGCCTTACATCCCTTTCTTTTGTTGCCAGATATTCATATCAGATATTTAAATATAGGGAGGCATTATACGAGCGGTGAGTTTCTAGCAGAATATAATGGATAAATCTTTACATTTGGCGAACAAAAGCCTATAATGTAACCAACAAAGTTTTAACTTTAAAAGTGATTTCAACATTGCCTAAAGTTTTATACAAAAAATCGTCAAAACACCTATGAGGTACAGGGTATATTATGTTTGTGCTTATATTGTAACGCCACTCAATTCTTGATTATCACCACTGTCCGAGTATGACAGAATTATTTAGCTACGTCTATTTTGTCGTCGTTTGAAGTATGTATAGGGTCATTTTAAACATACTGATGTTCGAAAAGAAACAAAAAATTAATTCAAATATCAATAAAGGTATTCTTGCAGCTCTCTTCTTGTATACAAAGTTGACACTCGGTGATCGGCATTTTCTGCGTACGTGTCTTTTGTTGTTCGTTGAGAAAACGTGTTCGCGTCGGTACTAATTATGTTATTTGTAAATTAAATAAATATATAAATTGTGTTACAAAAAGTACAAATAGTAACAGAGTATAATATAGTGCAATATATAAACTCTGAAACTAATGTGAAAAAACCACAAATAAAAATCTGTTTCGATTTTCAAACAGAATTTGGCATGTTTTTCTTACAAAAGCCTCCGTAAATTCCTTGCCTACGCTATGTGCTGTACTGAGATCAACTGTAACAGTACCAAATATAAAGCGAGTCTGGATCGTCTGGTTTAGCGTCTGCTGTTGCAATTGTGCATTCATTGATGTTGTCATTTGTACTTGCGTTTTAATCGAATTATTTATTTATGCATTTAAAAATTTGTATATGAATTCAATTATTATAAATTCCCACTGTGCATGTTTAAAGATTTTTAATAAAAATTAATAAAAAACAAAACTTTTTATTTTTATTTTATTTTCAGGATTTCTTTCCAAAAATATTTAAATATGTTTCTATGCAAACATACCACTTTTTGTACTGAAACAACAGATATGTTTCACTGGAAACATATTTATATTCAGGTCGTTCAAAATTATGTTTTATTTTGAACATATTTATGTTTCGCTTCAAATATTTATTTTATTTGGATGTAGCAATTATTATGTTTCCATTAGAACGAACACCATTTTAAGGGGCAACATTAAAATGTTTCCGGGATATTATAATGTAAGTCAGAGCTCATTACAACACTGTTCAAGTCTCAATACAACCCTGTTTACAAATGATTTATCAGTCAATTTATATTATGTCTACATAAAATACCAAACATATATGTTAATGCCTGCACAATTTTTTGCAGCGTGTAGTGATAAATATGAAAATGATTTGTGGTTTCACAGAGCATAGTCAAACAAACGATTAAAATTACTAACTTTTTTAAATAGTTTTATTTCTAAAACATACGCAGTATTCGTTAAAAGTTTAAATTGCTTGTAGGACCCATATGGTATTTTGTATCTTTTTTTTATTTGGGGTTATGACTGGAATTGGAACATAACCCCAATTGATTTTTCCAAAAATTTGTAATTTTGGATAAAATGAAATATTAAAAAAGGCTTATTTAAACAAATGGGAAAAATTGGGTCGTCAAACACTTTAATCAATTTGAATATTTTTTTTTCAATTTTTCAAATCTGAGTCTTATAAATGCGTATATAGTATGAATAGTCAAAATTAATTGCCGCAAAATAAAAATTGATTACCGCAAATAAAAATACTCAGGAGGATTTTGATGAAGTTATTTATACTGCAAATTTTTCTAAACATTAACTTTGTTTTAATTTCGAGGAATCATGGAAGATCAAAGGCCAAAAAATTGGTTTCGAAAACATTCTGCTCAGGATTGAATTTATGTTTGGCGCCATTGGATACAAATCATTACTTTTAAGTTATCATTAATCGAATATAGTTTTTTGCGATTTTATTTGAGTACTTTCAATTAGAACCAGTTGGGAAGGTTAGATCACATGGGAAATTTTAAAGTAGATGTTATTATGATAGATAGGTCTAAGCCGACTATAAATCCCGATATACGAATCCCGAAAATAACTACAAACTTTCAATCGCTGAAGTATTTCCATTCATATGATACCCATATTTACAAATGGGTAGGTGTACAGAATTTCGATTTTTTTTTATTGGAACCACAAGTCGTACCATCGGAAAACATTATTTTCATGTTTTTGAGCATGATTTCAATATATATTTGACCAAAACAGTTTACCTAAGTACGTATACAGTAAAATTGATATGTAGATGTAAATTTAATATGAGGTATTTTTGAATATAAATGGTCAGATTACAGGTCACAATGGACCGATCATACAAATTTTCTTGTTCAGACAGCTTAGATATATAAGTAATCTAAATCTAAATTTACATTGCTCTTCTACTTTTCTGTAATCGTGATTTCCACAGACAGACAGAGGGACAGACAGACAGACAGACATCACTAAATCGACTCAGGAGATCATGCTGATCAAGAATATATATACTTTTCCATACCGGAGATGCTTCCTTCTGGGTGTTACGAACGGCGTACCAAACGAATACCCTTCACTCTTAGTGTAGGGTATAAAAATATAATTTATAGATGGGAACGAAAGTAGTTTTGTCTCACGATAAAAATTTTTAATCACTCATAATCACGTGAGTAAATTAAGTTTCAAACAAAATGACGCGTGATTCGCGGGAATCACGCTAAAATCTCTCACGTGCATATCTCTCTGCTATCTCTCTGCAGCTACACAGAATACGTAACATACGAGAATTATGCAGTTTGAAATGTGGACCCCTATTCGTTAATGCAGACTATAAATTTAACTAAATAATGTATGTTTTCAATTTGTGATTTTTATTTACATCCCATGTATGAATCGTTAGCTTTGTAAAAAGGTTCATAATTATGATAAACGTTTTCATTTAATGTGCAACAAATAAATAGTTTTTTTGAACTATCTATTTTTTATAACAACTATCGCTGCTACTGTTTGTTGTTGATCGATTTAAGTATACGCCACGCTCGTTTTCTTGGACAACTCTAAGTTGTAAACAATAAAGTAAATGAAATTTTTGATGTATTTTATATCGCATTCATAACATTGATGTCCTTATTCATTTATATTATGAATGGTTCTTCAATACATAGAATCATGGTTTGGTATCGTCACTATCATGCCAAAGGGGCGAATGTGCAATTTTTGACATTTGCGTTTTTTTACATTTTTGGATGTAGGTTATCCTCAAGTATGCTGTGCTAAAATCTCGTGTCATTTTGTTGGATATTTCTAGCCACAAAAGACAAAACCAAAAGGGCGAATTTGAAAAATTGAAAATCTTGTCATCCCAAAAGGGCGAATCTTTTCGTTTTTTCGCCATAACTTTTTAGTGGTGCAAGATAAAATAGTAGTGTATAGGTATTAATTGTTTGTTTTTAAAGCACCTATCGAACTACCTCATCATTTTCTCCTGCAAATAACAAATGGCAAGTTAATGTTTGGCAAAATATTTTTAATTAATTATGCCAATAGATAGGTGCTTTAACAAACAAACAATTAATGCCTCTACATTACTATTTTATCTTGCGCTAATAAAAAGTTATAGCATAAAAATCAAAAATATTTGATCTGAATATAGCCTCACACAATCCGTATTTATAATTCAGTAGGTTGTCCAAATCTAAATATATTTTATATACGTTATAATAATTGACGAAAAAACTAAAATAACAGAAAAAAATTAAAAAAATATAAATTTTTCTAATTTTTAAAGCACTTCAAACTTTAAAATTCGAATTCCCAACATTTTTAAAAATGCACATTCGCCCCTTTGGCATGACAGTGACGATATGATGTACATTTTTTTTGTGTATTTGAGACCATTCTGACGATTCTTTAAATAGATATTATATTAACTGCCGTCGCATTGATAGTCGTTGAAAACGAATACAGCCCATAGACTTTCTGCATCAAAGGTTTCATTTTCTTTATTGTTTACAACACAGAGTTCTCCAAGGAAACGTAAGGTACCTAACATCGTTCAACAACAACAAGCAGCAATAGGCAATAACAGCGAGAGTAGATATAAAATAAAATAATTTTAAATATCATAAATACATTCTCATTCTCATAATATTGAAGATTTCATTCATTGAATAAAAATCGTATATATTTTAATATTTTTTTATATTTTCAATATGTTTTTAACATTATATTTCAAACAAAAATGTTTCTCCATTTACACATTTATTTATTTACAATTTTTATAAGATTTATAATACTTAATCGCTATTTATACGAAGACTCAATTTCATAATATTAATGAATAAATGTGCATCATATTGAAGAATTTTGTTCATCAAACCATAACATTATTTAACATGTATTTTAAGAACACATATATTAGTGTTATTGTTATTGATATGAGAATAAAATAAATATTAAATATTAAACATTGAATTTATCCAAAATACAACCAATTAATTGTTTTTAAACTTACGAAAGTGTACATGAAGTTTTAAATTTTGTGGGTATAGTCGTTTTTGCACTGATCACCTCAAAAAAAGTGCCTTTTAATCTTACAATGGATTTTCATGATTAAAATCGAGAAAAGCTTGTAACGAACTACCTGGCGGTCAAAGGCTGGGGTAACCTCAGCGGTGGTCCAGGGGTAGGTCGACAAATTATTTATTTGTGTCAGGGGTACCTTGCAAGATAAACTCAACTCGTAGCCTATTTAATTCAGTGAAACACCCACGTTTTTAATTTCAATAGTTGGGTTTAATTGATTAAAAGGTCTTAAACTAATAAATAATAATATTGGTGATTTAATGATAATAAATGAAATAAGCGGATCCCCGCCGGAAATATTCTGCCGACGCTGAACCCTCGGGTTACGATGTTCTGGCTGGTTTCTTCGGTCTACGCTATTTTCGGCGCAACCGTCTGCTTATCGGGCGCGTGCCGCTGTTGGTTGCGTCACGGCGTATCGGTACCGCCCGTGGTCCCTCCTCTGTCCCCGGCTCCTTTGCCGGCTCACTTGTTGCTTCTCCTCGGGCGGTCACTACTAGGTAGTTCGATCAATGACTCGGGTCTCTTCGGCTCGCTGCCGATCTTCGTTGGTTGTCGTCACTCGCCGACTCGTTGATTGCTACTCGTATATCTGCGACTCGTGGCCGCTGCTACTGCTATGATTCGTTCGTGTCGTCCGCAACTCGTTCGCTGCCGCTGCTGTAACTCGTTCGTGTCGGCTACTCGTATATCTGCGACTCGTGGCCGCTGCTACTGCTATGTCTCGTTCGTTGTTGCTGCTGTAACTCGTTCGTGTCGTCTACTCGTATATCTTTGACTCGTGGCCGCTGCTACTGCTATGACCCATTCGTGTCGTCGGCGACTCGTTCGCCGCTGCTGCTATGACTCGTTCGTGTCGTCGGCAACTCGTTCGCTGTTGCTGCTGTGACTCGTTCGTGCTGTCGGCTATTCGGTTGGCTTCGACTCGGGTCCCTTCGGTTCGTGGCCGCTGCTCGTTGACCACTACTGCGACTCGTTCGTGTCGTAGATAACTCGGGTGTCTTCGGCTCGTATCCGCTCCTCGTTGAATGCTACTGCGACTCGTTTGCGTGGTTGGTAACTCGGGTGTCTTCTGCTCGTTGACTGCTACTGCGACTCGTTCTCGCGATCGGTAACTCGGGTGTCTTCGGCTCGTGGCCGCTGCTCGTTGACTGAAAATTTAATTGATAATGCCCAACTCTGCTGCTACTGCGACTCGTTCTCGCGATCGGTAACTCGGGTGTCTTCGGCTCGTTGCCGCTGCTCGTTGACTGCTACTGCGACTCGTTCGCGCGGTCGGTAACTCGGTGTCTTCGGCCCGTTGCCGCTGCTCGTTGACGGCTACTGCGACTCCTTCGCACGGTCGGTAACTCGGGTGTCTTCGGCTCGTGGCCGCTGCTACTGCTACGGCTACTGCGACTCGTTCTCGCGTTCGGTAACTCGGGTGTCTTCGGCTCGTTGTCGGTAACTCGGGTGTCTTCGGCTCGTGGCCGCTGCTACTGCGTCTCGTTCGCGCGATCGGTAACTCGGGTGTCTTCGGGTCGTGGCCGCTGCTACTGCTACTGCAACTCGTTCTCGCGTTCGGTAACTCGGGTGTCTTCGGCTCGTTGCCGCTGCTACTGCTACGGCTACTGCGACTCGTTCTCGCGTTCGGTAACTCGGGTGCCTTCGGCTCGTGGCCGCTGTTCGTGGGATTACTCGTTGTAGCGTTATGCTTAACTCGCTGGCGTGACGCGCAACTGATGCTCACTGCGGGTGCTCCGCTAGCACTCGTCAGGTTATATGAATTACAAAATGGCGACTTACCACGAGGTGCTTGCTACTGATGCGATGAGTTCGTGTCGCTGGTGTTTCGGGTGTTTTCGGTTTCTTCGTCCCGGCTCGCTGGCTTTACTCGTTGTCTCGTCGTGCGCAACTCGCTGGTTATGCGCGTGACTGACGCTTCGCGGGCGCTCCACTGGCGCTCGTTGGTTTTGACAAAAATGGCGACTTACCACGAGGTGCGTGCATTTGACTTTGCGCACCCTCGTCTGTCCGAGATTCCTCATGTTAAATTTCCCGTTGCTTAGGTGGTTTTTCGCCTGCGTTTAACAATACTTATTACGACACGTTCGGTACGTTCGGTGGTGCAGCGTGTCGACCCAAGTGGAAAGCGTTTACATATCTCCACTTGTCCGACGATCGTTGCCAAAGAATTCAACCTGAGCGTGGAAACAAATGATACTCCTCTAAACCGATTACTTGTCTATAAGAGTATCACTTGCCACGTACCTGTCGAATCCCTTTCCTTGGTATAGCAGGCTTTTCCTCCCAGGAAGAGCTTACTGTACCAAAACCACAGCGGAGATCCAACTCCACTTTCCTTGACGACGGCTACCCAAGAACTGACTTGAACTTCGTTCATCGGCTTACATTGAACCGTCGGCTTTTCCCCATGTTCATGCATGACACTCGTTGTCTCTTTCTGACCTTCGTTGTCGCCTCGATCACTCGATTTCGAAATTCACCACGACGCCATTTCTGTCGTTGCTATAATTTATCGGCTGTCCCCTCGCCAGTGTTGCCTACTGGCCGAGGGGACTAAAAAGAAAGTGTATCGTAGCCGCGGTAGCTCAGTGGTTAGTGCGTTGGACTGCGAGCTGAAAGGTCCCCGGTTCAAGCCTGGACTGGGGCTAACAACATCTTTTCATAGAAACATTTTTCTATACCGCGCTACCTTTCGGCAGTAAATGGCAAACCTCCGAGAGTAAAAAACATTGCCTATGAAAAGCTCTCACCCGCCGTTCGGATTCGGCAATAAACTGTAGGTCTCACCACTTTGAGTACAAATATAACACGCACAGCTCAAAATGGTGAGAGAGCTCGGCCGAAGTTCTATATAGTGTAAGCTCTTGTTTCAAAATATATACTTGTTGACTTATGTACTTTACTTGTTAATAAATAATATATTTAAAATGTTCATGTGAACAGAATAATTTTGTATAACTGATCATTCAGAAAATATAAACGATACGATCAATACATCAAAATCTGTTACCGTCCTGTTCTGGCTTTATACAACAGAAAGTTCTATACAGAATTACATACTGATGCTTGTAAATGGGGTGTAGGAGCAGTTTTATTGCAAAAGCAAGGTGATAATAGTTTGAAACCGGTCGCATATTTTAGTCACACAACATCAAAAGAGGAGCAAAGATATCATTCATATGAATTAGAAACTTTAGCAATTGTTTATTCTTTAAAACGATTCCGAGTATACTTATTGGGAATAGAATTTAAAGTAATAACTGACTGTAATTCTATAAGAACGGCGTTCACAAAACGGGATTTAATACCGCGAATTGGAAGATGGTGGTTGACTATTCAAGAATTTAATTTCACTGTAGAATATAGACCAGGTTTATCTATGTCGCATGCAGATGCTTTAAGCAGAAACCCTATTACTCATGAAACTCTCGGAGATGTATTAATAGTTGATATTTGTAAAGAGGATTGGATTTTAGCAATTCAACTTAAAGATGAAAGATGTTCTTTTCTAATAAATACACTTAAAACTATTCCAAAAGATAATGAAGAAATAAGAATCCATAATGAATTTGAATTAAAAAATAACCGGTTGTATAGAAAAACTGATAAGGGAAGCAAGTGGGTTGTTCCAAAAACAGCTAGAAGGGAGATTGTGTTTAACCATCACGACAATGTTGGACATTTTTCTTTTGAAAAAACACTTAGTTTCATACAAGAAAAATATTGGTTTGCAAATATGAAAAAGTATATAAACCGATATATTGCGTGTTGTTTGACATGTTCGTACAATAAAGTTCCCTCGGGAAAACAGGCTGGATTATTACATCTAATTAAAAAGGTACCTGTACCATTTGATACATTGCATATAGACCATTTAGGTCCGTTTGTAAGAAGTATACACAAAAATAATTATATTATTGTTATGATAGACGGATTTACGAAATATTCCTTTTTGAAATCTGTTCAGAGTACAAAGGTAGAACCTGTTGTAAGATTTATTGAAGAAATAATTCGTACTTTTGGTGTTCCTCGAAGATTAGTAAGCGATCGTGGTAGTTGTTTTACAAGTAATAAATTCGTTAGTTTTTGCAAAGATCTTGGGATAAAAATAGTACACAATGCAACTGCTACGCCTAGAGCCAATGGTCAGGCTGAAAGATACAACAGAACAATTCTATCGGCTATATGTTCATCTGTAAGTGAAGAAAATAAATGGGATGAAAGTATAAACCAAATTCAGTGGGGTTTAAATTCAACCATTAATAAATCTACAGGTAAAACTCCTAATGAACTGGTCTTTGGTTATCAGCCGAGAGGGAAAATTGATTCGTTTTTAAGCAACGAAATTTGTGATCATACCTCTGTTGTAGATGTAGATTCCAAACATACAGAGGCTAGAAAAACTATACTGCGAAATCAAATATATCAGAAGAAGTATTATGATAAGAAAAGACATGTTGGTTTTGCATTCAAGAAAGGTCAATTTGTTTTAGTTAGACGAAATAAAATGGTCGAAGGTAACAGAAAATTATTAACAAAATATAGTGGACCCTATCAGATAACCAAATACCTTGGTAATGACAGATATGTTATTAATGATTTACCAGGGTCAAAGAGAGCTAGAATATCGTATAATGGGGTTACAACGGCAGATAAGATGAAGCCGTATAATATACAAGCCGAAGACTCTGAGTTTGATGATTTGGAGTAGAACGCCAGATGTTTAATAATTTTTGTTAATCATAAATCTTTACAGGTTACTCTCGAGGTCGCGAGTGAAAGGAGCATGGCCGAGTTGTAAGCTCTTGTTTCAAAATATATACTTGTTGACTTATGTACTTTACTTGTTAATAAATAATATATTTAAAATGTTCATGTGAACAGAATAATTTTGTATAACTGATCATTCAGAAAATATAAACGATACGATCAATACATCAAAATCTGTTTTTCAATTTTAATATATAATTTAATATTACAATAGGACTGTAGCGCCAAACTATTATATTATTATTATATGTCATATGTATAATTACTAAAAAAATACGGAAGCAGTGACTCTTAGTATTTTTTTTATTTTTTGGTTCAGTATTTATGAAATCAACATTAGAGACATGTTAGGTACAGAAAAGTATATACATTATTGATCAGGGTCACTCTGACTTTGATTACCGATTTAATTTCGATTTTTGTTGGAAATGCATTATTTGAAAATTCGCGTAACCCTGAAGAGATCTTTCGCTGCAAATGCTCACATCGATGCATCTAATAGTGCATTTTTAGAGGTTGACCTTTTCAGTCAAATTCAATACGTTTTTATACAAAGCCATAAGTCTAGTGCTCATTATTCATTAAAACAATAAGATTCAAAATTTTTTTATTTTTCATCAACGTAAACATGTTGCAATTTCGTTTTAAATGTTTTAATTTTTGACCTATTAACGTAGTAATTATAAAGTAAATAAAAAAAATCGAAATATTCGAAACATCAAACTAACAAAATACTGAATAATATGAAAATTAATGCAATGATTGGTATGATTCAAAGTCTTATGTGACTGAGTCCATTGCGACTGCCACTATAGAACACTTTTAATGTCAACCTCATTATAGAAGAGCAACATTTGGAAATCTAAAATACACATTTTGTACTTGTTTTATAAGTACGATTGTATGACATACAGTGTGACGAAACGCTCAAAAATAAGACAGCGCATATATTTTTTAATACCAAAGTTTAAAATCCAATTTCAGTGCGGCATATTACAACATTTATCTGAGGACAGATTCCGCAAATTTGATAAAAACATTGTGTACACAAAATTAAAATTTTTAAGAATTCCTTACCGTACACTCAAAATAAAAAGTCTGCTATTAATTGCAAACTCTGAATGCTAAATTTTAGCTAACTTTAAAATGCATTTACAGCATACTTTTATTTGCTAGGAATCTTATTTCTGCTAGTGATCAAGATCGTGCTAGTGGCACTGGTGTGCATTTGACTGATTAAAATTTGTATAAAAAATCTAGTAAAATTTTTTCTTTTGCTCCGCTTCCTGAAACTAGAACCTCTAAAACTGTGAAGAAGCTTTTAAAACCCAAAAAAAAGTGATCCTGTGATGTTGCGCAAAGAGCTTAAAAGACCATTTTGAACTTTTTACGACTATTTTCAATAAAATTGTTATTACTCCCAGTGTAAAAAGATATCACTAAATTTTCTTTCCTTATTTAATTTAGAATCTCTTACTGAAATTATGATTTTTAAAAATATAAATTTTTAGTTCACCGTTACAGTTCTGGGCTTGCCAAACACGTAAATTTAAATATCGTTTTATTAGTACATAGTAAAATTCTGCACTGCTGCCTAAAACACTCTCAATCTAAAAGTTGATGCTCACCACAAATTATTCAAGAAAATGTTTCAGATATCCCTCCCGAATATTTTAAGATCAAAATAAATAAAAAGTCGTTGGCACATTTTATTAAATATCACGGTTTAATAATATGTTGAATTTTTTTGATTTTTTTTAATAATAAGTTGAATGTAATTTTTTTTGCTTAAACTATTTAGTTTTTCCACAAAAAAAAACTAATAAAATAGTAACATAATAAATAGTAACAAAAGCAGTAAAATTGATTTTTTTTAAATAGTCCTTTAATGAGCATTAAATCCTTACTTGGCATAACGTGTATACAAATATTTAGGAAACAAAAAAAAATCAATCAGCTCACTTCTAAAGTTGAAGGGATATTACAATTCAAAATCCAATGGTTGTGAAAATTTAGTCTAAAATATTTTAAGATTTTAGTAAACCATAAATAATGAAGTTTAAACTCATCAATATTCTCATTGAAACACGTTTTCTAAAAGTAGACTTTATTAATTACATTCTTTAATGAAAATCTAACTTCTGTCGTGGATATTATCAAAGATGTTGATTCAGAAATTAACCCTGTATATAATTTTATTTTTTGATTTCAATTAAAATATATTATTTTTTAGGCTATTTGCTACTTTTTCTTTTACTATTTACTAATAATACGATATCTAAAAATATAAGACTGAGATATAATTTTAAAGATAATTGTATGTGCAATAATATAAAAATGTTATCCCAAAATCGTTAGAATAAAATTAGAAAATTTTCGACGGTTAAAATTACTATAGTAAAAAAAAGTCTAAATTTTACGTGTTTGGTAAGCCATGAAACTGTAACGGTTAACTAAAAATTTATAATTTAAAAAATCATAATTTCAATAAGAGATTTTAAATTAAATAAAAAAAGAAAATTCAGTGATATCTTTTTACACTTGAAGTAATAACAATGTTATTGAAAATAGTCGTTAAAAGTTTTTTGGGTTTTAAAAGCTCCTTCTCAGTTTTAGAGGTCCTAGTTTCAGAAAGTCGACGCGGAGCGAAACATTTTAAGATTTTTGGTTTTTGACTCAGTCTAGTGTGCAAATCGCTAGTGTAGCTACTAGATGGCGCTATAGTCACGAGACGCTGCACCTGATACGTCTATAATTCGTAGACTATTATTCGAAAACATTTTTTAGAAATAAAAAAATATTAAAATACAAAAAATATATATATATATTTTGTTTTCTTTTTAGGCATTGGAGAAAACAGCAAAAAATAGTTAAAACGCCGAACTTAGCGTAAAAAGTTGGCTTAAACAGCAAACTGCCATTTGCTGTTTCAGCGCAATCCGGCGATTTCCTCTTTTCAGCAAATAGTGTTGCTATTTTAGCAACCTTTTTTGCTACTGTTACAGACTTTTTATTTTAAGTATACGATTCCGAAATTATACGCCTGTCATTTCAATTGCACGAATTTCAAATTACAGCAACAAAATGTTAATGGTAATAATGTATTAGGAGCAAAATTGCGATTTGGAGCAAAGTCGATGCTGAAATACGAGATATCGAAAACTGGATAACGGCATTAGACAGAAAATATATAAGTCATATATGTCAAATTCTTAATTCCATTCACCAAAAATTACGTTTGAGCCAAACATATTCCCAGGTTATGACATGTGCTCACTTTTTCGCAAATTCGGATGCACACTTCGTTTTTCAATTTTGGAAAATAAAAGTAGTTAAATAAATTTCAATACATTCAAGCTCTTAATTTAAATGGAGTTCTTAACTTAGATGGGTTTTTGTTGTCAAATATTTGAATTTCAATCAAAAATATATTTCAGAACATGCATGCGTTGTTAAATTTATGGCCATATCTAAAATTTTGTAAAATTTTAATACTTCGATTTAAATTTTATTTTATAAAACTATTTTCTGCTGAATAATTAAAAAATTATTTTTAAATCATTGCTGTGGTTTAGAAAAGAGAAAATTTTGATTTTAGATCATTTTATCACACTGTGCGACAGCAATTATAAACGCAACGTTTGTCTGCAACGCGACGTTCGCTGGAACGTAACGTGCAGCAATCAACGACCACAAGTGCAATTAATCTAGCGGAAGTACTCGGATCCATTAGTCACATGCATTCATGTCTTTGTTGCGTAGGACTGTGTTTGCGTTGGATTCTTTTTCTGTGTATGTGTCACACACACACATGCACATATGGCAGTATGGTATATTTTGTCAATTCTACTACTGCGATCCTTTTATCCTTCCGTCCCATTGTTACATGTTTAGTTTTTTTAGTGCTACACAAAGTATTTAAATTTGTTCACAACGTTTGTAAAATTCGCCATTGTTTATGTTATAAATTAATTATTTAAATGGATTTTATTGGATTCACTTTAGGTTAAATATATTTTTTTTTAAATTGTAAGTAAAAATAATAGATCAGTAAATATAAAACAACATTCTTAAGTAATCAAAATAATCATTGTACAGATGGACAAAAATAATTCGAACATTGCATTATTTAAACAGCTGTAAAGATATCAATTAAGCCCCTCTAAACTGCATGTATCTGTATCGTATGATAAAATAATGAAACACACCTTTATTATGTAGGGTTTTCACAGTTTCCACCATGTTCGTATATCTATCCTTAGCAATAGAAACATCAACAACAACCTGTGCTGTTTGTTGCCGTTCTATTGTCTGTCACTCATCCTCCTGCTGTAGAACTTCTTCTTTTCAATTTCGAAACGAGTTTTTCATTTTTATTTTATCTCATTGTAACAGCATGAAAAACAATTATTATATAATTTTTCACAAAGCAATCATATCTCTGGGAAATGTCCTTTGAACGAGAATGTCCCATTTCCGGCGATGTCAGGAGAGTTGGTTGAATTGTTAGAGTGTTGCAGGGAAATCATAAATTCAGATAGAGATTACCGTCTGGGATGCTTATCTGCGTTTAAGTGATTTATAAAATGATAAGCGACAGAGGCTCAGGTTCTACGGATTACGTTAAGTGGTTTCTTTTAGAAGGAATTGGAGTGGCTGTTTGTCTCCTCTAATAACAGAATGTTTGAATTATGCTCAACATCTACTTAAAAGTATTTCGTTTACATGAGACTTAAATTTGGGAGCCTTTATTAAATTAATGTGTTTTATTGTTTATTAAATATTTTTAAACGAACAAATTAATTTTAACATTGATTTAAATCCACCTTAAAACCTCCTTCCTCACCTGTAACTAATTTCGTCATATCATGTTTTATTAAGACAATGTGGCAAATTATTGTAGTTTCTTATACTTAGTCAGTAGAAAATGGAACATTGAAATTCATTCAAAGGGGCTAAGAAATTGGGCGTAATAAATGAGACGGTTAGTGTATTCATATAAGGGTGTGACAGATATCCAGAGTACACAGGGAATATGAAGGGAATACTTCTCTAAACTTCTGGCAGATGATGATGACAACAATTCCATTTTATTTAAAAGAAAAAACCGTCACAAGTACAGTTGATTTTCCAAATCTTTTTTTTTAATAAAAAAAAAAGTTCAATTAATTAATGGCCATTGCCAGATCCAAGACAAGATTCTCCGTCGCCAGGCGGACCAAAACCACGTCGTACGCAGTTAAGGCAGATAGATGTGTATGACTAGAATACAGGTTTAACCGTGATGTCCTGAGCCGCAAAAAGAATAAAGTGCGAAACATCACAACCACTCCACACCAATTACAAATCGCGACTCCCCGGCAAGTACTTGATGACTACATTTGGATTCCACAACTCGATCGTAACAATGCAAGCGAATCCATTTTTTTTGTTGTAAAAACAACAAAGCCAAAGATGATGATGACATATCCTCTGACCATTTGAATTCCTTTAATTGATTTCCATTCGTTTCATCAATACTGTCATTGGTTCTATAATAATATAATAGTTTGGCACTACAGTGCTATAAGAACTTCGGCCGAGCTCTCTCACCATTTTGAGCTGTGCGTGTTATATTTGTACTCAAAGTGGTGGGACCTACAGTTTATTGCCGAATCCAAACGGCGGGTAAGAGTTTTTCATAGGCAATGGTTTTTACTCCCGTAGGTTTGCCATTTGCTGACGAGAGGTAGCGCGGTATAGAAAAATGTTTCTATGAAAAGATGATGCCCCAGTCCAGGTTTAAACCGGGGACCTTTCGGCTCGCAGTCCAACGCACTAACCACTGAGCTACCGTGGCTACTCTATACCATATCTTTATTTACATTGTACTTACTGCATATTTCCTACCTTAGTCTAGAATTTTTCGTTCTAACAATTCAAAAACGTTTATGATCTTCCAGAAAGAGGGGGGAAATAGAGCAACGTCAACCAAATTGGGCAATGTGATCGTGAATACGTTCCTTACTTTACGACTGAGCAAAGCATAATTAACCTGGCTGAAAATGGAAATAACTAATAAATAGTTATTCAATGATGCAAATGTACTGGATCCTTCGATGGCATCCAAAGCTCTCGTCTCAAAATCACACACTGATAAACGGATGAATTGGCGTGTCGATATCTCAGAAGTCTGTGCGTTAGATCCCATGTTCAAATCTTGGCCAGGTTTAAAAACCTTTTTTTATAGTAAACTTTTTTCTATACGGACTAAGCAGCCGTAATAATCTCTTCAAACTACGTAAATTGATAAGATCAGCTATACAGTGATTTAACAGATGAACTGGATTACCATGTAAACTATATTAATACCGCTCAGTATGGTAAATATTTACAGGACATTGTAATTAATCACAGTACATATAGGAAAACGAGTTGGGAAAGTTAGGTCACATGGGTAAGTTCGGTCACATGGGGCGGATTTTTATAGTCGGTCGGGCCCGACTATGGAATACCCTACACCTTTGGTGTATATATTAGTGAGGAATATTTAATTGTATACCTTAATTTTAAATTTTTAATTATGCTGAACCTCCCCACCCTCAGAATTTACGTCTTATATCCCCATAAATTAAAAAATTTATATAAAGTATAAAAAACTAAAAAAAAAGTTGAAAAATATAATTGGGCGGACCACGCCTATATTTAAAATTTTGTAAGACTAATATTTCATAGATTTGATTTTAATAATCTACGGATCAAATTTCCACTATGAAAACCCGGGAAATAATGAAAAAAAAAAGTGGGCGGATCAGGCCCATTTTTGGACCACATATTTTTGGGTAAATTCTAACAATATGTTTTAAATTTTATAACTATACCTTGAATACTTTTCGAGTTATTAATTTCGAAAGAGTTATTTAAAAGTGACTTGTATGGGAGGTGAGCGTGTCCGATGACCGATTTGGCTCATTTTCAAACTCAGTTCCTACTTTTGGCTAAAATATATTGAGACGAAATTTTATCGCATTGTGATCAGTATTTCTCAAGTTATTCCGTATTCGGACAGCAAGACAGCAAGACGGACAGACAGACAGACAGACAGACAGACAGACAGACAGACAGACAGACAGACAGACAGACAGACAGACAGACAGACGGACATGGCTAAACGGACTCGGGTAGTGATGCTGATCAAGAATATATATACTTTTCCATACCGGACACGCCTCCTAAGGGGCGTTACAATATATGCACAAAGTTAATATACCCTGTACCTCATAGGTGTAGGGTATAAAAAGTGTGGACTATCTAACAAATTTAAGTGATCCACCAACTGGACAAAACTATTTGCTACAACAATATCACACAACATGGTGCTAAAATTTCCGGGACGACCATATAATCCGAATATAACTTTCAGGTTTATTTTTGTTGTATGTTCATTTGTTGTATGTTGTTTGTTGCTCTTGCTACATTCGCTCTTTATGTTCCGTACATTCGTTATCTAAATCGCATACCCCAGTGGATACACGTTCCACGTCGTTGGCTCAATTTATTTTTACGTTCTCAAATGGAGTTTGCATTATTCGACCATGCTAGAAAGGTGGTCATGTAGTGGAGACTGATATACAGGAGAGTTTATTCATGGGATAAGATGCCGAAAGTGTTGAAGTGCAAGAAGAACTTCATTTGATAATCCAATGATTGGTGGAAATTGATTCAAGGGCCACAAGATGAACAAGAATTGACCGAAATTAAGTTGGACTCGAAAGTGATATGATAAAATATAAAACTAAATTAAACTATAAATAATCATAATAAATAATAAAAGCAAAAACATAATTCGACACTTATTTTAGTAAATTTCTGTTATTCGAAAGTTTGTAAGGGGTGTATTGGTAATATATGGCAATATATTTGATTTAAGCAATAATTCGAAAGTTAATACAAAAAAAAGTAATTACGTGTCCTTGATTAAATTTTTTAAGTCATTATTAATATCATTTGTATTTTGCACTTAGCAATATGAATTTTCGGCTTATGGTTTCAAATAAACCCAATGAAATCCAGCCAATCCCAGTCAAATAACTCAGTGAAATAAACCCAGTCAAGACAGAAAATTTAAATTTCTAAAAATTCCAAAAAAATACATATACACACAAAAAATATCTTGTTTGGAGCAAAAAATAATGCAAACATATACTTGAAGTGTTTGAAATATTACTTGCAACAACTAATTCAATGATTTGCAGCAAATGCTTAAATTGTTACTAACACATTTAATAGTTTCACCAAACTATATTAATGTTCTTCTCTTTTGCCGCAAACACTCTTCTTCTGCATCCAAACTGAAGCCACATTCCACACGACCAGCATACACTGAATATATTTTGTTATTACTCATGTAGCCATGGAGTCAAATTTGTTATTATTAAACTTTAATCAATTGAAAACAAATATAAATCACATTTTCTGATTAACAGCTTCATACTCCATGATCATACTCCATGATCTTCAATAAGTATTACACAGAATCTGCTAACTTGTCTAAGTCGAATGGGAGTTCTGCCTAGAATTATATGTACAACAATTGCAAATTATATAAAGCAATTTGTAATATTAATCCAATGCATTTTTCAACAACATTTATTTAAAGGACTCTAAATAAATTTAAACTAAAGATTTGTAAAACAAGATATACAATAATAACCTCAGCATCGCTGGATCAGTAATAAGTTCGATACAATTGTACTGTTTTCAGTACATTGGGAGATATTTTCGGCACAATCTAGCAATTAAAATTTGAGTTTATGTACGAGATTGACCCAGAGCAACTCCTATACTATTATTCAGATTATGAACACTTTAAACTGCATTTTTCATATTTCATATGGGAAAATATTATGAATCGGTTCTAGTTATGTCCCTTCATATGAAACCAACCGGCAACTTTAGCCTTAAGACATATCACTTTAAACGTCATGCAGACATTTAGACCTATCACTGAACTGGTCTTCCTTTACTTACATTTGACATATCGTCGGTGATACTGCAAAACCGCCTATCTATATTTTCGAATACCTCTTACAAAATTAATTTTACAGAAGAAACAAAACTATTTTCAGTCACAACTCTGCACTTACTTCATACAAAATTAAGTATGTCATAACTTATAATGGCATTTATCTAATTTATCCGATCAACATATCATTAAAAACCCGATTATAACATAAAATCAGGCGTAATATTCACATACAGTTAGGCGGTTTTGCAGTATCACCGACGATATATTTCTTTAAAAATGACACGGGCCTGTAGTCAGTATTCGGGATGTCAATTGCGGGATCCCGGGATCAAATAATTCCCGAAAATCTGATACCGGGATCATCGTTAAGTCCCGGAATTTTCGGGACTACAAACAAATGCCAGTAGATCAATTTTAAATAGTTTAATCAAAAGTCTTTCAATAATGGACTGTAATTTTAAAACACTAAAGGCCTCTTTCTGTATGGCGTACGAACGAATGACGTAAAAATGACTTCAATAGTAATGAATTACGTCACTTTCGACTAATAGTCTTTTGTGTCCAAATACAGAAAGTACTTAAAAATAGTAAACAATTATAATATCATGACGGTCTCATTATACCCTACACCTATGAGGTACAGGGTATATTAACTTTGTGCATATATTGTAACGCCCCTTAGGAGGCGTGTCCGGTATAAAAAGGATATATATTCTTGATCAGCATCACTACCCGAGTCCGTTTAGTCATGTCCGTCTGTCTGTCTGTCTGTCTGTCTGTCTGTCTGTCTGTCTTGCTGTCCGAATACAGAATAACTTGAGAAATACTGATCAGAATGCGATGAAATTTCGTCTCAATATATTTTAGCCAAAAGTAGGAACTGAGTTTGAAAATGAGCCAAATCGGTCGACGTAAACGCCCACCTCACATACAAATCACTTTTATATAACTCTTTCGGAACTAATAACTCGTAAAGTATTCAAGGTATAGTCTCAATCATCAAAGTTTAAAAGGTATTGTTAGAATTCACCTATAAATATGTGGTCCAAAAATGGGCGTGATCCACCCACTTTTTTTTCATTATTTCCCGGGTTTTCATAGTGGAAATTTGATCCGTAAATTATTAAAATCAAATCTATGAAATATTAGCCTTTCAAAATTCTAAATATAGGCGCGGTCCGCCCAATTATATTTTTCAATTTTTTTTTTAGTTGTTTATACTTTTATATAAATTTTTTAATTTATGGGGATATAAGACGTAAATTTCTGATATATGAATAATATTCTGAGGATGGGGAGGTTCAGCATAATTAAAAACTTTAAAATTAAGGTATGCAATTAAATATCCCACATTAATATCCCCACCAAAGGGTATTCCATAGTCGGGCCCAACTAAATCAACTAATTTTTATATTGAAAACAATCAAAAGATTTACTATCAACTTTGCTAGCGTATTAAATCAGGATTTCGCATCGCTATGCGAAATCCACAAATAATTTGTTCAATTTGGTCTAATACTAAAATTTTGAACATAAAATTGATTTAATTCCAATCAAATTGTGCGTTACATAAATTTCGATCATATAAACTCCATTTGACTTGTTGAACTAAAATGTGAAACTAAAATCCACACAAACGATAAATTTACATAAAAAAATTGTAAATATTTTTAAAATTATTATTAATTTAAAAAAAAAACACATAAAATTGGCCATATATTTTTTATTTTTTTTTAACTATAATTTTTTTTATAAACTATTGTTTTCCACCAAAAACCAATATCCCAATAAAAATTTTATTGTTCATTCAAACTTTAAATTTTCTAATATTTGTACTAAAAAAGAATATTTCATGTTAACTGGGGTCAACTTATTATTCGCAGATTTTGTATTTTGGATACCATTCCCAACCTCCAAACAGATGCATTTGAATATATGAGTTTTGTTTGAGCCTTAAGCATTATAATTGTTTATTATTCAAATACTGATATGGTTATTTTATGCCTTTGATATTAGTTTTTTAAATCCCGTGACTAATCCCGGGATCTAAATTTTTCAGTCCCAAAATTTCGGGATTGAAAAATAGTCCGGGATTGACATCCCTAGTCAGTATCCAGCATTATTGAATTTTTATTTGAAAACTTGTTAGAATCTCTACAAAAATTCAATTTATTATATTTTCTACCACAAATAGAAAACTAATGAAAATGCTTTGAAAAACTGATAATAATGATATTTTAAAAACGTAAATCGTCGGAAGGATAAGACACAATGAGAAATAAATTCTATAAAATCCCATTAAAATATGTGAAAATCACTTAATCTCGAAATACAAAAAATTCAGTAAATTTTATTCCAATTTTGTATTACTTATTATACCCTACACCTATGAAGTACAGGGTATATTAACTTTGTGTATATATTGTAACGCCCCTTAGGAGGCGTGTTCGGTATGGAAAAGTATATATATTCTTGATCAGCATCACTACCCGAGTCCGTTTAGACATGTCCGCCTGTCTGTCCGTCTTGCTGTCCGAATACAGAATAACTTGAGAAATACTGATCAGAATGCGATGAAATTTCGTCTCAATATATTTTAGCCAAAAGTAGGAACTGAGTTTGAAAATGAGCAAATCGGTCAACGGACACGCCCACCTCCCATACAAGTTACTTTTATATAACTCTTTCGGAACTAATAACTCGAAAAGTATTCTAGGTATAGTTATAAAATTTAAAAGGTATCATTAGAATTCACCTAAGAATATGTGGTCCAAAAATGGGCGTGATACGCCTACTTTTTTTTTCATTATTTCCCGGGTTTCCATAGTGGAAATTTGATCCGTAAATTATTGAAATCAAATCTATGAAATATTAGCCTTTCATAATTTTAAATATAGGCGTGGTCCGCCCAATTATTTTTTCAAATTTTTTTTTTTAGTTTTTTTATACTTTTATATACATTTTTTAATTTATGGGGATATAAGACGTAAATTTCTGATATATGAATAATATTCTGAGGGGGGGAGGTTCAACATAATTAAAAACTTTAAAATTAAGGTATGCAATTAAATATCACACATTAATATCCCCACCAAAGGTGTGGGGTATTCCATAGTCGGGCCCGACCGACTATAAAAATCCGCCCCATGTGACCTAACTTTACCAACTCGTTTTTTGATTAATTCAGTACTAATTATAATAACATAAATATCTACACTACGCTAGACGATGCGCGAGGTTCGCGACAGCACTACAAATGATTACTTTCGGTAATACTCGTGCAGATACTTCGCAACGAAGTGTTTCGAGCCAATACTTCAATTAGTTATTATTTGAGGCAATTGAAAAATGTTTGTTTCAAAAGCTAATTAAAATATATAATGTTTGACAAATAAATGTAGTATTTACCAGAACTAAAGATAGTGTTTAAGAGGAATAATTAATTGAACACTTATGAAGTGTTTTATGAAAACAATTAAAGGGTTTACGACAAATGCATGACTATATGTTGCAAATACTAATACTAATGAAATGTTTTCCGAAAGTAGTTACTATTTATGGCAAAATAATTCGTAAACAGTCCTTTTTTTACAAATTAACCAACGCTCAGGGAATGCCACCTATTCATGCAATGCACAGTGTTGATCGTAAGAAGGGATGTTAGTTTAAATGGAGGGTGGAAAGATGGAGTAGTGTCGGTGAATGTTTGTTTTGAACTTGCCAATATCAAAAATGTCGGAAAAAACGGACGCAGGTAGATTGTTCCACAAACGTGTCGTGCGACTGAAAAACGAATTCTCTCTATAATGCGTGGTTCTGTTGAGATCCGAGTTGACTACGAAGGGGTGGGCTTGGTTTGATGCCCGAGTACAACGAGAAAACAAACGACCTGGTGGAATCAGGCCATGTATTTCACTCGAACACTTACCGTTGTAATACCTATAAAACAGGCTTACACACCCAATGGAGGATTTTGAGACCCCTGCCCAAATGTGCGAATTGAATTCCATTTTAGGCCGTATATAGGTAGTGTAGACAGTGCGTAAATCAGCAGGAGTGAAGTATGTTTTACACCGTTTTAAAAAACCGAGGCACTTGGCCGCTTCTTTCGATACATTAAATATGTGATCATTCCTACGGAGATCACATTGAATTGATATGCCCAAAACGTCAAGAGCAGCTGACTGCGCAATATCCACAGCACCCATATTGAGGAGTGGGAGGGGTGAATCCATTCTTTTGTGGGATAACAGACAACATTGGGTTTTGCTGGCATTAAAATCTACTCTATTTGCAACACCCCACTCGGAGAATGATTTAAGGTCGTTATTGAGCGTTTCATTCATAGTGCGTCTTTTACTCTCAATCTCCAAAGAGTTTGGGCGTTTGTTGAACGAGTATGAACGACATATGTTACTGTCATTTGCAAAGGAATGAATTGGGTTTTGGCTGAATGACAGAAGGTCTTTGATAAATACCAGAAATCGTGACGGGGATAGGACACTACCAAACTCCAGAATTGATGGAATGTTTTTCTGAAAACACACCATCCATCGCAACTCGTATAGAACGACCCTGGAGAAACTCGATATCCATCTAGTAAAAGATTCACCGACACCAAATGCAATTAGTTTTGAAACGAGGGCTTTATGCTACACTCGATCAAAAGCCTTGGAAATATTGAGAGCAAAAGCCTTACTCTCCCCGAAAAGGTGAATACAATTATTCCACTTTTCGGAGAGGACCGCCATCAAGTCTCTTGTGGATCTGGCCCTACGGACCCATATTGGCGGTCACTGAGCAATTCGTTGTGCTCAAGATAGTTCACAAGGTCGAAGATAATTACGCTCTCCATTACTTTGGAGAGTGCAGACCATATTGCAATGGGTCGGTAATAGGCAGAGTTCGTAGCCTCGCCCTTATTCGGGACTGGCTGGAAATTGGCAACCTTCCAACAAGATGAAAAAACTCCTGTCGTGTAGGAGATGTTGAAAAGGTTACGCAACGGACAATCCAGTGTTGTGTGTGTGTCGATCAAACATGTGTCGAACAAACATGTGTAGATGAAACGTGTGTCGACCAAACGTATGTCGACCAACCGTGTTTCGGCCAAACGTGTGTCGACTAAATGGAGTAGAACCAGTTAGTAGATATAGTAAAAAGAAGTCATCCGAGTTGGTTGCGCTCGATTGTAGCAAGTACTTGTTACAAATGGGCCATCGAACTGCAACCATCTCAGATGACATCTCTTTACTATGTATACTTCTGGTACATCCTTTCCGTGTGACAATGATGCAAATCGTATTCACATGGTAAGAAAAAGATACATGGTTAGGGGTTTGTTTCAAAGTATTTCGAATGTAGTTTTATATAATTTTTTTTATTTTTTTTTAATTACGGCCCATTTTTTTTTGAACAGACTGTAATTAAGTTCATTTTAACTATAAAATAATGTGTTAAATTTTGGAGAAAAACGACACAAACTTTTTTTTGTAGTGTATTTTCTTAGCGCTGATGTATTATTCCAGCTGATAAAAATCAAAACACGAGTCGAATTACGACAATATTTTCTAAATTAAGCGAGACTTCAAAACACTGACCTATTAACAAACAGCCGGTGGTGGCGATAGTTATGGTGATGGTGTTTGGTGGGTGTTGAGTATCCTTCTGTCTGCATCAACTCCAAGGCGACTGGCTGCATATAGCACGGCACGGCACGATGTCGGCGAGCACGAAAGCCGAAGCAAATTAATTTAATTATGTATTATGTAGGTATGTGTGTCATTGCCAAGCACGTGCTTTTAATTGACCCTAATTTTCGTGAACTTTTATTGTTTTTGTAGTTGTTGTTGTTGGCAACGCATAATTTCGCGCATCACTAGCACGTCGTACAATTAATTCATATTTGAAAGAACTCTTCACTTTTTTATAATTATCTCTTTAAAACTACACAAACAAAAAGTGCGCCAAGTTATTTTACAACAACGCTAATCGAAAAACGTACACACAACAAACACATTGGCAGAAAATGGGAGGCGTAGTGTGTTCAGTGAATGACAGGCAGATGAGTGAAACGAGATGTCACTATGTGAGTGGGATGTGCGCGAGAAAACGCGACCGACTGACCGAGTTATGGCGCTATCATTACCGTTATTATTACTATTATTATTACTATTAATGTCAGTGGACTGACAGCTTCACACATACAGTATAAACACTCACAATAATGTTGACAACTTTTTTAATCAATCACAATTTTTGTAGTTTTACTTGTATTCGCATTATTTTGCAATAAATCAATCAATCCATTCGTCAGTCAATAACAACGTCACCGTTATGCAACGCTGTTACGGTAAATGGCTTGATGCGCGCGAAATTAATTGACTTGAGCTGAGCGTCTGTACACTGACTGCGTTGGCACGTGACACATCCGGCGGAAGTAGACGTCGCGTCTCTGTATTTGCACTAATTAATGCATGATGTGTACGTCGCGCTCACATGAGACAAACGTTGTTGCTGGTGAAGTATAGTCAGAACATAGCGGTGTCTGCAGCACTTGACACTCGGCCGCTACACAAACCAATGCATCGCCGTCTAAAAGACTGTAAAACAGTCTGTGGCGCTCAACACACACACACACACACTCAGATGAACAAGCACTCTCACTGACACTCTTCTCACAGGACACAAGTCGCCGACACTACTCCGCAATGCACAACCGTCGATGCTGATGAACCTATGATGACTGACGACAGCGAGATATTGGTGAGATGTTGGAGACCTGATACGAACTGTGCTGATAGAATGCACAGAAAGGATGCTGTGCCATAGCAGAGTGTCCTTAGAGCATGTTAAGCTTTCCGTGAGTGAGCGGGCGAGCGCATGTCTCTGGTTGCCATGTTGAAAAGCTTTAAATTGGTGGCAGCAATGTCTCTCATTGAATGCACTTCACTTTTCTACGAGTTTAAAGAGCGCCAAATCCTCAGAGAATTTATTCAAATAAAGTTTTGAAACATAAACACTGAACATGCCGAAGCAAACTTGGAACTCTTTGCGAGGCAGAAACATTTTTGTTTTATGTTTATAACCTTAACATGTCAAAAGTACGTCATTCAAAGTGTTGTGTACATTGCAAAAAAAAGAGAGGAAGAAAGACTTGTGTCCTACATAATGTCTATTAGTCTGCATTCCTCTCAAGAATTCAAATGTGAAATTGTCTTTGATTTCTACACCATTTACAATGTAATTCAGAAAAGATCGATTCATATTCAGAAAATTTATTTGAAATTCAAAACAAATGTAATTCAGTAATTCCATTTGAAATTTAAAACACATCAAGTGCAATTCAGAAATTTTATTTGAATTTCAAAACTCATCATTTGTAATTCAGAATTTCCATTGTTAATTATCAGTTATCATTTGTAATTTAGAAATTCCATTTGAAATACAAAACATGAGAATTGTAATTCAGAAATTTCATTTGAAATTCAAAAAGTTCCAATCGAAGTTTCATTTGAATTTCATAATACATGAAATGAAAGTCTGAGTATTCAAACTTTTCCATTTGGAATTCAGAATATTTTCAGTTGATATTTTATGATATAGGTTATGAATATCAATATATTTTTTATGTTCCAAATTGAAAGTTATGAATTTCAATTGATATTTTGTGTATTCCATCTGATTCTGTACTCGTTTTCAACACTTTTCGGCCCATAGATTTTCCAAAGAATCTTTCTCTCGAACACTCCTAAAACTTTTGTTGATGTTGGTTCCTAATTAGACGAAGTCCTTTACGAATTTGAAATGATGCTATCTTCATTCCCCAGTTTAGAGAAGGAATCGTTTTGGTCTTACGGTGAAAGAGGACACTACGAAGTACCTGAAGTCAACAAACAAAGGGTCCCGGCGTCTTGGACAGTACGTCACTATTGACACCTACAACTTCGAGTTGAGAAGGACTTCGTCTACTTAGGAACTAGCTTAAACCAAAATATCAATGTCACTCTGGAGATTAGCCGAAAAATAACTCTTGTCAACAGATACTGCTTTGGGCTCAGTATTTGTTAAACGGGACTCTCACCATTCGATTAGAAAAGTTGTAAAAGATACATACGGGCTTTTTCCAAAATCGAACAACATTTAGAGTTCGCATAAAATTATTTTATGTTTTTAGCAATCTAAAAAAAATATGCTGACTTCATGAGAAAAGTTAATTGTCTGCAAAAATGTAGGGAGTAAATTCGAACAAATTATCGAATTAATGTACTAAATCCGAATCGGATAAATTCGAAAATATTTAAAATAAGTCTGAAATTTTCGATAAATAAAAACATAGAAATTGTAATTTATTCTTATATACACCCAGAAAAAAGTACAATATAAATAATAGTTTTTTACTATTTAAAATAGTCAAAAGGATAAATTAATATTTTAATCGGAAAACATCATTAAATACTAGAAAATACCATGACATTGCCATTGAGTTTATATGAAAAGATTTATTTTGTCTATACTATTAAAACAATAATTATCCTATTGACCAATTTTAATGGGATTTGGTGGAATTTTTTTCTGGGTGTAGCATAAAAGTGCAAATATATAAGTCCGAGTCGGTTATATTGGAAAAAAATTGCAAATTTAAAATAGAAAAAAAATAAACAAATTAAATCCGATTCGAACAAATTCAAAAATAATTGGATGCAGTCGGAATTTTTCAAAAAGCAATTTGAAAATGTGTAATAATTTATATTTATTCTTAGATAGCCATAGAATTACAAAATAAATATGAAACGCGTCGAAAATATTGGAAAAATATAACTATTTTTTATTTTTAAAAATTATCAAATGAAAATATTTGGAAAATTACCAAATAAAAATATTTGGAAGCAGTCGGAAAATTTACAAAAGCAGTTAAAAACTTTTGGAAACTGACAAAAACTGTCAAATAAATATAATCCGAGTAGAAAATATTAGAAAAATGGTAGAAATAGGAATTTTGTTTGGACATTTTGAGAGTCAATTATAAAAAACAATTGGAAATTTTTCGGAAAAAAAAAACAAAAATATGAATCAATCAATACTGTTCAAAAAATGGTTTAAACAAATAATGTCTAATGATTTTTTCCAAAAAAATTTGACTGCGAAGCATCTTACATTGCTATAAGGAGAAAAATCATAAGAAATATTTGAAAACAAGTACGCATACAAATTTTGTTGTACATATAAATAATAATTTCTTTGCAGTGAAAAATTGCATTTAGCGAAAATATAATTTAATTAAATTAAGAAATATTTATTTGGAATTAATATAAAAAGTTTGTTAAAACAAAATTTATTTACAGAACTCAGTTTAATTTAGTATTAAATGTTTGTATATAAAACAAATATTATTGTATATAATAATATGTATTTGGGAACACTGGCATAAATACATTTTATTTAGATTTATTTACAACATTTGTATTATTTACACAAATACAATTTGTACGCAAAATTTTTAACATTTATTCGTAGATAAATAGAGTATCCCTGCAGGGAAATCTAAACTAGTAGCATAAATATGTAGTATTCATCTTAGTAACCATGTTTCTAGTTCGGTAGCTAATTAAAATGGATGCAGAGAAAAACAATTCAAAAATTTGTTCGTAGAGGAACGTGACAAAATTGCCAAAAACAAAATAAATTATGAAATACAAATTATATTTCATTTATCTATTTTGCAGGAAACATCTTTCTTTTTAACTTTATTGTGGGTTCCATCGTGCGATTTGTTTAATTTCTTTTCGCCATGGACTTGTACAAATAACCTATTTGAAAAACCCCTTACAACCGTGGCTCTTCTACGCTGTCTTCTACGCTGTCCACCATCAAGTCTGATTTTACAAGCATTCTTGACTGGAGCAATTTCATCCATCCGGTCCACATGACCTAGGCAGCGAAAACATAGATTTTGATGCGCTTGACTATGTCAATTGTCGTCGAATAGCTTACAGCTCTAGTGTTTCAACTGGTAAATAGTAGCCAGTTTAGAGAGGGAATTAATAAACTAGTTTATAGACTGACTGTAAAAAATTAGTCTATAGACTGGTTACAAGAAGCTAGTTTAAAAACTACCTAAATGTAATGCAAGAGAGGACAATTGACACATCGTAGGACATGAGCATTGAACAAATTACAATTCATTGTATGAAAATGGGGTCGAATTCGGGCTAGTTGAGTGTCTACGGAGAACTAAACCAATACTAGTATTCAACTAGTCCGTCACTGCAGGGATATTTGCTATACACAAACATAGTGTTTTTGTATAGAATATATATTATTTCTGGCAAAACAAAATTTGTTTGATACCAGAATATGTAGTTATTTGCACAAACAAATAATGTGGACCGAAAACTTAAAAACTTGGATATGAACATCGAAATACAATTTGCGTATCGAAGAAAATTCATTATTGTATCAAAAAAATTAAATAGTTAATGTATTCGATTACGTATCATTTACACAAGCGATTGAAAGTGAATTGAAAGTACAAGTACTATAGTCATGCAAATATAGCATTTCTTATATGAAAATTACATTTATTTGTATCGAAACAAAGATTATTTGTTTGTATTGAAATAACTTTTGTTTGAGGAGATACTTCAATAGCGTGACACAAATATAGCTTTATTCGGTTAAATAAGAATTGTTTGTACATAAATATAATTTGTTTGCACTTAAACCACAATTCTTTGCACGTTTATGCATCTATTTTATTCTAGTTCTATTTCGTTGTTCTAGCAGTTCATTCGCATTCGTTGCAGCTCGTGGTTTAATTGTAAAGTACGCGATTTTTGTGTAAGGCTCTACGTAGATTCATACTGGATTCTCGCAGAGACTTTTTAATAGATAATTTAATTACAGCAAATGAATACAAAATTATCATCATTGAACTGATTAAAAGCTACGTTGAAAGCAATCACTGGAAACACATAACATCGACATACCCGGATTCATCAACAATATTCTATTTACCAATGTTTATTTTTAGTGATGATTTTTGCGTGTCTTCCAGATCACATGGCATCTAAACTGTGTAATATTCTTTTTAGTGAAGATAGGAAAAAATTTGGAAATAAACGAGTTTTTAATACATTTGCTAATATTCTAAAAAAAATTGGAAAACGAAGGCATACAACTGAAAACGGAAATATATGATTATAAAGAAGTTCAAATAATAAGAGTGTTGATTTCAGGAGATAATATGGGGTTAAATACAATTCTCGGATTTTCAGAGAGGTTTAGAAGTCATTATTTTTGTAGATTTTGTAAAATGAAACGCATTGATACACAAAGGGCATGTGATGAAAATGTGAGTATGTTAAGAAATATAAATAACTATGAGGAAGATCTATTCTGACTTCTGACTTCAAATTAACTGGCATAAAAGAAAACTCAGTTTGAAACACTTTAAACACATTCCATGTCACAAATAACCTTGTAGTGGATGCAATGCACGACCTGCAAGAGGGACGAATGTCATTATTATTTGATATTTATTTTCAATACGTTCTTACAAAACTAAATTTGTTTATTGCCCTAGAACAGTTAAATTATCGTATATTAACATTCAACTATGGTACGAACTGTAAAAATAACCTCCTTCATTAAACATGGATTCTCTTTCTAAAACAAAACCTGTTGGGAAGGTTAGATCACATGGGAAAGTAGGGAAATTGTTGGTGTGATGAAGTTAGTAGGATTGAAAGTTATAGTAGTCTAAACCGACTATAAATACCTTACACATATGTGATAATGTGCGCGGGTACTATTAAAAGTGCTGCATGTTTCGCGAGGGTATACGAATCCTAAAAACAACTCAAAAAACTCAGCAATCGCTGAAGAATTACCTTTCATTTGATATCCATATGTTAAAATGGGTAGGTATACCAAATTTCTATTTTTTGTTTTTTTTTTTTGGTAAGCAAAAGTCGTTTCGCGAGAAAGCCTTACTTTGAAATATTTGAGCTTAAAGTTAATATATATTTGGCCAAGAGAGTTCACTTAAGACCGTACAAAGTAAAATTCCTTTGTGTATGTAAATTTTATATGGGGTATTTGAACATAAGAGATCGTTTCTCAAGTCACAACAGAGCGATCATGCCAATTTTCTTAGCTTAGATATATAAGTAATCTAAATCTAAAGTTTCATTGATCTAGCTCTTCTACTTTTTCTGTAATCGTGATTTCAACAGACAGAGGGACAGACAGACGGACATCGCTAAATCGTCTCAGGAGGTCATGCTGATCAAGAATATATATACTTTTCCATACCGCGGATGCTTTTTCTGGGTGTTACAAATGGCGCACTAAACTGAATATACCCTTTCACTCTTAGTGTACGGTATAATTAAAGTTGTCAGCATCGGTAATGAAAAGTTTAGCTCTTAATCTGTCCTTAATTATAGGCGATCTTGATCCGAGCTTTGAGGAATGAACTTTGTATTTGCTGCTTAGAGAAATACTAAGTTTGTGTTGTAACTCTGATATGCTACATATCAATTCACATATGTTATTGACAAAAATAATAAATGAGCATATCATTTATATTTGAAACTGACACAAACAGCGTTAAAACCCAAATTTCATAATACGACTCATTATGGTAGCATTAAGAAGGATATTGGCCCTTTATATCATATGTCCTCCATAAGATTTGAAACCTTTCACCAATCATTAAAAAAATGTGCAACTTCTTATAATTCGAGGGTAAATTTAATCAAAACTATGTCCAACAAATTTATTTCTTAATTATAATGAATTTAATGCTAATAATATTATTACTGGTAAAATACAGTTAATAATGGTGTGCACAAAAAGCATATGGTAGTACAAATTGGATTTTATAAAGATGATATTCCAAAATTTGGAACTGTTATGCATATTTCTTCAGAACCTCCATACACATTGTGTCTTCAAAGCAATAAAATCACATTAAAATCACCCATACAATGTTGAGTTGGAAAACGTTTTTTTATACCTCTAAAGAGTAATATAACAGATTTCACATCATATATATGTAAGACTAATGAAAATAACACATATGTAAATTGGTTATAATACTATCGCAATGCTAAATCTATTTTCCTTAATTTGTAATAACTTTTAGACAATTGTAAGGAATAAAAACTAAAATTTTAATGTTTATTTCATTTTCAGGGGAACATTTGTTGTTTGGGAAATACGTGCATGCAAATATAACTTATTTGCATCCAAACAATATTTTATTAAATGTATGCATTTTATTGCCACACAAGTATATTTCATTTGCAGGGAAACATTTGTTATTTGCGTAATGTGTGCATTTTTGATTTAAATTTTTGTTGATAAAAATACATTTTTCAAATTCTCCTATCGAGTTCTCTCAAACTAATGAACTAATTTAAAAATGTTGTGAGAATTGTTTATTCAATATTTAATTACCATTCATACGATGTAACACTTGATCAAATGAGTTATTTAGAACGCGCGATATTTATAAATATATGTGATCACCTTTTTGATTGCTCGGTTCAAAGGTAATTGGCCGATATTTTGTAAACCTATCCAAAGAAACCGTATTTTCGGAATCAGGGAGTCATTTTATATTATACAAAAAATTAATGAATTAGTTTGTTTATTAATGACTCAATGGCCAAAATTGTTAGTAATCATATATGGGCAGCACTATTTCGCATATGTTCTCACTAAAAATTGTACCGAACAGAAAAACCAGAAAATGAGCTAATAAAAACGTTTAAAAAAAAGCACGCGTGTGTTTTTTTTTAAATTTTTAATCCTATGGTGAGCGTGTCAGGTGACAATTGTCATCGGTCATTGGTAACAATTGTCATTGACCGCTAGCATAGAGATTTAAGGCAAAGTTTAGACGAGAAATTACCAATGCGAATTACCATTCGTAGATAGGTGGTATACACATTTCCAGATGAGTATCGTTGACGATATCCTCGTTGTAGAACGAAAAGTCACCAAATACATTTTCAAAATGCCAAATATTCATTACAAAAATCTTAATAAATCTGTCAATTTTTAATCGATGATCTCAATTTTTATACCACATGATAAGAAAATGTAAATCTATTAGTTGATTTTTCAACTTTAAAAATTCATCAATTACTTTTTATAATATTAATCAACATAATCGAAAATTAAGTTTTTCATAAAAATGTTTATGGTGATTTTTCGTTCCACAACGACGATATATAGAATGTGGAAAATATACCTATAATTTTAATAAAAGCGACGTTTCCTATTTTTTTTTAAACACAATTTATTTGAATCCTTTTTGTGGACCACATATAAAACGCATGCATATCAACCAACGAAAGCAGTTAACTTCAACTTGACTGGTTGGTACTGCATGACATACAAATAGCCGTCGTTTGCATTCGCGTTTGTTTGTACATCCTCGCAAACACTTTTGAAACGGTACATAAACAAATTGTACCTATGCATGTAGCATGAAAAAATATACTTTTCAAACATGCAGGACACTTGAGTGCAAAATAATCCTGGCAGTTAAAAACTTCTCAGCTGGGATTCTGTTTACGGATGCATTGTGCATAAATACTTCTGTGTGTGTGTGTGTGCGTGTAGGTGAGCGTGTGTTTGACACACACACGTGCATAATTACATTTCAAGTGCGCACTTCTGTGTGGATGAGGACAAAGTACAAAAACGATCCTTGTGCTTAATTGCTGTGCATGGTGCTCCAGCAGCGACAACCGACTCTTTAAGCACGATGCACCGCAGCACAACTTTGTGTTACTCTGTGACTCTGACTGTGCAAAGGCCTCCCGCAGACCGACCGCTGACTGCATCCATCAGTCGTCGTACCCTCATTTGCATTGCCGACTGTGCGACAGTTGAATAATCGATGTCAAAGTTCGACAATTTATAGCAATGCAGCAGCTGAATTAAACGAATCTGCCTCTTGGTAAATTATGCGACCGCAATTCGGCTGAACATTTTCAACGCAAATCTAAATCTAAAAAGTGGGACGTACCTATGTGGTAATATATCAATATGCTTTGGAAAATAATCCTCAAACACTATTTCAATGAACATTGCACAGATTCAAAGCAGTTAAAATTTAATATAACATGTTGATTTTTGTGCTAATAGAAGCATTTATGAAAATTAAAAATTAAACTACAATTTTTCGACTTTGTTAATATTTTTGCACTCTACAAACAAATCCGAATAAATATTATTTACGGAGCAAGGGTGACATTCGTCACATTTAATAACACTACCGCCAGAAAATAAAAATGGTAAATTAATGATATTTTAATAGCGAAACAATTATTTGTACTATTAAAATTGGTTAATAGGTTGCATACCATAAGTACAATAATATTCGAACCATAAATGAAATAGTTTGGTACCATTAATTTTATAATGCGCTCTGTTATCTGAGCATATCCAGAAAACTTTTTTCCTTCATGAAATTCACATAAAGCAATGAATAAAACGATTTGTTGTTTTTTAAATATATTTTACATTTTATTATTACCCATTTTTAAGTTCATAAGTTGCTCTGTTGATTTGCTACATGTGGCCAAAGTAAGAAAAACATCAAAATTACCGACGATACGCGCACGTTTTGTGTCGTTCTAATCATCACTATTGCTACGGCTTGCAAGATATTGCTACATTTTCAATACAATCGCTACACGAATACAAATACACGAATAATTTTCAATAGGGAAGGTAAATATAAATATTTTAAGATATGACTTGTGAATGTGCTCCTAACACGAACAAAAAAGACACGCAGCAATTCCATCTAAATTTGGCTGGACACAGGTGTGATCGGAAATTTATGCCAGGAGTTAATTTAAAAATACAATGCTTCTTCACTATTTTTTATCAATCATTTTTTATTGAGAAAATAAAAGTTTAACATATGGTAGAACCATGTTTTCTGACGTATTATTGACTGTGTCAAGCGCGGCTTTCAAGAAATATAATAATAATAATAGTTTGGCACTACAGTCCTGTATAGAACTTCGGACGTGCTCTCTCACCATATTATATTTGTACTCAAAGTGGTGGGACCTACAGTTTATTGCCGAATCCGAACGGCGGGTGAGAGCTTTTTCATAGGCAATGGTTTTACTCTCGTAGGTTTGCCATTTACTGACGAGAGGTAGCGCGGTATAGAAAAATGTTTCTATGAAAAGAAGTTGTTAGCCCCAGTCCAGGCTTGAACCGGGGACCTTTCGGCTCGCAGTCCAACGCACTAACCACTGAGCTACCGCGGCTACTACTAAATCACTAATTTGAAATTTTCATATACTGATAATACAAGAACACAGATTTTAAGGTATGTAGCGTGAATGTGCTCCTAAGATTAAAAATACAGGAGCAGTTTAAATGTGAATTTTAGGTTTAATTGTACAAAAATCACCATTTCCTCAAAATAACTTTTTAAGATATCACATCAATTTGGTCGGATTAAACTGTATTTGATACATTATGTTACATTTGATCATCAAAAAATAATTCCTCTTCATAATTTATAATATATCAATCTATTTCACGATATGTGCGTTGAAAATAAAACCAGTTGGAAAGATTAGATCACATGGGACATTTTAAAATAGGGACATTTTATAGTAGGTGTTATTATAATAGTTATGATTATCAAAATTATAGTCGGTCTAAGCCGACTATAAATACCCTACACATATGTGTGGTTACCTTTTAAAGTTGTATATAGGTCACCAGGGTATACGAATCCTGAAAATAACTGCAAACTTTCAATCGCTGAAGAATTTCCATTCATTTGATACCCATATTTACATATGTGAAAGTGCACCGAATTTAGTTTTTTTTTTTGGGAACCACAAGTCGTTTCGCGGGAGAACATTGTTTTCATGTATTTGAGCATGAAGTCAATATATATTTGATCAAAAAAAGTTTACCTGAACACGTATACAATAAAATTCACCAGTAGATGTGTTTTATATGATAAATTTGAACATAAGTGGTCGGTTCACAAGTCATAATGGACTGATCATGCCCATTTTCACTGACAGACAGCGTAGTATATAAGTAATCTAAATTAGGAGTTTCATTTATTTAGCTCTTCTAGTTTTTCTGTAATCGTGATTTCAACAGACAGACAGACAGGCGGACAGGTGGACTCAGGAGGTCATGCTGATCAAGAATATATATACTTTTCCATACCGGAGATGCTTCCTTCTAGGTGTTACAAACGGCGTACCAAACTGAATATACCCTTTCACTCTTAGTGTTGGGTATAAAAAAATACAAATTTGCACCTATTATTTATTGCAACGTATTGTAATAGCAAGGTATGTCACTTGAATGTGCCCCTAGTATCAAAAATACAGGACCACTTTAAAATTCAAAATTCGCCTTAAATGTTCAAAAAATCACAATTTCTTCAAAAAATGTGTAATTAATTATATAATATTAAACTGAAATTATTATGTAATGTACAAAATGTAAAAAAAATGTTCTATTGTAATAATAATTATTTTAATTCTGCAAAAACTAATTTATTTTGTTTAATGCAAAAATGTATGAAACATGTTTAATATGAAAATAATGTTGTACACTTTTTTGTCTAACTGTAAAATAGAAAAAAAAAATATTAAAAGATCTTATAAATCGATATAAAAAAGCAAATTTCTTTTAAATTGGTATAGTTATATGCGTTAGAGTGGTCTGAGGGTCGTATGCGACAATATTTTTTGTTCGTGCGAGTGTTTTGAGGTTCATATGCGTCGATTTTGATTATTTTTATACCCTACACTAAGAGTGAAAGGGTATATTCAGTTTGGTACGCCGTTTGTAACACCCAGAAAGCAGCATCTCCGGTATGGAAAAGTATATATATTCAATATATAAACAATTGAAAAGTTAGATAAATGAAACTTATAATTCAGATTAATTGTATACCTACGCTGTATGTGCGAGATTGGCGAGATCGGCCAAATACAAGCACATGCAACTCTTCACTATGCTAGTTCGTTTGTCGATTGTTCATATGCACTGAAATTTAACATTATTATTTTTTTATTACTGTTATGCATAGTATTTTTGTTTATAGTAAAATCAAAATAAAAAATATATAAACATTTTAATAGTGTACCGCATTTGACTAATATTGCTTTTGGTGTTTTTTTCACCAAGTGCAACAATAACAAAAATGCGAATAAAGCAGCATCCAAGCTTTTTAATGAATTTTTGGCGTGAAATTTTTTGTTCAACAAAAAACCCGTTTGTTTTTGTTGTTGCCCACTGGATGTCTGTATCTAGTAATTTACTTGTAGTGTGTCTGTCGTTGAGAAAGTGTGTGTATACGCATCGTAATTCGTTATTGTTGTGTTCTCTACTTCCTGTTAGTGTTCGCTTTGTAGCGTTTGAGTTTGTGTTCGCAAAGAAAAATGTTACCTGAAATATAGTGTTTACAGCATACGGTTTTTTGTTAATCTCTGACGAAAATAGAAATATATACGAAATATTCCTTATATTTATTATGTATATGTTCATTTTAGTATGGCCTTGAGATTTTGAATTGTCTCGTCAACATCACTTGATTTATACAATTATGTTTCATATGTTAATTTTTGTTAAAATATAATTAACATTTTTAAGTTATTAGATTTTAAGTACTTGTGTTAGTAAAATAATTTATTTTTTGTTGAAGACATTGAAAATATGGAAAAATAAGTAACCTAAATACAATTAGTGTTCAAATTATACACACCGAAAAAATTACTGTAGTAAATTATACTACATTTATGTCTTTGTTTTGAAAAAATGCAGTTCTACTACATTTTCATCGTTTTTTTCATACATTTGTATTAAATTGTCTGGATTTTACTACACAATGTATTAGAAATTCGTTTTCTACATATTGCAGAATATGTAGTATGTATTTGTATTCTGTAGTTTTTATTTTTGAAATACTTGCAATTATTTTGAGTATTATAGTTTCAAAATTAAATTATAAATTATTTACATATTATTATAAATTCTTCTATAAAATACATTCTATAAATTTACTATAAATTCCCCTGTATAAATAAAATCTTAAAATTAACAGCCCTATTAAAATGTATCTGAATATGAAAACATAATTTACTTTCAAAAACAGCTAAGTTTTGTTTATATTTTTAAAACCAAATGTTTAGCGTTTCCAAAAATAAAAAAAATAATGTCCAATTTAAAATAATATTCGAATATATATGGAAGATTTGTCAAAGAGCCACCAATTTGTTAAAGCTGTAACCCGAAAAAATTACTGTAGCAAATTGTATACATTTTATGTCTTTGTTTTGAAAAAAAAATATTTCTACAACATTTTGTTGGTTTTTAAATACATTTGCATTTATTTGTCTTATTTTTTACTACACCATGTATTGAAAATTTGTTCTCTACATATTGCACAAACTGGATTGATGTTTTGTTTTTTTGCTTTCATTTGAATTCGTGTGGGATCACTGACGAACGAATTACGAAAGGTCGTCCCTCGTGCAGGTATAAACGAATTCTTTGTTTTCATATTGCAGAAACTGGTTTTGTTGTTGTTGTTGTTTTTTTTTTGCACACGACGGATGACTGCGAAAGAGGTATTTAAATAAACCAAAACTTGTCCGTAGCATCTGACCGAACCGTCTTAATGAGAGATGACTTACCGCTAAATATGTTTGGTTTTAAAACTTAGTTGTCAACTCTGCAGTATACAAATATAGCACGCAGCTGCAGATGAGTAGTTTGCTGATGTGGCGCGCCATGACGTTAGCATTGAGACGGCAAAATTTTGGTGTTTTCAATGTTCGCTCTCTCATTTTTCGATCGTGCCTTTATTCTGTTCAGGCAGTAATAGTTGATATGACATCTTTAGGGTTTTACCATGGTATGGTTTTACCATTGCATGGCTTTACCATAGCATATTATTCTTATGTGTTTTAACCGAAAAGAAAGACTTAAGTGCTTGTCATTCCTTTGAGTCGCCAGAACTGATGATACTTAGTGGTGCTTCCATCTTATGATCAGGAAAATTTTTGATTTATTTATATTTTTATTTATTTATATATTTATTTATTTATGTGTAGATTTTTTTTGTGGTTGTGGGTAACAATCTTTAGTTGTATTTGTACTATACAACTAAATAGTTTTCAGATTTATAATTCTTGTATCTTATTTTTGGTATTCAAAATTTTTCATATAATTATCCGAATTAATAAAAATAAATATGTTATTTAATAAATCATCACAACAAAGTAAAATAACTACATATTATTGTAAAATTAAAGGCATATGTAGTAATTTCTCTACATATTTCTGGACGTATAAATAAAAACAAAATGTAGGTTTTTCAATACATATGTATTGAAATTTTATATAGAAAAGCTGTTAAGTTATGTAGTATTTTTCCATATAAAAACAACTACATAAGTTTAGTAAAAATAAATACATATGCTTTTGGACGTAAATCAAATACATATGTATTTATTTTAAAGACATTTTTAGTTATTTTTAATACAGTATTTTTTTCGGTGTACGTTTTCATAATTAATATGCAGTTTAAGATCCATCTATTACTTAAAATTTAAAAAGTAAAATTTAGCAAGATTCTTGCAAGCAACAGCAAGAATGGTATTGCAAGAACAAGAGCAAGAACCAGATCATATGCACCTATGCAAGAGCAAAACTTAAAAGCGTTAAGATTTGCCCTAAATTTTTTTTTTGTGAAATTTTGACAACCCCAAAAGTTAAAGGTTTTCTTAATTTGCTCATATACAACATCTAGACCTATTAATATTAATTCATACGATTTCTATTTTTATGGTAATGTCAAATTCAATTATTTGGAAATATTTTCCGGATCTTAAATTAAAACGAATAGAATAATATAGATATTTTATTAATATGGTAATATGTTTTAGGGTAATAGAAGGTCGCTGATCCATAATATTAACGAATTTTAAAACATATTTTGACATACTGCTTCAACGCTTGAGAGTACTGTCATTCTCTTTTTGGCGAAAATATTTACCATAAAAAAAAATCAAACAACTCAGGTCCACCCATTAAACACATAAAAATATAACTTAATAAACTTTTTTTAATATTATATATCGGCCATTCCACGTCAAACCGGGCAGTTTCGAAATTTACTATTTTTGATTTCGTTGAAACTTTGCTCGCATATGCTGTGTCCAAAAGTATTTTCAAAAAAGTAATTGCATAACAAAAATAATGTTTAGGTAAAAAAAATAGTAAGTATAATGACGTATCATTCAATGATTCGGTTAACCAATTTACAACTTTATGCGGAATGTATTTGTCTTGAAATCTTTAATATGTTGCTCGTATTTTAATTCTAGTCATATATTTTTGTTTTGTTTTATACTGATTTGAGTGTGCGATAAAAATACCTCTTTTTAAATGAATTAACATTTCGTACATAAAATAATATTTTTTTTTGTCGTGGTTTGTAACACGCACGATGAGATGTAACATATAGAATAGTACATATTCTTGATTACGCTGGAGTTACAATAGACAAACGTTCTCAAATGTCACCGGAACGGATCGTTCACTAAGAAAACAGAATGTTTATGAGAATGTTGCTGCAACTAAAATACTACTCGCTTTAACAATTCCAATATACAGGAAATACAAATAAATTTGCAGCAAAAGATTAAATAATTTGTAAACATCACATATTTTGTATTATTTGTGAGATGATTCTTATAAACTTCACGAAAAATGTCATATTGTGGTAAGATTCACTGCAACTACTATATAAATAAATAGCATTGCTGCAAATATTCACATATTCCACAGATATTAATGTTTTTGTAGCAAAACTATCTAAATATCACAAAAATTGTCAAATATTGGACTTGAATAATTTACAACTGCAATGATGTTTAAGGCTCCAATACTTTTCAACCATCTTTCGTATTCTTAGTGTATAAATCCAAACACTACGGATCACAATGTCCCGGTCACGCACGTTCCTTTACGTTCATTATAAAAATTTATATGATTTACACATATTTCATCAAATCACTGGATACAGAGTTTTGGTCGATGAAAAATTGCGCGATTTATAACATTTTTATAATACTAAACTTATTGACAGACAATAACAAACGATTGTCATATATAAATATTACAGTGCATTTTGCACAAAATTTTCATTTGAAATGTATGTCCATCAAAACGGAATATTTTTCGCGTACACATACAAGCGCTGCTGTGGCATAAAAAATAACCACATTACAATACTTTAAAGTGATCAGAAACAAATAAGAGCGGTGCGTTATGGTGGACGCAACATAGTTGTAGCTTTAAAAACAACAAATACATCTAGGTAGCTGCATTTTTCATGGACTCCATAGATGTTTTAAATGATGTTTTAAATAAAAGAAATCACACCACGCTGCACCAAATATTAAAACAAATTTATAAAAGCCTTTAATATAAAACTGAGAAGCTTGCCAGCCTTCAAAAGTTGCGGAATGAAGTCGACCTATGTATTTAAAATTTCGTAGTAAATGTGTGAAATCAGTAAGAAATTGGAGTGTGATTGATGAACAATTCACTTGGACAGTACCGAGTGATGAAGAGTTTCAGATTGACGAAGAAAGGTGTCGGAGGGCAATGCGGAAAGCTTAAAATCCAAAATGATACCAGATGGAATACTTTGCTGACGATATTTTGTAGTTTTAATAAAAAAAGAAATGTGACTTCCTTAAATATTGCCCTGATGAAAAATGGAAAGGATAAAGCCAATGGAAAAAAATGATGGTTGAATTTTGCGATTTTTTGACTTTTTGATTCTCTAACTGTGTATTTGCAAGAACGAAATTACCCTACAGCTAACTGCTACATATAGGGTTTTTCAATAAGAGCGCTACAAACGTTTTTTTCAAGGGTCGTCAGGTTTGCCATTTCATGATGGCAAGATATACGAGCCAACAACGAGTCGAAATTATTAAAATTTACTACCGAAATTCGAATTCGTATATCTTTCCATCATGAAATGGCAAACCCTACTAAAGAGAAATGTCAAAAGAGCGGCAAGAAATATGGCGTCGTTTGCTGTCCCTGTCGCTCTACTTTTGTAGGGTCCCTGTTAAAAAACCCTTTAGTAGGGCGGATCGAAATTTTTACCAAAGTTGTAATAGGGCTTAAAAGTTACATTGTGGTGCTAAAACTTACCACAAAAAATTTAGGTCGAAAAAAATAATGTCCTGTGTTCGCGCATTGCAGATGAAGTTAAAAAACAATTTAAATTCACATTTTTATTTTTTTACCATCTACATAAAGTTTTTTTTGTTGATCGTAATAGACTTAAAAAAATAGATATTGTATCTATTAATATCCTCCTAAAATTTCATCAATTTTGAATAAAATCTTATGCTTGCGCATCGTCCTTGTAATTGAAAAAGTACAAAAAAATCTATAATTTTTCTGGTTATGAAATTTGGATATAGCTCTAAGGGCTTTTATCATCGTTAAGAATTTTGAAAAAGTTAAAAAAAAGTAGCACATTTTTCTTTATTTACTAACAATAGAGCATAACAAAAATAATTAATTTATAAAGAAAAACAAAGGAACAAGCATTTCATATTTCCCACAGAGTATAATTACCACCACAGATAATTCCAACAGGTTTAGTATCAAAAAATGTGTAATAGGTTGGATACGCAATTCTTAGTCTTTAATTAAATTAAAGTATAAAGAAATAATTTCCAAATACGGTATTTGTACTTCTGACTAATATAATTTTTTTAAACTTAATGGTCCATTGTTTTAAGAAGCGTAAATACTTTAAAAAAAATATTGGCTTGTTTTTCGATAATATTGGAAAATATAATTTTTTTAAACTGATGGTCCGGAACATTAAACATGCTTTGGAGGTCCTTATAATCTTTTTGAACTATCTTAAATGAATTTTTCTGAAATAATATACAAATCTAAATAGTGTTAAAAATCACTCCAAAAGTCGCAAAATAAGGTCTCATAGATTTTTTTATTTGTTTACAAATTATTAGTAATATGCTTCATGAAGCACTTTTATGAGAATACATCGCAGTGAAATAATTATAAATTTGAAACACAATATGCTCTATAAAGCGCATTTTTAATAATTACACCAAAACATGTATATTGCCATGGACATTCAATACATTAATTCAATATATATCGCTGGTGCTGGTTATGACGTTATACTCGGATTTTTTCATATAACGAAACGTTTTTGAGAATATTACAATCGTAATTTTAAGCCATTTTCACCCTATACTTCAAATAATAAAATGGCTTGCATCAAGAATCTAGAGAAATAGGTAATTTGCAGCAAATATTCCATAGATATTAATTATTCTATATTCTATTCTAAATAACATAAAAAGTATAAACTATTTGACCCGAATAATTTGCAACTGCAATGATGTTTAAGGCTCTGATACCATCATTGGTTTTCTTAGTGTACTGTTAAAAAACAGTTTTTTGCTTTAAATGTCAAGATTAATTATACCCTACATGTATGAGGTACAGGGTATATTAAGTTTGTGCATATATTCACCATCACCACCATAATCCGTTTAGCCAATTCCGTTCGTTTCTCGGCTTTCTTCTGCAATTTAGATTTTATCTCAGGTGAAGTTAAAATGTTGATTTTCATTGGTTTGTGGCCACGATTGAAGTTTAACTTGGCTAAACCAATTAAAATATTGTATATGCAAAATGATTTTAAAAAAATAAAAAAAGGGAATTTATTCTATAGGGAATTATTTCTATAATAATATTGCAAAAGTTTAATAAATACCATATGTAGCTGCATACCAAAAAATTTCAGTTTTTATGTTTATAAAATAAATATTTTAAAATATTTATCACAAATTTGACAATATTTTTCTTACAATTGTTGCGAAAAATGGTCCGTGTTTGAAAGACTGTGGGGAAAAAATGGATACATATGATATAAATTGAGTGACGCCACATTGTAGGCAATTTAATTTATTATACAATGAAAAAAAAAAAAACAATTAGTGTCTGAGGATATTTTGACTCTTGAGGTTTTCGCCAACATTAGCTACTCGCTTCCCAATGTGCAACGCGTTGTCAATAGTGTTAAAGCTTTCTACGGGGAAGAATTTTACGGAGAAGATATAAATAATAATTATTTATAAAATCACTCCATATCCTTGCATTCACAAAATCTTGGCACGAGTCGTGCACGGGTCCAGCTGGTCTACTATATATTTGTGTATGTCTGTATGTTCCGAATAGACGTCAAAACGGCTCAACCGAATTGAATAAAATGTTGACACAATACGTATTTTGGGTGTGGGCAGAGTATAGGCTATATCTCGGTGAGATTGGTGGACTGGGCGTGGCACCTCCCATATAACCTAAGTATTAAAAACACATTATATCAGCAATTAGGATAACCAATTTTATTAAATTTTGGTCAGCGTTATATTTAACGGTCTCGCGGAATGTGGGCGGTATTGGACCACTGGGCGTGGCATCCATATCCTTGTATTTACAAAATCTTGGCACGAGTCGTGCACGTGTCAAGTTAGTTTTTTTATGTAGTTGATACATTTTTAATTAAATATATCTGTGGGCCCAATGCATAACATCATAACTCGACTTATGTCGTGTGTACCACTATCGTATTCCTGGTATTCGATTTAATATTGTGTAAAATTTTGGTGATATTCTCTTCTTTAGTTAAAAAGTTATAAGGGAAAAACATAACAGCATAACCCGTTTTGCCGCATTTTGCATATGAAATAACGACACAACTAGACATATGTTGTTATTACACACTCGAAAGTTGAACTGTCTAAGTAAAATTTCTAAGAAATCATAACAACATATCTCGACTTGTGCTGTTATTCCAAATTTTCAAATTAAGTTTTTTATAAAAAATTTCGACTTATGTCGTTATTTCAAATTTGAAAATCGTTCTTAGAACATAATTTGAGTTATGTCGTTATTCCAAAATAATTTGTTGTTCTTCATTGAACATATCTCCACTTATGTTGCTATTCCAAAATTAATTTTATTAAAAGTTAAAAAATAAATCGATATATGTCGTAATTCCAAAAACAAAATATATACTAATTTACGACTTATGTTGTTATTCAATGGTAAAAATTCGCGAATTGTTTTTAATCACTTAATAGTATTAAAAGATTTAATTTATATTAATGTAATTACTTAAGGAATAATTAAAAAAAAAAATTTTGATGATTTTTTTATGGTTTTGGTGTTTGCATTTTTATACCCTACACTAAGAGTGAAAGGGTCTATTCAGTTTGGTACGCCGTTTGTAACACCCAGAAGGAAGCATCTCCGGTATGGAAAAGTATATATATTCTTGATCAGCATGACCTCCTGACTCGATTTAGCGATGTCCGTCTGTCCGTATGTCTGTCCGTCTGTCTGTCTGTCTGTCCGTCTGTCCGTCTGTCCGTCTGTCTGTCCGTCTGTCTGTCCGTCTGTCTGTCTGTCTGTCCGTCTGTCTGTATGTCAGTCTGTCTGTTGAAATCCCTACTACTTTTAAAATTGAAGAGCTAGATAAATGAAACTTATAACTTAGATTACTAATATACCTACGCTGTATGTGCGAGATCGGTCCATTGTGACCTATGATCCGACCACTTATGTTCAAATACCTCATATAAAATGTACGTATAAAGATCAATTTTTATGTATACGTGCTTAGGTAAACTTTTTTGGTCAAATATATATTGACATCAATCTCAAATACATGATAATAAAGTTTTCCGGAGAAAAGACTTGTGGTTCACAAAAAAAAAATTGAAATTCGGTACACCCACCCATTTGTAAATATGGGTATCAAATGAATGGAAATTCTTCAGCGATTGAATGTTTGTAGTTATTTTCAGGATTCGTATACTCTGGTGACCTATATATCACTTTGAATGGTAACCACACATATGTGTAGGGTATTTATATTCGGCATAGACCGACTATAATTTTGATAATCCTAACTATCATAATTACACCTACTTTAAAATTTCCCATGTGATCTAACCTTCCCAACTGGTTGATATTGTATTCTTATTTTTGCTATTTTTAATGCTTTATGTTTGTAGTTTTCAATAATTTTTGGCATTATTTTTGCATTTCTTTTGAATTTGAGAGTGTTTTTGCTTTTGATTTGTTCTTTTTCTTTGGACTTAATTTAAATTTGATTACTATGTTGTTTAAAAAATGTATAATAAAAGGGAGGAACATGACTGCTGTCCTTATTTCGACCATATATAGCCTATGTTGCCTCTGAACACCATAGTATCCTTGTGTATAAATTTAAGTCAAATTGATTCGGCAGTTTAGACGTGACCTCGAACCAATAGTCAAAAAGACAAAGGTTAGTTATATAGGTTCAGTTATATACGATAAAATAAAATAATGTTGCACAAAAGTTCTGTAGAATCTAGACCAAACTCTTTCCAACCATTTAAGATGAACATGTTAAATTTGTACTCAAATGGTAGGACCAACAGTTTAAAGCAGTATTGCTCACAAATATTACAGTCCTGAACTTGAACTTACTTGGAAATTATTAAAATTATACTTCAGACAAACATCTTTATGTATGTGACTAATCGTGTGACTAAAATCGAATTAATAGAAAATACTTTCATTTGTATTAAACATTAATTAAATATTATGCAAATCTTAAAATACTTGAGGAATACTTGAAAAAGGTACTCCATTATAACTCGCTAGGTAAATTTTATTTAACTGAAATTAAAGCAGTTTTTTGATTGACGTGAGATTTTGTCGCTTGAACTATAAAAATATAGGCATCATTTAAAACTATTAAGTGCAAACAATGAAAGAGCTTTTTATATACCCAAAAACCTCTTAAACTGGTAGAATTTCATAGTAGTGTTTCATATTTTTATTGTTTTTTTAAAACCTCTTAATAAAACTTATACACGACAAGAACATTATAGAATGGAAACTAAAAATTAGACTGATTTAAAAAGAATATATCAGAATATAAATAAGTTAAAATCTATCTTTTTATGATAAACCAAAATGATGGATCGCAAATATTCCAAATAATGTTTGTTACAATATATGCGAATTGACAGTGAAAAAGTTGAATAGTTTCAGAGTCGAATTAGAAATTCCTTGAGTATTCCCAATATCATAGTCACACATTTAAAGCATATTATATAATAGTTATCCAAAAATTTTAATAAAATGTAGTTAATAATATGGTTTTATTTTTGCAAAATAATTTCAATATTCTTAGTTTAATAATATTAGACTTCTTAAAGCAGCATAACTACATAAATCGTACCAATATTAAGTATAGTTTAGCATATTCGAAATTTTCGATTCGGCACAACAACACACGTCGACATATGTTGGTTGTTTTATTTTTTTGCTTTGTGTCATAACAACATAACTCGACGTATGCACATGAATTATCAATATTTCAATTTGGAATAACGACATTTAATACTAATTTCGCTATAAGTATTAGAATAATGAACAATTTATAAAACTAATAATTTTTACAATATATGAGATATTTGCGGTGGTAAACCTTAAAAATCTTAATACACTTTTATGCTATAATTAGTTAAACCTTTAAAATGATCTCCTGAAAAGTAGTAAAATTGCTTGAGAGCACAGATATATTTGTACATAATACAAATTATACTTGTATTGAAATGCAGAAATGCATAGTTCAAAATACGTTTTATATTAAAAAAAAAATATTTCATATATTTTATTTTTCTTCGTTTTCTGTGTCAGTTAGATTTTTCGTCTGACAGAATTCGAAAGGCCTAATAATATTAAAATTAAAAATATTTATGTTTCAAAGTGTCTTAATGGCGATAGAACCATGATGAACCGGATGGTACGAAAACGATAATATTGCTTTATCATCCAGTTCGAGGCAATCGCGAAGGTAGTTTAAAATCAATTACAAAATTTGTTAACAGAAAAAAAATTTGTATATATATAGCCAAAAAGGTACATCAAACACAATCAAATTTTTGCTAAAACTGCGCCGACTAAATTATTTATTGTATTAGCGTACACACTCTTCATATTAGCAATCGCATTTGCTGGCAACAACTATGCGTTATCGCTTACCGCGCAGTGTTGTCACTTAAAAAATATAATTATTGGTAGATTGGGCAAAAAATAGTGGTAGATTTCACAAAATAATGGTAGCTTTTTATATATTTGCAATTCTAATATATATTGGCCATTCTAATATTTTAATTTCGCTATCTCGAAACCACGCCATAGTTTCTCGACTACAGTGAATTGCCGCATTGTCCTGTTGAAAAATCCAATCTTTTTGACTATTTGCGCTCAGAAAGTGGACTAAACTACATCGAAATACATCGATGTAATCCTGGCTTTTCATTCGCGTTAAAGTGAATTGAATTTCAAGAGTTTGCTGGGAGGAAAATGCTCCCCATACCATCAAACTTCCTCCGCCAAAATTTCTTTTTGAAAAATATCGTGGTTCTTTCCTTAAATCGTGCCAGTATCCATTAAAACCATCTGAGCCATCAAGGTTAAACTTCTTTTCATCGGAAACGATTACCTATTCACCAATTACAAATTGTATTACAGTAAAATTTAGTTTAGATGAATAACTTACATTGGTCCACTCAGTAGCCATATTTGTCTCTGCAAATTTCATTCGGGCATCTTTGTGGCGCTGGAGAATTTTTGGACACAACTTCATTTTAGATCGCTGAATATTGGGATTACGTCGAATAGCCGTCCAAACGGTTGTCCGAGACACATTGAGATTATTAATAGCAGCAAGTTGTTTGCAGCTTGTAGTAGAGTTGCTTGCTCCTTTAATAATGATCCTTTCTTAGCGGTCGGTTAGCTTCCTTTTTCTTCCCCTACCCTTTGCGCAACCATACTGATCAGGATTTCGCAAGAAAGAGGATACCAGACCGTGGCTTCTACTAATTTTTAACACGATTGCTCTTACACCAATACCTTCATTTTTTAAACCAGTAATTTGACCTTTTTCAAATTCGGTCAAACTTTTTCCTCTTAGCATTGTTTTTATAAAATTAAAATATTAATACAAAACGAGTTGGGAAAGTTAGGTCACATGGGTAAGTTCGGTCACATGGGGCGGATTTTTATAGTCGGTCGGGCCCGACTATGGAATACCCTACACCTTTGTGGGGATATTAATGTGGGATATTTATTTGCATACCTTAATTTTAAAGTTTTTAATTATGCTGAACCTCCCCACCATCAGAACATTATTCATATATCAGAAATTTACGTCTTATATCCCCAAAATTAAAAAATTTATATAAAAGTATAAACAACTTAAAAAAAATTAAAAAATATAATTGGGCGGACCACGCCTATATTTAAAATTTTGAAAGGCAAATATTTTATAGTTTTGATTTTAATAATTTATTTACGGATCAAATTTCCACTATGAAAACCCGGTAAATAATGAACCCGGGAAACGGATCACGCCCATTTTTGGACCACATATTTATGGGTGAATTATAACAATACGTTTTAAATTTTATAACTATACCTTGAATACTTTTCGAGTTATTAGTTCCGAAAGAGTTATATAAAAGTGACTTGTATGGGCGTGTCCGTTGACCGATTTGGCTCATTTTCAAACTCAGTGCCTACTTTTGCCTAAAATATATTGAGACGAAATTTCATCGCATTCTGATCAGTATTTCTCAAGTTATTCTGTATTCGGACAGCAAGACAGCAAGACGGACAGACAGACAGACAGACGGACATGGCTAAACGGACTCGGGTAGTGATGCTGATCAAGAATATATATACTTTTCCTTATCGGACACGCCTCCTAAGGGGCGTTACAATATATGCACAAAGTTAATATACCCTGTACCTCATAGGTGTAGGGTATAAAAAGTTAAATGCATAAGAACACAGCTAATTAATAGAAGTACCTAGTGGATTTATAAATTTGAAACACGTGAAATACTATTTTGTATTGCAACTCGTTAAAATTCGCCGTAAACGGATTGTGATCGCGATTGTATATTTTACATATTTCGTAAGAAAATTTTATAGAAAAAATTGTTGGAAATTTTCATTGACATATAAAAAAAGCGCATGTATTTTGTGGATTCATAATTATGAAACAGAGTGTATATCTTTCAATTTCAGATAGATGTGCTCTATATTTATAGCAAATGTTAAGAAAATGTGAATCTATCAATTGATATTTTCAGTTTAAAAATGTATCAATTACTTTCTGTAATAATTACCAACAACGTTTAAATTTCAGATTTTCATAAAAATGTAGCTGGTGACTTTTATTTCTACAACGACGATATATTTGACTAATTTGATGAATGAAAAATGGCCGATATTATAATTTTTAAACATTTGAAATATAAAATCAAACTTAAACATATTATATTTTTTTCTTTAACAACATAATAAATACATAGATTCCAGTTAGGAAAATTCAATGTGAAATATAAAAATAATATTTATTATTTTGCAAATAAATGAATTATGACATATTTTATATCAAAGGCTCACCTTATAGCCACATTCATTCTAAATAGAGTATTTTTATAACGGTCTTATTTGAAAGACTTCTTTTGCTCAATACGTATACGTGTTGAAATTTTTATACCGTACACTTATGAGGTACAGGGTATATTCAGTTTATGCAGATATAGTAACGCCCCTTAGGAGGCGTGGCCGGTATGAAAAAGTATATATATTCTTGATCAGCATCACTACCCGAGTCCGTTTAGCTATGTCCTTCTGTCTGTCTTGCTGTCCGTATACGAGGAAACTTGAGAAATACTGGTCAGAATGCGATGAAATTGGGCCCAATATGTTTTAGCCAAAGTTGGGAACTAAGTTTGGAAATGAGCCAAATCGGTCAATGGACACGCCACCTTCCACCTTCCACCTCCCATACTCTTATATCTCTTTTATATAACTCGTTAGGAATCAATAACTCGAAAACTATTCTAGATATGCTTATAAAATTTAAAACGTATTGTAAGAATTTACCTAAAAATATGTGGTCCAAAAATGGGTGTGATCCGCCCACATTTTTTAACACTATTTCCCGAGTTGTCATATTGAAAATTTTAGCCGCAAATTATTAAAATCAACTCTATGAAATATTTGCCTTACAAAATTTTGAATATAGGCGTAGGCCGCTCACTTTTATTCTTTAGTTATTATTTATTTGTATACTTTTATATCAATTGTTATACCCTACACTAAGAGTGAAAGGGTATATTCAGTTTGGTACGCCGTTTGTAACACCCAGAAGGAAGCATCTCCGGTATGGAAAAGTATATATATTCTTGATCAGCAGACCTCCTGAGTCGATTTAGCGATATCCGTATGTCCGTATGTCTGTCTGTTCGTCCGTCTGTCTATCTCTCTGTTGAAATACCTACTACTTAAACAATTGAAGAGTTAAATAAACTTATAATTTAGGTTACTTATATACCTACGCTGTAAGTGCGAAAAAATTGGCGAGATCGGTCCATTGTGACCTGTGATCTGACCATTTATATTCAAATACCTCATATTAAATTTTCATCTACAGATCAATTTTACTGTAAACGTGCTTAGGTAAATTTTTTTGGTCAAATATATATTGAAATCAGGCTCAAATACAAGAAAATAATGTTTTCCGCCGATACGACTTGTGGTTCCAAAAAAAAAAATCGAAAATCGGTACACCTACCCTTTTGTAAATATGGGTATCAAATGAATGGAAATTCTTCAGCGAATGAAATTTTGTAATTATTTTCAGGATTCGTATACCCTGGTGACCAATATACCACTTTGAATGGTAACCACACATATGTGTAGGGTATTTATAGTCGGCTTAGACCGACTATAATTTTGATAATCCTAACTATCATAATAACACCAAATTTAAAATTTCCCATGTGATCTAACCTTCCCAACTGGTTTAAATTATGGGGATATAAGACGTACATTTCTGATATGTGAATAATATTCTGGGGGTGATGGGGTTATTAAGAACATTAAAATTAAGGTATACAATTAAATTCCCACATTCCCCCCACATTCCCCACCAAAGGTGTAGGGTATTCCATAGTCGGGCCCGACCGACTTTGATTCATGTCAAAAGAAACGCTTACAGAGTTTGATCATACTCTATTGGTGTCGTTGAAAATGATGATGATGGCAATAGTTGCATATTTAATTATGGTTCATCATCACGCTTATATACTTTCACAAGAATTTATAATATTATTTTTTAATAAACTAAAAATGATATATAAGAATACTGTGAAAATGCAAAAATACTTTTAAAACGTCGACCATACCAATGAAATAATTTGCTACATAAGCAAAATTATTTATTGGTATAGTTTTGGATACAAATAACATTTTTAGCGAATGTGTTTGCTCAATACATGAAAATGAATGAATGTTGATTGCTGTATTTACGTCGATTATTTTTTTCTGTGTACCGAAAATACAGACAAAAAGCAATCAAAAAAGCAACCTAAAAAACGTTTTAAAATCACTATACATTTGTTCATTTCTAGTCTGCCGTGTCTCGGAGCTGTTCGATGCCTCGAAGTTTCTCAAACTAACTTCATTCTATTTTTTTTTTAATTTCACGCATTTTAAAATTTAAGAAAAAGATATAAGATTTCATAATTTCTTAAAGCAATCTAAAAGTTTCATTACTTTTCTTTTCGATGTCGAATTCGTAATACATCTCATACCGAGCAATTTTCGACAGTACAAATTTATATGTACATATACCATGTAGGTCCAATTTGACTATCGAAATCGTTAACAGAATGGGTCCGATATCGTGTGAATTCTTCCTCACTTCGTATAACAATATCGAAACGATTTACATACTGGGTTACACAAATAAAACAAAGATATTTGCCAGAAACATCACAGCCCTCAACACCAATTTACTTAGTTCGTCTTTGAGACGAACATCTTTCAAACATTCCTCAAAAATGATAAATATAGCTGACAAACATCTTTCAAATTTATGATTACGTATTTCAAATATCATTTAAACATCTCAAACATATGAAGGTACTCCATTAGAACTCGCGGAGTAATTTTTATTATTATTTTTTTATACTCTACACCGAACTGAAAGTGTATATTCAGTTTGGTACATGGATATAAGCGTGATGATTCAGTTTGGTACATAGGTGTATGCACCAAACTGAATATAAAGAAGTGTATCCAGTACAGATAAGTATATATATATATTCCTGAGCATAACCTCCTAAATCAATTTAAAGATGTCCGTTAAATCACTACCACCGAAAAAATTGAAGATTTTGATCAATGAAACTCCTAGTTTAGATTACTTATATACCTACGCTGTATGTGCTTAAACATTGGCGTGATCGGTGATCCGACCACCTATATTCAAATACCTCATATCAGTTTTACTTTATACGGGCTTAAGAGAACTTTTTTGGTCAGATATATGTTGCCTTCATGCTCAAATACATGAATGTTTTCCCATAAACCGATTTTTGGTTCCCAAAAAAAAAAAATCAAAATTCGATACACCTACCCATTTGTACATATGGATATCAAATGAATGGAAATTCTTCATCGATTGCAAGGTTGTAGTTATTTTCAAGATTTTTATACCCTGAAGGCCTATGTACCACTTTGAATATTAACCACACACATTATCACATATGTGTAGATTATTTATGGTCAGCTTAGACCGACTATAACTTTCATAATTCTTACTAATTTCATCACACCCCAACTATCACAATATCCCTACTTTAAAATTTCCCATGTGACCTAACCTTCCTTACTGGTTTATAATTAATTCAGTATCCTTATTATTAGGGATGTGAACAAAACCGGCACTTTCAAAAACTGGTATTCGGTTTATTGATTTAAAACAAACCTAAACTGGTTTCGGGATTTAATTTATTTTAATATGTATGTTCAAAACTTTGTGGATTAAAAATACATTTTTAAAATAATACTTAAGAAAATAATACTGTCTAAATGTTTTAACTTAAGCCGATTTTTGGTTCAAGTTTTAATTAAACTTGAAACGGAAACACATTTTTACATATTTTTGTATGTAGAAGTAATCAGTTAATTTAATGATATAATTTGTCAATTCTCATTTTTTTATCGCTATAGAATTGATAAATGTATTTCGAAATAGTAGCTAAATTGGACGGTATTTGAAATCATCTTTATTTAAGATAATACTTTGCAATTTTTGAGTGCTAAATTGCTAATACTCAAATGTTTTTTCCAAATGGACTTCAAATATTTACTGATCTGGTCATAAAAGATACATTTTGTAAATTAAGTGTATTTATAAAACAGAAAAATGTACTTACATTTTCAATAAAGCAGCAGAATAAAAAATTTTGCCGAAAATTTAAAAACCGGTTAAACCGAGTCAAAACGAGTTGGGAAAGATAGGTCACATGGGTAAGTTCGGTCACATGGGGCGGATTTTTATAGTCGGTCGGGCCCGACTATGGAATACCCTACACCTTTGGTGGGGATATTAACCCTCAGAATATTATTCATATATCAGAAATTTACGTCTTATATCCCCATAAATTAAAAAAATTATATATAAGTATAAACAACTAAAAAAAAGTGAAAAATATAATTGGGCGGACCACCAAAATTTTAAAAGGCTAATATTTCATAGATTTGATTTTAATAATTTACGGATCAAATTTCCACTATGAAAACCCGGGAAATAATAAAAAAAAATAATAAAAAAAAATGGGCGGATCACGCCCATTTTTGGACCACATATTTTTAGGTGAATTCTAACAATACTTTTTATTTTATAACTATACCTTGAATACTTTTCGAGTTATTAGTTCCGAAAGAGTTATATCAAAGTGACTTGTATGGGATGTGGGCGTGTCCGTTGCCCGATTTGGTTCATGTTCAAACTAAGTTCCTACTTTTGGTTAAAATATATTGAGACGAAATTTGATCGTATTCTGATCAGTATTTCTCAAGTTATTCTGTATTCGCAAGACAGCAAGACGGACAGACAGACGGACATGGCTAAACGGACTCGGGTAGTGATGCTGATCAAGAATATATATATACTTTTCCATACCGGACACGCCTCCTAAGGGGCGTTACAATATATGCACAAAGTTAATATACCCTGTACCTCATAGGTGTAGGGTATAAAAATGGTTTTCGGTTTGTGCAAAAAAAAAAATCGGTTTGACGGTTTCTGTTTCTAGAAAAAAAACCGAACCTCCGGTTTGTAAACCGGTTTTTGACATCCCTACTTATTATACATCGGCTTCGCTTTTATAAGGCTTTAGACGGCAAAATTGTACAATGACTTCAGAATTAGTGTTTTATAAATATTATGAATTGCATTTTTTGTTGTCTGTGCAGATTGGTTCAATTTGTGCAAACCAAAACCATCTGAAGCTCCATTTGTTCGGCGTCACATTTTGCTGTCCTGTGGTGCCCATAATAGGATTACGGACGCACATGTCGCACTAAGGCAACGTTTGCGCAACATCTGTCCTTCGGACGTATCTGCAATATGCAGCTAATTATTATTGCTTATTATTTTGTTGTGTCCTCATTCAGTATGTTAGAGTGCTACGCTGAAAAACGCAGAAACTTGTGCAATGTTTAAAGCTTGTGCAATCTTCAAAGTACTATCAAAAGACTGCACAATAACCCCTAACGTAGAAACCCAGTGGAACTTCGCAAAATCGACGCTACTGGAATCCAGGATTTCGTCCATAGGAAAATAAAGAGCTGATGAGCTAAAAAACCTGGAACACAAAAGAAGAAAAGAGAGTAGTAAAGCGGTTGAGAGACGACGCGAAAACCATAACGAAACGCTGGGTAGCAGATACGATGTTCAACTCTTTGATCGAAGAGGTGAAGAAGTCATGCAGAAGAGACAAATGTAAGTAGGCTGAGAATCGTGGGCAGCTAAATATAAAAGTATTCGAATGTTGTATGAAATAACTCCCAAACTTGCAAATAGTAGAAAGAGTCAAAATTATCCAATAAGATCAATGGAGGGATCCCTAGTCACGTATACTGAGCAGCAATTATCGAGATGGCAGAAGCACTTCTATTACACATCTGCACAAATGTTTTTACCCTACCCTACATACCCTACACTAAGAGTGAAAGGATATATTCAGTTTGGTACGACGTTTGTAACACCCAGATGGAAGCATCTCCGGTATAGAAAAGTATATATATTCTTGATCAGCATGAACTCCTGAGTCGAATTAGCGATGTCCGTGTGTCCGTCTGTCTGTTGAAATCTTGATTACATAAATGAAACTCCTAATTTAGATTACTTATATATCTACGCTGTCTGTCAGTTGGCCTGATCAGCCCATTGTGACCTGTGAACCGACCACTTCTGTTCAAATACTTCATATAAAACATACATTTACTGGTGAATTTTACTGTATACGTGCTTAGGTAAACTTTTTTGGTCAAATATATATTGACTTCATGCTCAAATACATGAAAATAATGTTTTCCGGTGAAACGATGTGTGGTTGAAAAAAAATCGAAATTCGGTACACCTACCGTCAACAGGGGTGACTTTGACCCGAAAAACTGTATATGTTGCTTTTGTAATGCTTTTAATTCGCTATTTTGTAATGGAATTAATATTTTATTATTTTATAAAATATTGTAAGTATGTCCTCTTTAAGTATCCGCAATCAAAATTTCATGGTGTAATAACAGTAATTATAAAAAAATAAAAATATCAAAGTCACCTCGCGCGTGAGGGTACTTTGGCCCAAACATGTTTATCACCAATTTTATCTATGTTTTTATGGAACTATAAGATGACTATGATACTATATCATCATAAATGTTTTACTGAAAATCCAGATCACTTGAAACCAATATATTTCGAATAATAAGCATGGTAATAAGGATTAATATGAAAAAGATATAAAGCATTTTGTATTTTTCATTAGAACAAGTTCATTAAATGGAATTAATCAAGTAAATTTGTCAACTGATATGTAATATTAATTACAAAAAATAAATTCTGACTATTTTACACTTCTTTTTTTAGTAAAGGGCTTATGTGGATCTATTTTTTTAATATTTCTAGATAAATAATGGTCACTTCATTTATATTGTTATGTCAATATCTGCCATTAAAAAAACAAACTAACTAAATTTCAAACACGTTTATTTTAAAAATGGGAAAATATAGTATATATTTGGAAAAGAATGGAACAAATAAACCCACAAACATGAGTTATTTTAACATTGGGTATATACGTTCGAATTATTTGATGTGAGTTTTAACCGGGTCAAAGTCACCTCCATGTATAGTTTGGGGCGACTTTAACTCGTGCCAAAGTCACCCCAAAAACATAAATTTTAAGAACGATTAAATAAAATAAATAATTAAAAATAGTAATGGACTAAAATGACAATACATACATGGTTTATTAGAAAGAAAATATATTAATTTCTAACATAAACAATGTAACGTATTAATAGCATATGTATATTTTACATAATCAATTGATTTTGTTCGTAAATAAAATTAATGATTTTTAGCTACATTTACAAAGATATTAACATGTTGTAATATGAGTGCTAAAAGTTAAGGAAATAGCATAACGCAGAAAGAAAATGCTTCAAAGAAAATTATTGTAAAAGAAATGACATCTGTAAGTCACTTGGATGCTGAGAAAATTTGATTGCAAACATTATTTTTTGTTTGGCAAAAGTCACCCCAGTTGACGGTACCCATTTGTAAATATGAGTATCAAATGAATGGAAATTCTTCAGCGATTAAAATATTGTAGTTATTTTCAGGCTTCGTATACCCTGGTAACCTATATACCACTTTGAATGGTAACTAGGGATGTCAATCCCGGGATCCCGGGATTTGAGTCAAATCAGTCCCGAAAAACTCATCCCGGGATCATCGTTAAATCCCGGGATTTTCGGGATTACAAAAAACGCTAGTAGATCAATTTTTAATAGTTTATTCAAAAGTCTTTCAATGTTTGTGTACACATTTTGTGAAAAAGTAAATCTAACATTTAATCAAGGTTTGAAACCTAAACGAATAACGGTTTCGATTTCGGTTTTTTCCGCGTTTTGGTTTCGGTTTTAGGTTTTTATTACGAAACGGTTTCAGTATACCGGTTCCAAGTTACGGTTTCGGTTTTGATTTCGGTTTTTGTATAAAATTTCTTTTAATTCCATATTTTTCAAATAACTTAACATTGCACTATGGGACATAAGATTAGTCTAGCTCGCCGAAAATTGTACAAGAAAAATTTTTTATTTTGGGAATTCAAAATTTTATTAAATGACATTAAACATGCCTTGTACTTAAGATCTTCTATATAAAATAAAATATGTTTTCCTGTTTCTTTTTATGCTTTTTTAAAAACCGTTTTAAACTAGTATAAAACCGAAACGGTTTATTTCTGATTTTCGTATAACGGTTTCGATTACGGTTTCGATTACGGTTTCGGTTTTAAATGGATATCGGTTTTAAACGGATATCGGTTTCGGTTTCGACTACGGTTTCAATCCTTGGATTTAATGGACTAAAATCTTAAAACACTGACGTAAATAATAATGAGTTACATGCTTTTTGACTTTGAACAAATTCACACATTTTTAAAAATTACGTCACTTTCGACTAACAACACTGTTCGGCAATCATTTTCTCATATCATGCCTGTATAATTTTAATGTACTGATTCGAACTGCGTTTTTAGTTTTTTCCGTATACGTAATGTTTTGGAGAAAAATGCAATTTATTATTTTTGCATTTTTCACTGCATTTAAAAACAAACTTTTTTTTATAAAAAGACTAAACAGCCATTGAATAAAAATTAAAATAGTTATTGCCCATGAACAAGTCAACTTCGTTGTTTGAGATATATTTTTTTTTTTAAATTATATTTTTTTTATAAAATATTGTTTTCCACAAAAAACCAATATCCCAATAACAAATTTTGTTGTTCATTCAAAATTTTAATTTTCTTATATTTGTACTAAAAAATAAATTTTAAATAAAAAGTATTAAAAAAATGTTTGATGATCAACTGGGGTTTATATATCGCGGATTTAGTATACCATGTATATTTGAATACCCAACCTGAAAACAGATGCATTTGAATATATGACTTTTGTTTGACTTAAGCATTATAATTGTTTATTATTTAAACACAGATATGGTTATTTTATGTCTTTGCTATTATTTTTTTAAATCCCGGGACTAATCCCGGGATCCCGGGATTCAAATTTTTTAGTCCCGAAATTTCGGGATTGAAAAATAGTCCGGGATTGACATCCCTAATGGTAACCACATAAACGTGTAGGGTATTTATAATCGTCTTACCCGACTATAATTTTGATATTCCTTACTATCATAATAACACCTACTATAAAATATCCCTACTTTAAAATTTCCCATGTGATCTAACCTTCCCAACTGGTTGAAGTTTCATCTGAAAATATGCATTCTACAGTTTTGAATGCATTTTTCAAATGACAGTCGACAGTATTGTGGTGAAGTCTCTCGGCCGACTTCACTGCAGTATTTGTTTCGTTGGTGTCAAGTACTGTCAAAACATCAAGCCATTCAAAACATTTAATGTTTTGAAAAACAAAACCAAACGACTATACTGTCGCTGAATATGCAACGAATACAGTGGATGCAGCGAGTGAGTGCAACTACTAACGAGTGAGAAGACGAACATTGAAAACAACAACAAATCTGTCCCTCGACAGTGTCGACGGCAGTAATGTTGTTGTTGATATTAATGTGTTAAAAGAAAATACAACAAACATTATTTTTTCAAAAAATAATTGTTAAAAAAATTTTGTACGACACAAACAACGCTTTGGTCGAAAAGAAATATATCGAACATTTTTTAAATAATTAAATAATCAAAAAAATTAATGAAAAAAATATTGTTCGATGACTAAAAATCTTAATATAAAATATTATATCATTTTCTTTGAATTTTTGTTATATTTCAATATTAATGAAAATTTCTTACAGTAACAATGATAAAAAAAAATATAAAATGCACTAAGTACTTGGTGTCATAAGCAGTTCATTTCAGTATTTGAATTTTTATTGCACATCATCATAGACCTTTTCACTGCAGTTTTGTTTTGTTTTGACAGTACTTGGTGCTTTGTTGTTGTGAGCGACACATTCATATGATTTTCAAGCATAGAGTTGACGACAGTAAATGTTTGAAACAAAGTTAATGTTTTTTTTGCAGATTTCTAACTTCTATAATACGCTCAACATCTTGTCTAGCTCAGAAGACTATAGCCAAGTATACTCGGCAGGCATCTGGTCGGAATACCAATGCCGAATACAATGCAACTGACAACTAGGTATTCTTGTAAAAAAAAAAACACCATCCAGAGATTCACTAGAATTTCGCCGAGCAACTCGAAGATCTTGACTACGCTGATGATATCTGCCTTCTCTCTGATATGCAGGCAAAGTTGGACGGTTTGATAATTCCGTCTGGCTAGAATTGGTGGACTAAAAAGACATAATGTCCAAACAGTCATACGCCCTACTGCTAAGTATATGGAGCTCTTCGCAATTATCGATCCACAAATTTGAATTTTTAAATCTAACGTAATGGGGTTCATTCTCAACGGCTGCGAGACCTGGCTGGTCACTGTATACCTGACAAATACTTTGCAGAGTTTTGCAAACAGATGCATTCTGAAAATTTGGTGGCCCAATATAATATCAAATGACGAGCTCTATGAGCGATGCAAACTGATCCCAATCGCTAATGACATCAAACTCCGCAAAGGGAAATGGATTGGACATACGCTTCGGAAATCGTAGGACGAATTCTGTCGGCAAGCCTCGAGTAGTATCCACGGAGTAGTAGGTGGCCAAAAACAACGTGGAAGCGAAGCCTAGAACTGAAAGCACTCGGGCAAATCCTGGCATGTATTATACATAAAAACAATGGCTCAAAATCGTACGAGGTAGAAATGTTTTGTTGAGGCCCAATGCTCCCCGAGGAGATCAGGGACCAAATGATGTTTCTGATGATTCTGAAATTCAATTGAATTAAAATTTCGTAATTTTACTGTTCATATTTTCCGAATTACAACTGAAAAAGGTGTTGTCATTTAGCAATAGTTAAATTATTTCGTGTAATTTAACACTTGAAACATCCCATAGCAAACACACATGACATACATAGCTGTTTCAATCAAAGCCATATATATTAACGTAATCCTCAATTAAGTAACTTTGCAAAACAAAAACTGTTGAGAACAGCACTAATAGCCGATGACTTAATTGGGAGGCAAATGAAAGTGTTGACGGCACGTGACACATTAGACGTAAACTTCTTCTGATGCGTGATTTTTCTCTTTATTAGCTGGTATATTTTCACTACTTGATTCAAGATACAGCTGTGTATAACGTAAATGTACCTTGTTCTGATACTCTAAGAAAAAGTCAACTTTGAACAGATAAAAATAAGAAAAGCCAAAATTTTTAAATTATTATTGTCAAATGAAAACGTATCAATATTTATATATTTTTAGATATTTAATTTTTTTTTTATTATAATTTATCAAGACAAATTTACACAAAATAAATCTATGCAATTCAGTCGGTTGTACGTAAGTCCGTTAACACATGTACATAATTCCGTCATCTGATTTTTTTTTTCAACTATTAATTTATCTTATTAGTGTTAACTAATTAAAAACTAAAATATATATAGAAAATTGTACTTGCTACGTAAATTTTTTAAATCAGCTGTAATAAAAAAAACCTTAAGTGACGGATTTGAGTTCAGGATACGTATGATGTACACTTACGGTATATTATATAAGTGTATAACTCAAGCAATTCAATAGTTCAAAAATATAAATGAAGAACAGCTGATATTATTGTCACACAGCTGTTGTTGTAGCATCGATGGTGCCGCATCCATGATGACTGACATTAAAAATGGCGGCAAATTTACACAGAGCAAACATCTTATTCATAATTGAGAGAAGCAAAATAGCGCATGCGAAATGAGAGTGCAAGTGATATGAATTTGTATCTCTGTTATGTAGAGGTAATAGTAATGTTACAAATTGGCGTTCACTGAACATGCTTTAAAGAAAGTCTATAACATATATATTTTGAGAACACTGAACACCAGAATATTGATAAAATATCAAATTTGAGTATTGTTTTGTTTCAGGTGAAAAAAACGATTTTTGACAGATTTTGAACTTAAATCCTGAATAGTCCAGATTAGTCAAATTAGAAATTAATTAGTCAAACATGTTGATTTTATAATTATAAATTAAATATTGATTAATCGATTTATATATAAACAAGTCTTAAAAAGCTGTTGATTATATGACGAGCATTCTTTTGATTGTTACAGTTTTAAATGTTACAGTTTGAATATAACAGTTTGAAAATATTGACCCCATAACTATGCAACATTCTTAGAGAATATTTTTTTCATTTCTCACAAACGGCAAACATGTTAGCATTTGCGACCAAAATTGGAACACGTTTCAATAGAAATTAATTTGTCGCATACGATCATTAAACTTTTTTTTCTTCACGTGTTACTTAGCATTTTTAAGAAATTCTCAATCAAAATTTTAGACTCTTCTTAAACACTTCTTAAAATAAAACAATACAGTATTGTAGAAAACTGGAACCGAATTACGTCACGACTGCCGTCAAGTAAAAGCGTTCGAAATTTTTGCGAACAAAAAATCAAAAATATTGGGATGATGGCATGTCGAATGAACCCTAACGTATTCTTGATACATAAGCTCTCATCGAAAACATTTGAAATTCAATTTTTTCAGCAGAAACAGCGTTATACAAAAATGGCAATTTTTATTTTACTTTTACTCAAAGAAAGCACATGCCGCAAAAACTTTGGGCGCAATTACCGAAAAAATGTATCGAGAATTCGATACTATAGCGAAAGGTATATTTGTGTAAATTTGTTGTTATTTGAGATTTTGTCAATCAGTGGTTATTGTTGACCAGAAGCACTATGTGAAAAAACGCACTATTTGAAGTCCCTCTGAGACTGCTGCAGACGATTATCTTCTTTCGGTTTCCATAATGTATGCCTAGGTTAAATCTTTTCGTTAAACAATTCTATAATGCTGTTCGTTAAATTAAACGTTAAATTACGATTAAAATTTTAATTTATTTATTACTTTGAGGCCTTTTGACACTTATTCCATTAAATTTTCAAAAATTAAACATACATCTATAAAGCTTTCTCAAAATTTCGAATTGTAGCGTAAAGAGTGTGATCCAGCAATTCGTACAATCACGGATTTTTATTCAATAGGATTGCTTACTCGATAACGACCGCCACGGCCCTGGCTCTTCAAAAATCTTGAAAAGCCATTTTGTTCAATGGTCAAGCCTAATTTACTTATTTTTTTATTCCTTATAACCGAGCTCTCTCATCATTTGAAATGTGCATGTTATATGTGTATTCAAAGTGGTGGGACCTACAGTTTAATGCCAAATCCAAAGTGAAGGTGACAGCTTTTCACGATAGTTCGCCGAGATATAGCGCAGTATAGAAAAATGGTTTTTTTTTGAACAGCTGTTGTTAGCCCCATCCCAGTTTTGAACATGGGCGGCTCGCAGTCCAACGCACTTACTTCTGGAATACCAACGCTGGTCACCGTTTATATTACTTAAAAATAACTTTTATAAAATATTTGAATGGATAAAAGTGTTATAATTATTATTATCACACTGTTTCAGATAAATTCTCTAATAATACTGTGTCTGATTTTTATGAATATAATTTTGAAAATGTAGGATCCCAAGGTAAAAAAAAGAAATTGGAAAAACGAATATTAAAAGTTATAACAATTCGTAAATTTTATGTAATCTATTTTACAAAAGTGTAAAATTGTCACAGTATCCTAATAATATTACGATGTTTTAAGTATTGCATGATGTATGATTAACTCTTTAATCGGCAAGATAGAAATTGCATGTTTATTATGAGAATTTTGATTTTTGGGTAATTTTCGTACGAAGAACACAATTCCGAACTCCATTAGTTGATTTTTTTTTTGTTTTATTCAGTCGTTAGGTAAAAAGGTGAAAAACCTGTAGACGGTCATGCCGGTGTAAGAAAAGATCATTTTTTTGTATTCAAAAAATAATGGGTACATTTAAAAAAATGATAAATAATGAATTAATAGTTCCCGTATTATTTTAAGAACTGTTTTTGGCGTTCGAAAAACATAATGCATTTCGTCACAGGAGAATTTTTGAGTAAATGATGTTACGTATTGGATTTATATGACTCTTTCTAATGCCGTTCTTCATTTTTCGACATCTCGTATGAAATCTGAGATATTCCGCATCGACTTTTCTCCAAATCGCAAATTTGCTCCTATTTTAATGCAAATGCTGATCATGTGTATCGGTTTTTAAAAATTTTTTCAATGTTGTATGAGCCACACAAATTCTCAGGTGACGATTTGGTATAAAACATTTGCACATCTATATATATAAAACTCTTGGTCCGTCTGTCAGTCTGTCGGTCTGTTTGTCAGTCTGTTTGTTCCAGCATCACGTCTAAACCGCTGAACCGATTTAACTGAAATTTTGTAACAGGATACTATAGAGTCCGGAGGGTGTCATAGGCTATATATGAGCGGGATTGGACAAATGTGCGTGGCACCTCCCATACAACCTAAACTTTCAAAACGACATAACTCGGCTCATACACAAGCTAAGAAGATGAAACAAAAAACTCAAATACAAAAAAAAATACAAAAGCAACCACACCACATTAAAACTCACCACAATTAAACTCACCACACTAAAATTCACCACACTACAATTCACCACACTAAAATTCACAACACTAAAACTCACCACTTTAAAACTTACCACACTAAAACTCACCACAATAAAATTCACCACATTGAAACTCACCATAATAAAATGCACCACACTAAAACTCAGCACACTAAAACTCACCACAATAAAATTCACCACACTGAAACTCACCACACTAAAATTCACCACACTAAAACTCACCACACTAAAATTCACCACACTAAAACTTACCACACTAAAACTCACCATACCAAAATTCACCTCTCTGAAACTCACCACACTAAAATTCACCACACTAAAACTCACCACACTAAAACTCACCACACTGAAACTCACCACATTAAAACTCACCACACTAAAATTTCCACTGTGAAAAACTCTACGGGGAAGAATTCTACGGGAAAAAAATTCTACCTGGAAGAATTCTACCGGGATGAGTTCTACGGGAAGATTTCTACCGGGAAGATTTCTACCGGGAAGATTTCTACCGGAAAGAATTCTACGGGAAAGCGTTCTATGGGGAACAATTTTACATGGAAGAATTGTACTGGGAAGAAATCTAGGACGAAATATTCTACGGGGAAGCGCAGAAATATTTGTCTCTGAGAAAAGTTGTTTTGGCGGAGAATTATCATTTGGTTACTCATTTATAAAACCAATAAAAAAACTTCCACAGCGAAGCACGAAGTCGTGATATAAATAATATATATTTTTTTATATTAATAAAATCGCTCCATATCCTTGCATTAACAAAATCTTGGCACGAGTCGTGCACGGGTACAGCTAGTTTTAAACATAATTTTCACGACTTTTTTGATTCATCTTATTGTAAATTATACTCTCCACAGTGATGAACTGTTCCTTTACCAATATTAGTACCGCTAGTAAGTACTTTTAATTTTTAGTCAAATTTTGAATTTTCGAGTCTGTTTAAAATAAATTAAATCCCCTGAAGATCGTAGCTACCAAACGAATGCCGTTACAATGTTCATCTTCATTTGATGCATACGTTTTCTACGAACAAAACTTTTGGCACTGTGTGGTAAAAAAAGAATTTGAATTTAATAAATAAGAGTGAAGACCTTCTACAGGACGCTCTTGCCGATTAAAAGGTTATTTTATTTCATTTTTTTTTTACTAATACGCTAAAACTGTCTAATCTAACATTCTATGCATATAAAAATATTTTTGTTATTAAACAAATATATAACAAAAATATTTATTTATGTACAAAAAAATAAAAAATAACTAAAAACATATATTTGGTTTTATAGCAAAGAATGTCATTCATAAAATATAGAAATATCAAAAAAAAAACGAACCAAAAAATACTTATTGTATCAGCTGTTTGTATGCATTAAAAATTAAATATTATGTAGAGCGAAATATGCTGTGGTGAATTTGTGAAGCTTTTTCATTATAATCTTCTCGTTGCGAGAAATTGTCACAACATTTCTCGCAAACTCTCTGTAGCTCTAGAACACTACTTTCCATATTGCTACCTACTACATTGCGCACTGATAAGGTAAACAGTTGACTCCAAAGAGTCGATTTCACTTCAGGAGAATTGCCGCAAGCTCTCGTTGGGGTTTTCCTCAAGGGCAACGTACCACCTCGCCGCATTGAATTATTTCAACTCTGATGCTCTGCTATCAAACTTGCGCTCTAGACAGTTCGTCACGAATATCTCCGAAAAGTATCTAGTAAATTTAATTAAAATATGCTCACAATAGTGGTGAGTGCGGTACGTCGCACAATGTGAAGGAAACCCCACATGAGAACGTGTGTGGGTGTCGACATAAATGACCGTTTAATTATCTTAAGCTGCCTAACCGAATTTTTAATCAAGTTAAGCCGGTTTGGGACGACATGTGCGCATTCACGATATCCAAATAAAAGGCTTCATTCAGATAGACATGATATTAGATTTAAAATATGTTAAGGGTTTTTTTATAATATACTCTTTTTTTTAAATAATAAATAAATATGAAAGTTTTTGTAAATTATGGCGGTTTTTGTGGCAAGAAACTTTTCGACTTTATGTAATAGAACTTGTAAAGATTTTTATCGTTTAAGCTGGCTTACTTAATAATCTATCAAAAATAAGTAAAACAAAAATATGCGGATTTAGCATTCAAATTTCAGAGTTTTAATCAAATCGTATAATAATACTCCACAAAATAACGTAAACATAATACCTATCGATATTCCATACATTAATTCTATATAATTCGCGGTTGCTGATTTTGAATGCATACTCTTTTTTTTATTACGTAACTTTTTCCATGCTCTTTTTTTGTCACTATTTAGAATAAAGAAAATACAGTCCCTTACACAAGTACTTTTCAAATAACTTGTAAACGAAATAATCATTATACTTGTGAGGACTAATTAATATATATATCAATAAATTCTAATATTCCAATATTGTTTCAAGATAATTGAAGTTTGATTATTTGAGACTATTTTTGGATGATTTTTTAGCATTTCAAATTTAGTGATAAACAAAATCAGTAAGGAAAGTTAGGTCACATGGGAATTTTTATAGTTGGTGTGATGAAATTTAGTAAGAATTATGAATGATATAGTAGGTCTAAGTCGACTATAAATACCCTAGACATATGTGATAATATGCACGGTTACCATTTAAAGTGATGCATTGGGGATATGAACTCTAATAATAATTAAAATCGCTCAAGAATTTCCTTTCATTTGATATCCCTATGTTCAAATGTACCGCATTTCTTTTCTTTTTCTTTTGGGTGGGGTGATGGAACCACAAGTCGGTTTTATATTTGAACATAAAGGTAATATATATTTGACCAAAAAAGTTCACTTAAGTATAAAGTAAAATTGATCAGTAAATGTAAATTTTATATGAGGTTATGTTCAAATATAAATGTTCGATTCTCAATTCACAATTGACCGATCATCCCAATTTCCTCTCAGCAGGAAATGGCATTATTGACGACAAAGTCATCAGTGATGAATCGAGAATTAGAAAATTTGTCATTGATGAATATAATTACAACGAGTTGGGAAAGTTAGGTCACATGGGTAAGTTCGGTCACATGGGGCGGATTTTTATAGTCGGTCGGGCCCGACTATGGAATACCCTACACCTTTGGTGGAGATATTAACCCTAAGAATATTATTCATATATCAGAAATTTACGTCTTATATCCCCATAAATTAAAAAAATTATATAAAGTATAAAAAACTAAAAAAAAAAATTTTAAAATGTAATTAAGCGGACCACGCATATATTTAAAATTATGAAAGGCTAATATTTCATAGATTTGATTTTAATAATTTACGGATCAAATTTCCACTATGAAAACCCGGGAAATAATGAAAAAAAAAGTGGCCGGATCACGCCCATTTTTGGACCACATATTTTTAGGTAAATTCTAACAATACGTTTCAAATTTTTTAACTATACCTTGAATACTTTTCGAGTTATTAGTTTCGAAAGAGTTATCTAAAAGTGACTTGTATAGGAGGTGGGCGTGTCCGTTGACCGATTGTGCTCATTTTCAAACTCAGTTCCTACTTTTGGCTAAAACATATTGAGACGAAATTTCATCGCATTCTGATTAGTATTTCTCAAGTTATTCTGTATTCTGTATTCGGACAGCAAGACAGCAAGACAGCAAGACAGCAAGACAGCAAGACAGCAAGACAGCAAGACAGACAGACAGACAGACAGACAGACAGACAGACAGACAGACATGGCTAAACGGACTCGGGTAGTGATGCTGATCAAGAATATATATACTTTTCCATACCGGACACGCCTCCTAAGGGGCGGTACAATATATGCACAAAGTTAATATACCCTGTACCTCATAGGTGTAGGGTATAAAAAATGTCATAAAGGACATTGCATTAAAGATGTCACACACCATATGTCATATATACGTATATCAATGACATTGTGAAAATCCGTCATTGATGAAAACTAACATTCACGAGACTACCACTAAAGGTATGCAGCATTTACGTTGTGAAATGCAATGTGAAATGCATACAACATACGGCTAGGGGCAGCATTTACGAGTAAAACTGAAATTTTGTGATCGAGGTCATCTTGCCATAATATTCATAGGCCTAATTTGATGGATTTTTATAAAAGCGGTATAATAAGCAGTAGTAATCAAAAAAAAAGTTATTGACATTAACAAGTACACATACCATTCCAACAGAGAACAGAAGAAAATAATAAAATTAAAATAATAAATAAAATAAGATAATTAAAAAAATAAAAAAAAATATATGTTTTTTTACTAAAAAAAATATATATATATATTTGTATGACAATCATTTGTGACTTCCTTGAATGACGTGCATGACATCGCTAATGCTACATCATGCATGAATCGGAGGACATTAGTATGAAAATGTCATCAATGCTTTGCAGTGCGAAATGCTAATGTATCTGAACTGGCATAGGGGAATCAATGTAAATTATGAGTTTTATTGATCTAGTTCTTTTAATTTTTCTGTAATCGTGATTTCAACAGACATACAGATGGACTTCGCTAAATCGACTTTGGATGTTAAGCTGATCACAGTGACGGATCCACAGGGGAAGAAAGAGGCATAATAAGAAATTATGTTATATTAAAAACACTGCTCTACACTCATTATGGTGCAGTAAAAGTTGCAGCAAATATTGGATGCATTTGTTGCGCTGATTCCGAAAATAGCATTCTTTTTGTCAAATTGGCTAGAGTTTTTGAGATACAGGCCATTTTTCAATTTTTCCTTATTTTGGTCTTCTTTTATATTTAAATTTCCAACAAACGAAAATAATGGAAATGTCTTTTCGATATTAGATGCATAAAAATATTGCGCTACAATACAAAAATTTGAGTTAATGCGTGAAAAAATTTGTTTGCGAGATATAAGTAAAAGAAATTCAAATTTGTTTAAAAAGTTGAAAATTTTTGGTAATAAAATGCTTTATTACTTAGTGGACAAGAATGTTAAAAAAAACATTTGTATGCGCTTTTATGTGGCGCCAAGTATCCTCTTTAAAACCTAGTTTATGTAATAAAACTTTTCATACATAACATTTTTATTTTTTTGAAAAATTTTAACTACTACATGTTTATATCTCGCAAACAAATTTTTGAAAGCAAATTTGTATTTTATGGCGCAAGGTTTATCGAAAAGATTATTTCATATTTTTCTGTTATTTATATATATATAGTTTGGCGCTACAGTCCTGTATAGAACTTCGGCCGAGCTCTCTCACCATTTTGAGCTGTGCGTGTTATATTTGTACTCAAAGTGGTGGGACCTACAGTTTATTGCCGAATCCGAACGGCGGGTGAGAGCTTTTCATAGGCAATGATTTACTCTCGTAGGTTTGCCATTTACTGCCGAGAGGTAGCACGGTATAGAAAAATGTTTCTATGAAAAGATGTTGTTAGCCCCAGTCCAGACTTGAACCGGGGACCTTTCGGCTCGCAGTCCAACGCACTAACCACTGAGCTACCGCGATTTGAATTTTAAAAATAAAAGAAGACTAAAATATTGGGAGATTATAAAATGGGCTATATCTCAAAAACTAGAACCAATTTGACTAAACTGATGCCATTTTCGGAATTAGCTCTACAAATGTATCCAATATTTGATGTAACTTTTACTGCACCATGTCAAAATTTGAATTTTTGTCGCGCAGTATAATGCTCCAATACTGAAAAATATAGATTTACTATGTTTTTTGTCAATTAATTTTTCTGACGTTTGTACTGCGTTGTCTATAAATAACAAGTTAATGCAAATTAGGGCCTAAAACTTACAATGTGCTGCTGGAGTTTACCACAAAAAATTTGAGTAAAAAAAAATAATGTCCTGTATTCGCACATTGCAGATGAAGTTAAAAAACATTTTAAATCCATATTTTTATTTTTTTACCATCTAAATAAAGTTGTTTTGGATCGAAAAAGGTTTAAAAATTAGAGATTGAATCTTTTAATAACCTCCTAAAATTTTAAGATATTGTATTAACGTGCTCAAGGTCCAGTCGGTACGAATTGGGTGTTTTGTACCAACAAATAAAACAATAAACAATTGGCAAAATGCATTGAGTGGCAGATGCAGCCACCAATTTTGCATAAATTATATACAGTGCTTCAAACAAATAATCGGACATATTGTTATTTAAAAAGTTTAATTGTTTTTGTAATGTAGTTTGTTTAATTATTAATATATTTAAAATAATATTTACCAAAACAAGAATATTTGAACAGTTACTTATGCAAAATTCAATTAAAAAGCAAAATACTGCATATTGTAGATTCAAACAAATAATCGGGCATTTAAAGTTGGCGATGATATAAGAGTTATTTACAAAAAAAAGTTTTGAAAAACTACGAAATATTATTTTATGTGAGTTGAATTTTGCAACGAAAGTGGAAATTTTAAACAATCATGACGAAAGGTGCATTATGCTCGAAGTAAAGAAAAATCCTTTAAAAACGGCAAATGAGCTTAAGATTTATGTGGAAAGCAGTATTGGAAAGACAGTATGTGATGAGACCATTCGAAATACATTAAGAAATCATGATTATCACGGTCGAATTATAAGAAAAAAGCCATTCATAAGCCCCAAAAATAAAAGACTGCGTGAAAAATTTGCTAAAGAATACGTAACTAAAAGTAATGATATTTTTGAAAAATAAAAATAGTGTTGTATTATTTCTTAGGTGCTCTATACAGATGAGAGCAAATTTCATTTACATGGATCTGATGGAAGAGCGTATGTGTGGCGCAAACCACACACCGAATTTGAACCAAAAAATACACGAGCTACAGTCAAGCACGGAGGAGGTTCTGTGATGGTTTGGGGCTGCATGTCCAGCGCAGGTGTCGGTAACTTACATTTTATTGAAGGTAAAATGGACAGGTTCGTTTATTTGAACATTTTGAAAGAACAAGTGATGGAAAGTGCTGAGAAACTGGGCATCAAAGAAGAATTCGCTTTCTATCAAGACAATGATCCTAAGCATACTGCACAAGTTGCTAAGCTCTGGTTGATCCATAATTGCCCTAAACTATTGACACCACCTCCACAATCACCTGATCTAAATGTTATAGAGCATTTATGGGATGAATTAGCACGAAGGGTGTACAAAAAGAACTACAATAACTTAAATGAATTAAAAGAAGCAGTGGAATAAAATACCGCCTAAAGTATGCACAAATTTGGTAAAATCAATGCAAAATAGATTGAGAAACGTTTTGGAATCAAAAGGATATGCAACTAAATATTAACATTTGCAGTTTTTGTTGTGTTTAGTTAAACATTAATGTACATAATCTGTATTGTTTTTTTTTTGTCCGATCATTCTTTTGATCTCGAAAATATTGATGTTGCAGTTTTCGTGGATTTTTTGTTACAGATTTTTTTTTAAAATATTAAAAAAAAAAAATATTCAATATGTACAGTAAAGTACATAAAATGACATTTTTGTTTTTTTAATAAAAAATATATTTATGTAAGTTTTAATATGTTTTTAATATTTTATTACATTGTCCGATTATTCGTTTGTGTCACTGTATTCCATCTCAGGACATACCAACATTACTCCATTTATGCTGCGATGACATGTTCCTGGTAATTAATTTGATATTGTACACAATTTTGGTGCGAACATTTTTTTGTTTTGTCACATTTATATTTGACGCTACTTAATACATCGAATAACGACACAATTATGAAATAAGGTCCCACATAAATCCTCAAACTGAGAAACGAAATTAATCGTCAAGTTCAATGGTTCTAAATAAAAATCAACCCTACTAATTGGGGTGTTCGTTTTTAAAATTGCGACTTTATTACTTTAAGAAATAAGCAGGGACCGCAAAGAACCGGAATCGAAACCGTTATCAAAAACATGTGCGGATTTTAAAGAATAATTTGGTTTTTATACATTTTTCAATAATATGTATAATTCGTTATTGAATTTTAAAACACACTTAAATTGTCAACAGAAAACTTGTACCAAAAATAAAATAGGGAATCTTAAAGAGGTTTTTGTTCAAGTTTCTCATTAATATGGCCTAATGAGTTTCTCCAAATTAAATGGTGGTTATATTTAAAATATTCGCTTCTTTACCATAGTTTTTAATAGTTTGACAATTGCCTTCTGTTTGCCATGGATGGTTGGTTGTTTGTTGGCATCGGTAATGTTCATCTTTTTGTTTAGCTTGAGTTGAAACAGTGACATCAATGAACTTTATGTTTTTCTGAAAAACGCAGCAGACTGCATCGCAGACCACGACACCCGGCTGCTATCTGTTTCAAGGAGGACCTCCACGTAGTTGACTCTAGTAGTCACAATATGGTCGCTTCCAATTTATTGCATACGCTGAGCGCACTCTTGTTTGAACAGAATAAACTTTATGCCATACACCACACCACCATGTTCATCCACTCCCAGCTGCACCAGTGGTAACTTCTACCACAACACGCGACTTACTCCCTCAGTCTCCTATCCCATCGTTCTAATGGATGTGAATCTGCCATTTTCTTCCATAAGTTGTTGCGTTGATACTTTGTTCTGGGAGCGAATAGTTGCTGCGTCGGCCAGAATGCCAAGAAGTCAGCATATAATGGAATGAAACAAAGCGTTTTATGCCGTTGCTTTGTTTTCCTTGTTGTTCTATTTTGTAATTTCAAGTGGTTCGGTCGGTCCTTATTTGGCAGCAACCAGCAGCAGCATTTAATGACTGCAACAACGTTTAACCTACGAGAAGAAACTTCTTGGCTTGAGATAATTTAAATTTACGGTATATTTAAGATCTGCAATTAAAGATTAAATCAATGAATGAATTGAATGAATTTAATGAATTGAATGAATTGAATGAATTGAATGAATTGAATGAATTGAATGAATTGAATGAATTGAATGAATTGAATGAATTGAATGAATTGAATGAATTGAATGAATTGAATGAATTGAATGAATTGAATGAATTGAATGAATTGAATGAATTGAATGAATTGAATGAATTGAATGAATTGAATGAATTGAATGAATTGAATGAATTGAATGAATTGAATGAATTGAATGAATTGAATGAATTGAATGAATTGAATGAATTGAATGAATTGAATGAATTGAATGAATTGAATGAATTGAATGAATTGAATGAATTGAATGAATTGAATGAATTGAATGAATTGAATGAATTGAATGAATTGAATGAATTGAATGTATTGAATGAATGAAATGAATTGCATAAATTGAATTGAATTTACTGAATTGAATGAATTTAATGAATTGCTTAAAAATCAGATAATCCAGTTCCAGTTTGCCTACACTCAGAAGAAAATGTCCCATTAAGTACTTAATGGTATGGCCATTAGGGCGGATCGAAATTTGGTACCAAAGTTAGAAAAGAGCTTCAAAGTTGCATTGTGCTGCTAGAGTTTACCACAAAAAATGTTAGTAAAAAAAAAAGAATAAAAAAATAAATCAAGAAGAAAATTACTATTTTTTGGATGTTTTCCACTTCAAGGACGATGCGCAGCCACAATATTTATGTTAAAAATTATGAAATTTTGGGAGGGCGTTAATAGATTCGAAATCTAATGTTTGGAGCTTATTCTGATCCAAAACACACTTTTTTTACCTTACACATACTTTTATTTCTTAAAGGATTTTTTTTACCTTCGGTTGCAATGTGCGAGCACAGGACGATATATATTTCAATATTTAATATAAATTCATTGTATTTAAATTTTTTTTGTTTATTACATAAAATGAAAAATACATCGAACATCTATTATGGCAACGGACTCAACTAGAAATGCAGACTCAAGTATTTCAATCAATTATTGGAAACTGAAGCGAACATTAAATGTTTTATGTCATTTTGCAACGAGAAATGTCTTTTTATGTGTGTGATTTTTCAAAAGTGAATTTCATTTTTACCATTTAAATACAATAAATTATACAATAAAATAACTAAAATCCATTTTTTTTAAATACCATTAAATGAAAAATATGTATCATTAAATATTTATAGGTCTTATTTTTGTAATTAAAAGAATACATTATAAAATGTATTGCATAACATCATATTGTATTATCAGTTTGAATATTATTGAACTAGTGGTACGCATCCTATTGACCAATTTTAATAGTATACATAATTGTTTTCTATTGAAATACTATTAATTTACCATGTTTTTTATTTCTGGGTGTATTTTGTATCGCTTTGAGATATTTAAATGTTTTGCTACTCCAGAAATTTGTATGCTGTTACAAAAGCGCCTGACGGAGAAAAACCCTGAGACACTTTTTACTGTTTTCTTTTCATTATTTCTGTTCTTTTCCTTGAATTTCCTTATTTATAAATGTTGTGTCTTACGGTCTTTAATTCGTCTTTCTCTGTGCATTCACTGACATGGTGGAAGATATTAAATGCCAATTACCGTTTTATGAATTTCTAACAAGGTGTAAATGCAATGACTTCGTTAGGTTTGCATCCGAGAGAGGTTAGGGTTTTATTTTTATTACATTGTTTAAAATAGAGATCAGAATTGAACATTTCAGTAAAACAGAAACAAAGTCTAGAATTATGTTTGTAGGTATTTTTATACCCTACACTAAGAGTGAAAGGGTATATTCAGTTTGGTACGCCGTTTGTAACACCCAGAAGGAAGCATCTCCGGTATGGAAAAGTATATATATTCTTGATCAGCATGACCTCCTGAGTCGATTTAGCGATGTCCGTCTGTCCGTCTGTCTGTCTGTCTGTCCGTCTGTCTGTCTGTCTGTCTGTTGAAATCCCTACTACTTTTAAAATTGAAGAGCTAGATAAATGAAACTAATAACTTTGATTACTAATATACCTACGCTGTATGTGCGAAAAAATTGGCGAGATCGGTTCATTGTGGCCTATGATCCGACCACTTATGTTCAAATACCTCATATAAAATGTACATATAAAGATCAATTTTTATGTATACGTGCTTAGGTAAACTTTTTTGGTCAAATATATATTGACATCATGCTCAAATACATGATAATAATGTTTTCCGGCGAAAAGACTTGTGGTTCACAAAAAAAAAAATCGAAATTCGGTACACCTACCCATTTGTAAATATGGGTATCAAATGAATGGAAATTCTTCAGCGATTGAATGTTTGTAGTTATTTTCAGGATTCGTATACCCTGGTGACCTATATATCACTTTGAATGGTAACCACACATATGTGTAGGGTATTTATAGTCGGCATAGACCGACTATAATTTTGATAATCCTAACTATCATAATTACACCTACTTTAAAATTTCCCATGTGATCTAACCTTCCCAACTGGTTAAAATTGAATTTGAACTATTCGAGTAGATTTCGACTATATGAAATTGATAGTTTATAAAATTCAAACTGCTCAAAATCACTATATTTGTTAAAAAGCAAAATGTAGGTATAAAACGAGATAATAAATTTTATATGGTATAACGATTTTAAATTTTTAATACAGATTTTTTTGTGGAAATAGAATTATAATAATAATCATTTGGCGCTACTCAAAGTGATGGCCCCTACAGTTTAATACATTAAAGTCGTACACAGTGGCTGGGATCGAATCCGGCACTTTTTGGCACGTCGTCCAACGCACTAACCAACCATGCTATCGACGCTACTAGAAATCAAACTGTATAAATCCAACTCAACGATTTTTATTATCTTCACAGTCTTTATAATTCTCATTCAGTTAATTAAAAAAAATTTTATAAATTCTCGTGAAAGTACATAAAATATACTTTTCTGATGATGAAGTTAGAAGCATAATTAAAAATGCAACCATTTCCATTATCACCATTTTTGACGACACATTTAGAGAATGATCAAGCTCTATAAGTGTATATCTTGGCATATACCAAATGGGATTGTTAATGTTATATAAATTAATTCAATAGTCATTTCAACAAATTATTTAATTGTATTGATTTAACATTATGTTTTTTTTTCTGTTAATTTATTAATTAAGATAATTAAATATTTAATCAATACAATTAATTCCATAGTCGTTTCAGCATATATTTTAATTGTATTGATGTAACTTTTTGTTAATTTATTAATTAATGTGATTAAATATTTAATCAATACAATTAAAGGTCGTATCGGCGATTAATCAATTAAAAATTAATTGTATGGATCAAATTGTTTGCTATATTTACACATATATTTTTTTCTGTGTATCGGGACAATTAAACAAAACACACAAATAATTCGACACTCAACATCTACATATAACAACAACAAGGATTTCTGCAAGAAACATAGAGAAGACTACAGCACGGAATTACCAACAAACACAGCATTTAAACTGCAGATGAACACTGCACATTAAAGGTACAAATTTATTTTTTTTTTTTGCTTGTTGCGACCCACTCAACCCCATTTATTTGAAATTCTACGTTTCAATAGAACTCTAATCCGTCACTCGCCAACCCCTTGTCAACACCCGAACAATATCAAACGAATTTCTTAACTAAAATTTACACTTTTTTTATATTAATATTATACTTATTATTTAATAGTATCGAATTTTAAAATTAAAGTCAAATATTTTTAAAATATTGTCTGCTGTCGGTAACGAATGCTCACACAACAACTCGCCACCATGTAGCAACATTTCACGAGCTCATGTGGTTTTTTCTGTTCCTGAGTGACGCCGACTCGAATTTCGTTGCGACGATTGTCGCCTTTCGTAGGTGTTTTTTTGGTGCTGTTGTCACTAATGGAATATCCGGGGTCTGCTCCCACAAAAGCTCGCGGGCTTTGGCCTTCCGAAGGTATGAGCCACTCATGTCGCAGTCGTGCGCTCGTCTCCGAGGAATTCTTTTCTTTTGCAAACAGAGCCGTTATGCAGTAATTTCGTTGTTTCGTGCAATTTTTCACTGCAAAATAATTCGCTTTTTCCGTCGAGATTTTAATAAAAATACGATGAAAATTGCTTGATGCCAGTACGTTGCACCCGTGCACCGAAATGTGGCAGCAGCAGCAGAGCAGAAGCACTGGCCGCATAGCCACAACAGACAGAATGGCTTCGTCGGATGCTTGGTCGGTCGGTTGGTTGATGGGATAGGTTGAGTTGAGTTGGGTTTCTGCACCGGAAGTGATGTGGTTTATCGCTTCAAACGAATGTGTTGTGCGTCTTCTTAACGCTGAAAAATGACAGCACTTAAATAAATAATAAAGAATTTTTGAAACTATGTTTTTGTTTATTACATGTGCAGTGAAGTCAAGTAACGTTAGTTTAAGCACGGTAAAGTTCATGAAACTTATTAAATATTAACAGATTTATGAAGTCATATCTGACGAACTTATGACAAAAGTTCAATTGCTGCAATTTCTAATGCGCACTGAAAAAAAAATTCATAAATTTCACTAAAAAGTGTATTTTAGGAAAATATTTGTGAATTTGATTCACGGAAAAAATTCGTAGTATATATTTTGTAGTATATGTATTCGTAAACTTACGAAATATATATGCAATGATCTTCACAGTAATTCGCACTTCATACGAATAATGAATTTTGAAATAATTCTCTTCTCGTAATAAATGAAGCACTAGTAACCAGTGTTTCGATATCGTCAGGGTGTATTCCGACTTTTGTCCAGTATTTTAAATAATGATGCCAATGGATAGGTGCTTTAAAAACAAACAATTAATACCTTTACACCATTTCCACCAATAAAAAGTTATAGCAAAAAAACGAAGAAATTGAAAAAATAGAAAATCTTGTCATGCCAAAAGGGTGAATCTTTTAATTTTTTTGCTATAACTCCTTATTGGTGCAAAATAAATTAGTGATCTAAAGACATTTATTGTTTGTTTTCAAAGCACCTATCGATCTTCATCATTAATCAAAAATATTTTCATATAAATAACAAAAATTCGAAAAATTGAACATCTTGTCATGCCAAAAGGGCGAATATTTTCGTTTATTCGCCATAACTTTTTATTAAAACAATATAAAATAGTGCTGTAATGGAATTTATAGTTTGTTTTTAAAGCACCTATCGATCTGCATCATTAATTAAAAATAATTTTAAAAATTATACCACTTCTTTGTATTTTTTATTTGTATTACTTTTTCTATTTGGTTCTAATATAAATTATTGAGCCAATTTCGGCTTTATTTAAGATTTCCTTTTTAAAAGTGGCCGTTTTTTAAAGGTTTGTCTTTTTTTCTGACCACCTTACTACTTACTCGAATAGTCCCGTCTGAAGAAGATGAAGGTAAGTCGTTAACAATACAGAACAACAAATTTAGTAATGATAAAGATAAAGATAGTCGGTCTTAGCCGACTATAATTACCCTACACATATGTGATAATGTGCGCGGGTACTATTAAAAGTGGTACATAGGTCACGAGGGTATACGAATCCTAAAAATAACTCAAAACTTGCACTCTCTGAAGAATTTCCTTTCATTTGATACCCATATGTACAAATTGATAGGTGTAACGAATTACAATATTTTTTCGAAACCCCGTGTCAGTTCACGTGAAAACATTTGAGCATAAAGTCAATATATGTTTGACCAAAAAAAGTTCATTTTAGACCGTATAAAGTAAAATTCATCTACAGATGTAAATTTTATGAGGTATTTAAAAATAAGTGGTCGGTACACAGGTCACAATGGACCGGTCATGCGAATTTTCTTGTTGGTACAGCATAGACATATAAGTTATCTAAATTAGGAGTTTCATTGATCTAACTCTTCTACTTTTTCTGTAATCGTGATTTCCACATACAGACAGATATCGACTCAGGAGGCCATGCTGATCAAGAATATATATACTTTTCCATACCGGAGATGCTTCCTTCTGGGTGTTACAAACGGCGTACCAAACTGAATATACCCTTTCACTCTTAGTGTAGGGTATAAAAATGTACCAGTATACAATACATACCAGAGGGTTGGGCACAAATAATCCGAGCGAGAAGGATTTCTCGTCAACCTGAATTTTTCAATTCAGCATAAAAGATCGAGTTCCAGATATTCAATTGCAGAGCACATGCTGGCTGCATTTTAAAAAAGGTATATTTATAAAAAAACTTTGATGAACCACAATTTTTGGAAGCGGTAACATTTAAAAAAAGTGATCGGAAACCGATATTTACAAATATTACAAAGGCGTATTCTAAAGCTTTTCCGATATCTACGTGAATATCATGAGTTTTACAATGAACTAAAATCAGAAAGTTATGTTCGCGACTCCTTACCAAAACCCGACATGGAAGAAGACATAGAGTGAAACATTTTCATTACATTTTTTACTGTATTACAAAATCTTGTACACTAAGAAAATATTATGTTTATGAAATTGTTGCTGCAAATATTAATTTAAAATTTTGCCTTGTAGCAAGTATTTAAACTGCCATAAGGCGCTACGAAATAGCCGCCAATGAAATAAAAACCAATGATAAACCCGAAAAAAAAATTAAATAGTCCCAAAAAAAAATTAAATAATACCCAAATGAAATGAAATAACACCCAAAAAAAATTAAAAAAAAAACAAAAAATCGGGTACTATTTCATATGAAATAACACAAAAAAAAAATATTCCCTAATGAAATAACACCCAAAATAAATGAAGGAATTCCCAAAATTTTCATTAAAATTTTGTTTATGAAGTATCCCCCAAAATAAATGAAATAACCCCTAGAGAAATGAAATAACTACCAAAATAAATAAAATAGACCCCAAAAAAGATGAAACAAAACCAAAAAAAAAAAAAAATAATAAAATAATCCAGCTGAAATATTATAAGCAAAGTGATAAAGAAAAATTGAAAATCTTTATAAATGGTTATTTTCTAAATTTTGTAAATTTATTAAAATTGAACTTAACCTATGTGTTACATTCATATTTATGTATGTATGAAAAAATAAATGTATTTAATTGTAAACTTTTAACATATTTGCAACTTACTAAATATATTTTTACACAAACACTTGTAGTACATCTTCGACACCTTTTTGACAAATTGGACATTTATATTTTTGAAACCCATTCATTGCAAAGTTTTCAAAAATTTGTAAAGCAGAAAGACTGTGTTAGCCTCCACTATCATACACACTACACACAGATTTCGATGATTTGATTGTGAGGTCTCAGGTATGTCGTCGTCATCTTCTTCAATTTCCTCTTCTAGATAATGAATATCTTCAAAAACGTCATCGTCAGGCTTCATATGAGTGCACGTTTCATTTTTAGGAAACACCATACGATTTATAAAAACGATCGCATTAATTACACCTGTTCGTAGATCCTTGTGTGCCTGATCTATTTTAGCAGATCTATCAATAGTGTATTTTGTTTGCTTGTTTTTTCCAAAAATTCCTCCACTATCTACAAATAACTTAAATTCCCTGGTTTTCGACAGTTCTCCATTTTCAAGAACTTTTAGGAATTTGTAAAAATTCCCATGTTTTGAAATTGTTCTTCCCAGTACACCATTCTAAGCTTCTAATGCAGAAGTCGTACGGCTGCTCGCTCGTTCCAAATACGGAAATTCCTTCTGCACCAATCTGTAAAAAAATAAAAAAAGTACCTTTAGTTCCTGGACTTTCGTAATAATTTAGGAACGTTGAAAATTTAAAATGATAGTCAATGATGTATATCGCATTTTATTGTATCGAAAGCCCTGTAGATATATTTGGAGGGCAATAAAGGATGAGCCAATAGCTTGTGATATTCCAACGATGAATTTGTATCATTCCGTATATAAGACGCAAGTTGTTAATGTTTTGTTGTGATATATCGTCGCACTGCTTGGCAAAAGTGGAACCATGAGCATGGAAATTCGCATTTAATTGCCTTTCGCAGGCCCCTTTCATAGTCTGTATGAAGACTGTCCCATCCAAATTCATATTACTTGTTTCCACGTAATGGAAAAAATGTTTGTAACATTTTGCTGATTTTGTATTCATCAATGCAAAAATAAATGGGAATATATGTTAGATGGTGGAAAATAAATTTTAAATTAAATAGTTACATAATAATTTATGAGATATATTAAACGCCACTAATCTTTTCCGCCATTGAATATGTACAATTATTAATTGTTTGAAATATCCAACAGGTACAATAGAAAATATGCCATCAATTAAAATTTTACGATCTGATACATTTGGAATTTTTTCTTTTATAAGTCTGACAATTTTATCGGACTCAAACACACAATACGAGAATTCGTTATCTTTGTGGCATACTTTAAAAACGGTATGCGTTCCTCGCCTTCGTGGAGACAAACGCCGAAATTTTCAAAAATGTTCGGCTTTTGGAATGCACTGATTACGTCTACTGGAGATTTTGGCGAAGACTGGTAAATTTTAGTATTTAAATATTGCAAGCCTCTTTGAATTTTATCAAAACTAAATTTTTCGTTGCTTCTTGATTGCTGTTTTTAAAAAGACAAGTCTTTAAACTAAAAGTATGAACGTTACTTTAAAAGGCCGGACGAAATTTACAAAAAAAAAAAAATTGCCATGCTGTCCCAAATGGGAGGAGAGTGTCGAAAAAAAATTTACAAAATATATATTTTTTCAAAAAAATAAAAACTGAGAGCACGTGGTAGCCATTCAAAATAAAAAAAAAATGTTTAGATTCAATCTTCATTTCCTGGAAAATATTTATAATAGCATGATAGTAAGAGGTATTGGAGAAGATGAAAAGTGCCGCAACCAAAAAAACTTGCTTGCGGCACTTTTAGCAAATATTACACATTCGCCCCTTTGTGATAGTGACGACATGATATTGATTTTGTGTACCATCTTTACTTTAAATAAAAGATGGTACACAAATATCTTAAACTGTATATTTATTATGAAAGCGAATAAAATTTGAACACTTATTGCATTTAGGTTACTTATTTTTCTATATTTTCAATGTCTTTAACAAAAAATAAATTATTTTACTAACACAAGAACTAAAATCCAATAACATAATAATTTGAATTATATCGTATCATACGGTCCCTATGTCAAGAGATCCCAAACACTATCTTGCATGGTAACATTTATCTTTGCAAACACAAGCTCAAACGCTACAAAGCGAATTCTAACAGAAAGAAGAGAAAATAACGAAATTCGATGCGTATACACACACTTTCTCTACGACAACTTTTCGTTGCTACTCTGTATCATCGCATGGAAACAAACGGACCCATGATAACAGACAGTCGCATGGCACCACACTAATGTATGTATCTAGTACAGCAGTTCAGTTGGCAACAACAACGTGTTTTCTTTGATGTACAAACAATTTTATCAAAAGCTTGGATGCTGGGATGCTTTATTCGCATTTTTGTTGTTGTGTCAGTTTCAAATGAATCAGCGGATTTGTGAAAATAAAAACACAAAAGCAATATCAGCCAAAAGAGGTACACAGAGGTTAAAATGTTCATATATTACACATATTTTTTTGTTGTTTGTTTTATAAGTTAAATGAAACAATGCACATAGAACTTAATTTAAGAAAAACTTCGTGATTTTACAATTAACAAAAAAAAAAACTGCATAAAAGTTAAAAATTAGTAATGTTGAATTTCAGTGCATATGCACAATCGACGAACGAACAAGCGTATCGAAGAAAAGAGAAACAACATTGTTTTGTCTATTATGTCTTTTTGAAACGAGTTTTGAAGCACTTTTGAACCAATTTACCGCTTCAAAAGTGCTTCACAGACCTTATTTTTAAGATGCTTATATTCTTTAGCCTTGAAAAACAAAAAAATAAAAACACACATCTTCATTAATACAGCTATCTAGTTGGCAACAACAACAAGTTTTCTTTGTGGTAGAAACAATTTCCCGCCAAAATTTCATCTAAAGCTTGAATGCTGTTTTATTCGCATTTTTGTTTTTGCACTTTCAAACGAATCAGCGGATTTGTGGAAAAAAAAGAAAAACACAAAAAGCAATATATCAGCTAAATGAGACACTGTATAAATGTTGATATATTTTTTTTTTTTTTGGTTTTAAGTTAAATGAAATTATGCACATAGAAGTTAACTTAAGAAAACTTCATGATTTTACAATTAACCAAAAAAACTATTTATAAAAGTAAAACAAAAATAATAATGTGCATAGCACAGTGCATATGCACAATCGATGTAAAAACTAGCGTTGCGAAACAACATTATTTTGTCCATTTAATTTTTTTAAAGCGACTTTTGAAGCACTTTTGAAGCTATTTACCGCTTCAAAAGTGCATCACAGACCTTATTTTTAAGATGTTTATATTCTTTAGTCTTGAAAAGCAAAACAAAAACACACATCTTCACTAATGTTCATTAATATTTTGCACGCTTTCCATTAATATTACATCAATATTACCTTAAAAACATAATAAATACATTAATATGATAAAAAAAAACGCAAGAGTCTTGCTTTTCTTGCATTTCTTGCAGTGTTAGTCTTGCAATTAAAAGACTTATAAATGGTATTTTATTAAATAGATCCTTTAAAAGAATTTAAAAAATATTCAAATGAACTTTTCAAAACTTGTCCCACTGTACCCCAAGCTCCTCTATACATTTTACTAATAAAATAAATAAAAAAACCAATAATATTAAAATTTGAATCATTTTTTAACATAAATATTGTGCTTGGAGTTGCTGGTTTTTTGTTGATAATTCGATTAAAGAAACAAAAAAAAATTAAACTAAAGACCAAAGACCGTTGTTTTTGAAATATCGTTTCTTAAAAAACATGTGCATTTTTGTACAACCAAAAATGTTTATTTTAGGAACTCCAAATTTTATTAAATGACATTTTACTTAAGATCTTCTATATAAAATAAAAAAAGTTTTTCTTTTTCTACTTTTTTTAAAAACCGTTTAAACCGGTATAAAACCGAAACCGTTTATATCGGTTTTGGATATCGGTTTATTTCTGATTTTCCTGTAACGGCTACGGTTTCAATCCCTCCATTTTCCGAAAGTCTGGCCCTTTAAAATATCTTTGGTGCATAAGATTCGAATCAAAAAATAAGAAAATGGTCGATTATGCAAAGGTTAATGCCTCTAGACTAAATCTCCCTTATTCAATATCTAAAAAATAATCAATAAAAATTCCAATTTTCTTTTAACTTTTATACATTTTTCGGAACCTACTTTTATATTAAAAAAGGATAATTCGGAACGTACTTATAACTTGTGTTCAGTATTAAACAATATAGATATTGAAAAAGAGATATTTGGAGAAAACGTAAAATTTAAATCTACGTCATATAAAACAAAAAATATTATTTTTTTAAGTCAAAAATTATATCAAATTATCGATATTGTAAAAGTAAAAAATAACGAAATTTTTTTCATTATCGTTCCCTAGTAGAAATTTTGGTAGGGCCATGGTCATGAAGTGATCATGTCATTATTTGAGATGGTCGGGGTATAACGAGGCCCATAATGTCCTTGTAACGCAGTGTCCTGATCATGTACTGGCCTCAGGCCATGATCATGTACTGATCGGGCAATTCCCCATTTTATTATTTACCCGACAATTGCCTTGTCAAAGCCCAAGCATAATAGGGTTTCGCTCATTAAATTTCGATCATTGTCTGATGTCATTTCGTTATGAGGAACAAATAATGTAGCTATGATCGGGAACATTGACTATTTAGATAATGTAAACCCTGGTATGGTAAGCATGATAAGGGCATGCAAAGGCAATGATCATATTTTCTCTAATAGGGCTTACCCAACGAAAACCCGATCATATCCCGATGGCGCATCGGGCAAATTTATACTAGGGTGAAATGAATGCTGATTATAATCAACACTATATGGGTTGTTTTATAAATAATACAAGTAATTTACATTCGTATTTTAATATAAGAGAAATTAATTGTAATCCACAAGAGATACATTTATTGTTCAGTGGTAAATATATATGTAAAAAAAGTTATCTTCAATAAAAATAAATGTTTACCTTTTAACTTACATTGATGTTTATTTCAGATTTACTAATTACCAAAGATTGGAACAAATCTGATTTAAGAGGTATAGGTTTTCTACAAGTAATCGATTTTTAGATTCTGTTTGAGTGAAATAATTTGGATTCTGGTTCAAGATATTGGAAATATGGACAAAAGTTTAAATAAATGACAGAAGAGTAATTTGAGAAATATTTTTATTATATAATACATTTTTTTTTATTTTAAAAATATTTCTATAATTGAGAATAAAAGTTCTTATAGTCAAAAATAATTGTTCTCAAATCAAGTACAACATTTCTTAATTGCACATTAATGACCAAGAAACTAATAACTGAATTCAAGAACAATTCTACTTAGTTACTTTTTTTTTTGATACCTAAGAAATTAATAACTGAATTCAAGAACAATTCTACTTAGTTACTTTTTGATACCTAAGAAATTAATAACTGAATTTAAGAATAATTCTACTTACCTTTTTCGATACATAAGAAATTAATAACTAAAATTTAATAAATATTTCTGATTAGTTACTTTTTTAATACCTAAGAAATTAATAACTGAATTTAAGAATAATTCTACTAGTTACTTTTTTGACAACTAAGTAAATCCTTTTCTTGATATTAAGAATTTTTTGGTTTAGCTGTACAGCAGGACAGGATTTTAGAACTTTTTTCCCTCCGTGTAGGATTGTGAAATTACAAGTGTATTTTAAATTGCTGGCTAAACACAGACATCTATAAACTTTTTTTTTGTGTTTTAGATTAATAAATTATAAAAATTATAAAAATAAAACTGTCAGATGTCACGCTAATGTCGCGTCAAAAAAAAAAATATTTTATTTATTATCATTAAATTTGTTTAAAAAAATATATACGTGTAATACAATATTTTCCCAAAATAAAAAATGGCCCTGGAAAAATTAATTTTGTGTTTTTTAAAACTTTAAATTAAAAATGTTTAAAATGGGTTTAGGTATTTTTCATTTAAATTCAGCATTTATGCCCCATTCATGTTCTTTCAGAAACTGAAATTTCTATGATCATTTCGTACCAATCAAAAATTACAGATTTTTGACCGGCAGATTCCATTCTCAGAAAACTGTGCGTCGTGAGTTTCCCTATATTTTTCTAAAAACCAATTTTTCAAAACCTATTATTGGAGCGATAGTTGATTCTTCGTCTACCACGAAGGATATTGGCACCAAGGAGTCGTGCTGCTGTCATTGTAGGTGTAGATGAAAGATTGTTGCTGCTACTTTAGACGTCTGCTTTCGAAGGAACACTCAATTTCAAATATGTGTACTGTGTTGTGATTCGTTGGGCGCATTAGCAGAGACGTTTTCGAGTGTCTCTGCTGATGCGGCTCATGTTGATATAGTCGTATATATAGTTAAAACCATTTGCTTTATGCAAAACCAGTTTTTCAAAATGATCGTCTGTTAGTGCACACCTAAGTTTTCAACTCCCACTGACTATGTCAAACGAGTATTATATTTTAAAAATACCTCTTTTCAGATAGGATAGAAAAATATTGAATTCGTGGCTCGGATCAGCAAGACACAGGTCGTATTCGTCCTAACATTTGTTGCGATTTAAAGAAATCAAAATTACACACACTTAATTTAAATATTTTTTTATTTTTAAAGTTATGTTATGAAAACTAGCTCCAACATTTGGAGTAAAATAAATCGTCCTATAAGTTCGGAGCAGATCGTGTTGTTATTGGGTGTACAATCAAAATATCCCGTAGTAACAAGGTGGAACTCATTATATGATTATGTATGCCATATAATAGAACAAAAAATGGCTGAATTATGTTTAGCTCTTTTTGTACCGCAAATATCTGATAGCAATTTACAAGAGTACGAAGCACTGCATCGATCTACTGCGGAAGCGCTAAATTTTTTACAAAAAGAAAATAATATGTTATTTGGTTATTTTTTTGCCAACTCTGGCCACCCTAAGAAATAAACTGAGGAAGCTACACGACAATAACGATTTAAAGACAAATAGGACAAATTATTGCAAAAGCAATCAGGGATATGAATCACGAAGAACAAAATTTAGAAACTGAAGAATCGGTGCACAATGATGAGGACATGATTTTTGATTTCGCATTAGAAGGTTTAATTCAAACATTTCTTGTTCTTGCAAAAAATGCAAGCGAGAACAAGATCGAGATTTTCTTGCAAAAACAAGATAAGAAATGCAAGAACAATAGCAAGTGTAAGACCAAAACTGCAAGAAATGGAAGAACAGATTTTTTTATCATTTTAATGTATTTATTATGTTTTAAAGGTAATAATTAAATTCAAAAGAATAATATTACTAAATATTGAACAACAAGTAACAATAAAAAGCGTCAAAAATATTTATGAACGTAAACATTTTTTTTTTGGAATATCTACTAAGGTCCACAGCACTCAGACAGACTATATCCGAACCCGAGACCTTCAGAATGCAAGTCCAGCGCGCTACCTCTGGACTGCTAAGGCCGGTAAACATTAATGAAGATGTGTGTTTTTATTTTTTGTGAAGCACTTTTATACCGGTAAATAGCTTCAAAAGTGCTTCAAAAGTCGCGTCAAAAAGATAAAGTAGACAAAACAATGTGGTTTCTCTTTGGAGCGGCTTGAAATCCCCAAACACAAAATCCCCAAACACAAAAGCCCCAAGGTTTTGAATAAGCCCCAAACACAGAATATTTGTGGTAGATTCGCTGAACTACTGAAGGAATAGGTGTTTTTCCAACAAATATTTACATATTTCATAGATATTAATTAAAAATATATTAATATTAATGATATTAATATTACAGATATTAATTAAAAAGTGGAAAATATTTGACCTGAATCATGTTCAACTGCAATGCAGTTTAAGGCAGTACTAATTTTAAACGATACTTTTCAATCTTTGGTTTGCTATGTGTGTTTAATAACACTGTTCTACAAATTGAGGGTTGTTGGCCAAATCTGGAATGAAACCTATCAATTCTGGTTGATTTCGGTCTCCTGATTCTTGCTGCGTACTCAGAATTTTCCCTATACGTCGATATTTTGCACAAAATTGAGTGAAATTGGCCGTTTTTGGTACTTTATATCGCACCTATCAATTCTGGTTGATTTCGGTCTCCTGATTCTTGCTGCGTACTCAGAATTTTCCCTATACGTCGAGATTTTGCACAAAATTGAGTCAAAGTGGCCGTTTTTGGTACTTATATCGCAAGTTACACTGCGTAAACTACTGGTGTGTATCTGATTCGGCAGGCCTTAATGGGTTAAAGAAATCAAATATACATCCGTCGTCAACGAATGCTTCTGAGCGACTAAACTGAAAATTTTGAAAATTTGACATGAACAAAAATAAAAATGTGGCACCCTACAGCTACTCTTAATCAAAATTAAATTTATAATATTTTATGGACGCGGCTGTAGTTATAATATGTATTGAACATTTTATTTTAATTAATGGCAGATTTGGAATTATTTTTCGTAACGAAGATTAATTGTGAAAATTATAAAAAATATGCCTTCATCATAATAATAAAGCTCATCATCATAATAATAAAGTTATATTAAAATTTGAAATCTAAATGAGAATAACATTTATTGTGTATTTTCAACATTTTTTGACATTTAATGCGAAGTAAGCTTTATTGTGAAAATTAAACTTTTAATCAAACAAAACAAAAAATTGTGTAGCCTTCTCTATGAAATGAAAATAAAGGAACTTTTTTTTTTCTAAAAACAGTTTTTTAAGGCCACTAAAAAAGTTCTTAATCACTTGTGTTATTTACAATTTTTTATATACTTAAAAATTTAAATATATAACAAAACTTTCATATTATTGATCTTAATTTATACCAAAAACAGCCTTATTTGCAACTTTGACTCGATTTTTTGCAAAATTTCGACGTATAGGGAAAATTATGAGTATTTTTTCTAATAGTCTTTTACTCATACACAATTTAACTTTTGAAAAAAATTTAATTTATTTTGCATATATTCCGCAAATAAAATTTTTCATGCATAAAAGCAAATTTGTAAACTAATACCATTTTCAGAATCAGTGCCATAAATGTATCCAATAGTTGCTGAAACTTTTACTACGCCAAAATTATTGTAGGGCAGTTTAGTTAAAAAGAAATTATAAGACGGAATTAGATTCATCTAACGAAGGTGGAGGCATTTATGTTTTGTGGTTTTTAATAATGCTTACAAAATTTACATTTGGTTTATTTCATATTTGGAAAAGAAATAATATACATAAATGAATCAAAATAAATGACAATAAGAATATTTTAAAAATATGTTAGTGCCTTAGTTTAATAATACTCATTGACACAGTGAATAACTGATGATTGTTTATTTTATTTTCATAAATAGCAGCACTTTTAATACTAGCAATACTACTAATACTTTTAATATTAACATAGCATTTTTCTAATCCCGGGATTATTTCGGGACTGATTTTAGGCTCAATCCCGGGCCTCATTTAGCTGATGTTGCTTTTTGTGTTTTTGTTTTATTCACAAATTTGTTTGAAAGTGCAACAACAACAAAAATGCGAATACATCAGCATCCAACCTTTTGATAGAATTTTTGGCGGGACATTTTTTGTACCACAAAGAAACCTCGTTGTTGCTAACTAGATAGCTGTACTAGATACATACATGAAGTGTGGTGCCATGCGACTGTCTGTTGTCATGCGTCTGTCCGTTGTCATGGGTCTGTCTGTTGTCAAGCGTCTCTTTGTTGCCATGCGATGATACAGGATAGCAACGAAGAGTTGTCGTTGTGAAAGAGTGTGTACACACATTGTAATTGTTGAAAAACCTTTTATTTTCGGAATAAAAACCTTTTTTTTGCGATAAATAACTTGAACTATAAAAAGACTCAGAATTGCTAAGTTTTTTTACATCGTTCTAATTTAAAAATATACACAGTATCCGTTTAAAGTTATAAAAGTTTAAAATGCTTTTAAGTCCCATATGGTATTTTGTATCATTTTTTTTTTGTTGTAAAATTGGGGGTTACGACTGGAATTGGAACATTACCGAAATGGATTTTTTCCAACAATATGTAATTTTAGTCAAATTGAAATATTAAGAAAAGCTTATACAAACAAATGGGAAAATTAGGTTTTAGAAAACATTCATGAATATGAATAAAAAAAATTTGAATTCCACAAAAGTTAATAAATATTGTTGATTTTAGAAACCACATGTCAAATTTTCTAAAAAAAAAAATTTACAAAAAGTAAAAAAAAAATAATTGAAACTTAAGATTTCGTTTCTCATCTCCATTGAAAACAAATGATTCATCTGGTGTCCACGAAGATATGAGCCAGTTGTGTTTTAAATTATCAGAAATACTTTTGCTGATTTAAACACCAACGTCCAAGTTATTAATATTCATCGTATCGATATTCTTCGTCGAAGTGGGCTTTGATGCGTTCTCCACAGTCCACAATGGGCTGAGAATTAAGTTTGGCCATAATTCATAATATTTGGTACTTAATTGTTTTCGAAGTCTCTGATAACGAATCTGATATCAAAAATTTTAAATTAAAAATGGCGGGTTCAATATGCGGATGAATATTTTAAATATTACTGAACTTCAAAAAAAATGAGTATACATACGTTTTCGGGGTCTCTGATGGCGAATCTGAACAATACGATTTTTCCAAAACTTTGAACTGAATTATTTCGTTTTTTGTTAGTTTAGTGCCTTATTAAATTTTTGCAATTACCCCTTCTTTTCTATTAATTTTAAATAAATTTGAAAACAAATCATAAAAATATGGAAACATATTATGGGAAAGTAAAACAGTCAGTATTCGGAAATATATAACACAAGAAATAATTTTATAATAATAACTTGACGTTCATAGAAACTGTATCAATGAAATTATCAGTTTAACACACTTTACCAGTTACCAGATAAATCAATACGAGTCAAATCAATAAATATCTTTTCAAACGTATAAAAAAGTCATTATTCGATGACTACTAGTTCATATTGTGCTTGTGAAAATCTGAACTAATTTTGTGCACCCTTCCTATATGCACCTAAGACAGTAAAACAAAACTGCATACCAATTTTTTCCAATATCGCGTGAAGCCCTGTGAAGCCCACTACATATGCAAAAGACACGTATATCTAAATTATATTTTCCAAAAAATTTCACTTTTGAATATTTTATTAAATCAAAAATGACAGTAAGTATATACGTTGATGTCTCATTGTTGGTATACAATTTATTTTTATACCCTACACCTATGAGGTACAGGGTATATTAACTTTGTGCATATATTGTAACGCCCCTTAGGAGGCGTGTCCGGTATGGAAAAGTATATATATTCTTGATCAGCATCACAACACGAGTCCGTTTAGCCATGTCCGTCTGTCTGTCTGCCTGTCCGTCTTGCTGTCTTGCTGTCCGAATACAGAATAACTTGAGAAATACTGATCAGAATGCGATGAAATTTCGTCTCAATATATTATAGCCAATTATAGGAACTGAGTTTGAAAATGAGCCAAATCGGTTAACGGCAACGCCCACCTCCCATACAAGTCACTTTTAAATAACTCTTTAGGAACTAATAACTCGAAAAGTATTCAAGATATAGTTATAATATTTAAAACATATTGTTATAATTCACCTAAAAATTTGTGGTCCAAAAATGGGCGTGATCCGCCCACATTTTTTTTTTCATTATTTCCCGGGTTTTCATAGTGGAAATTTAATCCGTTAATTATAAAAATCAAATCTATGAAATATTAGCCTTACAATATTTTTTTTTCTTTTTTTATACTTTTATATCAATTTTTCAATTTATGGGGATATAAAACGTAAATTTCTGATATGTCAATAATATTCTGAGGGTGGGGTGGTTCAGCATAATTAAAAACTTTAAAATTAAGGTATGCAATTAAATATCCCACATTAATATCCCCACCAAAGGTGTAGGGTTTTCCATAGTCGGGCCCGACCGACTATAAAAATCCGCCATATGTGACCGAACTTACCCATGTGACCTAACTTTCCCAACTCGTTTTAACATATCTTTTAAACTTTAAATATTATCTGACATTGCACGAAGGGAAAAATTCCAAAATGCGAGAAGAATTCGGTTAGATAGAAAAATAGTATAATTTTACTAATATCAATAAATTACTACTAAAATTCATGAATTTGTCATCTGAATATCAAGAAAGCAAATTACTTAGTTGTCAAAAAAGTAAACAAACTTTATTCAACTGGATTTTCAGAAGTTTATTTATTGATTATTAAAAACCAAAAAGAACACGCAAAATTTTTGCTGTATTCATCGCAAAAAGAACACGTGTTCATGCATTGTTGTTGTTTTCATCGATATTTCTGTATGCTTTTATTGCGAGGTCGCCATCTGTTTGTAAGTCTGTCTGTTGAAAGTAACTAAGCCAAATTTTTCAGCGTCTGACATAGTTGCCAGTACCGTGGGAAATTTCCCATTTGTGGGAATTTTTAGTGGCTGTGGGAAAGGTAATTCCCATGGGAATTTTTAATGGTTGTGTGAATTTTGTTTCCCACAGTTTTTTTTTTATGTAACTCAATTTACGAACACACCAAATGTAAATTTAATGCTATCAACATTTCGAACGCACCGATTTGCAAAGTGAAATAGGATCAGTGAAGGCGTTAATTCAAAATTTTTCCTTGCGTATTTTAAAATAATAACCATAAGCAAAAACAGAGAAATGTGGAAAAATAAGAGAAACATGTATTTGTGTTTCAAATCTGCAAATCTGGACCACTGCAAAGGGTACCATTAGCCTTCTAATGATGTCTGCTATCGATTTCCGAGATAAAAATTTGTGGGTCATAAATGGGTTTTTGACCCCCTTTTGGGGGTCATAGACCACTCCAAAGGGTACCATTAGCCTTCTAATGATGTCCGCTATCGATTTCCGAAATAAAATTTTTTGGGTCATAAATGGGTTTTTGACCCCCTTTTGGGGGTCAGGGACCACTGAGAGTGGTACCATTCGATTTCCCTTGATGTCTGCTACCGATTTCTGCAATAAAATATTTTTCGGTCTTTTTATCACTTTCCGCCCACTTTTGCCCACCCACCCACTTTTTTCCACCTACATTTTTCCAACCACTTCCGACCAACTCCCACATCAAGCAAACGAACGGACAGACAAATTAACAAGCGATCAAATGAACAATCGTCAATCGAACAATCGAACGAACGAATGAACGAACAAACTACTCGAAGCTCGAACAACAATCGAGCTACTCGAACAACGAACGACCCATCGAGCTACTCGAACAAACGAGCTACTCGAATAGCTCGAACAAACGAACGAACCAACTACCCGGGTTTTGCGAACTACCCGGGTAGCTCGAACATTTAATACCCGGGTTTTTCGAGTATTTGAACAACCCGGGTATTACCCGGGTAGCTCGAAAAACCCGGGTAGCCCGGGCACCCGGGTAATCGAGAGCTCTGTTTTTAATTCCCATGTGATTTTTATGTTCATATTAAATTCATTTAAGAATTTTCTTGGTATATATAAATTTATCTGGTATTTAGAAGTTAATTTTTTGTGGTATTTTTGTGGTAATTTGTGTGAATTTTGTGGTAATTTTCATGTGCAGTGGGAATTAAATCAACCAAAGTCGTATGGGAAAAAGGTATTTTTTTTATTTTTCGTGGGAATTTTGGTTGGCAACTATGGCGTCTGTGTATGTATGAATATTAAAGATATAAAATAGCAAAAACAAATCTTCCTATGAATATTAGTATGGTTTCAGTTCGTAAGCATAAATTGGGAATCAATTTCGCATAGATACTAAGTTGATTTCATTTCATTGTTATCTAAATACACTATACAATGCTTATGGGTAATGTGCGGAAGGTTTATACATAACCAACAGAAGAGGCAATAGAAGAGGAGCAAGTGTATAAGGTAAGTAAACGGTTTCAGAATAATATACATAGATTACATTAAATAATAATAAAAATAAAATAAAATAAACAATTCAATTACATTAAGTATTCCAAGAAGTCATTTAATATACAAAAATACATATAGATATTAAAATTCTAAATAAACACTAAATTACCTAAAATATATTTTTTTTATGTTAGCTTCGAAATAATTGCTTTTAGTTACTTCCAACATATCGACAGACAGACACACGAACAAACAGATGGCGCTGACAGACGGACAACGCAAAACAAGACATAATAGCGACAAAGCAAGATCTAAAAAAACAACAACTATACGTACACGTGTTCATTAAATTTTGGGACGAAAACAACAACATTTTTGATACCTAAGAAATTAATAACTGAATTCAAGAATAATTCTACTTAGTTTCTTTATGACAACTAAGAAAATCCATTTCTTGAAATTAAGAATTTTTCGGTTTAGCTGTATATCAGTCCGTATACTTCTTGATTCCTTCTGCATTTTAGAACTTTTTCCCCCGTGTGGAGGTTATGAAAATCGTTTTTTTACTTTTTCAAATTGAATTTAAAATTATTAACATCAGATTCGACGTTTTTGGCGCATTTATCATAAGTAACCGAATTGTATGATCATACCATCAAATTTAAGAATTTTGGAGCCATATTGAATCCGCCATTTTGAATTTTTATTTGTTGATAACATATTCTAAATCTAATAGGTAATAATTTATGTGTACGTATAAATTATTACCTATAAATATATATAGTTTAGATAGTATGAATTAAGTAAATGAAAATTCCATGAAATTTTATATGTATAATGAAGATAAAAATTTAAAATAAATATTTACACTTATTTCTTTATTTATTTTTTGGGATTGTCTTCTTTCTTTTATTGTATTCGTTTTTTTTTTTTTAATTTTTTTTTTTTGGTATAGACAGTTTTGGAGTAGAAAGTTTAATGGATAGGCTGGAATGCGGATATTGGTGGACTTTTGAATAAAAGTTGACATTTTGAAAAATAATTATGAATTAAATTGAAATATTAGCTGCTGAATAGAATTTATGCAAAGCTTTGTATATATCTAAATTGTTAGTTTTTAAAATTTTTTGTAGTCAAAGTTACGTATATTGAGGTTCAATTGCGTTCGAATTAATTTAATACGGTGAGTACGATTGATCTGACGGCAGTAAAATGTTAGGTGGTTAATTGATTGAATGGTGCTGCAATTGCAAATTTCTAAATCCACAATATTGACTTTGAAGAGATGTTTTTTTTGCTTGAATGTGACTCTAATGCGAGTCAAATGTAAAACCAAGAAAAATGCATTTGTCGACCAGTTCGACAGGTGTGTTGTTAATTTTAATATGCATTGGCATACCATGAATTGTTCTGTTTTTTGCTTGAAAGATCATAAATTTGGATTGTTGAGGAGATAGTGATAATTGTAACTCTTCAAGTCTCAAATATAATTTGTTAAAGGCTTTTTGAATTTTCAGCATTGCAGTTTCCAAGCATACATCTGCACAATATATTACTATATCGTCAGCATATCCAAGGATGTCAAGTTTATATAAGAGTTAAAACTTAAAGGACTTAGTACTGAACCTTGAGGAGTGCCTGTGAATGAGGTTCTTCGAAATGAAGCATAATTGGTTTCTAAAATAAGATTTTTAAATGCAAATAAATTCTGTAAAATATAACATGTGTGAGTAGATACGCCCATTTCTTTGTATTTCGAGATTAAAATGTCGATTTAACATTTTTTGCTTGCATTGCTTATACCAATGAAAATACAAATCATAAATTTACATTCGCGTATTGTAAGATTCTCAGCTGCCCTCAAAGTCAAGGCGTTGTCGGAAGTCTAACGACCCCTAGGGGTTTCCTATTGGAATGCGCTGAGCCTCAAATTCGATTCTAAGTAATGTTCGATTCTAGATTCTAGGCAGGAAATTAAAGCTATGGATCGATATGATGATGGAATGTCAGGTGGTTTACCTTTTTTTGTAGTGGCAGAATTTTGTATTCCATCCAACTGGAATGAATAATCCCAGATTTCCAAACAAAATTAAAAAGATCCAGTAAGTACTGCTTTATATTAGAGTTAAATTGCTTGATGTGATTATTTCTGATACCATCTATGCCAGATGAAGTGTTTCTGGAGTTGGCTAGAGCAATTTCCATTTCCCTGAATGAAAATAATTCATCAATTGAATGCATCAAAATGTACTCGTTGGATTCTACGATGTTTATAGGCCTAATCGGTCCACATAATATATCACAAACCTCTACATTAGGGATGCCCAACTTAGCCCGTACGGGCACTACGTCAGCACGCAAGGAGCTAGACGAGGGGAAGATCGGTGAAGCGGAAATGGTGAGAGGATTTTTAGAGTTAGAGCGAGTGCAGCGAATATAAGTGTGTGTGCCCTGGGTTACCGTTTTGAAAAAGTGTCAAAAAAAGTCGCACCCGGGCAGAAAAAGTCGCAACATGTATTTTTTGTCTTTATTTATTAACAATGCAGCGTAACAAAAATAATTAATTTATAAAAAAAAAGGTACAAATATTTCATATTTCAATATTTTTATAAGAAAAAATTGTGTCATACGTTGGATCATTAGTCTTGTACTTAAAAATTTTGTATTATTTAATAAGCAATTCTGAGTTTTCAATTAAATTAAAATATAAAGAAATAATTTCCCAATACGGTATTTGTTCTTCTGACGTAATGATCCGAGGTTGTAAGAAGCTTAAAACGATCAATCTCTTATCCGTGATATCTATTCTTAAAAAAAAGTTATATGCTGGTTTTCTATAATAAAACATGTAATTTTTTTTTACTTTTTCTTTTATTCATAACTTAAAAAATTTCAAATGGAAAAAAGAAAAATCATATCACAAATGAAGAACAATACTCCATAGTTTTTATAAATATATAAAGTTTTATGTTTCTGAATAGAACGAAAGTTTGTATTTTAGTCTTCAGGTTCACCATCAGCCGTTGGACACCATTTCTTCTAACTTTTTAGTTTTACAAAATTTCATTATTGATCACTTTTATTTGGTCACATTTGATCACTATTATTTGCAGTTTTAAATGATCTCAATTTAAATCTGATCTTTACTTTTTGAAAATCTGCAAATGTGAAATACACTAAATTTTTTGCCCCATCTCTTATTGATTGTTGGGCTTAGATTCTAACAATTTACTTTCACCGCAAAAATTTGCTATTCATAAATCCTGATTTTCGACATGATCCACGTTAACTATCAATGAAGATAGTCTTTCGAAACCGAATGGTCATGTGTTCCTGGGATACACATTCTATCCTTGCAATATACGATGTAGAACGATGGTTAGCTAAACAAAATGCCCACAATTTGTATTCCTACTTTTAAGAATTTTTGTTGTTGACGTCATGATCGATAACTTATAACTGAAAACTTGTTAAGTTTTTTATTTGTCACAGATCGGAGAATTTATAAATTTACGGGCTTTTTTTTTGTGCATTATTTGCTTTGACCACAATATCCGAATTTAAAAATATTAATTTTTTAAACTTATGGTCCGGAGCTTTAAAAATGTTTTGGAGGTCTATTTAAAAAAAAAATTAAATAATTTAAATAAATCTAAAAAGTCTCAAAAGTCACTCCAAAATTCTAATAAGTCGCAAAATAAGGTAATTTTTTATAGTCGTCTCATGGTCTCATGGCAATAAAAAGGTCGCATTTTGCCACTTTAGTCGCATAACGGTAACCCTGTGTGTGCCCTGCGAAAGCTATCAGTCGATCGTGCGAGCTGGTCCGCGCTGCTTTGTTCTCCAGTTACCCCAGTATAAATTGTTAAATGTATCACAATTAATACAAAATATTTAATGTAAAATAGAATTTTGACTAAATGTTTTTTTTTTTATCTGAAACTTATTTTGAGGCATTTAAATTTATTTTACATAGAATAAAAGGAAATTTTGAGATCTTTTGACAGTTGCAACAAATCTTTTAAAAATATATCAAGTACTGTTCAAAAAATAATGTTTATGTGGTTTTTTTTTGTTATACACTCATTCTTTAAGAGTGTTTTAATTAAAAATAACTAAATAAAGTAAATTTAAGAATTGGTCGACAATTTCTAGTTTCTATTGGGATTCAAATTTAAATATTTATATTTTCATATAATATTGTATACTTTGTATGTAAACGATTAATGTATATTATAAAAAATCTTATTAATTAAAAACAAATATTAATAACTCACTTGGCTCTTTTGCAATAACATTTTTTGTTAACTTGTCCAGTTTTATAAACAGAATAAAAACATATAAGATTGGTTTTAACAAAAAAAAAAAAAACATGTTTTTCACAAAATACAGTATTTTTGGATAATTCTAGGTAAATTTCTGTACAAAACAACGAATTATATTTATGTCAGATTTTGTTTTTCTTTGTTACACCGTACTCTCATCGCACTCTCTTCTTTCAGTGTTGCATCATTTCTTAAGTAAAATAGAGCAGAAGTGTGAAATAAATAATTATTGTAGAATTTAGTTAAGTTTGAGATTTTAATCACTTTAGGCACACATTGTATATCCCAAAACCTTTTACAGAATAATAACAAATAATATTTTTTTTTTTGCAAGCGAAAATTACATAAATGTTATGAAAAAAAATTTATAATTATTTAAAATGATAAAATTTGTATATTTTAGTAATTCAAAATAATAAGCAATATAAATGGGCCCGTTAAAACTAATCTAAATTAATCGAACTCTTAAAAAGACATTTAAATTTCCCGGAATTTCTAAAAATGCAATACTAAAAGCCCCGCTCATTTCTGTGTTGCAATCCCCGCTCACTTCTGCCCGTAGATACCCCTCGCCTAGCACTCGATTGCCCGTGCAGTCAGCCGCGGGCAGGCGAGTTGGGCATCCCTTCTCTACATGACTCTGACTGGGTTTTGGCAAATGCATTTCTCTAAATTTTTAATTTTATTCGCATCTAATTTCTTCACAAGCTTTTTTCCAGCCTAATATTTTTTTTATGTTTAATTGTATAAAAATATTTCTTTGTTGTGATAATCAAGTTTTTAAGATTGTCCCTAGAGGGACGTCTCTTAACAGTTGAAAGGGCTTTCAACTGTGCCGTCGCCTTTTTACAATTTGAATTACACCATGGATTCTCTTGGTGATCTTTTCTGCGTCTAATTCTTTTGAATGAGTCGTATTACAATTTGAAAACAATCAAATCGATTAGACTCATCGCATTTAATAAAATCTTCTGATTTTAAAATTTCCCAGACCACTTTGTTGAAACAACGTTTATTAATAGTTTTCGGAATGTAAATCGAGCGTTAGGCGGTATATAAAATGAAAGAACTGAAATTGATCCGAGTTGTAAGTTGATTTCACAACCAACAACTTTAATTTGTCTATTGCCATGGAAAAAATGAATCGTTTTATATGAAATGGGTTCCCCATTGAGGGGCTGCAAAAAATATCATAATTGTTAAGCAAGTGGTGATATTGAGGATAACGTGGTAAAGATATTGCTCTCTCACCTTCGCCGCCAACCACTGGAATTGATGTGGATTCTGGCCAAACCATTTTTATTATATTTTTTCTCAGTAAAATCAATAGAATTTTGTTTTTAAGGTTATAAGAATGCGTGTTCGGAAATCTAGGTTAGGTTGAAAACGTGTTACACGGTCATCGTTAAAATCAAAAGTCCATTTAGTTCACGTTCTTTACTCACTTTATGTTTTTTTTTTACTTTTCAGAACAATATGTAAACCAAAACAGCTGATCGGGTTTCCCTCACTAAACCGCAGGGTTGCATTTTTATAGTTGAACATACATAATTCTTTTTTTAGGAAAAAAGTAGTTATGTTTTGATGTTATAATTATTATATGAATTTAAATATAAAATAATCATCCAACTTGGTTACGGGCCTGTATGGCACACATAGGACATCTCAGTTTTATATTTATAGATGGATTATATTGATTTCAATCTCTTTTAATACAAGATGGTTACAATGAGTAACATATAATATAAAAAAAATTAATATGTATAAATCCTTTGTACGCCATTATTTCGAAGAATTAAATTTGTTGTATTTAAATGGCATTAGCCTTAAAGTATTTTACGCTTACAGCCACTTACCGAAGTTTCCATTTATCGATGTCGATGCGAATGAAAATGTTTAAATTTTCTGTATGATTCTAGAATTTTTGGCGTTCGTTCTGTATTCAATCAACACTCAATCAACGAGTGCAAATATTTTCGCAGTGCTCCGTGAACGCTCTCGAATCTCGATTGGATTCCACTTTGTCGACTCGAGTGCGTCTCCGGCTTTGATGGAGTCTGTTTGCCAAATGCTTTCAAATGTTGCTGAAAACACTTGTAAAAGGTTCCATCGGAAAATATGCTGAAAATTGCGAAATCGAATGGCAACAATTGCAAAACGTTCAAATCCCCTGATACAATTTATGGCATGGCTTTTAAATACTAAACATTTAAATTTATCTGATGCAGCCAATAACCTGCACTATAAAATTTATATTTGTTGAATGTATTTTTTTGTTTGTCTATTATAGGCGAAATCAATAAAATTTCATACTCAGTTCAATTTAAAATCAATTTTACTAGCCATGCTCAATTATTTTGTACATGTTGAAAATTTAAATTGAATATCTCATTAAATACATCGCAATGTATGGAAAAATGCGGGCCATATTGTTTTCAATTTCATATTATTTTTTCAGGTTATTTTTTTGTTTTTTATTCAAAATAAATAGTACATGAGGATTTTTGCCCGCATAACCGAAAATAAAACATTTCATATTTGCATTTAAAACGCAGTTGAATTGTTGGTGTTGTTTGCCTATGTGGTTTCCATTTGTTTTTGAATTGTGGTTTAATTTATTTATGCCTGACAAAAGCTACTTCAATAGGGTCACTGCGGTTAATCAATATTTGTTTGAACTTTAGTCACTTGGAATCCAATAAATTTTGCACATTGTACGAAATAAGTAATAACGTCGAACGAAGGTACGAAGGTACGAAGAAAGGTCATTTATTATTGCAAATAAAAAATAAATAAAAACAACATTGTTGTTCTTTTGTTCCAAATTCATATTAATTAATTGTTTGTTTGCAATGGTATTCTGGAAAAAATGTGCACAATCCAGATTATGAAATAGATTATGAGATCAATGCTTAATCCCAATTAATATTACAAAATAATTATATAAAAACATATTGTTTTAAATTTAATTTTTCATCCAGTCTTTAAATATTTAACGTATTCGCCGTTTCATGGTATTGGTACAACATTTTTCGAATACGAGAGTACGGCAATTGAACTGTGAGCACCACTCTTCTGCTTGTTAAAATATTTTGTCAAATAAATACATCTGATTCTTATAAAATTAGGATGTTTTGAAATTATCATAAATATTCCTCGATTTGAAAATAAAAACAAATAAATTAACATTTATGTGCACTATTTGTCTTCGATTTCACAATTTTTCTTTATTTCACAAAATACGACACAAAAAACATACTTCAGGGCTACTCTCAAATACAACACTTGTGGTATTTCTCTTTTATAAGGGATGCAACAATAAATTGACGTTTCTGTGTTATTGTATCGTATATATATACACATGGTACATATACCATACTAAAATACGATGAACTGTGAATGCGCTAATTGTATTTTTTAACAATGTTAATAAACGAGTCTAGTGTAAAAATCGTACTCAATAAATAGTATTCACTGGAAAGCTGTCTTAAATAATAATTTCAAGCATTAATGTTAACTGGGATTTTATTTTTTAGTTTACTTAAATAAGTCCTCGGGCGGTTGGGCTCTTACCCGCCCAACCGCCCGAGAGTCACATCGGCAAATCGCGCGGATGACCGTTTCTTGAACAGACCGAGCTGGTCAGATACACGAGAACAAAATATAATTCATTAAACTCATTGCATATCCGACGGAACGGATCATTTAAAGAGTAGTTATAGCTAAATTTGCTCAATTTTGTCGGAATATATTGTCTGGTTTTCCTTGTGGACACAATTTAGAGATATATTTTGAAGTAAATAACTTTATTCTAGGCCATCATTAATTAATTTAAATACAAATATGACACCAAGCATTGTTCGTCTGCTTTTAAGAGTTAGAAGATTAAGTAATTTTAATCGATTTTCATATGGTGGTATATCCGGATTCCAATTGAGGTTTCGAAATGAAAATAATAAAAATTGTTATTGAACTGATAGTGTCATTATGTATATTATAGTGTGCGTTCCAAACAATGGATGCATATTCCAAAATGGGACGTACAAATGAGGTACAAAGCAATTTCGTCGTATATGGAACGTCAAACTCTTTAGACCAGCGTTTTATACATCCTTAAACACCTTTAGCTTTATTTGTCATTTTATTAATGTGCAGTTGTAGCGTCGGTATCTCGTCTGGTTAGTGCGTTGGACTACGAGCAAAAAGTCGCTGGTGCGTTCAATACGAGCCGAAAGGTCTGCAGCTCGATCCCCAGCGACTGCCAACATCTTTTTCATAGAAAACATTTTTCTATGCGACTATGTAAACATTACCTATGAAAAGCTCTTACCCGCCGTTCGGATTCGGCAATAAACTGTAGGTCCCACCAATTTGAGTACAAATATAACACGACAGCTCAAATGAAGAGAGAGCTCGGGGTTCTATACAGCACTGTAGCGCCAAACTAATTTTATATTATATTATTATAGATGAAAACGAAGCTTAGGGTCCATAGATATTCCTAAGTCGTCAAAGGTTGAAACTGTATCCAAAATAATTCCAGAAATGCTATAACTTATAGAAATAGGGCGTCTACGAGAGTAGGACATTTGCTTACATTTCTTCAGATTAAGGTAAGGGTGGTTATAATTACACCAAACTTCTAACCTACTTAGGTCTTCTTGAATGCAAGATTGCTGTACTGCATCGTTAAATGAATGGAATAATTTGACATCATCTATATACATTAAAATTTTACAGTGTTCAATAACTGACGGTAGGTCATTTATAAATAGGATAAATAATAGTGGGCCAAGATGACTTGCTTGGGGAACACCTGTCGAAACCGAAATATACCTTGAAATTAGACTATCTTTTTTAGGATGTCAAGATTTAAAGGACATTTTGGAAATTCCAATAGATCTAGTTTTATTAAAAGTAATTCGTGATTAACTCTGTCGAAAGATTTACTAAAATCTGTGTATATATTCAAAATCAGACAGAAAGGCTATGTCACATGTGAAATTTAGAATTAAGGATATTTGGATAGTTAAAATTATGAACATTATAGTTGGTATATGACCACTCTAAGAAACCCTATAAGGCGCACGTAAAAATTGTCCATTACAAAATTACAAAAATCTTCTAAACCAGTGTTTCGATTTTTATAGTGGAACCATGTTTATAACGCAATTTTATTCAAATTAATAGTATATGTAAATTTATATATTTCTTTATTTTATTTTTTTCTGGCACTCCCTTTTTATTAACTTTTCGGTAGTTTAGGATACCTTCCTGGATGTTGCAGACCTCTTTTCCGTGAAATATTAAATCTCATTGGTAACCTCTTTATTACCTACGTTTTATTTTTGACCACTTATATGGAGTGAGCGGCCAAAAATACTTCCAGAAGAGATAACAACGTGAAACTTTAGTCACGGCTTCATAAAAATGTTAGAATTATTTAGTGATAAAATGGGCGTGATTTTAACACTCCCCACCCACCCCCTGCCACCTCCTTCCACCCTGTGAAGCAAAAAAAATAAAATCTGTAGGAAATTTGTTTTCTAAAACCTATCAAGTTATTAATTTCGTGTCGTTTTACAAAATAATAAAAAAAAAACTATTAAAAAAAATAATAACAATGTTATAAATAAAAATGTTTTAAAACCAAATATTTCAAACTTAATCACGCAAATAAAAAACCATAGTAGAAATGTACCCTATTCAAGAAGACATGATCATTCATGGTCAGATCATGTTAAGACATGCTTGTCATATAACTAATTGTGTCACGAGAAGCTAAAAATACAATAATCAGTTCCTGATCATGACCCTAGTACATTTTCTTCTAAGGAAGCCGTACCAAAAATCTGCTTTGGTCTATGGGAGATAACACAAAAAATGGCACTTTCGAGCAGCTGATATTAACACTTTAGAATCTTAAAATATTGAATTACATTAAGATATAAATATCATCGGAGGGTTCAGGGGGGTAAACAACTAAAAATTTAGCTTAAATTGTATTATATGGTCGAGTAAACTCCAACAATGGTACTGGGACAACATTAATTTTATAAAAAGCACACAACAAGTTAAAAACATTAAAATTATTTAGAAATAAAGCTAATACCTTGCTTTTCAATATTTATTTTGAATTATACCAATACAGACTTGTTTTATATTATTTTTACTTTTTTAAAGTTACGCTTCACTATTTTGCTGGTCACACTGAAAGCACAGGCAAATTACATCCTCTCACTTTAAAAGTTATTCTTAAAGGGTACGGTTTGACTGGAACAAAATCAACTTTACTTTTGAAAAGATTGTTTTTATTGGATCACAACTTTATACTTCGATTTTTTTATTTTTGGCCTGTGGCAGCGACCACTGTGCAATGCCAGTACATTTCTATTGACGTAAGTTCTGAAGAATTTTGTAGATTTGCAATTCGAGGCAATTCGAAGCACCAAGGATTTTGAGGACTAGTTCTGTGATTGGTCTAAAGGTACCGGTCACAGAACATGATTTTGTGGACCAGTCCTGTGATAGGTCTAAATGTCTGCAGAATGTGTTAATTGACCCCTCCCTAGGACAACGCATGTTAAAGTTGCCGGTTGGTTTCATATAAAAGAGCCAGAACTAGGACCGGTCAACTATTTTTGAGAAACCAGTAACGTTTCTAGTCTAGGACTGGTTCGTTTCCCGTAGGGTTACTTTTCTAAACCGATTAAGTTTCATTCTGGGTCGAACGAACGACCAAAGTTTTTATACCCTTTCATTTTTAGTTTGGGGTATAAAAACTAAAATTTAATTGTAGTTAAATGTTTTGGAGCAATATATCATACATTTGATAATACCTCACGTACTCTATTTACATAAAAATGCAATGCCAATTAAAAGTTGTACAAAAATACTTTTGTTTTAATTTTCAGGTCCTGATTTCGACGAGTTTTAAAGCAATATGTAGCATCGCATTAATCTTTATTATCACCTCTTCCATTGCAGATAACATCCAGGCCGCCTTCCCGCTTCTCGTATCCTGGTTGACAAAATCGATACTTGGCCACCGAACACAGAGCAATAAATTCATTTGCTGATGCTACTCCTGGTGCCTCCAATCTATCTCGGGTACATATGCAAATGTTGACATCCCGAACACCACCCACTGCACACAGCCTGATTCAATGAAAATGCGTCATAGTGCGTTTGTGTGTGTGTGCGGCTGTATTCCTTTTTGTACTTGCTTTATTTTTTATTTTGCAGTGAGTACAGAAACAGGGTATCGCATATAAGAGTATGAGCTCCTAAAATACTGGATCCATAGACAAATCGGACTATGCAGTACACACTCTGTATGTACTGCATGCATCTGATGTATGTGTGTTTTATTTGTGCATCTGTCGACACAAATGTGTTTGCATCGTTTTAATGATAACATTCACAGTCGGGCACCGTTGGGGACCACTAAATAGTTCGCAAACTGAGTTGATGTCCTTTCAGACTTTAAGCTTCAAGGATATTCAAAACATCTGGCTGCCCACCACCGACCGAACGAACAACGCACGAGTTTTGCTCTGAAGTTTTATTGCAAACGAAATTAAATTTTGTTTGTGTTGACATTTCTGTGTGTGCGAATTTCATTACACTCTTATCTAAGGTGGCCATCTGCACTGCTTTGAGTTTTTCTATTTCTCACAGTTATTCAAAATGCTCGATTCAAAAATTGTGACAGTAACATTTTTGGAAACATTTTATGCACACAAAGGTGTTTTTTTTTATAAGAAGCTGCGCTGCCTATTTTCTGCGTATTTGTCGAAATATTTTCCGAATATTACCGAAAAATATTCGTGTTAATTTTTTTTTTTTTACAAGTTAACCATCGCTCAGGGGATGCCCCCTATTCATACAATGCATAGTGTTGATCGTAAGAAAGGATTATAGGTAAGAGGAGGAAGGAAAGATGGAGCAGGGTGGGTGAATGTTTGTTTTGAATTTACCAATATCAAAAATGTCGGGAGAAACAGACGCAGGGAGTTTGTTCCACAAACGTATCGTGCGACTGAAGAACGAATTCTCTCGGTAATGCGTGGTTCTATTGAGAGCCGAGTGAACTACGAAGGGGTGGGCTTGGTTCGATGCCCGAGTAGAATGAGAGGACACACGACCTGTATTGTGAAGGGACCTATTCGAACGACGAGTGTGAGCTTTTTGCTCTCGTAGGCAAACTATGGAAAAGTGGTACGAAGAAGTACTGCCGTGCTGGAAAAAGGTTTCAATTTCTTCAAAATTACCTATCACTTGACTGGTCAAAAGTGGACGGAGACAATTCGTAAACCTGGACTGATTCGTGAACGCCATTGTTACCGACTTAAAACGGGATCTTAAAGATCAGCAGCTCGTTTCTGTAAATCAAGCGATAAAATTTGCCGATTTCCGTGACGTCAAAATTGTTCAAATGTCATCAAAAATGAAAGAAGAAATGAAAATTGAGTCATTTTGACGTCAAATCGACAATATGAGTCGACAACTTTGATCGACAAAATTACAGAAATCACCTACAGTTCTAGGAGAGGTTTAAAGGTCTGCATCAGTGTTCTCATTCTACTCCATATCATTTGTATTTTTTAAATCTACTCCTCTACTCCGGTAGAAGCATTTTAATTCCTTTCTCATAATATTATTATTATTTTAGTATTATTTTTCACGTTTTGCCTGCTTTTCATGTTTTTCCCTGCTTTTTTCGTGTTTTTCCGTATTTCTTCGTGTCTTTTAAAATCCCGTGCTTTATCGTGGTTCTCGTGCGTGTATCCAAATTTAGTCGTAGGGCTCAAACAGACACATCAAAAGCAGACACGCGCCCATCTCTAACCGTAACTTAACTAGGTGCTGCAAATATTTGGATCGAATCGGTAAATAACATCTGAAGATAATCAAAAAACCAAAAAAAATCTCAATTTATAAAATATGGCGATATTTATTATTTTATCTATACCAATATTAAAAAATCGGTTCTCTGTCAAATATATTTGTGATGCTAAAGCTGAAAAATCATAGAAATCCGTTAAGAAATACGATTTGTAGCATATTTAAAACAGTAAAACGCCAAAACAAATGACTTTGAAGTGACACAAATATTAAAATGGTAAAGGCTAAAATAGAAAATAAATGTGAAATCCCCAAGCACCCATCTCATAATCAGGAAAATATGTTTCTTATATATTTATTTATTTATTGTGGTTTTTGGTAACACTCTTTAGTTGTTTATGTACTATAATTATAATACTATACTTATAATTATAAATTAGTATTGGACCTTATTTTTGGTAATATTTTTTTTTTAAATTTTCATTCATATAATTTTCTGAATTAATAAATTGTTTTTATTATAAAACATATACATTTTTTAAAAATAATTATCACAACAAAGTAAAATAACTACATTTTATAGTAAAATTAAAGGTATATGTAGTATTTTTTCTTTAGGACGTATAAATAAAGACAAAACTTAGGATTTTTAATGCAGTAAAACTATGTAGTTATTTCCCATACAAAAACAACTACATCAATGTAGGAAAAACAAATACATTTGCTTTTGGACGTAAATCAAAGACGTCTTTATTTAAATACATTTTTATTTATTTTTATTACAGTAATTTTTTCGGTGTACAAATTTCCATAATAAAGTCACAATTACAGTAAACCCATATATCTTTCTTAACTTAATTAATATTCTTTTTTTTATAATCTCCAGTTCATTGTACAAATATGGTGTGTTGCACAAACAAATAAAACAACAAACAATTGGTAAAGAAAGAACTGTAAAGGCTGTCATCAACAAACTTTATCTAAAGATTATTTGTTGCACGGACGTTCTCTATAGACATTTCGGAATCCATTGAACCCAGCCCATGTGAAAAACTTTAAAATCTTCTATCTGAATTGAACTGGACAGAAAAGTTTTGGTAATTTATCAGTTTCCGAATTTCATGATTTGAACAGGAAACTCTGCCCAAGATAATTATTCTCAGAAACAATTCTAGCCAAATTCTTCTCCGCACAATTCTTCCTCAGATTTCTTCCAGAAATTTCTGGAGAATGAACTATCTCAGCGATAAGATGTCCGAGTAAAAATTACCTGGCACACAAGATTTTTAAATATATATTAAAAAAAACAAATTAGTTAACATCCTTTTAAAAAGCTATGCGTGCGATTTATGTAGATACCTTAAACCTGAATGAAAAATATATTTGCGTTTGAACTTTTAGTAACTGTCATAAAACACATCCGCTTTGTTTCGTGTGTGTTTCGTTAGTTTTATTTTCCGATTTAAATCTCATTTTCTTTGTATTTATAAATAAATAATTTCTTAAAAATATAAAATTCTGTTGCGATCCCTTTATGCTTATATTTTATTAATCCACCCACCCATTTTCCGTTAACATATTTGCTGTCGAAATTCAATTACGAGTAAATACGTAAATTCCACCTCATCTGCAGGACGATGTGCTCCCGGTCGTATGATAAGTAAATGCATGTGAAAATGCTTGAACCACGTTAACGGCAACAACTTGTGCGCAAACGACCTTCGCCATTGACTTTTGACCCGCACTCGAACAAACTAACCTGGGCCAAGAAATTCACAACCCTACCGCATAGTAAAATTTAACTCCTGCGCATAAAATACAATGGGCCGCATGAAACGCTATCCTACCTCCCTCCTTCCAACTTTATTTTATTGCCGAGTGCCCTTAGAAATTGTTTCTGAACTCGATAGTCAGTAGTCGATAGTTTTCAGACATAAACATGGTAACTGTTTGTGTACCGCGTACATGGATATAATATGGTCTGGCATCCTTTTACCTCCTCCCGACTCCAGCTAGAGTTACTGTCCAAATGGAGCAGATCAAATGAGTTTGTGAGCAATGCCATGCATCATTCCGGAATGACAAATGTTGCTGCATAAAATATTTCAACTTGGAATGAATGGATGGTCGGTCGTCTGGTTGCGACTTTGCGTCAAATGTAGGTATGCGTTAAATGTACGTATGGAATTGTGTGTGGGAAGACCCAAAGCATTTAAAGTCACAATATGTTTAAATTAAACTTTGTAATAAAGTTTCGTGGTACATCCTTAAATTCCGTACTTTAATACGACTTTGTCAAAATATGACAAGCGGCCAACTATCTTGAAGAACTAGTTTAATGGCGGATATGAATAAAGTGTGCATCTGATGAAATACTTTTTATTGATTTTGCAGCCGCAATTCAGAAACCATTTCTGTTGGTTATTTACGAACCAGATAAAACTGTGAAATACTTTCAGCATGTGATGTAAACTACAGTACTGGCCAACGAATTAGTACGTGAAAATTCCAAATTAATTTCTTGCAGAGTAGAACAAACATTTATAAATTTCGATATGTTTTTCTTGGTATGAACAAAACTGCAATCTTGTTCTTGCAGTTTTTGCAATATCTTCCAATAAAAGAACGATACCATTACCTAATTGGCAAGAAAACTAACTAACCATGCAAGAAGTTCAGAGACATTCAATATATAACGGCGATGATTTTTAGGCGTTATTTCCAGTTAGTAGTCCCGTCTATTCCTGCATTCCTGCCTACTCATGGAAAGCAGAAAGGTGTTTGATCTTTTGCTTATCGTTGGTGTAGTAAGCTTGGATAACATGTATTTGGTCTCGATCTGCCTTCTCTTGTGTGCAGATATGACCTACGCTGATGAAGAATAATATGATCCAAATTAAAATAACGGAAAATTTCGTTTTTTGTCCAATGTCCCGTCCGGAACCAAAAAGATACATTTATTACCATAGTAAACTAAATTTTATGCTAAAATGTGTAACGTCTAACTTATATTTACTAATATAAAAAGGACCCTTCTATCCGACTCTATCATTAGAAATAGCATTCACTTGCATTTTTGGAAATTATAATCGATGTTGTATAAAAAAATACCCAAATTCGTATTTTTTGTTTTTGAAGTGTTATTAAATGAGTTATGCAAAAATGTGTAACGTCTAACTTTTATATTCTAATCGGACCCTATCATTAGAAATTGCATACACCTGCATTGATTGCAATCTTAAATCAAAGCTGTGTTTAAGTAATCCAAAAATATATGTGATTTTAGCATATTCCGTACAAGCAGCTATAATTTCTGGAATAGTGGATAATACTGCCAAAATAGCGATATACTCCAAATTGTATTTTTAAGTGATACATTAGTTCGGAAATATGTCATATTCTTGAAAAGGATTATAAAGGAAGTGGACTTAGAAGTTGACCAAACGTTATAATTTTTGGAATGGTGGTTAGTACTGTCAATATAGCGATATACACCAACTTGTATTTTTAAATGATGCATAAATTCGGAAATATGTCATATTCTTAAAAAGGATTATATGGGAAGTGGACTTAGAAGTTGACCGATCAGAACAATTTTTGGAATAGTTGTTCGTATTGCCAAAATAGCCATATACGCCAAATTTTATCTTCATATGATGCAAACGTTAGGAAATAAAAGGTGTATTGTTAAAAATTTATATGGGAGGTAGGCGTGGCAGATGCATAACACGACCCCTTTCATATATATCATATTGGCATTGATGTAATATATCAATATATCATGTTATTTAATTTTGTCCAGCTAGAATTGGTTTTCATCCCACAGTGCAGTATAAAAAATATCAAAAAAAAAAAACAAAAAAGTAAAAAAAAAAACTTAAAAAATATCTGGAAATTTGAATAGTACATCACTTTTCATATCGTAATAATGATTATTAATATTGTCATATACAAAATTATTTTTAGCAAAAAATCGTAGAGCAAATTTCCATACGGAATGTCGCGAATTTATTTGGCTGTAAACTGTAGGAACAAAGTGTACATATACAAAAATTACGTAAATTGTCTCAGCTATGTTCAGAGATAATTCAAACAATATATTGTACGAAAAAAGTATTTTTAGAATAAAAATCGTACTGATAATTTTAATACGGAATTTTGTGTCCCATCCGGAATGTCCCGTCCAAAATTTGTCTGTGATTTATTAAGAAAAAACTATAAACTTTAGGAACAAAGTGTAAATATACAAGGAAAGCACATGATTTCAAGTATTTTTTAAAATATTTCAAAAAAATCATTTATACGCAAAATTTGCTTACAAAATTCGCCAAGACATGTTACCAAAAGCAATATGATTTCTGCGGTCATGGGAGCAGTTCCACAATTAATCCAGCTCCAGATCCTTGATCAGTTTTAGATGAATATTCTTTTTTTAGGTTTTGAACACCTACTTGAGTCAAGCGTTAGCCAGTCTGGTGTATCTGGTTGGCATTCTTCATAATCTTGCCTTGGTAAGATTTAGGTCGTCATTGTATTTGCAGTATACGTGCAGTGGCAATGTCAGAAATGTTACAGTAAACATTAAACCAGAAGTCAATTTTTTTAATCTCCTGCATTCAGCGTTAGATAGGTGCATCTGAGCAGAGAGTTAGCAAGTATACACCAGAGTAGATGGAGACCCGGACTAACTCTGCAAAAAAGAATCGTACTGCCGTTGCAATATCAAGAACGAGACTTGAAGATCAAAAATACCAACTAGGGAAATCCTACTAGGGTAATCCTAATTTCGACTACGGCTATCTAATTCCAAATCCCCGTAAGGCAATCTGATCCATCCTTCATAAAAAATCCTGATCTGAACCTGATTTGAAACTTATAATAAATGCTTATTGGATATGTATTATTTTATCAGGCAACCTGATCAGGATAACAATGTTTTGAATCAGGCACTGATGTCAACCCAGGATAATTACCCTATTTGAAATCAGGCAGTCTGATCAGACAAAGATCGCATTCTGAACTAAATTTCATCTCCAGTATCTTTAGTATAAATTGTACTAGGGAAATGAACGGGAATTGATCAGGGTAGTTGTTACCTTCCATAACTCTACTGTTTACATAATCTGGCCATGATGGGATAAATTTCAACTTCGTATAATAATTATAATAAGTGTATTTTTTATACCTTGGCCAGTACTGTATGAAAGAAAGTTTTAAATGTGTGCAGACTAGACTTTCCAACAAACAACAAAAACTTAGCATATGACGGTATTTGTATGCTGTAGCAAATCAGACCAGGGACCATATGAATGCCTTGATTTCAGTTAACATTTGGGCGGGAGTTTTCAGTTTTGTTGTTCGCAGCAAAAAGAAATAAACAGATAAACTTCTGCAGCAGTGCCAAAAATTACTATGGCAAATTTACCAACGACTGCTGATACAGATTCTCTCTCCAATATTGACAAATGATTACATCCTTGTTGCCACGTCCTTCCCCGTCCATTTGAACACACACAACATGTAGGGGGTTTTCTGTTGAATTGAAAAACCACAAAAGAGGAAGTTGCGGCAACGTGCGGGATATTGCAGCACAATTACAAGAAGATAAAACCAAAAAAATAAAAACAAAACGAAACGAAACGAAATGAAATGAACAGCATGGAATGTAATTACTTCATCAGCAACAGTCGCAACCGAAAATCCTGACGAAGGATGCGGCATGTGCATCTATCACCCAGCTGTGCTCAGTGTTAATTACACATTTCCAAAATGATTTTGAGTGTTCTGAAAACTTTCGTATATCTTAATCCTAGATATGAAAAACGTAGATAGCTATATGTGGGCAGCTGTAGGCAATGCATCAGTTATATGTATAGCAAAAAAATATGGCAGAATTGGCAAAAATCTCCATCGAAGGGCATCTATTGCGATGCCATATAAGATAAAACAACATAATTCCGCCCTAGTACCCCATTCCGACCTATTTTTTTATTGTTTAAAAATATGAATATCGAAAAATGCATCATAGTTTTCTTGTCTTAAAATATCATCGGAATTGGGTACTAGGGCGGAATTGTGTTGTTTTACCTTAATTGAAAAGTATCTTTATTTGTGGCATTCTTCGTTTTCTACTTCGATAAAAAAATACTTTCGGAGATGTATTTTGTTTGCCATACACATACAGAGAAAATAGTTGTTAAACGTCGTTGCATTTTTATTAAAAACTGTGAAATTTTATATTGAACTAAGTGAATTCATTTATTGGACATGAAATTAGTTAGTTTATAAAAATAGTGAAGAGCCCAACCCAAAAAGTCAATTACCAAAATAAATCCTTGACCTGACATACATTACACAGAAAAGTTTGAAGACAAAGAATTAAAAAATATCCATGCAAATCTTTAGAAGAATTTTCCATATTTACTTTAGTCTGACGATCAATCTTATTATATTTCCAAATACAAAAGATAACACTACCCAAAACGATTTTTGCCACTACACTATACATCCCATACACCAATTCTATATAATTCGCAGGTGCTGATTTTTACTGCATACTCAGTTTTTTTTTCTATAACGTAACGTTTTTGAGAAAATTTCAATACTTCTTTAGTAGTCTCTTATACTTTGGAGTATTATTATAAATTCAAATGGAAATAGAAGAATAATAGGAATGAGAACCGAAATGGGAATTGTAGTGAGAAAATGAATTCAAATAGAATCTTAAATGAGAAAGGTAACAGAAATGGGAATTTGGTAAAGAATGTCAATAGGATATATAAGAAGAAAATATTTGGGAATAGGAATAATTAAAGGAATGTGATATGAATGGATTTATGAAACAATATATGAATGGGAATAGGAGTGGTAGAAAGAATGGAAAACGGTATAAAAATAGGAAAGAGAATTAAATGAAATAGTAATGGGAACATAAGTCAGAATTTGATTTGAAATTGAATGAGAATATAACAGGGCTGGAAATAAGAATGAGAGTAGGAATTTGTAGTGAAATGGAAGTAGGAAGGGGAATAGCAATAGGAGTAGGAATGTAAATAGGAATGGGAATATCCTCTACTAAAATCAAAAAATATAGTACTGTATTTACAGAAAAATTTATTTTTTTATTTTAAATGTCATTTTTAAGATAATTTCATCTAAACTAGGAAAAATATGATTTTGTTAGAGTTTTTTTATTATCATTTATGATTTAATGATGAACACAAATGATTTATGGTTATCTAGAGCATAGTTCAAACTAACTATTAAATCATTTAATTTTTATAATTGACCTACTTTTTAAAATATTCTTATCATAATTTTGGTATTTTTTTATATACTCAATTTTCAATAAAAATACTAATGCCCGTAATCTGAAATAATCGTTACATCATATATAAAATATGCTTATTCTTATCGCATACAAAGTTTTTTCCTAATACGTTGCGTTTTTCAGAAAGCTACGGGTAACGAGTTGGGAAAGTTAGGTCACATCGGTAAGTTCGGTCACATTGGTTGGGCCGGACTATGGAATACCCTACACCTTTGGTGGGGATATTAATGTGCCGCGGTAGCTCAGTGGTTAGTGCGTTGGACTGCGAGTCGAAAGGTCCCCGGTTCAAGCCTGGACTGGGGCTAACAACATCTTTTCATAGAAACATTTTTCTATACCGCGCTACCTCTCGTCAGTAAATGGCAAACCTACGAGAGTAAAACCATTGCCTATGAAAAGCTCTCACCCGCCGTTCGGATTCGGCAATAAACTGTAGGTCCCACCACTTTGAGTACAAATATAACACGCACAGCTCAAAATGGTGAGAGAGCTCGGCCGAAGTTCTGTACAGGACTGTAGCGCCAAACTATTATTTATTATTATTTAATTGCATACCTTAATTTTAAAGATTTTAATTATGCTGAACCTCCCCACCCTCAGAATATTATTCACATATCAGAAATTTACGTCTTAGGGGATCTAAGACGTAAATTTATGATAAAAAAATTATATAAAAGTATAAAAAACTAATAAAAAAAATAGAAACATATAATTGGGCGGACCACATCTATATTTAAAATTTTGAAAGGCTAATATTTCATAGATTTGATTTTAATAATTTACGGATCAAATTTTCACTATGAAAACCCGGGAAATAATAAAAAAAAAGTGGGCGGATCACGCCCATTTTTGTACCACATATTTTTAGGTGAATTAAAACAATACGTTTTAAATTTTATACCTATATCTTGAATTATTTTCGAGTTATTAGTTCCTAAAGAGTTATATAAAAGTGACTTGTATGGGAGGTGGGCGTGTCCGTTGACCGATTTGGCTCATTTTCAAACTCAGTTCCTACTTTTTGCTAAAATATAATAATACGAAATTTTATCGCATTCTGATCAGTATTTCTCAAGTTATTCTGTATTCGGACAGCAAGACAGCAAGACAGACATACAGACAGACAGAAAGACAGACGGACATGGCTAAACGGACTCGGGTAGTGATGCTGATCAAGAATATATATACTTTTCCATACCGGACACGCCTTCTAAGGGGCGTTACAATATATGCACAAAGTTAATATACCCTGTACTCATAGGTGTAGGGTATAAAAACGAATATTTTTAGTCAATTATATGTAAAATATACAAGCATTTTGAATTAAAACAGTTTTTAATGGAAACAATTTTTTTTTCGAAAAAAATATTTTTTTTTATTTTTTTTTGTTGTTGTTTTTTAAACAAAAAAGTCTATTATTTTGTTTAAGTAGCTAGCAAAATTAAACAGTAAAATAAAATTTGTACCGACTGGACCTTGAGCACGTCAAGACAATATCTTGAAATAACATAAACTGTATATGAATTATAAATACATAAATTTGTGGATGAAGACACATTTTTGTTTGTAAATTTGATGTTTGAGAACATCATATTGAACATGAAAAACATAAAATTTGAATTCAATGAATGAAGTCTTTATATGATAGAACTGGCAGTTGGTAAAAAAATGCATCATATTGTTGAATAAAATCATTATAATGAACATTTTTTGCTTTGTAAGGACTGCGTCGAATAAAATTGTCCGTTACATATCTTCCCATAATGTGCTATTGCATGATTCAAATTAAAAAAAATTGATCATAGTAGCTCTGAATTAAATGGCAGAAAATAATGTGTGTCAGTTATAGTCAATACAAAATTTATTTAACGTGAAAATGGCAAACGAAGTGGAAGTGCAAGAAAATATAATTAAAATTTTTCAAAAACAACCTAGTTGGTCTTTTAAAAAAATTGCCAAGGAGGTAGTGGCTAACCCTAGGACCATTTCTCGCGTTATAAACCGCTTTAAGGAAGACCTGAGTATTGATCGGAAGAAAGGTTCTGGTAAAAAAAAGGCACACATGATCGTGAAAAGTCGAAGAAGGTTATGAATATTTTAAAGAAAGATCCAAGCATATCCGGAAGGAAATTGGCGAGAAAGGCGGATTACTCAGAATCTTTCGTGCGCAGGACTAAGAAAGAAGCTGGGCTGAAGACGTACAAGGTCCAAAAAGTTCCGGATAGAAATGCCGTCAAGAATGAAACCGCAAAACAACGAGCTAAAAATAAAAAGCTGAACCAAGATTTTTTTAATGTTTTAGCTTTTTTAACTTATGTTTTAGAGGACTTTTCTCAGCTACCTGGGCAGGAATTTTATACAGCCGATTCTCGAGGAAATGTCGCTGAAAAATTCAAATCCTCAAGTAAAAAGGAGCAGCTCATTCGTGACATCGGGTACAATTAATAGCGAAATATATGTGAAGGAATGCTTGCAAAGAGATTGCTTCCATTTTTACGCCAACATGAAGTGTCCACATTTTTTTGGCCTGACCTCGCTTCATGTCACTACAGCAAAACGACCTTAGATCGGATCCAACAAAATGCAGTGATTTTGGTGCCTAGAGAAGCCAATCCACCAAACTGTCCAGAACTCAGGCCGATTGAGAGATACTGGGCTTTAGTAAAAAGGGAGATGAAGACAACAAAAAAAGTGGCCAAAGACCTTCAAGACTTTAAAAGAAAGTGGTCTTCAGCAGCTGTGAGGGTGTCAACATTAATGGAGGGGGTTCCGGAAAAATTAAAACTTTTTATTAAAAAATATTAATTTCTGGTTTTTTATATTTTTTTTAAAATCTAAAAATAATTTGCAAAATAAAATATTTTATTCTATAAAAATTCGATTACTAGATTTCTAGATTTTTTCATTTTTGTAGCGGACAATTTTATTCGACGCAGTCCTTATATTATTACTACAATTGGTTATAAAGTACAATAAGTTGATATTTGAATATCGATTTTTTTACTCATATTTTAGACAATTATATAACCTTTTCTAATGGTTTATATCCTTTACTAATGGTATATTGGGGGGCTATGGGGGCGATTATCACAAGGCAACGTGTCTGAGTGCTTCAACATGGCGAAGCCAGCGCAATCCTTGTCGGTGTCGTCTCAAGTCAACTCACTGGTCACCAGAATTGACAAATTGTCAAATGGTGACACCTCCACTTCGGTGGAAGTCCTCCTCGTGGAAGTCCCTGGAAACGGCGCTCTACACCACCCGGTGTAGAAGTCGGCTAAAGTGAGTGGCGAGCATCTCCCTCAGAGTGAGGGTTCGTGCGTTGGGTTTGGGTCCCACCACGGAAAAAACCTATGCGCCCAATGAAAACAAAAAAGAAGCCTCGGATAACGACCGATTACAACGATGACGACCCACGCAAACGTTTTAAGGACCATGATTTACGGATATGCACCTGGAATGTCCGGACCCTTTATAGGGAAGGTGCCTCTATCCAGCTGGCAGATGTCCTCGAAAAATATAAGGCTGACATCACCGCTATCCAGGAGATGCGATGGACGGGACAGGGCTGTTCGAAACAAGCGTCCTGTGATATCTACTACAGCTGCCATGCGGAGAGACACGAATTTGGATGTGGATTTGTGGTCGGCAAGAGACTCCGCCACCTTGTCTCTAGGTTCACGCCCGTGGACGAAAGGCTGGCAACAATCCGCATCAAGGCTAAATATTTCCATATCAGCCTAATTTGTGCACACGCTCCGACGAACGAGAAAGATGACGAGACAAAAGAGCGCTTCTACGAGCGCCTAGACAACGCATACGAGCGCTGCCCCCGCCACGATATCAAAATCGTGCTAGGCGATTTTAACGCCAAGGTGGGCAGAGAAGCCATCTATTGTCCCACAATCGGAAAATTTAGCCTCCATGCCAACACTTCCGATAACGGAACGAGGCTAATCGACTTCGCCGCAGCACGAAACATGGTAGTTAGTAGCACTAGATTCGAACATTTCGATATCCACAAGGCCACATGGTTGTCGCCCGATCAAAAAACTCGAAATCAAATTGATCACGTTGTGATTGACGGAAGGCACGCTTCAAGCGTGATGGACGTACGCACAATCCGAGGTGCCAATATGGACTCGGATCATTACCTTGTAGCAGCCAAGGTCCGCACACGCTTAAGCGCTGCGAAGAACGTACGGAACCAAACGCAGAGAAAGCTAGACGTCGGAAAGCTGCAATCACAACAGACAACGCAAGCCTTTTCCACTCGACTCTCACACCTGCTTAGACAAAGCACTCCTCCTCTCGATGATATAAGCGCGCAGTGGAATCATATCTCCTGCTCTATGCGTACGGCTGCCGAAGAGGTGCTTGGATTCCAACGCCCCCTGAGGAATCAGTGGTATGACCAAGAGTGTCGCGCGGCCACTGCAGAGAAAGACGCTGCGTACAAATCCACCCTGCAGTCAGTAGCTACGCGAGCTGCGAAGGAGCGATACAAAGAGAAGAGGAGGGAAGAGAGACGTCTTTTCAGGCGTAAAAAAAGCGAGGCAGAAAGACGTGAGTGTGAGGAGATTGAGATGCATGGGGACAGGAATGAGGCTCGAAAATTCTTCGAGAAAATAAGACGCCTAGCCGGAGGTTCGAAATCCGGAGCCTCTTCCTGTAAAGATGAGAACGGAAATCTAGTGACAGATATCCAGAGCACACTGAAAATATGGAGGGATCACTTCTCTAAACTGCTGACCGGTGATGATGACCTCAATTCCACCGATAGAGAAGCAAACCCGGCAACCCCAGTACTTGATGACGACGTTGAGATTCCGCCACCCGACCATGACGAGGTCAGAACAGCCATTGCTCGGCTGAAAAACAACAAAGCCGCAGGTGCTGATGGCCTGCCTGCTGAATTGTTTAAGACCGGAGGCGAAGAGCTAATAGAGAGCATGCACGAGCTCGTAAGCAGAATATGGTCGGATGAAAGCATGCCAAGTGACTGGAACCTCAGTGTACTCTGCCCAATCCTTAAGAAAGGGGATCCCACTATCTGCGCCAACTACCGTGGGATCAGCCTACTCAATATCGCATACAAGGTTCTATCGAGCGTATTATGTGAAAGACTGAAGCCCATCGTCAACAGACTGATTGGACCTTATCAGTGCGGCTTCAGACCTGGAAAGTCCACCATAGACCAGATTTTCACATTGCGCCTAATCCAGTAAAAGACCCTAGAAAAACAGATCGACACCTACCACCTATTAGTCGACTATAAAGCCGCCTTCGACACTCCGATAAGGGAACGATTATACGCCGCAATGTCTGAGTTCGGTATACCTGCGAAACTTATAAGGCTTTGCAGGATGACCCTGAGCAACACACGTTGCTCAGTGAGAATAGGAAAAGACCTCTCCGAGCCATTTCATACCGAACGAGGTTTCAGACAGGGTGACTCCCTATCGTGCGACTTTTTTAACTTATTGATGGAGAAAATAGTTCGAGCTGCCGAACTCCGTCAAAGCGGCACTATCCTCAACAAAAGTGTCATGCTGCTCGCATATGCCGACGATATTGATATCATTGGCAGGAGCACACGAGCAGTCAGCGCAGCATTCTCCAGATTGGAGAAAGAGTCGCGTCGAATGGGTCTAGCGGTGAACGAGGACAAGACGAAGTTCCTTGTGTCAACAAGCAAAAAAGAGTCCGTGCGTCTTGGACAAAAAGCTGATTTTGACACCCACAAGTTCGACATTGTGAAGGACTTCGTCTATCTGGGATCCAGCGTAAACAGCTACAACGACGTCAGCCTGGAGATCAAACGGAGAATAACTCTTGCCAACAGGTGCTACTTTGGGCTCAGTAGGCAATTGAGAAGCAGAGCCCTCTCTCGCCGGACAAAAATAACGCTCTACAAGTCACTCATCATGCCCGTCCTACTTTATGGTGCAGAAACATGGACGCTGGCCACCACCGATGAGAGAGTACTGGGAGCGTTCGAGAGAAAGATTCTCCGTAAAATCTTTGGCCCTATCTGCTTTGCTAACGAGTATCGAATCAGGATGAACCACGAGCTGTATGAGATATTCGACGACATTGACATAGTCAAGCGCATCAAGATCCAGCGGCTTCGCTGGCTAGGTCATGTCGAACGAATGGATGAAAACACTCCAGCCAAGAAGGTGCTTGAATCAAAACTCGAAGGTGGACAGCGTAGAAGAGGGCGTCCAAATCTGCGTTGGAAAGACCAAGTTGAGGACAACCTGGCAACGCTTGGTATTTCTAACTGGCGTCAGCGCGCGCAAAGCAGATCCGACTGGCGCGGCTTCATCTCAGCGGCCAAAACCGACCCACGGTTGTAAGGGCCATTTAAGTAAGTAAGTAAGTAATGGTATATTACACCTTCGAACCACACGATTTCTTCCTTTTCTTAAATGTACGTAAAGTTGAAATTTACAAAAAAACAAATTTTAGCTTTGTCATTGATTTTCTTAAAATATCGTTACAGATTACCCCAGTTTTTCTAATTTATTATGATACACCAGTTCATTGCCAGTATTTTATAATCCATTCCAGTGATTTTAAACTGGTAATTTATGCAGCATAAATAATTAACCAGTGGCGGGTCCTGAGATTTGATAGTTAAAATATGTCTGTTGATTGTTAGTAATTTTCACCTTTAGTATAAACTATGCACTACATAATCACAAATCATTTCATATTTATCATTAGATTCAAAATGCTAAAAAAATCATACAATAGTCTAGTTCTAGTTATTTTTATATATTTTAATTAATATTGACAATTTTTTTTTTAAACTTTTTTAGAAAACTATTTATGTAAGGGACTGTATTTTTATTTTTTAATTCAAAAAAGCGAATTATAATAAAAAAAAATGTTCTGCTTAAAATACACGAAATCGTTCGTGTATTTTAATGAAAAAATTCATTAAATTTATCCACGAAAAATTTCTTAAAATACATGATGGAATTACGAATATTAATAGTTAATTTCAAACCAGTTGGGAAGGTTAGATCACATGGGAAATTTTAAAGTAGGTGTAATTATGATAGTTAGGATTATCAAAATTATAGTCGGTCTAAGCCGACTATAAATACCCTACACATATGTGTGGTTACCATTCAAAGTGATATATAGGTCACCAGGGTATACGAATACTGAAAATAACTACAAACATTCAATCGCTGAAGAATGTCCATTCATTTGATACCCATATTTACAAATGGGTAGGTGTACCGAATTTCGATTTTTTTTTTGTGATCCACAAGTCTTTTCGCCGGAAAACATTATTATCATGTATTTGAGTATGATATCAATATATATTTGTCCAAAAAAGTTTTCCTAAGCACGTATAGATAAAAATTGATCTTTATATGTACATTTTATATGAGGTATTTGAACATAAGTGGTCGGATCATAGGTCACAATGGACCGATCTCGATCCCACATACAGCGTAGGTATATTAGTAATCTAAATTATAAGTTTCATTTATCTAGCTCTTCAATTTTAAAAGTAGTAGGGATTTCAACAGACAGACGGACAGACAGACGGACAGACGGACAGACGGACAGACGGACGGACGGACAGACAGACAGACAGACAGACAGACAGACGGACAGACGGACAGACGGACAGACGGACATCGCTAAATCGACTCAGGAGGTCATGCTGATCAAGAATATATATACTTTTCCATACCGGAGATGCTTCCTTCTGGGTGTTACAAACGGCGTACCAAACTGAATATACCCTTTCACTCTTAGTGTAGGGTATAAAAACTGTTCGTAGATTTGATCTACGAAAGCCATTCATACATAATACGAAAGATTCGTAATTTATTGAATATTTGTGTGCCTTTTTACGAATATATTCGTTCATTTCAGAAAGTATTCGTACTTTTGACGATAGCATTCGTCCATTTTATGAAACATTTTACGAATCTTTCGTAAAATACACGAATACTTTGTTTAATGCCCGTAACTTCAACGAATGGATATCGACTGGTGCTTAGTTATCCATCGTGTAAACAACATTTCGTTAAGGAGTAAAATCACCGGATAGGTAAGAGATATCTGTTCGGTATGAACACCAATACATATCTACTCGTTGAAGTTACGGGCATAAAAAAAAATACTATTCATTGATAAAAAAATGAAATATTATGCACTTTTGACACAAACAGAATTCATACTGAAAACATTTTAAAACGGTTCGTATTTTAGACACAACGGGTTTCTGTTTATACTAATTATTTGAATAAAACAAGAATGTTTCGTAAAATTCTAATTATAGCCTCAATTTTTACGAAATTTTAGTAATTTATTCGTAAAATGTAATGCTTATTCGTAAAATATGTTATTCTTTCGTAAAAGAAATTTTAATAGAAAATATAACAAAAGTTTCATAAAAATACTTCGTAAAATGTCCTAGAAACTATTTTGAGTTTACCGATCCATACTATGTACTCCAAATGGAAGCCCACAAAATGATGTTAAAAAGAGCCTAACGAAAAGAATTGACTCCATGCAAGAAGTCAATGTGTGAAGCATACCTCGTATAAAGCTTGTATTCAAATTGTGATATCATACATAATCTCATGGATATTTGCCAACCAGTTTTTCGATCATGTTCGACTATGCACCGTGGTGATGTGTTCATGTTTCCAATTATCGTAATTGAATGTATGCCTGGCTCTACTGTAAACCATGCAGCATATGCTCGACTTGGAGACAAAGCTTCACCTGTTTTTGAGGCCAACAAGTTTTATATTACATACACATAAGCGGTCAACGAACGCCATAATTTCTGCCATTTTTTGTTATTGTTGTTGAACAACAACAGCAGATATAAGGCATATAGCGAAAGCCGCATCCGGTATCGTGGCATACACACAAACCGGAAGTATGTGTTATGGTTATGTGCTTGTTTTTTACGTGTTGGAAAATTTCAACATATTTTCTGACAATATCCGCGACTACTTTTTGCACATATGTTTATACCATACCCAAAGAGTGAAAGGGTATATTCAATTTGGTGAGCCATTTGTAACACACAGAAGAAAAAATATTCAAGAAAAAAATATATATATATAATTATATATATATATATATATATATATATATAATTATATATATATATATATATATATATATATATATATATATATATATATATATATATATATATATATATATATATATATATATATATCGAGGGCTTATATTCAATACTGCCTATCTACAATTTTGACGAAAATGAGTTTTTGATGCAGAAATCTTCACTCATCACCACTGCATCCATGACATTAATTTAGAATCAAAAAATATTTCTATTACTGTTATATTTTCATTTCAATAATTTGTCTATCTACATGAATGATTTTTTATGAATGCAATAGTGTCTATCTACTATTCTATGTCCTATTTTTCACCCTGTTTGAGATACAAGGTGTTTAGTAAATGCATATTACTGACATAACCAAGAAAATTGTTAAGAAAATTGGTTATAAAGTATGATAAATGAATAACAATTTTTAAATCATGTTTTAGATAATTAAATTATCTTTCCAATAATATATCACACCTTCGAACCCCATGATTTCTTCCTTTTCTAACATGTACGTACATTTGAAATTTTAAATAATAAAAACTCTAATTTATACTTTGGCAAGGAATTTCTCAAAATTGAGTTATCGATCACCCCATTTTTTTCTAATTTATAATTACCAATCAGAGATTCTAACTTGATAAGAAATGTTGCAGAAATAATTAAACAATGGCGGGTCTTGTGATTTGGTGATTGAAATAAAAAAAAAAAATTTGAAAATGGCCAAAAATATGTTCTGTGAGGTAATCTGATATTGATTATAATTTTAATAAATATTTAAAATTATTTCTCAAACATATTTTTTTTTAAACTTCAATCACCAAATTAGAAGATCTGCTACTGCATAATTATTTCTGCGGCATAACTTACCAGTTTCAAATCACTGTATTGGGAATGAACATGTCTATCATAATAAATTAGAAAAAACTGGGATGGTCGATAACGAAATTTTGAGGAATTCAATGGCAAAGTAAAAATTTGAATTTTTATTTTATAAATTTCTATTTTACGTACGTTTTAAAATAGGAAGAAATCATGGGGTTTGAAGATGTGATATACCATTAGAAAGATAATTTAATTTTGTGAAACACGAGTTAAAAATAAATTTATCAGCAGTTTATAGTTTATAATCAATTATCTTGACTAGGTTATGCCAGTAAAATGCATTTCTTAAACACCCTTTATCTTAAACAGTGTGCAAAATAGGACATAATTTAATTTAACATTTCTTATTTTTTTATTTTCTTATTACTTCACTTCACTGCGAAAAAAAGATACTTTCAAAATAACAACAAATTAATTTAAACGTGTTTTGAAATGAAACGAAATTGCTTTTAATTTAATTACACAGAAAAAATAATCGACGTAAATATAGCAACAGATATTAATTACATGTCATTAATCAGTCCAGCAATGAAATTCAGTAATTCAGTGAACACATTTGCTATTCGTAGTTACGAAAAAATTGCGGTTGGTGTATATGATATGGGTTGGAGTATATGCTATGGGTTGGAGTATATGCTATGGGTTTGTGTATATATTACATATACAGCATACACACCAACCGAATTCACAAACTACACAGTTTTAAAGACACTACAGTTTTACAGATTCTTCACAATTTTAAAGCAACTACAACTTTACAGCCGATATTATTTTACATTCGTTTGATGGACGCGTGCTTGCCTATTCGGTTCGTTGGGTCGTTCTTCGGCACATTGTGCGAATGACTTCAACTTTGATATTTTATCTCTTATTTGTGTTTAATTTCCTTTCACTATATATAGCTCTATTGGTTACGTGTGAACGTGATTCTAACTTCGAACAACAAAGTGAATAAGTAAAATAATTAAAATTTAAAAAAATATGTATATAATAAATAAAATATACCTAAAATTTATAATAAAAAAATATATAAAATAAATAAAAAAATATTTTTTTTTACATTTCACATCAATTTAGGCGAATACACACACCAAGTTTAGCGAATATACACACCATCAGCGCGTCGTGATGCTGATGCAGCTGTTGCCAGCAAATGCGATTGCTAATATGAAGAATGTGTACGTTAATGCAGTTAATAATTTAGTCGGCGCAGTTTCAGCAAAAATGTAATTGTATTGATGTACATTTTTTGTTATATTTACGATTTTTTTCCTGTGTATAAAGGTCAGATCATAGAAATTTTAAAAATGGAGTTAATTGAAAAATTAGAAAAAAAAACCTTATATAAGATTTTGTAAAAATTTGATAAAGGAATAATTTTTGATTTCGTACCGATTTTATTTTTCTTGTATATCATATTATACAATTTAGTAAAATAAATTTTAAAAAATATATCCAATGACATAGTTAGGCTAATCGCAAGGAAAAAAATCAGATATACTATAAGAAGCAATTGTTGCCAGCAAATGCGATTGCTAATATTAAGGATGTGTACGCTAATGCAGGTAATAATTTAGTCTGCGCAGTTTCAGCAAAAATGTAATTTTATTGATGCACATTTTTATTTATATTTACGATTTTTTTTCTGTATACATTGGTTATACAATCGAGATTTCGTGACATGCCCCAAATGGTATGCAGCATTAACGGTGTGAAATTCATACATCATTCATCTAGGGGCAGCATTTAAGCGTTATTCAGATGCCCTTCATGAGGAACCAAATTTTATTAAACAGGGAAAATAAACTTAATCCAAACGAGAACAGAAGAAATTAAAATAATAAAATAAATAAACATTTTTAGTAAATATCGAAAATGAATGTCGGCGGGGAACTTTTGACCTATGTTCTCCTTCGAATTTCTGAATATATAAATATAGTATGTACTAAAATCTGCGAAAAACTTTTACCGGATGTTTATTTTTAATTTAAAAACCTCTTTACTTTTTGATAAACATAATGTATTCTAGCGTTCTCAGTTGTGGTCACGTAAACAAAATGAAAATTCGGTACACCTACTGATTTATATATAATCTTGTTAAAATTGTATATAAAATGTGTTTTATATCAAAATAAACTCATTATATTATTAAAATAGTTTTTACGCCTTAAGTCAATTTTAAAACAATAATAATATTATTAATAATAATAATAATATAATTTAATTATTATTCATAAAGATAATTATCATTAACTGCCACTAAATGGAAAAAGCATGATTTATTGATTATTATTTTATCGGTATGCCAACGCAATAGGACAAATGCCATGCAACAGGCTACTGGGCGCCCCATAATTCACATTTTTAACACCAAATAATTGTTTCAACACAATTCCTCCATTATTATGCACATATGTAGTATTTAATTATTCGCATAAAAATGCGTATGATAAGTGTTTTCAGTCGTTGATACCAATTAAAATAATCAAAGTAATGTTAAAAAAAAATATATAATTAATAAAATCCTTCAAATGCTAATGATAAACTTTTATTATATAAGCTATCTGAATTTAAATCAATTATGCTATTCAATAATAGAACAAATAATATAACTCATAACATTTGTATTTAGTGATGAGCTGAAATGGAATTCATATTTAGTAACGCAATTGGGCAAAGTTACTATATATTTTATTACACCGCGAAAAAAACTTATAAATTAAAAGTCAGTAGTATTTCGGCAATTATATGTCAAACCGGGCACTTTTCGACAAGAAATGACTTTATGAGTTCCGAAATTCGACAGACAGAAATTTTACAGACGGTTCTGTGCCAACAAATATTTTACACGTATTTTATTTTTTTATTAAAATTTTAAAAAATCAATTTTTCTAGCAGTTAAAAATTTCGCATTTTGCATTTAGTTAAACTACTGTAGCACGATAACCATAAGTTCAATATTGAACAATTTGGTTTCATTCTTTGTTTTTTAAAACCTATAATACAAACATAATAAGAAATGATGGTCCGAAAGTTGTAAAGCCGATTTTGTTGGTCAGCACATATTTTTTTTTACACCATCTCACATTGGGAAAAAAGTCAATTTTTATGGCCAAAATTATAAAAAGTGTTCAGATTATTATACCCTACACCTATGAGGTACAAGGTATATTAACTTTGTGCATATATTGTAACGCCCCTTAGGAGGCGTGTCCGGTATGGAAAAGTATATATATTCTTGATCAGCATCACTACCCGAGTCCGTTTAGCCATGTCCGTCTGTCTGTCTGTCTGTCCGTCTTGCTGTCCGAATACAGAATAACTTGAGAAATACTCAATATATTTTAGCCAAAATTAGGAACTGAGTTTGAAAATGAGCCAAATCGGTCAACGGACACGCCCACCTCCCATACAAGTCATTTTTATATAACTCTTTCGGAACTAATAACTCGAAAAGTATTCAAGGTATAGTTATAAAATTTAAAACGTATTATTAGAATTCACCTAAGAATATGTGATCCAAAAATGGGCGTGATACGCCCACTTTTTTTTTTCATTATTTCCCGGGTTTTCATAGTGGAAATTTGATCCGTAAATTATTAAAATCAAATCTATGAAATATTAGCCTTTCAAAATTTTAAATATAGGCGTGGTCCGCCCAATTATATTTTTCAAATTTTTTTTTTAGTTTTTTTATACTTTTATATACATTTTTTAATTTATGGGGATTTAAGACGTAAATTTCTGATATATGAATAATATTCTGAGGGTGGGGAGGTTCAGCATAATTAAAAACATTAAAATTAAGGTATGCAATTAAATATCCCACATTAATACCCCCACCAAAGGTGTAGGGTATTCCATAGTCGGGCCCGACCGACTATAAAAATCCGCCCCATGTGACCGAACTTACCCATGTGACCTAACTTTCCCAACTCGTTTTCTATTATTAAAATGAGAAATAAAACGAGTTGGGAAAGTTAGGTCACATAAGTAAGTTCGGTCACATGGGGCGGATTTTTATAGTCGGTCGAGCCCGACTATGGAATACCCTACCTCTTTGGTGGGGATATTAACCCTCAGAATATTATTCATATATCAGAAATTTACGTCTTATATCCCCATAAATTAAAAAATTTATATATAGTATAAAAAACTAAAAAAAAAAACATTGAAAAATATAATTGGGCGGACCACGCCTATATTTAAAATTTTGAAAAACTAATATTTCATAGATTTGATTTTAATAATTTACGAATCAAATTTCCACTATGAAAACCCGGGAAATAATGAAAAAAAAAGTGGGCGGATTACGCCCATTTTTGGACCACATATTTTCAGGTGAATTCTAACAATACCTTTTAAATTTTATATCTATATCTTGAACACTTTTCGAGTTATTAGTTCCTAAAGAGTTATAAAAAAGTGACTTGTATGGGAGGTGGGCGTGTCTGTTGACCGATTTGGCTCATTTTCAAACTCAGTTCCTACTTTTGGCTAAAATATATTGAGACCAAATTTCATCGCATTCTGATCAATATTTCTCAAGTTATTCTGTATTCGGACAGCAAGACAGCAAGACGGACAGACAGACAGACAGACAGACAGACAGACAGACAGACAGACAGACAAACAGACAGGCAGACAGACAGACAGACAGACAGACAGACGGACATAGCTAAACGGACTCGGGTAGTGATGGTGATCAAGAATAAATATACGTTTCCATACCGGCCACGCCTCCTAAGGTGCGTTACACTATCTTCTACCTCATAGATGTAGGGTATATAAAATGTAAATTCATATTTTCAAAATTTTAAATGCATGCTTATTCGACTGTTTTTAATGTTATTCCATTTTTGTATTCTGTATCTACTGCCAAATTTTGGTACAGATCGGTCGATTCTATTATAATCAATATTGTTTTAAGCATTAATAATAAACAATTTCTATATAAGCGTAAATGAATAATTTTAAAAGCTAACAATCCATTTTGGACTATGTACTTAGCAAATTTTTACTTACAAATTTTCTTGAAATAACGTCAAGTTCAAGTTTCTTTATTTTGGAAGGTATACATTTTTTATTAAAATAAGGCACATTTCGCAAATATAAGGAAGCATTTTCCTTAACGCTACTTTAAGTTCGTTTTCCTTATTAGGAGGAAACTATTTTCCAATTCAAATTATTGTTTTTTTTAATAAGTATTTGAAGGAAAAAAAACGTATTTTAGTTATTCGTGAAAATATAGAAAGACATTTTTTAGGCCGAAATATTCCCATTTAAATTTATGATTTAAAAATACATAATCAATTCATACAAATTAAAAATAATTAATTTTATACTCGAATGTATTTAAATCAACTCTACACTAAAAATAAAAAGTCTGTAACAGTAGCAAAAATGGTTGCCAATATAGAAAAAATGTTTGCTGAAAAGACGAAAACGCCGGATTCTGCTGAAACAGCAAATGACAGTTTGCTGTTTCAGTTAATTTGTTTTATGCTATTAGAGCAGACAATTTAGCTGTTATAACATTTTTTTGCTGTTAACTCCAATTCATAAAAAAAGAAAATTAAAAAAATATATAATTTTTGTATTTTAATATTTTTTTTATTTTTGATATACTTTTTTTATTTTTATATTAATATTTTTTGTTATATTTATTTTTATTTATCCCATATTTTTATTTTACCTTTATTTCACTATTTCACTCTTGCATGCGTGTATAAGAAATATCTCTTTTAAATAAACATATTGTTGAATAAGAGTCTACGAATTATAGACACATTTAGCTGCAGCGTCTCGTGACTATGGCGCCATCTAGTGCAGGATAGCTACACTAGCGATATGCACTAGCACGATCTTGATCACTAGCAGAACTAAAATTCCCAGCAAACAGTTCGCTATTGCAGATAAAAGTATGATGTAAATGCAAATCAAAGTGTGCTAAAATTTAGCAGTCCAGAGTTTGCTATTAATAGCATATTTTTTATTTTGAGTGTATCTAAAAAATTAATATATTTTTCAAAAACCACGCCAATCATACACGGACCTTGAATGACTAGGCGACTGGGAAGATTTGATTCATCTACTTTATAGTCCGGACTTTGGTCCGTCTGACTACCATATGTTAGCTCCAAGCAGAACTCTATTAATGGTTGAAACCAGAAGTCAAAAGGACCCTATGAAAATGCATTGGTTCAGTTTTTCGCACATAAATTCCAAAAGTTCTGGCATAATGGTTTAACCAGAAAAAAGGCAAAAGGTTATAGTTAAAAATTTACAACAAAGAAGTATCAAAGCTCAATATTGTAATAAGTACGGATTGAAAGATACAAATATGAGGTTACTGGATCGTGCAGTTGGTTAATTGGTTAAAGTAAAATAAGGTATTGATATTGGAGTATACAACATATTACCGTTTCAATGTTTATACTATTGATTAATTTCAATAGTAAAAACTATTAATTTTTTTGGATCTTTTTTCTGAGTGTGTATTCGGTTGTCACAATGAGATTTATTTTCGTTCAACCTCATGCGTTTACATAAAAGGACTCTGCTATATATATATTGTATTTAAAAAAATAACACAATTCGGTTTATCGTCAGTGTATGAAATCAAAAGGATGAAAATCGTCAACGGTAACAAGAAAATGTATTCGTTTAATAAAGAAATCTCGTTGGTTAAGTTCATAACGATCCTGCTATGACCTCGTGCTGCCATTTTCCATAATAAGAATCATACCGCATACAGCGGTAAGGACCACCCATGGTGCGCGTCCAAGTCGTTGAAATTAAATTCCTCAATAATGGGCAATCAATTCAATTTAAAGGAAAAAGCAATCAACTCCGGAAAAAACTGTCAGCACCGAGGAGCAGGCCAGGCCAGGCCGGTGGGTAACCATTATATTAACGTGGCATCACTGATATTTTTTCTATTTGTTTGTGTGTGTGGGTGAGTATGGCTGTGTGAAGTACTGTGGTGCACGTTGAGAACCATTAAATGCTACTGGTGCCGGTTGCTTGAGGCCATGGCATAAATGCAACTGCACCAAGTGGATGAGGTTGTTGTTTTTTGTTGTTGTTATTTTTACAAAACATTCCACAAAGCAATAAACGAGGAACATGTAATGAGTTCTTGCCGATAGGGTTGCCATCCGAATAGGCCACTGCTCACTTCACCATGAACAGCAACCAGGTCCTTCGGGATCCTCTTTCGCATGTTGTTGCTTTAGCTGGCTGCTCCAAAGAAACATGTTTAAACAAAGTATCAAAAAGGACGATGCTCTACACACGCACACATTCAGATACACACACCCCTCACATACACAAATCTACACTCGCATGTACACCGATAAAAACACTATATTTAAAATGTGTCTTTCAATTGCTTGTGTTTTGGTTTGAACCTGATCACATTCGCAGTACGTCCGCTATGTGTACAGAAAACAAAAACATACTATAGTTTATGCAATATGTATAAAACGAGTTTCTAGTACATTGTGTAGTAAAATCAAGTCAAATAAATACAAATGCGCCTAAAAAGATAGTAAATGTAGTAAACAACATTATTTTAGAACGAATACAAAATTTATATAATTTGACTACATTAATTTTCTCGGTGTATGCATAGACAATGTGCGGAAAGCACAAAGCAGGCCCAAGGGGTACGCCGCACGGAAACTCGTTGGCAAAAAGTGACTCTTGCCAGTTGTTGTTGTTACTGTTTTGTTCCGGAAAATGTGTTTTGTTCGTTCATTGGAAAGGAAAATTTGCAATAAAAGCGAAAAGCAATGGTATTTGGCGGTGTGTCGGTGTTTGTAGGAGTCTCTAAAGCAGTTGGCTGTTGTGGTAAATACGTCGTGAAAAATATCATTGCACGATATCTGGGAAATGCAGAGAAATTGTATTTTGAGGCCTCGTCTTGAGTTTGCTTACGATAACGTTCCATATTAAGTAAAATTTAGAGTACAACTTAATAAGAATCGATTCCACGTAGAGCATCATTTGAAGAACATTTTTTTAATCAATTAGTTGTAGTCATTTATAGTTGCAGTAAGTTAAAATCATTCCGGATATTTTCAATTTTTCAGTTCCAATTTAATTACGAGAAATATATTTCACGAAAATAAAATTGTATTTTAACATAGGATACTTTTCCGCTATTTGTTAAATTTACTCTTCAGAGATATATTTCATATACAATCGCAAATAAAAATAAGATCATATCGTCAAATTTGACAATTTTTTCAACGAATTCATTTAGAATTTTCTTTTTTTTATTATTTGTTCATATTTTAGTCATTTTCGTTTTATTTAATTCAAAAAAATCTGTCACTTGCCTTTCTGACGGTTCCCCACAAATTCTCTTTCATCATGTAGTCCACAGGATAATGCTGATCTAGAATTTTAAACCCGACCATCCCTCCTACTGGGTGTAACAAATGAATCACCAAAATGAATATACTCACTTTTATTGTAGAGTATAAAAATCAATGGTAAAATATTGAATAAGACCTGTAACTACCAAACATATTTCTCGATCCTTTTGATTTCGTTTATTTTATATTTTACAATAATTTACACTCAAAATTACATAAAAGAATATATACATGGTAAGTTAGAACAGATTTTCACATTGTGCCAAATCCAGGAAAAGACCATAGAAAAACAGATCGACACACGGAGGGAAATAAAATTCTAAAACTCGAGAATAATTCGGTTAGAAAGAAAAATATTAGAATTTGACTAATATCAATAAAATACTACTAAAATTCAAGAATTTGTCATCTGGATATCAAGAAAGCAAATTACTTAGTTGTCAAAAAAGTAAACAAACTTTATTCAACTGGATTTTCAGAAGTTAATTTATTGATTATTAAAAACCAAAAAGAACACGCAAAATGGTTGCTGTATTCATCGCAAAAAGAACACGTGTTCATGTTGTTGTTTTCATCGATATTGCTCTGTCTGTTTGCTTTGATTTGCGAGGTCGCCATCTGTTGTCTGACTGTTGAAAGTAACTAAGCAAAATTTTTCTAGATATTCAGACATTAAGTTATTAGGTATCAAAAAAGTAACTAAGTACAATTTGTCTGGATTGCTAATTTTGTTCTTCTTAGGTATCAAAAAACGGCATGATATACACTATTTGCATGTGTGTGTTTTCACGAATAGAATAAAGCTCATCACACTAAAACTTACCACACTAAAAATTCACCACACTAAAACTCACCACACTAAAACTCACCATACTAAAAACTCACCACACCGAAACTCACCACACTAAAACTCACCACACTAAAACTCACTACACTAAAAATTCACCACACTAAAACTCACCACACTAAAACTCACCACACCAAAACTCACCACACTAAAACACACCACACTAAAACTCACCACATTAAAACTAACTACACTAAAACTTCTACTGGGAAAAACTCTACGGGGAAGAATTCTACCGGGAAGAGTTCTACCGGAAAGAATTCTATGGGGAAGAATTTTACGGCGAAGATTTCTACTGGGAAGATTTCTACGGCGAAATATTCTACTGTCTGAATTGTCTTTGAGAAAAGTTGTTTAAGCGGAGAATTATTATTTGGTTACTACATTTATAAAACCAATAAAAACTTCCACAGCGAAGCACGGGCCCCTGATATAAAAAATAATAATAATGTTTTTTTATATTAATAAAATGGCTTTATATCTATGAATTCACAAAATCTTGGCACGATGCGTGCACGGGTCCAGCTAGTAGGTAAACAAGTTCTAAATAAACAAATTAACTCGACTATATTTTTTTTATTTAATGTTAGCTTCGATATAATTGCTTTTAGTTACTTTCAACATATCGACAGACAGACACAGGAACAAACAGATGGGGCTGACAGACGGACAAAGTAAAACAAAACATAATAGCGACAAAGCAAGATCTAAAAAAACAACAACTATACGAACACGTGTTCATTAAATTTTGGGAAGAAAACAACAACAACATTTTTGATACCTAAGAAATTAATAACTGAATCCAAGAATAATTCTACTTAGTTCCTTTTTTGATACCCAAGAAATTAATAACTGAATCCAATAATTCTACTTAGTTACTTTTTTGACAACTAAGAAAATCCATTTCTTGAAATTAAGAATTTTTCGGTTTAGCTGTATATCACTCCGTATACTTCTTGATTCCTTCTGGATTTTAGAACTTTTTTCCTTCCGTGCACCTACCACCTATTGGTCGACTATAAAGCCGCCTTCGACACTCCGATAAGGGACCAATTATACGCCGCAATGTCTGATATACCTGCGAAACTAATAAGGCTTTGCAGGATGGCCCTGTGCAACACACGTTTCTCAGTGAGAATAGGAAAATACCTCTCCGAGCCATTTCATACCGAACGAGGTATAGGTATGGGAGGGGATTCCCGAATTTTTTGATGGAGAAATGAGATCGAGTTCCGAACTCCATCAAAGTGGCACTATCCTCAACAAAAGTGTCATGCTGCTCGCATATTCCGATGATACGATATCATTGGGAGCACAAGAGCAGTCAGTGGAAAAAGGTTGGAGAAAGGGTCGCGTCGAATGGGTCTAGCGGTGAGCGAGGACAAGACGAAGTTCCGTGTGTTAACAAGCAATAAAGAATCCGTGTGTCTTGGACAAAAAGCTGATTTCGACACCCACAAGTTCCACATCAAAAGGACTTCGTCTATCTGGGATCCATCATAAACAGCAACAACGATGTCAGCCTGGAGATTAAACGGAGAATAACTCTTGCCAACAGGTGCTACTTTGGGAAGTAGAAGTAGAGACCTCACTCGCCGGACAATAATAACACTCTACAAATCAGTCATCATGCCCGTCCTACTTTATAGTGCAGAAACATGGACGCCGGCTTGGAGAGTACTGGAAGCGTTGGAAAGACCCAGTTGAAGACAACCTGGCAACACTTGGTATTTCTAACTGGCGTCAGCTCGCGCAAAGCAGAATCGACTGGCGCGGCTTTATTTCAGCGGCCAAGACCGACACACTTAAGTAAGTAAGAATATTTAATAGAACATTTTTCATCGATATTGACCATAATTAGACATCTCTAACTTATAAATTAGCAAACCAACCACATAATGTTAGTTCTGTATCCTAAGTATCAGGCATTGAATAACATGTTCATAATTTGTATTTGTATTTTATTAAATGGAAGTATAATAATTACAAATGATGAGTTCATTTGAAGATAATCGTTATACAGAAAAAACTTAACGGAAAATAAGAATGAATTAAAATAAAATATGACAAAATCTTAATAAATAATGTAATTATATAAAAACAGCTTGGAAAAGGATGATGTTGATGAGAAATACTACGAAATAAAATGACAATGCTCTACTTAGCTAAACGTCGTTTTGTTAAGGGCGTAGTCGGCGAAGGCGTCGGAGGCTTTGCGATCTGTGGAAGACAATCAGACATATAGAAATATCCGCAACAAATAAAATATCAGTTATATATATACCGAACGTATTGGTTTCGGCGTAACAGAATTTGCTGGTGGTGGTTCACGTGGCTCTGGACCATCAGGATGACCGACCACTGTTACCGCCACCGGCCTATTGCTACCGATGCGCTCAGTACTACCGCTACGTGATGTTGAACCGGAACGTTTAAACATGCCAGACAAACGGCCACGCAGATCCTTCTTGCTCGCTCTCATGTCACTGGCAGTACTAACATCAGAGTCAGATCCTTGAATCTACATAAAACGTTTTGTTAATGTCATTAGTTATAACGACCATTTACTCACCGATACTTCACTCTCGGAATTGCGGCCACTCTTTGTCAGACTTCGCAATTTGCCCATGAGACCCTTTTTCTTTTTACGCGGTCCACGTGGTAGATCACTTTGTGTCGAGCCGCCCGATAAACGCGAATCCAAACGAGAATCGTAGCTGGAATCTCGTACAAGGCCACCAAGTTCGGAGTCGATAGACTGCATCGACGACATGCTACCGTCATCTTGACGCCAGATATTCTAAAATAAGCTTTAAGTTAGATCACATTTTCAGATTGCTTGAAGTATATTTACTTGATCCTGCTGTATTGAGTGATCCAAGGAAAGGCTCTTTCTTATTAAACTTCCATTGTGTGCCGACGATCGCGATAATTTGGAACCATTTTTATGGGATGTGCCTGTACTTGCTACGGATCCGGTACTGCCATGTGGATCCGTTTCTTGGGAAGCAGCTCTCCGCAAATTTCCACGTCGTATGCGACTGCGTTCATTTTCATCTTCGCTCAGACGTTGAAACTTTCGTAACTCCTCCGATGCTTCGGCTAAACGCGCTAGCACGCCAGTTATTTGGGAACTACTCAATGTCGGCGATGGACTTCTACTACGACCCGTATTTGGTTGTTGTGGACGTAGTGAGTTACTACTTGTTTTGTTCGTATTATTCGTTGTAGCCATCTTTAAATCTGGTGCAATTTTAACTAGTTCATCGACTGTTTGCAGAAGTGCTCCCACTTTACGTTCGCCACCATCTTGCTCTACTCGCCGTTTTATCAGTTCCTTTTCGTAGCGCTCTCTTTCGCGTCTGAGCTTTTCGTTGGATGTTCTCAATTTGGCATGCACATCACGTAATTCCAATAAATCGCACTGTAGCTCTGCAATTTTTCGACGACCCTCTTCCATTTCCTCCTCCGTTCCTCGCTTGAGTTGATCCTGTCGTCGTTTAGATTCTAAGCGCTCCTTGTCACGTTCGCGTTCAACTTCAAAAAGTGTCTGTCTTAGGTCACGTGCAAGCGTCGATGTCTCTTGTAACAGTCTCTGCTGATCTTCACGTTCTTTTTGCCATGAAAGCTCCAGTTTAGTTTTCATACCAGGAATCTTTGTTCGACCAGATCCAATGACACGATCCTCCTCAAATTCGTTGAGTTTGGACTGCATTTCTGATATTTTAATTTCGTTCGCACTGCGTTCCGAAACCAGTTCGGTCTTAACTTTGCTAGCCTCAAGGCGTGCTTCGACCAGTTGATCCTCGAGACAGCCAATCTGGTGATGTTTATGTGATTATTATAAATATTGAAAAACATGATGTATTTCTTACTTGTTGCTCTAGATAAGCAATTTTGCTCTTGTCATCATCATCACTACTGTGCATGGAGCCACGACTTTGCCGACCCGTATTAGCCTTCAGATCACCAATCTTCTTCTGTGCAGACTCTAACATTTGCTTGAATGTATCACGATCTTTCTTGAATTTCTCACATTGGCGCTACAAATATATTATTATAATTCATCACGTATTTTAAAACGAATTCATACCTGCATCGACGTCAATTCTCCGCTTAGATTCTTCACCTGTTGCTCGTACCGCAATCTTGTTGAAGCAACTTCAGATTTTAGTAGTAGTTCTGCATTTTGTAGCCTTAAAATTAGGAATTATTAAAAAGTTAATTATTAAAAAGTTTTTTGTTACAGAAGGTCTTACTTATTCTTCAAAGATCTAATTTCAGTCTCTAAACTTGCACTATGTCCATTTATAGATGATTGAGCCTGTTCAATCCGACTGAAGTCGCTTAGCTTTCTGCTCAATTCATCGCTTTCCTTGCGCAATTGGAATACCAGATCAATATTCATTTCGTTTTCTCTTCTGAGACGATCGTATTCTTGATCCTTATCGGCCAACTTATTCTTAAGCATTGTTTTTTCATAATCAGAAGCTCCGCTTTTTATATTCTTTGCTTCAAGATCCTTTATCTTCTTTTGCAAATCACCGAGTTTCTTTGTCAACTCTGTCTTCTCTGTGCGTATTGCTTCTGTATCCACAATTTTTTGCCTGGCAGAAGTCAATTCTGACTGTAAATTTTGCTTTTCGGTAGTTAATTGGGCACGCATTAGAATTGTTTCTTCTGATAATTTCTCCCAGTGCGAGTTCAAATCGGTATAGCTTTTCTTCTCCTGTTCTAAAGCATGCTGTAACTCTTCGATTTGCTTTTTGCATTCTTGTACTTGCTTTGAATCCGATTTAGAACTTGAGGATTTTGACTTTAGTTCTTTTATTTCTTTTTCCAAACTGGACTTTGTCTTCTCTGCTGATTTCTGTGCTGCAACAAGATCGTCGTCTATTTGCGCAACTTTTGATTCCAGCTTAGTACGTTCCTTGCGTTCTTTTTCGTTGTCTTTTTCTAGCGCAGATATTTTGTCTTTGTCGCGCTTAGTTTGTACTTCGAATGAAGTCTTGGTAATTTCAAGCTGCTTTATCTGTAAGAATATTAAAACCGAGGTAAAATAAATTAAATACAGATAAAAATAAAACCATCTACCTGACTATCTTGTTTCCTAATTCTGTCTTCCGTATCTTTAATCTTTAAGCTTAACTTTTTACTTTCGTCTTCCGATTTTTTCAGTTTCTGTTCCAAGTCGCTCAATTTCGAATTAGAACTAGTGGTTGTTTTTAACTTTTCTGTAATGTATTAGTTTTCATTTTAACACATGTTATTTAATTTATGGTATAGACTTACGAATATCATTTTCAGCATCAATCAGTTTTTGCTTCGTCTTCTTGAACTCAAGTTCCATCTCCTTAAACTTATCTGCTCCACTGTTTAGTAATATGGCTCTCGTCTCTTCCATTTCTTCTTCAAGTTCTTCGACCCACTTTTTCAGATGATTTTTCGGTGTCAGATCTGTGATGCGTTTCGGTGTACGAGCAGGTAACTTTTCTTTAGCCTCTTGTAGAATACGCTTAAGCTTGGAGTTGATCTCATCACGTTCTTTTTCAACTTCAGCTAAAGTTTCTTTAAGTTTACCCAGTTCACCATTTCCGATTCTTTCAGTAGATGAAATCTTGCGTAATGATTGTAATTGCATTTTTTTATTTTCTTTAAGCAATTTTTCATTCTCCACCTCAAGTGTTGTAATCTTCGATCTTAGAATCGATGCTTCCTGTTCAACTAAGTCTAATTGACGCTTTACATCTATGTTGCTATCCTGACTCGCACCAAACTTGGAAACTGACTTTCCATTCTTTGCAGTAATCTCTGCCTGCAGACGCTCGATGGAACGATCCTTGTCTACCACGACCTTACGCAACTGTGCCAGTTCGTCATTAATAGCTTTCAGGCGTTTGTCAGAAGCGTTCGAACTAGAATTTAAAGACATGAGTGATGGCATTTTTCCACCATTCGCTTCAGAACGAAACTTTTCTTGTAATTCTCTAATTTGTTTTCTTGATTCCAGGTTTTCCTTTTCCAAGCCTTCTACTTTTATGCGTAATATAGATGCTTCCTGTTCATTTAATTCCAGTAAAATACGTAGTTCAGCTGGATCATCCTCGTCAGATATTCCTTCATCGCGATCGGCATGCACTTCAGGCGCCAGACGATGTGGCGTTGGGCTGAGTTTGCGCGCTGATATTTTAAATAGAAACAATTAAAATAAATACGATAAATGTACTACTGATTGACAAAAAACAAACAACTCTTCGTGCAATTAATCGGCAATAAACAAATATATTTGGTGTTAGTACTTGTTAGACGAATAATGATATCAGCATTAGTGAGCAGCTGTAAAAAATGGCATGATTTTCTTTTAATTTTATAATAATTAAGCAAATTTGGTATATAGTTAGTTAGGATGTTTTTAGTAAACATTTTTATGGAACTAATAACAAGCGTGATTATTGGAGCATGGACTTTTTAAATAACTTTTAATCATACTTCTTGAGCGCGATGCCATTTTTTTCAACTGCATCATCAAGGAATCATTTTCATCCTCAAAACGGGCAACTTTTTTCCGCAAATTTTCAGCCTGAAATTGTAAAAGACATATTGGGTTTGTTTATTTTTGTCCAAATAGTATTCCGAGCTATAATTAAAAATTAAAATACTAAAGATACTTTTAATACATGATTGTTCAACATAAAAAATGTATGTTATCGCTACATTATACAATTTAAAACTGACACAACTACTATTAATTGCTGTTAATCAAACTCAAGCGAACGTAATACATATGCGTCAAGTTAGTACCTGCCCCAGCACCAGACATTAGGGCATGTGAAATTACAGATGGGAAGAGTAGGCTCGGTGGTCTCATAGAGCCAGCCTTTCGGAATATGCTTGCAAATGGCGACGGCTCGCTATGGGAAACTTCTTCAGTGTATTTGCAATCTTTCAATGACATCTCGAGCTCAGATATCTTGACGTCTTTTGAGAGAGACGTATATGAAGGTACCTCAGCATCCATATTAATTGGAGTTATGGAATTGTTTTCAATGTCTTTAGAGCCTTTATTAATCAGCATATTTTGAGCAGTTGGTTCAGGCAATTTGTCTATATATTCCGTATTGGTACCTATTTCGTTGCATTTTATTTTAGTTTGAGTACTACGTGGAAACATTATTCTTTCACACAAATCTAGTGTTTGACTTCCACAATTAACGAGCATTACACCGCTCAAGTGCTCACGATATCTCAGATTCTTAGCAGGTATAATTACAATATTAAATGAGAACATGTGCATTGCTTCTACTTACCTCTTCCTCGGCAAACTTTAGTTGGTCCTTCAAATCCGATTCCCTTTCGGCGGAATCCTGTAAATCGCGTAGTAACTGTTGTGGATCCTCTTGTGAACCGCCGCGCGTAAGAGACTCACGTGTAACTCTGGCATCAGCTGATGTCGATTTTCCCAATACACCCAACATTGGAGCCTTTTTCTTGCCCGGATTTCGTAGCTCCTCAGCTTCAGCCTATTAAATATTAGAATGTGTCTTAAAATTATTTTTAACAGTATACAACATACCTGTAACTTTCGTGCCAAGTCATTGGAGAATCTAAGTTCTTCCTCGAGTTTTTTAATCTTCGTCGTCATGTCATCGTTGCAGTTGATTTGTTTTTCCTGCTCCAGCGTATCGATTTTACGTTCACATTTCTTTAACTTAAAACTTAGAATGCGACAATTTTTCGTTGTTGACTCCAATTGCTTTTGCAATGTGGTATTCACTTCGGCTTGATTATCTCGAAAACTGTCGTGCATCTCATCCATTTCCGCCTCCAAGTTGCGTACCTCTTTCTTTACATCCTGGTTCTCCTCCATCAATTCTTCGCAGAGCTGTTCGGCAGCTTGGAGTTTTCTTTTTAATTCATATTCCGTATTCTTTGGATTATTTTCAATATCTTTCATACGCGTGTTAAGCTTTCGTTTCTCCTCGTTCACTTTATCTAATTGTTCCTTTAGTTCATTGACTTTTTGTTGTAACATCAATGCTTCCGATGCAGCAGTGCGATTAGGTGCGGTATCCATTGAAGCTAAGCGTCGCAACAGGATATCGCTCTTATCGCGCTCTGCTCGTTCGGCACGAGTTCTTACAATGTCCAACTCTGCACGCAGACTTCGCATTTCCTCCTGCAAGTCACGATCGCTGGGGCCAACCATTGTCGTTTCCGTTGTTTCTGTAGTTAAAGAGTGGTTATCGTTCATCTTTTTCTTACTTGAATACTTGGTGTCCTTAATCTTCAACATGAACGCCACATCCTGAGATGCCCTTTCCTTGTCTGACTCTTTTCGGCGTGCTGTTGAGGAGGTTGATGGCGATGGAGTTGATGAGGAATTGGATGATGTACTTATGGTAGTAGTTGAAGCGGAATTTTTCGACTCCTTTGTTGTGGTTATCGATATGGAAGGTATTGACGCCGGTCTGGTATTAGGTGCTATTGACGTTGATGTCGACGAGCTCGTCGTCTTTCTAGGTGGTAACGAAGCACGTTTTTGCTCGGTTAGATTAGTACCTGATTTACTTCTTTCCGGCCGATCGGGAGGTGGTTTGCTTTCAACTTCGTTCTGCTCACTAAAACACGAATACACAAATGTTTACGTTATTTTAGTCATACAATGTACAATACTTACTCATCACTCTTTTTAGGCAATGAACGTTCACGACTTGATTCTCTTGAATTCTGACTTCGTTGCTTCTTTAGAAGTTGCATCTTACGAACACGCTCTGCGAGGCTGTCTGTCGAAAGGATGACTAAGTCATCTGGAATATTTCTAGAAGGGGATGACGAAGACTTGGGCGATGGTGTACTTGACCGATTATGTGTAATCGAGTCTTCCATCTGCCACAAAACATGATTGGTTTAATATATCTGGCATAAATTTCATTATTCTACATACCTCCTTTAGGTCTAGTGTGGTAGTGTGCCTCCTTGGCGGAACTGTCAACTTAACGGTGACATCTACATTATTGTCATCCGTTGTGCCGCCGGCACGTGAGGAACCCCTCGCCTGCTCGTCCGCATCGTCAATGTCTGGTGTGGAGGCCCAGGACTGGGGGCGCTTCTTAAGCTCTACATTGAAGTGTACAACTTTGTTGAGTAATCATTACAAGCGACAATTCAGCAATTGCATTTTAAACGGTTTCGAATCGAATTCGCACGGTGTTATTCATTAATAGTTAGCCAAAGATTACATGATATGGTTATGATTGTACGTTACGTATACGTTAATTATTGCGATTACCAAAATATCCAAGTATCCAAGTTGCAACAAAAATGATTCCAACAATAGATGCCAGCATCAGTTAAACAGTTTGCGAACATAAAGCATGAGTATTTATTGATTTATAATTTGTTTATAGTTTTTTTAAAAATTATTTTTATTTTTTTTTTCAAAGTTATATAATTTTTGTAGTGTTGTAAGTGCAGTAGTTAGTGTCGTAGTAGAAGAAGAAGAATATAGATGTATGAAGTAATACCATGATGAAAACAGTTTTGACATAAAGAGAAGAAATATTACAAAATAGTACGTTTTTTACTGACATTTGTGTTGATGTTCAAAAATATCTAATAGGCTAAATAAATGCACATTATAATTAATTTATATTTAAACTATAGAATATCATCAATCCTTTTAATTGTGTGATAAAAATTATCAAATCCCAGATAGTAAAAAAAAAACTTGAAAAGAAGAGAACTAAATAAATAATCTGAATTTTTATGACGCTCTGCGAGGTTTCTGCATGTCAGGTTTCGCATTTTTACCGCAGTTCCGAAGGTCCTGACCTCTCCGCGTCCCTATTTTGGGTTTTATATATGAGATTGTGTCATTGACCCACACCCCATTCATTCCGATGACAGTATTCATATTCGTTCTTCAAAGTTGTTTGGACGAACCATGAATACTCAATAATGATCTGAAAATAATATCCGAGTGGATTTGAAAGCGAACAAAATCTAATTTTGTCTGTTATCTCACAAACGAATGAATTTATCCCTCCCGCACCTCACTATAGTTGTTGTCTATATTGTGGATCAGTTTATGTTGGAGTTCTAGGCATTCAATGTGACCTCCGTAAAAACGTGTCGAGAAAAGCGGCCTCGTTTTTTTAAAACGGTGGAAGATTTACTTCACACCAACTAACTTCACACCAACTAAAGCGTTACAAGAAACTGAATAAATTTTAAACCGTTGCCCTAACGAAATTTACCCTATTAGTGCAGACATGATAGCTAGATCATGTTTGTCTTGTAACTGGTCGTGCTATTACAAGGCAAAAATACTAATAGCAGTTTCCGATTATGACCCTAGAACTGACCCCAGATCGAACCAATATCGAAACTCTTACTCGCTCGGGATTTAATTACTGATTAATACAGTACGGCTCGGATAAAATAATGAATGATATAGTAAGAATTGTGTATTAATGTTTTTAATGATATAGAATAGATATAGAATAGAGTTTTACATCGACACAAATATATAAATATAAAAAATATAAGGATTCTAAAACATGAATACTGAACTAATTAAATGAAATCAAACAAAACCAATCCAATAAATATTTCATCTATTTGAACTCTCGATAGAAGAAATTATGATACTTGGTTCTAATCAAGATCTATTTAAACAGTAAACAAATAAAAGGTTAAATACTAAAAGAATCAGGTTAAAATAAAGAAATTATTAGGCCAATTAACGTATTAATCATTAAAATTTTAAATTGTTAAGGATTGTTGTGGACCAGGAATTTCTTACCGATATCATTGCTGTTACCGTTGCCATTCGAACTGGAGAGATTCTGTGTTGAGGTCCACGATCGCGACGAGGGTCTTTAAGATTCAGTAAATAAGCATTTGCATTACGTAAAGAGAACTTAAAATAAACTCACCGCGAATTCTGACCATCAGATAGATTTGGTGATGACAATGCCACATCCTCGCCACCCCGGCGACCACCATGCTCCTTGTAATCCCGAAAACATCGTTTGCAACGGGTCGGATAACGCGTCTGTGGATGGAACCCCAACGGGCATAACTGATCGCCTTTCAGCGAGGGGTACAGATGATGCATTTAGATCCGCAAACAGGATTTGTGAATGAATCTAAAAACACATGTACTAAAACACATGTCCAATTAAAAAATAAATAAAATAAAACAAAATTCATTTTGAAGTATGCGGAATATAAATATCGGATATGTGTTTGTAGAATTATTAGTTCCGTTTATATTTGCCGGCATAAAAATAGACATAATTTTCTCAATTCAAAAAGAAATAGAATTAAATAGGTGCACCCACTAGACAAAATATATTCGACTGAGAGAAAGCCCGTCAGTCGCACATTAGACTCTCTGGCAGTCGGCCAGCTGTGAACAACGCCGCCGGTGGTTGCGCCAACACCGAAGAGCATATGATATACAAGTCGAAACATTGTGCAACTTTCTTCTCTATTGATTCTGAATATTTTTCTCTATGTTGTTTAGAGATTTAATCGCATTCCTACGTTTTAAACGCATTTAGTGTTTCAATATTATGTATTTCGGTATGTTGAGGGTGAATCCCACATACATACACTGAGAGAAAATGTCTTGTTTCAAGTGAAATACGAACATATGAAGGGTTTCCTAAGGAAAAATTAAATTAATCTGCCACTTTTATATGAAATCAACCGGCAACTTTAACACGGCGTTTTCATAAGAAGGGGTGAAAATTTAACACGGTGTTGTCATAGGAAGGTGGGAATGAACCCCTCATACATACCTTTAGACCTATAACAGAACTGATTTACAATTGTTGAATCGAATTCCGCTGAAAAATCTCCAATTTTATGGGTCTAAAGTTCTGTATGAGGTTTTAATTACCTCCTTTCTATGACCACACCGTGTTAAAGTTTTCGGTTTGATCATATAAAAAGGGCAGAACTAGGACTGATTAATGTAATTTTCCAGTGGGAGTATTGACAAAGTTTTAGAAAAAAAACAGCATGTGTAAATACATTTATTCCCTATTTTAGGATTATTTTTTAACGTGTCTACTTCTGCCGTTATTCCACGGAAGACTATATAGCATTGGAATACTTAAAATGGAGTGTTATTTCAAAAATGCTGTTATTTAGTTTGTACACAAACCAAATTCATACTAAGGGTGTGTACGAGTTCGCCTAAAAAGCTGACTAAACTAAATTGTACGGTCTTTCATTCGATCTCCATTCGGTAACCGGAAATAGTCTGTACTGAATGGATCTGTTTGATGTCATCCAATTTAGTTATATTTAGTTTGCTTGAAAATTTGCTAAATTGAAAAGTAGACACTGCATTACCGACAAATTTTAGTTTAGTCAGCAGTTTAATCGAACTCGCACACACCCTAAATTGCACTAAAAATTTTTTAATGTTAAACATAACAAAGCACACCATAAAATGTTGATTTTATTATTACTGCAAAAACATGGTAAACCACACAAATTAAAAAATTCATTACTTAAGTCTTTTAGGCATTTAACATCTTTAAACATGAAATCAGATAATCACCACTAAATTAAATATCTTGTTTATATTTTAAATATAATTCAGGTTTTTTAAGAAATTTTAAAGTTATATTGTGAAAATTGATGTGGCTTATCAAGTTTTACATAACAAATATTTTAACACATATCTGGAATGCAAAACATTTATTTTAGTTCTGGTGACAAAGTCTTTTGATTAATCACCAAATACTTTACAGGGTAGGTAAATGTGTTATTTGGAGTAAAATGTATACTAATTTTAATGTTAATTAATATTAGACGCCTTTATAAATGGTTCTTATTTTTCTCAGTGCACTAGTATTTTTTGTTTTATAAACAAATGTTTTTTAAAAGTGGCTTGTGGTTCTTGTTCTTGTAATCCCCGTGAACTTTTTACTTGTTTCTGCTTGTTTTCTGCATGTTTCCACCGAATTCTTTATTTAAATTGGAATGTATACTAATTAGTTTTATTTTTTTTATTTTTACTCCTACTAATTTGGCAACTTCTTCGATTTCCAATAATAAATGAACAAAGTGGAAATTTCAAAGTGTGTTTAAAATAGACATAGACTGCAGTAAACATATGGAAATGGTGTCAGGGGCATGCCATTTTTATGCTTTTTTTAAATGATTTGATATGGCAGAGCAATTGTTGTGGAAAATTCAGTCGGATTAAAATTTATGTCGGCAAGTAAAATTGCTACGTTTCTTTATCTTTTGATATATACACATAAAAAAAAATCTTCAATATGATGAATTATTCATAAATATTATGAATTTTTTGACCAACTACCAGATTCATCATATTGAAACCACCGTTCATTAAATGACACTATTTATTAATGAATGCATTCATTATATATATGAACAAAATATTCAAAACAATGAATTTGAATTATCATATTGATGAATTTGTCATAATATAAAAAAATATATATTTATATATAAAAGTAAAAATATTTCTGGCAAAAACAAAAACTTAAGAAAAAAAAATTTCAAAAAAATAATTTTTCGATAAAAATTTTGTTCGTAAAAAAATTAACGAAAAAAAAATATTTTGATAGAAATTTGGTTTAATGAACAGCGTTCTTAAATATGATTAACATTTATGTTGTATTTTATATTTTGATGAAACGTATTCTTCACATACAGTTCATCATATTGAAGAACACTTTTTCGACAGTTACCAAGCGTTCTTCATATTTATGATAGCATTCATAACAATAATGGCGTGAGTCATTAATATTATGAATGGTTCTTCAAATACAATGAATCATGGTTTGAAGAACGGAATTCATCAGTATGATGTACATTTTTTTTCTGTGTAAATCTAAGGTTACCATTCGTCCTTCTTTTAGGAGTGACCTTTATTTTAACTCCTGGTCCTTCGAAATATTTGTTCAAGATACCGTAATACACTGAGGCCGCCCCATATAAAGTAGACATTTCAAAAAAAGTAAAAACCATAAATTGATAAATATTTATATTATTTTTTAGTGAAATATTAATCATTTCTGAATTGGCATTACGGAGATATAATTTAATGAAATTGATTTTTGTTCAAAACGTGTTTATGTAATTCAGAAATTACCATTTGAAATTCAGAAATTTTCATTTGTAATTCAGAAATTTCCATTTCAAATGAAATTTCTGAATTTCAAATAAAAATTTCTGAATTTCAAATGGTAATTTCTGAATTTCAAATGAAAATTTCTGAATTATAATAATAGTTTGGCGCTACAGTCCTGTATAGTCCTTCATAGGCAATGGTGTTACTCTCGTAGGTTTGCCATTTAATGCCGAGTGGTAGCGCGATATAGAAATATGTTTATATGAAAAGATGTTATTAGGCTTTCGGCTCGCAGTCCAACGCACTAACCACTGAGCTACCGCGGCTACTGAATTACTTATGGAAATTTTCTGAATTTCAAGTGGACATTTCTGAATTTCAAATAATGCCTTTTATATTTCAAATGGAATTTCTGAATTTCAGGTTTTCTTTCCGAATTACAGTGTAAATGGTGTAATTCGCTCACACGCTGCACCCACTGTATTCGTTGCATGTTCAGCGACAGTGTTGTCGTTTGATTTTGTTTTTCAAAACATTGAATGTTTTGAATGAATTGATGTTTTGAGAGTACTTGACACCAATGAAACAAATACTGCAGTGAAGTGAAGTCGCTCAGAGAGACTCACCATAATACTGTAGACTGTCATTTGCGAACTGAATTCAAAACTGTAGAGTGCAATAATGCATATTTGTAGAGGAAACTTCAAAACCATTTGTGCTGATGGCTATTATGTAAATTCAATGAAAGAATAATTCTGTAGTTGTTATGGATCCCCAAGAACAAATAATGTACAGTAAAATTTGAACCAAACAAATTTTGTGGAAATGAAAATAAAATAGATTTATATCTTGTGCTTTACCGGATATATTTTTATTTTTTAACTTTAGTATTTTTCTAGTTAATTAAATATGTAGTAGGTTTAAAAGATCTTCAATATGGACAAAGTTCAACTGCAATTAAAATAATGGACCTTTGCAAATTCATATTTCGCTGCAAGTCATCATCTATGAATATAAATTTCAAAGAATTGGAAAGATATATTTTAGATTAAAAAACAAGTTAAATGTTGTTTTAAATAACTTCATAATGAGCTTTACACAAAAGAGGATTAAAAAATATTTTTGAAATAATATAAAAATTGCTTAGCTTTTGCCTTTTAGTGAACAACGTATTCTTTACCATCAAAAAAGTTCGTTGTCAATTTTTGTAATTTTATTGGTATTTAAAACCGTGTGAAGTTAGTCTTGGAGTTTATCATAAAACTATATTTGGACAGTATGTTTACTAACTAATAGAAATTGGACAAATATTGACTAAAACATATGTTATCTTCCGAGACAAATTCTTTCATAAATTGGCTCTGACTAAAGCTTCACTCAAAAAAATAATGTATTAAAATTAATACAATTTATGCACTTGTTTCAAAAAAATGTATTTTTAATACATATCTATTACATTTGTAATTATTTTCTTACTTTTTAATGAAAATTGTACTTGTTTTCTTATTTCATACAAAATATGTAATTTGTGCTTGATATTTGTATTTGTTTTTGCATTTTTTCTATTGTGATACAACATGGAAAATTTATAAATAATGAAGTGCAATAAATTAATATATGAAAACTAAAGACTTTAAAAAATGGCCAGGGCTTTTGTTTTTGCAAAAATATGCCAATTCCATTTATATGTTTTCTGTGAAATATTGTGATTTTAAAACATGTGTAAAAGTTCTAAAAGTGGTATTAATGTGACAATAAATAATTTATGACGAAATATGTATTATCTTTTTATTGCTGTGGTAATTTGAAACTAAAAAATTATCGTATTGTAATATGAAATATCCCTGAAACTATTTAGTATTAGTGTCAGGTTGAGTTTTTTCCTACATAAGGAAACTTTATGCATTTATGATCAGTGATTTATAAGAATATATTTTAAGGAACCTAAGGCAACCTAACTCACTTCGAATACATTTTTATTAATTAGTATGCGTCTTTATAAATTGAAAATATCATTAAACTGTCTTAAACTTTTTAATTATATTCTCCTATTTAATCTATAATAGCTGTGTCTTTTTCAAAATTTAAATTTGAGCTGGAACAAATTCTGTACGCAAAATAAAAACAAATTTGAGCTATGTAGATAGATATATGGATCTCAAAAAATAAAAAAAATGTCCTTCTGGGATTTGAACCCACTCCTCCCGGGTACAAGACCTGAGTTCTCACCGTTACGCTATCAACCTCATTTGCTACAGATCATTTATTCACAATCTTGAATCAAATGACTAAAATCGACAATAAATGAAAATAAATTTATTTTTTTTTTTGGAATGTGACATTAAAAAAAAAAATTTTACATTTCACAAATTTTGTTTTTGAGGCAAAAATCTCAAACAAAAGGAGATGAATGTGTAGCCTAACGGGTAGAGTAGTGGACGATAACGCCGAAGTCAAGAGTTCGATGCCAGCTTGTGGCAACTGAAATATAATTAATTGTTAAAATTATATAAAGTAAATAAATAAGATATAAAAAAAAACGAGTGAAAAGAAACAAAGGAAATGAAAAAAAGGAAAGGAGTGGAAAAACGAATAAAAAATACGTTTTTTAATACATTTTTTGTATTAAAAATACAAAAATTTATTAATTTTTCTATATTTTTCTCGACAAATTTATTTAATACATAAAATGTATTATGCAATTATTTTGTGTATTATAGTTTAATATTAAATTATAAATTATTTACATATTATTATAAATTCTTCTATATATTATATTCTATAAATTTACTATAAATTCCACTGTATACAAAAATATGTATCACTTAAAGTTAATTGTTTTTATAAAAAATTGATTAAAATTAAATTTATTATATAAAATCTTAAAATTAACAGCCCTATTTTACTTTCAAATTTACTTTCAAAAACAGCTAAGTTTTGATTATATTTTTAAAACCAAATGTAAACCTAATGTATATGGAAGACTTGTATGTAGTTGTACACCGAAAAAATACTGTAGCAAATTATATACATTTTATGTCTTTGTTTTGAAAAAATATATTTCTACGACATTTTGTTGGTTTTTAAATACATTTGCCGTTATTTGTCTTATTTTTTACTACAACATGTATTGAAAATTCGTTCCCTACATATTGCACAAACTGTATTGATGTTTTGTTTTTTGCTTTCATTTGAAATGGTCGTCTCTCGTGCATGTACAAACGAATTCTTTGGTTTCATATTTCAGAAACTGGTTATACCCTACACTAAGAGTGAAAGGGTATATTCAGTTTTGTACGCCGTTTGTAACACCCATAAGAAAGCATCTTCGGTATGGAAAAGTATATATATTCTTGATCAGCATGACCTCCTGAGTCGATTTAGCGATGTCCGTCTGGCTGTCTGTCCGTCTGTTGAAATCACGATTACAGCAAAAATAGAAGAGCTAGAGCAATGAAATGCAATGAACTTTAGATTTAGATTACCTATATATCTAAGTTGACTGAACAAGAAAATTGGCATGATCGGTCTGTTGTGACCTGAGAACCGACCACTTATGTTCAAATACCGCATATAAAATTTATATTTACAGATCAATTTTACTGTATACGTGCTTAGGTAACTTTTCTTGGTTAAATATATATTGACTCATGCTCAAATACATGAAAATAATGGTTTCATGTATCTACCCATTTGTAAATATGGGTATCAAATGAATGGAAATTCTTCAGCAATTGAAAGTTTGTAGTTATTTTCAGGATTCGTATACCCTGGTGACCTATATACCACGTTTAATGGTAACCACACATATGTGTAGGGTATTTATAGTCGGCTTAGACCAAATATAATTTTGATAATCCTAACTATCACCTACTTTAAAATTTCCCATGTGATCTAACATTCTCAACTGGTTTTTTGCTGTTGTTGTTTTTTTTTTGCATACGACGGATGACTGCGAAAGAGGTATATAAATAAATCAGAACCATAGAAGCCACCTTTTGGGATAAATCCCAAAAATGGGATTTCTCAATCGCAATTGGAATTGGGATTTCCCATGGGATATTCAATTGATTTGGGATTTTTTTCCCAATATAAAAAAAATCATTTAATTGCAATTTCATATGATTTTTTAGTATCTATAATTATATAATCTATATATATAAAACTCTTGGTCCGTCTGTCAGTCTGTCAGTCTGTCGGTCGGTCGGTCTGTCTGTCTGTCTGTCTGTCTGTCTGTCTGTCTGTCTGTCTGTCTGTCTGTTCCAGCATCACGTCTAAACCACTGAACCGATTTAACTGAAATTTTGTAACAGGATACTATGGAGTCCGGAGGGTGTCATAGGCTATATATGGGCGCGATTGGACAAAGGGACGTGGTACCTCCCATACAACCTAAACATTCCAAACGACATAACTCAGCACATACGCCAGCTAAAAAGATAAAAAAAAAATTCAAATACAAAAAAAATATACAAAAGCAATCACACATTAAAACTCACCACAATTAAACTCACCACACTAAAATTCACCACACTAAAATTCACCACAAAAAAACTCACCACAATAAAACTCACCACACTAAAACTCACCATACTAAAACTCACCACACTAAAACTCACCACAATAAAATTCACCACACTAAAATTTACCACACTAAAATTCACTTCACCTAAACTCACCACACTGAAACTCACCACATTAAAACTCACCACACTAAAATTTCTACAGTGAAAAACTCTACTAGGAAGATTTCTACTGGGAAGAATTCTGCGCGAAAGAATTCTACCGGGAACAATTCTACCGGGATGAGTTCTACGGGAAGATTTCTACCGGTGAGAATTCTACGGGAAAGCGTTCTATGGGGAAGAATTTTACGTGGATTATTTCTACTGGGAAGAAATCTAGGCCGAAATATTCTACGGGGAAGCGCAGTCTGAGAAAGAATTTTCTTTGAGAATAGTTTTTTTTGGCGGAGAATTATTATTTGGTTATTACATTTATAAAACCCATAAAACGGGCTCTCGCTCCATATCTTTGAATTTACAAAATCTTGGCACGAGTGGTGCACGGGTCCAGCTAGTTATATATATGTTGTTTATAATAAATAAAATTAATTATTATGGATATATTAAAAGAAGTAACCGTTTTAGATCCAAAAAATATAATAAATAATAGCATTATACCATTAGTTTGTTTAGTTCCGCACATAATTAGCAATGAAAATATTAACAAAATTCATTTAGAATTTAAGAAAATTAAACAACACAAAGAGAACAATGATTTAAATTTTACAAAATTTTGGCAAGCCATTTTAAATTCTAAAAATGAAAATAATAATTTTCTGTGTCCTGAAATGCGAAAACTAATTTCATTTATTTCATGTTTGCCGCACTCTTTTGCAAATATCCTTTATATTTTCTCAATTTAGCTTAAATAAAAATAAAACAAGAAATAGACTTTCAACTGAAATGTGTCAATAATGCATGCGAAACGACTGACAGAGTCAAAAAATTGTTTTGATGCAGTGTTTAATAAAACACATTTTGAATTATTTACAAATGAATTGTATGGGTTTAAAAATAATAACACTGATGATAATAATGAAGATGATATTTTGTAAATATTCTTATATTTTTTTAATAAAATTATAATATCGTTAAATGTATTTTTATATATAATCTAACGATTTAACTTAGGTGACAAAGTTTTATAATATTTTAATTTGGGATTTTGGAATTTTAGATGGTATTTTCCACGTCAATTGGGATTTTTTCCCATGGGATTTAAGGAGGTATTTTTGTTCTCACTCCGTGGGAAAATGGGATTTTTTTTGGGAATTGAAGGTGGCTTCCCCGACCAGAACTGTCCGTAGCATCTGACCGAACCGTCTTAATGAGAGAAGACTATAGAGCTGCCAACTTAGTTTACCGCTGAATATTTTTGGTTTTAAAACTCAGTTGTCAGTTTTTTTTTTATTTATATTTTTATTTATTTATGTGTAGATTGGTCTTTAGGTTGTGGGAAACAATCTTTAGTTATATTTGTACTATACAACTAAATAGTTTTCAGATTTAAAATTTTTTGTATCTTATTTTTGGTATTAAAAAAATTATATTAATATTCATTCATATAATTTTCCGAATTAATAAAAATAAATATGCTATTTAATTATTTATCACAACAAAGTAAAACAACTACATATTATTGTTAAATTAAAGGCATATGTAGTAATTTCTCTACATATTTTATATAGAAATGCTGTTAAATTATGTAGTAATTCTTCATACAAAAACAACTACATCAGTTTAGTAAAAATACATATGTATTTATTTTAAAGACATTTTTATTTATTTTTAATACAGTATTATTTTCGGTGCAGAAATAAGATAAGAGTTATGGCATTATCCATGGATAATGCCATAACTCATACTTTGATCGAAAACTTTAGCAGTGAGAATGAAAAATACATCTAAAAACATCTCTGAGATTATTTTCTTATATCAAGCATAAAAGTATGTACAAACATAATCCGAAGAGTTTATCTGCCTCTAAGTGTTCCAACATATATATGTTTTATGTTTGTAGTGTCACTTTCAATAACATATTTGATGTATGGCGTGATATTAAAAGTGATAGTAACAAACTAGATGGACCTTTTTTATTTTTTATAAATAGAACTAAAATCATTAATATTAATGAGGATGCGATTTCAAAATTTAGGTATATTTAACTGAAATTAAAACGCTAAGTGCAAATCTGCATCAAAATTAAATAATAAAAAATCAGATGAGCGTAAACGTGGTCCGACCATGACCATTTTTTTTTTTATTTGGTCGTCTTATGACCAAAAACTAATTTTTATTTAGTTTGAACCCGATTGTTTAAAAATTGGGCGTATTTTTGTACCTTAGGATTATATGGGAGGTGGGCGTAAAAATGGTCCGACCCCGCCCATTTTTCATAAAATAAAAATAAGTGTTCATTAAATTCGAAATACGTTTACTATTTTTGACCCCCGCTTGTATGGAGACGCAACACTGAGGGACGCCCTGAAAATCAATTTAAATTCGTTTTTTTTTTCGATTGAACTGAATAGTGCGTGCAAAAATAATTTTTTGTGTCGGGATTGTCGGTATATTAAATATGTTCATCAAGCAAATTAAAAAAAAAATAAATTGTTGAATTGAGATAAAAAAATCTAAGTGACAAAACTAAAATGTACAGCTACAATTATGCTTTTTCGGTTACAACTCGGTTACTGTGACCCCCTTATAAGCGAATAACAACCGAAATTGGTTCCATATAGGAGCTTCAGATTACTTGGGTTTTTTAAAGGAGCAATAATTTTGAGAGTTATACTATTTTTAACAAATTCAAAAACTGTCTATATTATTTCAAAAACTAGAGCCAATTTCATAAAACAAACGTAATTTTCAAAATTTCAAGAATTGTTGCAACTTTTACTGTAGAAAAAATCAAATTTTCTGTGTTTTTTGTCCAACAAGTGGATTATTTGGAGTCCTTTGTTCGTAGGATTGAAAGAATAAGATTGAGATTTTAAAAGTTCCAGACAGGAATGTGATAATGTACCGAAAAATTAAAAACATATTTTTTTGAAAAATTGACGAAACTTACGTATAGCCAACATTTCGCAACTTCCTGGTTAGGAATTATAGTACATATTCATGACAAAATGAGGACCAAAAATGTTTGTTAATGAAAATTCTTTGTTTGTCAAACCATCTGAAGTTGTTGCAAAAGAAGTAACATTTTCATCACCACAAAATAAGGTCAGACATTTTCATTAAAGAATTGTTGTAATATGATTACTGCCATTCTGTTGTGTATTTCACATTTCATCACATTCTTTAGGATAAAAAATATGTAAATATATAGAATTAATCTTAATAAAAAATCTATACACTGGCTTAGAAGATTTTCATAATTTTGTTATGGACAATTTTTTCGTGCCCAGTCCTTATACATAATATTATGGAAAAACGATTTTTTAAAAATGATGCCGTCAAAATACTATCTTGAAGTTTCTAACGAAGTTACTCACGAATCGAGATAGGCATGCGAGTGAGTAAGTGACTCACGCTCACAAAAGAAATTTTCTAATCACTCACGGTTTTTTTTTTTTTTTTGTTCTACTCACACTCAATCACAATCACGTGAGTAAATTAAGTTTCATACACAGTTTAGCGTGATTCATCTAATACTTTGGACTGCAACTATCTTTTAGGGGTTTTAGGGATTGGGATTCAGTGGTTTCTTATAGCTCTGAATGTCGTCGCAATGAATGTTTATATTTCGTTGGCGCCTTCTTCCGGATCCCCGGTTCAGAGGGCTTTTTACGACAAATAATGTGTTTTTTTTTCAAACTGCAAAACACCAAATAAAATTTTAAAAAATATATTTTAATTTAATTATGAATGAATATATGCTACATATCGGTCCACAGAATCTAAATCACACGAAAACACTCAAATTATAAAACATTATGAAATAGCTTATTTTTAGTAAGCCGTGATTTTTTTACTTACACGCTGCAAAAAAAAAATCTCCCAAACATAATTTTGCAGGCATTACATATATCATTGGAGCTTTAGCAAACAAAAGTATTATTTCATTGCCAAACATTATTATAATAACAGGCAAACATATTTTTGTTTTCGTTCAAACATTCTTATGTTCAGAATGAATAATTTTCGGCGTTCTTACAAACATTTTATTTATTTAATTGAAAAACATTTTATTTACATGTAAACATATTAATGTTTACATTTAGATATAATTTAAAAAATGTAAATTTAGTGCTAATAACTTCTTTACTCAATATTTATTTTTTTTTATATTATATAATTATAAGCTTAAACTTTTATTTTTTTTTTTATTACACATCTTTTATTTATACTTAATAATTTTTTTCCATCTATTGTTCCTACTTTGAGTACAGTGAATTACGGATTAATTGGATATTTCACAAACAGCCACTATCTGGTATTGGCGGTACTTAAACAAATTCTTCCACCAAAAAGAACTTTTGAACTATATGAAAAGTATTAATGTTAGTGTTACTGAGTGCTAAAAGTAGGCAGCGCTGTTATTTAATTGTGATATCGTAATGCCAAACATACATATAATCAAAATAATGCTATTATTTTTATATTCGTTGTCACCCAGTAACAATCACGAATAACCAAATACATATAATTCAAAGAACCTTATTGACGGAAATATCAAACATACATATATTAATATCTGATGAAAAATATATGTTTCTACAGAAACATTAATGTAGTAAATTCATGTAAATCCGCGATTAAATCAATTTATGTTTAAATATCATATAATAATATATCAATCTGAACAAAATAATTATACAATTCAATTATAACGTAATTAGATTTTACTCCTAATATTTATATGGCGATTTCGAATTACGTTATAATAACATTCAAAATATTAAAACAAATCTTTTCTATCCGTGTAATTTTTTACACTTAAAAAAAAATTAAAAACAGAGTATGCGATATACTCGCATCCCAAAATCTATTAAAAACGACACTAAAATAATGTTGGAAGCCTAAACTGGAATTTTGGAACACTGTGAGTCGTATATGTACATAAACATATTTCTATATTTTTTTTTGTTTGATCGCTGTGATTCGCACCAGCGACCTTTCGGTTCGTAGGGATACGCAGAAATAATCGATTAATGACGCTACACGTCATTAAATAAGGTTAGTCTACTACTGATATGGAGAGATAAAATTTGCGAATTTTAATTTAACGCGGTAAAAAGTATGGTGTAACATTGGAATTAAGTTTGGTGTAAATTTAAAAGATATTAGAGCTTTGGTGGACCTTGGGTTCATTCTAATATTTCGTAGGCCATTTGTAAGGCTCGTTACTGTGATTTAAGTCGCGCAAAATTTGGCTTATAAATGTACCTGAGAATACTAATCTGTTAAAAATAGCATCGAAAATTTGATAGCACAGAATAATTTTGTACTTGCAGAGTCTGACAGCTTCAGTAGAATATTTTCACTAAAATCTATCAATATCTACTATGAAGAATATCAATCGATTTTTTTATGGTACGAAATATTTTTAACTTTTGGATTATAAAATAGTTAATAAAAGAGACAACTGTATTATGACCCTTTTTCTAATCGATTTCTATTTCGGTATTTTGACTATTCCAACCACCTCCATATATTTTTTTTAAGTTTGACAATAATCTTCTGGATTTGCATCTAATATTTGCTTGTAGTTAGTGCTAAAATCGTAAATGTCTTTTCTTGGTTGACGAAACGAATAATTTTAACATTACATTATTATTTAATTTTTGATTATCACTGTACCCTCTTTTATCAAATTTTCCAAGGGTCTTAGAAGGCCCCTTAACAGAGGCCTTAGCAATGACCCTGTCCAATATTCCATTTATAAATTCGCTCATATATACGTTGTCTTCTGTGTCGGACATTTCTGCAAAGTTTATATATTTTGGAAAATAATGTATTCGACGGTTAAAAAAAGTAATGAACATTTATGGTCAGATCTGCAACAACTTTTTTTCACTGAATTGCATGATTGCTGTTTTTGCGAAAATAGCAATGATAAGTATTGCATGACATACATTATTTCTTTTAAGTTTATCATGGAAGCATATCATTTTGTAAATGCAATTAATTAAAAATGTAAACATTTTCTAAAACTTCAAACAAATTGAAGTGATTTTGCCACATTTAGAGAACTATTCTTCTTCACGCGATCTCTTCAATTTCTATAATATTTCCTTTCCATATCGTTTTTCTTTCCTTTATTTATAACAGTACAGAAATCATTCTCGGAAATTGAACTTCAGACGACATATGGGGCAGAACGTTACCAAGGTGTGATATATTAAAGTTAAACCTATTGATTCCGTTTTATGATTTTTAGGATAAGAAATACTTCTAATTTCATATTCTGTGATCAGAATTTACCAAAATTCATGGAAAATGTGTTTTTTTCTCAATTAAAGTCAAATGTTTTTTTCAAATTTATTATAGTAGAAAATTGAGGCAATATATGAAACACTGTAATTTCGTCGTTTTAAATCCGAAATAAAATTGAATAGTACAATTTGAATGGCAATTTATTTGCGAAAGTATACCATACATTGCATTGGTGATAAGTGGTTCAAAGTACTGACCATTCACCAAACAATTTTACTTTTTTGAGTTGTAACGCCCGTCACAAAAAAATAGTAAAAGTTATTTTGCGAACTATTTTGCAAACCTACAACTGGGAAATTTTGTAAAAGTGAACTATCTGGAGCGAAACGAATTACTTAGTGACCGGCAATATGGTTTCCGTAGGACCAGGTCCAGGTTTATTTTTGTTCACATTATTTTTGTAAACATTATTATATTGTCCAGCAGAATCTGTCAAATTTACCATAAATATGTTACAATACCATCATAAAATTTTAATTGCATTTGAATAAACTATTTCTTGGCAATTTACTTGGTTAAAACTATGTTTCGAAACACAGAAAATGCTAATCAAATCTAAATACAACGTATGTTCGCCACGCTCGTCTAAATTCGATAATTTATCGACTGACGAAGTTGGCAACGTTGTGCAGCATTTTCTACCTAAGCCATCTTTTGCCATCGTTTGAACATATTGATGTTTAAAAACAAACAAAAAAAGGAATTGGATTTAAATAAATGTATTCTTCCAACATTCTTCTTGCATACGAAGTTGGCACTCGTTGAGCAGAATTTTCTACCTACGTCTCTTTTGTCGTCGTTTGAAGTATGTATAGAGTCATTTTAAACATACTGATGTTCGAAAAGAAACAAAAAATGAATTCTTGTATATAAAGTTGACACTCGTTGATCGGCTTTTACTGCGTACGTGTCTTTAGTTGTTCGTTGAGAAAACGTGTTCGCTTCGGTAATAATTTTGTTATTTTTAAATTAAATAAATATATAAATTGTGTTACAAATAGTAACAGAGTATAATATAATGCAGTATATAATTTCAGAAACTAATGTGAAAAAACCACAAATAAAAATCAGTGTTTCGATTTACAAACTGAATTTGACATGTTTTTTTACAAAAGCCTCCGTGAATTCCTTGCCTACGCTATGTTCTGTACTGAGACCAACTGTAACTGTACGAAATATAAAGCGAACCTGTATCGTCTGGATTAGCGTCTGCTGGTGCAATTGTGCATTCATTGATGCTGTCACTTGTACTTCAGTTTTAAACCAATTATTTATTTATGCATTTAAAAATTTGTATATGAATTCAATTATTATAATTTTCCACTTTTCCACATGTTATTTTCAGGATTCGTATACCCTGGTGACCTATATATCACTTTGATTTTTTGTTTTTAAATTTTGTGGTATTTAAAAAAAAAATGTCTTAAAAAGAACCTGAGGATTATATTACGAGCATTCGTTTTATTGTCACAGTTTTAAATGTTACAGTTTAAATGTTTGGCTCACAGAATCATACAGTTTGATGTTTTCCTCCCAGAAAAGGTCTATACTATTTACAAATATAATTCAGAAATTCCATTTAAAATTCAAAAGCCCTCAATTATAATTTACAAATATCATTTAACATTCAAAAGATATCAATTGTAATACTGAATTCCATTTGAAATTTAATACACATCAATGGATATATCTTTCTATTTGAAATTCAGAAAATATCAATTGATATTTATATTTTTTCCATTTGGAATTTAGCTAATATTAAGTGAAATCCATTTGGAGTTATCAATGGATATGAATAACTTTCCATTTGAGATTTTGAAAATATTCATTAATATTGAAAACTTTCCATTTGAAATTTAAAAAATATCAATTGATATTTAGAAATCAGAAAATGTCTATTCATATTCATGAATTTCTATTTGGAATTCAGAAAATTTCAATTGATCCCTATGTCTATATTTTTCATTGAACAAATACAGATTTTCTATTTACAATATACAATGTTATTTAAACTTTATGCAGAATAATATTTATTTAGTTTTTGTTTTTTTTATTATTGTAACAAGTGTAACAGTCGTTTAGGTTAAATCAATAATTAAAAATTTGCAACATTACAAGTACCTACAGGAAAATGTTAAAAATCGTTTTTAATCAACAACCAGTAAGGAAGGTATTTTGAAGTACGGACGGACATCGCTAAATCGACTCAGGAGGTCATGCTGATCAAGAAGATATATCGGCCATTACACGTTAAACCGGGCACTATTGAGATTTACTATTTTTGATTTCGTTGAAATTTTGCACTTTTATTCTATGTCGAAAAATATTTTACACGTGTTTCATGTTTTATTAAAAAAAAAAATAATATATTCAAACATTTCGTTGAAATTCAACATTTTGCTTTCAGTTAAAGTACTGTAGCACGTGAACCGTAAGTTCAATATTGAACAATTTCATCTCATTTTAAAGATAATGAATTCATCTTAATAATGGTTTACTCGTTTTTAAAACATATAATACAAACATAATAAGAAAAAATGGTCCGAAAGTTTTAAAACCGACCACCAATAGCACTTTTTTTTAAGCCATCACAAAACTACATTAATAATGCACCAACACTAAAAAATTTAGAGTGGGACCTAAACGCTAACTATTTTAAAACTTTTTTTTCAAAAAAAATATTTTTTCTGACGTTTGAAAGGTGTCAATATATGTGTAGAGAAATATCAAACGTGCCTAAGTTCAACATAAGCACATTTAGGCAAATTGAGTTTTTTTACTTATTTTGCGAAATATTTGTTTTTTTGATTGCAAATTTGGTTTATTACAATTTATATAATAACCTAGAATTACGTTGAATTTAAAATAATATTGGACTTTGGCTCATTTGATATTTACCCTATGGACTTAGTCACGTTTAAAAAATTTCATATGGACTTAGGCAGATTTGAAAAAACCACATCGACAAAAATGAAATATGAAATACGGGAACGGAGTCGGGTTTCTGGAACTAGTATAATAAAACATAATTTTTATACCCTACACTAAGAGTGAAAGGGTATATTCAGTTTGGTACGCCGTTTGTAACACCCAGAAGGAAGCATCTCCGGTATGGAAAAGTATATATATTCTTGATCAGCATGACCTCCTGAGTCGATTTAGCGATGTCCGTCTGTCCGTCTGTCTGTCTGTCCGTCTGTCTGTCCGTCTGTCTGTCTGTCTGTTGAAATCCCTAAGACTTTTAAAATTGAAGAGCTAGAAAAATGAAACTTATAACTTAGATTACTAATATACCTACGCTGTATGTGCGAAAAAATTGGCGAGATCGGTCCATTGTGACCTATGATCCGACCACTTATGTTCAAATACCTCATATAAAATGTACATATAAAGATCAATTTTTATGTATACGTGCTTAGGTAAACTTTTTTGGACAAATATATATTGACATCATGCTCAAATACATGATAATAATGTTTTCCGGCGAAAAGACGTGTGGTTCACAAAAAAAAAAATCGAAATTCGGTACACCTACCCATTTGTAAATATGGGTATCAAATGAATGGAAATTCTTCAGCGATTGAATGTTTGTAGTTATTTTCAGGATTCGTATACCTATATTCGTGATCTATATATCACTTTGAGTGGTAACCACACATATGTGTAGGGTATTTATAGTCGGCTTAGACCGACTATAATTTTGATAATCCTAACTATCATAATTACACCTACTTTAAAATTTCCCATGTGATCTTACCTTCCCAACTGGTTTTTTTTATTGTAATAGGAAGAATGTATATTTTGTTGGCTCGTTTGGTTAGTGCGTTGGACTTCGAGCCGAATGGTCCTGGGTTCAATCCCAGTGACTGTCAATATCTTTTTCCTAGAAAACATTTTTCTATTCGACGCTAACTCTCGCCAGTCAATGACAAAACTACGAGATTAAATCTCACCCTGCAGTTCGGATTAGACAATAAACTGTGTAGGTCCCACCACTTTGATAACACGCACAGCTCAAATGGTGAGAGATCTCGGCCTAAGTTTTCCAGAGGACTGTAGCGCCAAACTATTAATTTATTAAGAAAAATGTGTTTTTTATCAAACATAATATTATAGATGATGAAGTGTGGAATGTATACTTTGTTTTTATATAGTTTATATATTTTATATGTCTTCTGGTGAAAAAGAATTCGTCGTTCAATAATAGTGGTTCACAAGTAAAACATATCTCATCAAATGTTATTAAAAATCTTTTTAATTATATATAGGTATACAATTTTTATACCTTACGCTAAGAGTGAAAGGATAGATTCAGTTTGGTACGCCGTTTGTAACACCCAGAAGGAAGCATCTCCGGTATGGAAAAGTATATATATTCTTGGTCAGGATGACCTCCTGAGTGGATTTAGTGATGTCCGTCTGTCCGTCTGTCTGTCTGTCTGTCTGTTGAAATCCCTACTACTTTTAAAATTGAATAGCTAGATAAATGAAACTTATAACTTAGATTACTTGGCGAGATCGGTCCATTGTGACCTATGATCCGACCACTTATTTTCAAATACCTCATATAAAATGTACATATCAATTTTTATGTATACGTGCTTAGGTAAACTTTTTTGGTCAAATATATATTGATATCATGCTCAAATACATGATAATAACAAAAAAAATCGAAATTCGGTAAACCTACCCATTTGTAAATATGGGTATCAAATGATTGGAAATTCTTCAGCGATTGAAAGTTTGTAGTTATTTTCAGGATTCGTATACCCTGGTGACCTATATATCACTTTGAATGGTAACCACACATATGTGTAGGGTATTTATAGCGGCTTAGACCGACTATAATTTTGATAATCCTAACTATCATAATTACACCTACTTTAAAATTTCCCAACTGGTTGAAATTATTAAGGCCACAGGGGGAAGAAAGAATGCGGCCATGTGTAAAAGTATGAGGAGACAGAGACAGCAAGTGAATCTACTACACACAATTTATAAATAATTGCAGTTTTCTCGTATTTTTACATTTATTTATAACCTTCTCATTTTTGAAAAATATTTTTTAATTAATATGAATGTCCATTTAATCCTTTTTAAAACATTTAAACATAGTAATCCTATAGTACAAGTTATTTGCAAACTTACAGTCCATGTGACTGGTTGAGAGGGACTTAGGCAAATTTGATTTTTAAGAATACATTGACTAAGTCCATAAACATGATAAAAACATGAATATTTAAGTAATTTTTTCTGAAAAACTAATCTAGTTGGAGTCACTAAACTTAATACAATATGCCTGTATGATGGATTAAGTTATATATTGACTAAAACCTCAAAAATTTTAAAAAGTGGACTTAGGCACGTTTGATATTCATCTACACATATTAAAATTGCGTAGAACAAACTTGTTTAGTGAATATTCCATGAAAACAATACCACTGATAGTTTTTTTCAACGCAATAATGTTTTCAATACAAAAAATCTATTTGGGTTGAAATATATTAAAAATATTTGAATAATTATTTCGTCTATACACCCAGAAAAAAATACTTTACAAATAATAGTTTTTTACTATAAAATATAGTCAATAGGATAAATTATTATTTTAATCGGAAAATACCATTAAATACTAGAAAATACTATGACATTACCATTGAGTTTATATGAAGAGATTTATTTTTTGTATACTATTAAATCAATAATTGTCCTATTGACCAATTTTAATAGGATTTGAGGGAATTTTTTCTGGGTGTATGCCATGTACATTAAGTTGTTGTATATTGTCAAACTGTACTTACGCAATTTTAATATATTGACGACCTTCAAACGTCAGAAAAAAAGTGAGCGTTAAGGTACGACTCTAAATTTTATACTGTTGGTGCATTATTGATGTAGTTTTGTAATTGTTTAAAAATGAGTAAACTATTTGGAAGATCAATTTTAAAATGAGATCAAATTGTTCAAATCAAAATGTTGAATATCGACGAATTCTTTCAATTTATTAATGGGTTTAACTGCCAGAACAATAGACTAATTTAATAAAAAAAAACGTATCAAATATTTTTTGACACAGAACATGTCTTTAAAATTTTAAAAATATCGGAGCTCATACAGTCATTTACTGTCGAAATGCTCCCGGTTTGATGTGGAATTGCCGATATATACTTTTCCATACCGGATATGCTTTCTTCTGGGTGTTACAAACGCGTACCAAACTAAATATACCCTTTCACTCTTCGTGTTGGGTATTAAAGTCTTTAAAGCAACAATGAGACATTCATTATTTTTTATTTATGTGATTGTATTTGATTGATATCAAAAATGAATTTCTACAAAAGAAAAAATTGGATTTACTAATGTTTTAATTTGAATAAGAAAAAAAAAATGTATTTTGTTTTTGTGATGACATTATCTGAGTTAAAGATATTTTATTTTGCGCAGAAATGCGTTCGAACTTCTGCGCATGTTTTTTAGATTTTGATTTGAAGTAAGTCGTTGCACAAAGAGTACAACTAGTGCACATCGAAACGATAAACATTAGGGAATATATCTCTTCTTTGACACGCCGCTCAGATACATGGTGCTCTGTACCGATTCTCATCTTTGTATCTGTCGCACAAACTTAATACGTATGACGCGAGACGTTCGAGTACAACGTTGGTATCTGCTGAAGTATATTTAAATTTCTGTTCACCCATATTTGATGCAGCTCCCAGTTTTCAAATTTCATTCAAAATTAAGTCAATAGAACGAGGGAGGTACGATGCACTTACACAGTCTCTATGGAAAGGCACAGAGTGGAGTTCGCTCTTCATCCGTCGCTGGCACGAGGCTACGTCTATGTCTAGATTGTTTAGCTGGCCGATGACTAGATGTGCTGCTGTTGACGATGCAATACACACTGCGATTGGCAGCCCGTCGTTGTTGATAAAATTCGAAATGAGTTTTTTAATTCTCACAGGAACGAACGTTGCGTAACACTTTCAGACTCAGTGTTTTTCGGGTTTTAATTTTAATATTTCATTTTATTATTTTCTTTTTATTAACTACTATTTCGTTTAGTTTTATTAAAACTTTAATTGATAAATAAAAACATCTCGAACCACAGAACGTGTATCCCAACACAAGTATTTGGAATCTTTTCACTTTAAGAATGAACAAAAAAAAATTCGCTATGTGTTATAAATAGAACACATTTAGGTACTGGTTGAAAATTTTTGTTTCAGAATTTTAATTTATAATTTTAAATGCAAATTGCGTAAATTATAAAATAGTTTGTTCTCTTAAGAATACTAAGAAATAATTCTTTCGTTTCAAACTTCACATATAGGAAATGGCACAGACAATTTAGAACTGAATATTTCCTTAAACGTAGTATTTATATTTAGTATAAATAAAATTTGATTTAAAATTATTGATCTGTTAGCAACAACAATATATTCATCTCGTTCACGCCAACGTTTAAATTGATCGCGTTTTTCGTTGTCGCGGATTAGTCGTTGGGACGATGCGAACACTTGAAGACTTCGGAAACAACTGATTTTCAAAAATAAATATTTGACGTTGCACCAGAAGCGTGTGAAATTCTACTTTGAATTTTTCGGAACATTGTATGGGTTCTCAAAAATTCAAAACTGTGTATCTACTGTGCATTTTATCGAGCGTTTTAAATTAAATAAATGCAGTTAGTTTCTCTTTACATTTTCTCTTATATTCATTTTTTTCTAGTTTTTACTGGTACATCAAACAATAATGGACACTAAGAAAACAAAGATGTTTACCACAAGTATTGCAACCCTAACATAAAGTTGCTTGAAAATTGTTGCATGTGAATGATTAACTATTATGTTGTTAATCTAAAATTTGTATTTATACACTCACATATATCCAGCCACATAAATACTCCTGGCAATTGGCTATCTGGCGGTGCATCCAGAAAAAACACGTGGTTGTGGTGATCATATTTCAAGGGTGTCATACCATGATTGGGGTTATGGTTGTCGGCAATCATATACTATGTCTAATATAATCCTCAATGACAATATTATCAACCTTAATATGATCCTCAGTGAAAATATTACAATTTCACGCAACTAGACTGTGGTCCTCAGTGACAGTATTACCATGTCATACAACAATAATATGGTTACCGCGTCCTCAGATGCTTTAAGCGATTTCACACAACCATAATATGGTCATCAGTGACCCCATTTTGATTCTGAACTATACTATGGTTGTCAGTGACAATATTCAAATTTCAAAAAACTATACTATGGTATTCAGAGACCATATTATGATTTCACACAACCATACTATGGTTGTCAGTGACCATATTCATATTTTACACAACTATAATAGGGTTTTCAGTGATTATATTATAATTATTTACAACCATAATATGGTTCTCAGTAATCGTACTTCGATTTCATACAACCATTCTATGGTCCTTCGTGGCAAGTGATCATATCATGATTACGATCATATTATTATATTATGATTATCCCTAAATTCATGAAAAATCGGACTGAAAAGAAATTATAAATAAGAAGAGTATTTACATTTTTATTATAAAAGTATATATTTTTTAACAAAAGACACAATTTTAGATTGCAAACACAGTACGCGAAGTGGTCCTTGCAATGGTGGGCCCGTAGCCAGCGGGAAGTTGTAGGTGTTCTTTTGGGAATTGTCTAACTATCATTGGACTTTTTTTAATTTATATTTTTAGGGATATAGTATAAAAACGTTAATCTCGTCATAAATTTGTTAGATATACAAGAAATATAAAATCAGACATATATCAAAAAATATTTTTCTATCCACGATTTAAAAGCCTTCGATTATCAGTTCCCGGATCTGGTTCCAAGATTTTTAAAATAGTGGTTCCGGTTCCGAGTACGGTTTTAACCAAACAAATTATATGGGTTCCGGTTCCAGACATTTTTTAATAACGCTTCCGATTCTGATTTTAAAACTCGAATAGGTTCCGGTTTCTTGCGGTTCCTGCTTCTATATATTTTTTACAAAATCCTAAATAAGGATTTTGATTTGTTTTTCCTGTTTTCAATTAACTCCATTTTTAAATTTTATATGATGTGGCCATATGTTCGATTTCATGGAATGCGACTTTTTTTAAATATTCCCAGAACCCAACTACGTTTTTGCACTTTTTTTGTAGTTATTCGAAAAGTCTCAAAATGATCTAACATATCCTAGTTAAACTTTAAAGTGATGAATGTGCTCAATGATTTCCTTTTCCCCTTCATAAAAGTCATATATAACGAGTTGGAAAAGTTAGGTCACATATCAGAATTTTACGTCTAATAACCCCTTAATTTAAAAAATAGATATAAAAGTATAAAAAACTATTAAAAAGAATTACCTATACAAATAAAAATTGGGGGACTACGCCTTTATTTAAAATTTTGTAAGGCTAATATTTCATAGATTTGATTTTAATAATTTACGGACAAATTTCCATTATGAAAACCCGGGAATGTGGGCGGATCACGCCCATTTTTGGGCCACATATTTTTAGGTGAATTATAACAATATGTTTTAAATTTTATAACTATATCTTGAATACTTTTCGAGTTATTAGATCCTATAGAGTAGGAATGCCCAACTCAGCCCGTACGGGCACAACGTCAGCCCGCAAGGTGCATGGTAAGGGGAACAGCGGTGAAGCGGAAAGAGTGAGAGGATTGTTAGAGTTTCAGCGAGCACAACGAATATAAGTTCGTGTGAACTGCAAAAACTCTCAGTCGATCACGCTGCCACCGTTTCCCAAAAAAATGCACTGAAAAATTAATATGTTTGAATTAGAGTAGAAATATTAATTTTTGTTTATTAATTTTATTAAGAAAACAAGAATACATGTACTTCGAAGAATGTACAATAGAGATAGTTGGTTTTATCTAGAAAGACAGTATTATAAATTTATTAAACCATATATTAAACTAGGGATGCCCAACTTAGCCCGTCCGGGCACGACGACAGCACGCAAGGTGCTAGACGAGGGGAAGATCGGTGAAGCGGAAATGGTGAGAGGATTTTTAGAGTTAGAGTTAGTGCAGCGAATATAAGTGCGTGTGACCTGCGAAAGCTATCAGTCGATCGTGCGACTTCATACGAGCTGGTCTGCGCTGCTTTGTTCTCCAGTCACCCCAGTAAAAATTGTTAAATGTATCATATTTAATACAAAATATTTAATGTAAAATAGAATTTTGACTAAACCTTTTTTTTCTGAAACTTATTTTGAGGCATTTAAATTTATTTTAGATAGAATAATAGGAAATTTTTAGAACTTTTTACAATTGCAACAAATCTTTTAAAAATATATCAAGTACTGTTCAAAAACTAATGTTTATGTTGTTTTTTTATTATACACTCATTCTTTAAGAGTGTTTTAATTAAAAATAACTAAATAAAGTAAATTTAAGAATTGGTCGACAATTTCTAGTTTCTATTGGGGTTTAATGCGTAGAGTTGAAGTCGACTGCGCACAGTAGAACATAGCATTAAGTTAATGATTTAAATATTTATATTTTCATTATATATTGTATACTTTGTATATAAACGATTAATGTATATTATAAAAATCTTATTAATTAAAAACAAATATTAATAAATCACTTGGCTTTTTTGCAATAACATTTTTTGTTAACTTGTCCAGTTTTATAATCAGAATAAAAACATATAAGATTGGTTTTAACAAAAATAACATGTTTTTCGCAAAATACAGTATTTTTGGATAATTCAATGTAAATTTCTGTACAAAACAACGAATTATATTTATGTCAGAGTTTGTTTTTCTTTGTTACACCGTACTCTCATCGCACTCTCTTCTTTCAGTGTTGCATCATTTCTTAAGTAAAATAGGGCAGAAATGTAAAATAATTATTTTAGAATTTAGTTAAGTTTGAGATTTTAATCACTTTAGACACACATTTTATATCACAAAACATTTTACAAAATAATAACAAATAATTAAATTATGTTTTTGCAAGCGAAAATTATATAAATGTTATCAGAAAAAAATTATAATTATTTAAAATGATAAAATTTGTATATTTTAGTAATTCAAAATAATAAGCAATATAAAGGGGTCCGTTAAAACCAATCTCAAATAATTAAACTCTTAAATAGACTTTTCAATTTCCCGGAATTTCTAAAATTGCAACACTAAAATCCTCCGTTTATTTCTGCGTTGCAATCCCCGCTCACTTCTGCCCGTAGATACCCCTCGCCTGGCACTCGATTGCCCGTACAGTAAGCCGCGGGGAGGCGAGTTGGGCATCCCTAGTGTAGGGTATAAAAAACTCGACTGCTTACCGCCATAGCCAACTTAGTAAGAGAGAGTAAAAAATGTAAAAAATAATAAATTACTATATTATAATCAGTCAATATCATGGTATGATTCTGAGCATATTTTGTTCGTGGCAGTCTGTATCGTAATCATAACATGGTTCTTATCAACCATATTTAAGTTTTTCAGAAAGACAATCATATTATAATAAATTATCTACTACAATATGATTATAGTGAACTTATTATTGTTGAAATAAAATTGAAAATACTATACTATGATTGTGACAACCATCTATGGTTGTAAAGAGCATGGTATGGTTGTCGCGATCATATCGCAACCATATTATTTCTCTGCGTATGGCGAACAGTGGGATGGCTAGATACATTTGTTGAAAAAAATAGAAGCCGTGTCCTATGACAATGGAAATTTGTATGATTTGTTAAATACAAGTCAAAAAAGTGAAGTTAGTTTTCTATTCCTAGAGAAAACGAAAAGAGATATCGACATGAATTTTTGTTGATATAAATGCATTTATCAAATTTATAAATGTCGTCGGTAGCTCAGAGGATAGTGCGTTGTAATTGTATAGCTTAAAATCGACAAATAAATAAATGGATACATAGAATTATTGATTCCGTTGGATATATAATATTGAATTACGTAAATTATATATGATAACAATTAATATTGTTGAAATATACAATTAATTTCTTGTTTATTATTAGATTCTAAATGCTAAATTAATAATGCAAAGACAAAAAACAAAAAATTTTAAATTTCTTAGAAACATATCGAAACATTACAGCTGTGTTTGAAGTTATTAGACAACTAATTTGTTTTTATAGTCTCAAAAATGTCATAAAATATCCAAAATTAACGGTATTCGAATTAGGAGCGAATTGAGCCAACATTATTCATATTTTTCAATTTATTTTGTTAAAAATGAAGTAAAAACAAGTTCGGAATGTTAGATCACATGGGAAATTTTAAAGTAGGGACATTTTATAGTAGGTGTTATTATGATACTTTTGATTATCAAAATTATAATCGGTCTAAGCTGACTATAAATACACAACACATATTTGTGTTACCATTCAAAGTGGTATATAGATCACCAGGATATATGAATCCTGAAAATACCTACAAACTTTCAATCGCTGAAGAATTTATATCATTTGATACTCATATTTACAAATGGGTAGTTTACCGATTTTTTTTTATATGAGGTATTTGAACATAAGTGGTCGGTTAACAGGTCACAATGGACTGATCATGCCCACTTTCACTGACAGACAGCGTAGATATATAAGTAGTTTAAATTAGGAGTTTCATTTATATAGCTCTTCTAGTTTCCTGTAATCAAGATTTCAACAGACAGACGGACATCGCTAAATCGACGCAGGAGGTCATATATACTTTTCCATACCGGAGATGCTTCCTTCTGGGTGTTACAAATGTCGTACCAAACTGAATATACCCTTTCACTCTTAGTGTAGGATATAAAAAGAGTGTGAGAGCATATCACACTCTTTTTTTTTGACTTGCTCAATTTCTTAGTTACTTTTTGTTATTTTTATATTGCATTTTCATAAACCCTATCGGGATACACAAATTGTTCTTTATACATATTGGCCATTCAGCGTCAAACCGGGCGCTCTTCGAGTATTACTCATCGGATAAATGGGATACATGGGAAAGGTTAATATGCTACTTTTTAGATTACTCAGTATAATCTATATGGTCGACAAACATTACTTTCATAGGACATAATCTATTCTGTAATGCATAGCCCATACAAGGTTTCGACTAGTAAATAGATTACTATTGATTACCTTTCTCTACTGGGTAGTGAAAGGAAACGATAAACACAAAGAGGAAAGAAAAATATCAAAGTCATTCGCACAAAGTGAGAAAAACGACCCAATGAACCGAATAGGCAAGCACGCGTCCATCGAATAAATGTAAAAAATTATCGGTACAAAAGTACCAGTAGAACTGTATAATGGCTGTAAAGTTGTAGTTGCTAAAAAGTTGTAATTGCTGTAAAACTGTGAAGAATCTGTAAAACTGTAGTGTCTTTAAAACTGTGTAGTTTGTGAATTTGGTTGGTGTGTATGCTATATATACATACTTATACATCAACATATAGCATACACTAAGAAAACAAAGATGATTACCAGAAATATCACAGCCCTAAATATAAAGTTATTTACAAATTATTTAGATCGTTTTGGGACAACCATCTCTCAAGCATCCGTCAAATACGATAAATATTGCTAGCAATCATCTTTCAAATTTACGATAATTTATAGCCACCATGAATTAAACATCTTACAAATAGGAAGATTGTTGATGAATATTTGGAAAAGGTACTCCATTATAATTCGCGGAGTAATTTTTATTGAATTGAAAGAAAATGAATCAAATGCATTTTTATTTATTCTAGAATTAAAACAGTATCCTGGTTATACATCGCCATTGTCTTTATAAATCCTTCGAAGGTAAAATTGAACAACGACTTGAGACTTCTTCGCGGAAGAACCAAGTAAACCCGGCGCTGCTGTCATTAAATTAAACTCTGAAAAAAAATATTTTCCATCTCGTGTTGATAATTTCAATCCCGGGAAATTTTATTTTCAATTTTACCATTAAATGTATTACTTGATGAGCTGAGATTTTTTTAAATCATTCACCCAGAAAAAAATACTATATAAATAATAGTTTTTTAATATTAATAGTCTATAGGATAAATTATTATTTTAATTAGAAAATACCATTAAATACTAGAAAATACCATGACATTGCCATTGAGTTTATATGAGAAGATTTTTTTTGTATATTATTAAATCAATTGTTGTCCTATTGATCAATTTTAATGAGATTTAAGGGAATTTTTTTCTGGGTGTTGGATTTACTTAATTGTTGTAGATAAATCGAGCGTAAGAAAAAAGTACGCCATTTTCCTTTCTTATAGTAGTCAAATGTCATAATACCTCAAAAGATTTTCTGCAAATGTCCAAGAACTCAAGATGTTTGCTATCAGTCAACAGTAAATATCTCAATTATCCTTGCTGTTGTTGCAAACATCTCGTAGCATATATGTCATATTTAAAAAATATTAATAGTTTTGCTGCAACTTTATTGAAACTTATGGGATGTTTGAATATTTGCTACAAGGCGTAAACTTAAACAGATAGTTGCAGCAAGACTTTCATAAACATCTTGATTTTTTAGTGTATACACCAACCGCAATAGCTGATTTAACTACGAATAGCAAATGTTTTTATGTGTACAATAATAAGTTTTTACTTCCTGATTCCAGATTTTATAAAACGATTAAATAACGTGTGCACTCTAAAAAAGGAATGTTTTTAAAATACTTGTGGGAAACTATCGGTTACTTCTGGTAAATACATATTGGGTGGCAGAAATACTTATTGTAAGTCGTAAATTATAATGGCTTATTGCAAACAATTACACAATTCTAGTGTTTGAACAAAACAATATCTAATTTCTTAAAAACATTTAAAATATTTACCAAAAACACTTTATAAAAGTCACTTCGATTATTACTCCCAAATACTCATTTGTTACCAATAAATAATGAAAGTGTTTAAGATAAGTAATAAATACATGATATTTCTTTGTGGCAAACACTAAGTGTTTCCCAGAACGGAATATATTTTAAAAGTGTTTGCCCTAAATACTAATAAAGGGTTTTTCAATAAGAGCGCTACAAAAGTTTTTTTCAAGGGTTTTTCAGGGACGCTACAAAAGTAGAGCGACAGGGACAGCAAACGACGCCATATTTCTTGCCGCTCTTATGACATTTCTCTTGAGTACGGTTTGCCATTTCATGATGGAAAGAAAGACATCATCCAAAACAGATGACTGCAGAAACACTGCCGCAATTCTGTGCAAATCATCTGACGAAAACCCAGTAAGTTTAGATGACTTTTTAAGACGCGTCCAATGTATGAGACCCCTGGTCCCAGGCATAATGCATCGATGTGTTGTAGTGTTTCCTTAGTGTCCATCAATATCAGTCGAAATAAAATGTTTATTTTCGCCAGATCTTCGTTTACGCGATTTGTCGAATAATATACCCTGGAACGCAATAAAAAAAACCTTTTGCTTTGACTGATTTTGACGAACACTACAAATATTTGCCGGAAACACTTCAAGTCTTGTTGGCAAACACTACCAAATTTTGAAATATTTGTGGGAAACACTTCAAATATTTGTGGGAAACACTTTTCGTGTTTGTGGGAAAAACTTTTCGTGTTTGTGGGAAACACTTTAAATATTTTTGGGAAACACTTTTCGTATTTGTGGGTAACACTGTTCGTGTTTGTGGGAAACACTACAATTATCTGTGGGAAACATCGAAGTGTTTCCTACAAATGAGCTTGCAAACACTTTAGTGTTTGTTTGAGAAAGTGTTTACAGGGAACGATTTTTTTTTTGTGTGTGGTATTTATTGTAGGCTCAAGGTCAGGATTAAATTAAAAACACTTTTTTTTGTATTAATAATTATTTTATTTATTCCCAATATTTCGGCTTCCATCTTCAGGGACTGTAAAGAAAATATATAATTTACTAATTTAAATTAGTAAAATTATAAAAACAACTTACAAACATATAGTTAAACACATAATTTTACATTTAACATATAAGGAGTAGACGTTGACACACAAAAAGAACGTAAATCAGCGTCAATACGCAATCGTTCTCCTCAGCTATTAATTGTCCACTGAATTTATTTATTTCTTTTTTGCTTTTCTACCAGGTGTCTGTATAGATGGGCGCATTTGTCGGTGTCCGTTTTGTACACCGAGAAAAAAATCATGGTAAATTGATAGTATTTCAATAGAAAAACAATAATTTATACCATTAAAATTTGTCAATAGGATGCGTCCCATTAGTTCAGTAATATTGAAACTGTTAATACATTGTGTGGTGGTACCATAAATTTTATAATGTGATATTTTAATTACAATAAGAAAGACCTATACAAATTTAATGATACGTATTATTAATTTTATGGTATAGTCGTATTACACTTTCCTAATAATTTATTAAAACAAAAATGTATTTTAGTAAATTTATTGTATATATTATTTTATTTAAATGTCGAAATTAATATTCACTTTTACAACACACACATAAAAAGACACTTCTTGCTGCAAAAGGTTATAACACATTTAATGTTTGCTTTGGTTTCCAATAATTGATTGTAGTACTTGAGTCTGCAGTTATTTTTGAGTCCGTTGCCATAATAGAAGTTCGATGTATTATTTATTTTCTGTAATAAATAAATATATAAATATAATTTATTTACATTAAATATATTGAGTCCTTACCAATGTCGCATTTAATAATGTGGATTATTACAAAATACATGCGACCATTTTGAGTAAACACGCAGACTGACGTACAAAACGAACATGTTTGTATTCGTTTTTATGTTTTTTTACACCACGTTTATTATTATAGGAGGAAACCATTAAAACAACAGTATTTATTCTATTTAAAATAATAATATTAAAATATTTAAATTAATGGTACTGAATTTTTCAAATACTGTTGAATTAATTAGAAAACTTTTGATTTAAAAAGAAAAAACTATTAATACATGAACCATAAGATCAATGGTCGTACCATAAAGTACTTAATAGTACATTTTCTTCTGAGTGTAGTTAAGTCTCACTTGTAGGACATTTATGATGTGGAGCATTTCTAATGTGTAGCGTCGTGTGTACTTTTCTTCTTGTTGGAGTACGTTCACATTCTCAAAATCTGGAGAGTGTCCCTCTTTTGTACAGTGGGCTGCTAATGCTGTTTTTTGTTCAATCGGTCTATTGTTTGTTTTATGATCGGATTTGTGTGAAGATATTCTTGCCCGTAGTTTTGTTTTTGTGGTAGCAACATATACTTTTTTGCATAAGTTAGACCTGTCGCCTTTACATGGGATTTTGTAAATTAAATTGCATTTTTCCTCTTTGTCCATTTTACATTTTGTGTTGCTGTATAGTTGTCTGATAGTATTTGTCGTCTTGTGTGCTATTAGATAGTTTTCTTTGTCATATATATTTGATTCAGGATCTCTCCGATAATCCTGGTATATCTTTGGTTGTTTTTCTTCTGGTTGTCTAGTATTGTATTTCGTCTTTTTTGGGAATTCATTCATCTCTAAAATTGTATTTATCTTCTTTATGTTGTCTTGATGGAATTCTGTGTCACTTATGGTTAAAACTCGTCTGATGAAATTTTTTTGCAGTGTTTAATATCATTTTTCTTGGGTGTTTAGAATAGAAATGAATCATGCGTCCTGAGGCTATTGATTTTTGGTACCAGTCAATTTTTAAATAATTGTCCTTTCTTATTATTAAAGTGTCTAAATATGGTAGTTTCCCATCTGCTTCTTCTTCTTTGATGAATTGTATGTGTTTGTGGAATTTGTTTAATTTACTAATTGTTTCTTCTATTGCACTCTTTTTTATAATCGCGAATAGGTCATCTACATATTTTGTCATTAATCTTGGTTTAATATCTAATTCGTCTATACCTTTGTCTTGTAACTCCCCCATTATGATGTCCGCGATAACGGAGATCCCATGGGCATTCCTTTTAATTGTCTAGATTTAAACATGTCTTGTACTTTAGAGTTTATATATATTATAAAATAATTTGTTTCTGATTGTTTTTCATACTTTTTTCAAAACCGTTTTAAAATCGGTTTTGGATATAGGTTTATTTTTAAGTTTCGTATAATAATTTCAGTTACGGTTTCGGTTTTAATAATGAAACGGTTATAAAGGGATATCGGATTATGATATCGAATTCGGTTACATTTTCAATCCTTTGTATAAATATATACTTTCAGATTACAAATTGTCTTTTTGTTTGTAATATTTATAGACATTCGTTCGTTTTCGTTTGGAACTACACGCTGCAAAAAAAGGGCTCTCCCAAACATAATGTTGCAGGCATTAACATGTATGTTCGGAATTTTATGTAAACATAATATATAATTGACTGATAAATCATTTGTAAACAGGGTTGTATTGAGACTTGACCAGTGTTATAATGAGCTCTGACTTACATTATAATATCCCGGAAACATTTTAATGTTGCCCCTTAAAATGGAGTATGTTCTAATGGAAACATAATAATTACTACATTCAAATAAATTAAATATTTGAACCGAAACATAAATATGTTCAAAATAAAATATGATTTTGAACGACCTGAATATAAATATGTTTCCAGTGAAACATATCTGTTGTTTCAGTTCAAAAAGTAGTATGTTTTTCATAGAAACATATTTAAATATTTTTGGAAAGAAATCCTGAAAATAAAATAAAAATAAAATGTTGTTCTTTTATTAATTTTTATTAAAAATCTATAAAGATGCACAGTGGGAACTTATAATAATTGAATTCATATACAAATTTTTAAATGCATAAATAAATAATTCGTTTAAAACTGCAAGTACAAGTGACAGCATCGATGAATGCACAATTGCACCAGCAGACGCTAAACCAGACGATCCAGGCTCGCTTTATATTTGGAACAGTTACAGTTGATCTCAGTACAGCACATAGCGTAGGCAAGGAATTCACGGAGGCTTTTGTAAAAAACATGCCAAATTCTGTTTGAAAATCGAAACACAGATTTTTATTTGTGGTGTTTTCACATTAGTTTCAGAAATTATATACTGCACTATATTATACTATGTTACTATTTGTACATTTTGTAACACAATTTATATATTTATTTAATTTACAAATAACAAAATTATTACCGACGCGAACACGTTTTCTCAACGAACAACAAAAGACACCGAGTGTCAAATCGGTGACCGTAGGTAGAAAATTCTACATAACGAGTGCCAACTTCGTATACAAGAAGAATGTTGCAAGAATACACTTATTTAAATCCAATTTCTTTTTTGTTTGTTTGTAAACATCAATATGTTCAAACGATGCCGTCGGTAGAAAATGCTGCACAACGTTGCCAACTTCGTCAGTCGATAAATTATCGAATTAAGACGAGCGTTGCGAACATACGTTGTATTTAGATTTGATTAGCATTTTCTGTGTTTCGGAACATAGTTTTAACCAATTAAATTGCCAAGAAATAGTTTATTCAAATGCAATTAATATTTTATGTTAGTTTTGTAACATATTTATGGTAAATTTGACAGATTCTGCTGGACAATATAATAATGTTTACAAAAATAATGTGAACAAAAATAAATTCAATTTCGATGATAATTTAGTTACACTTCATTCCGAATACATGTATGGTAATTTCATATTACTTTTTAATTACATTCAAACATATTCAAACAAATCTTTTCTATCCGTGTATAGACATTTTAAAAATGAGTAAAAATTTAAACTAAGTTTAAACTCGTACTGAAAAACTGGATCTGTATATAAATATGTGTGTAATAATGTATGTGGATAAATATGTACGCAAGACTGCATAATTAAGGTGCAATACTAACCTCTATGAATATTTCACATATGAGTGTAGTAAAATGTTTCATGTTATCACATTCATTATTAACACTTTTAATCTTTAAAATAATTGCATTTGAATAATCGTGCGACAATTGCTTTTTGCTATGGGCATTTCCTGGGGTTCCGGACCATTCGTACGCTCAAAACTTTAATATCTCCAAGGAAAATTAATGAATTTACTTGATTTTTTTTGTGCATATAGTATTTAAATAGGAAATAGGAAATTTATTATAAATAAAAAGGTGGGAGTTCGGGACGGGACAAAAACGGAAGTAAATATTGAGGTTCATGTGGATATTCCAAAAAGTCAGCAAATTTTGCATACAAATGATTTTTTTGAAATATTTAAGAAAATAATTAAAATCATGGGCTTTTTTTGTATATTTATATTTTGTTCCTAAAGTTTATAGTTTTTTCATAATAAATAACAGAAAAATTCCGGACGGGACAAAAAATTCCGTATAGAAATTATCAGTACGATTTGTATTCTTAAAATACTTTTTACATACAATACCTATATTTTTTTGAATTATCTATGAACATAGCTGAGACAATATACTTTATTTTTGTACATATGCACTTTGTTCCTAAAGTTAACAGTTGTTTCGTAATAATTCGCAGAATAATTCCGGAGAATAATTCCGTATGGAAATTTGCAATACGATTTTTTTTGCTAAAAATAATTATGTATATGACAATATTAATATTCATTATTACGAAATGAAAAGTGAAGTACTATTCAAATTTCATGGGGCACATTAAGATTAAAAAATAATGCAATCGATACTGATTTAAATAATAGAAATCACATAGCATGTAGTATTTAAATAGGTCCCAGAAAACTTGAGGTTTGAACTAAATGGAAAAATCACAGACGGAAACTGTTCGGCGAGAGTCTGCGAGTCTTATTATCGCCGCGAAGAACTTCGACGATGGCAACAAGACTTATGATTATAATGTAAGAACTTTTGTATTTTATAATATTTTCACTTTATACGTTTAAATCGCTTTAGTTGCTGTTGTTGAAACGATCGCCAAAAACTGCATTTGTTCCAAATCAAGCAGTGTTTCCCGGTGGGGTTTTGGACGCAGAAGATGAATCCGCTGATTGGATAAAGTACTTCGAAGAATTTGGCGTAACACAGACTTATTTAAAGACACTTGAGTTTTTGGGCGATAAAAATCCAAAGATACTAGCAGCACAGGGTAATGGTAGCTACGATCGTTTCTTAAAGAAGTCCATCACATGGGTCAGGTGGGTGCAGAGTTCAAAGTTCACATTTTATTTAAAGACTGATATGAAAATAATTTTAGGGAAATATCACTGCGGTTGACCGCTATTCGTGAAACCTTCGAAGAGGTTGGTATTTTGTTGTGTCGCACCCGCCAACAGCTTAATACGAATTCGGAGGGATTCGGTTATTACTTCGAGAATTTTGATAAGGCACACTGGCAGCAAGTGGTACACGACGATCCGAAGCAATTCCTGAACCTATGTCGGCAACTGCAGGTGGTGCCAGATCTATGGAGTCTCTGCGAGTGGTCGACCTGGGCTACTCCGACTCTATTTCCCCAACGCTTTAATACGACATTTTTTATTGTATGCCTTAATGCAAAACCTATGGCCATTGGTGAGCCTAGCGAAGTAGAGGAAATCATGGTAATACATATTATTCTATTTTAAGAATAATAAACTATTTGGATTTATTTATTTTTAATAGTGGAATAGTCCGAAAGAGATTTGTAAGAAATATCAAAATGACGAAGTCTGGTTTTTACCTCCGCAGATCTATGAAGTTCTCCGTTTATTGGGAGTTCAAACCATGGATGCATTAAAAACCTTTTCTCGAGTACGCAGCTTACGTGGAAGTACGTTATATTTGCCTGTGGACTACAAATGCACCGACGGGATTGTTTCTGTTTTACCAGGTAGGCAACTTAAAAAAAAATATATATTTTTTTAATTTTTGTATTTTTATTTTAATAGGTGACGATTTTTACATAAATAATCCCCGATCTCAAAAAAAAATAATTGGAATGGATTTAAGTATGGCAGCATTTCGTGAGATGACTAAAAATGTTCATCGTTATGAAGTCGTCGGATTATCTAATATTGAGGTTTACCATAACATGGAACCATTAGATGGCCATCTGGTGCCAGTAAACATAACGGAAGGCAGTTCCAAATTGTAATTTGAAATATTAAGAGATCGTGACAATAAGATGCATCCCAAAATGATATTTTTGTAATGAACACATTTAAAAGTTGAAAATATCGGTCAAATCAGTATAAAGCATAAAAAATCGGTTAGTAATAACATTTCCAAATCTATACACGCTGCAAAAATGGATCTCTCAAACATAATTTTGCAGGCATTAACATGTATGTTTGAAATTTTATGTAAACATAATATATAATTGCCCGATAAATCATTTGTAAACAGGGTTGTCTTAAGACTTGAATAGTTGAGCTCTGATTTGCATTATGATATCACGGAAACATTTTGATGTTGCCCTTTAAAATGGTGCATGTTCTAATGGAAACATAATAATTACTACATCCAAACAAAATAAGTATTTGAACCGAAACATAAATATGTTCAAATTAAAACATGATTTTGAACGATCTCAATATAAATATGTTTCCAGTGAATCATATCAGTTGTTTCAGTTCAAAAAGTAGTATGTTTGCATAAAAACATATCTAAATATTTTTAAAAAGAAATCCTGAAAATAAAATAATAATAAAATATTGTAAAAATTATTAAACATGCACAGTGAAAAATAATAATATTTGAGTTCCTATGCAAATTTTTAAATGCATAAATAAATAATTTAATTAATACTGCAAGTACAAGTCTCAGTGCAGCATATTGCTTTGGCAAGGAATTCGCGGAGCCTGTTGTAAAAAACCATGCCGAATTCTGTTTGAAAATAGAAGCACTGATTGATTTCCAGTTGTGGTTTTTTGTGATGAAATATCCATGTCAGCTTTTCACAATATTTTTAAAAAAACATTCAGGAACAATTAAATTATAAACTGCACTATTAAATGATATTTGTACTTTTTGTACCACAATTTGTATATTTTTTAAATTTACAAATGACATCGTATTACCGATGCGAATACGTTTTCTCAGCAAACATCAAAAGACACGTATGCAGAAAATGGCGGTCACCGAGTGTAAACTTCGTATACAAGAAGAATATTGCAAGAATACTTTTATTTATATTTAATTTCATTTTTTTGTTGTTGTTTCTTTTCAAAGATCAGCATTTTCTTTTTGTTTTGAAACATAGTTATAACCAAGAAATAGTATATTCAAATGCAATTTGAATTTTATGTTTGTATTGTAACATATTTATGATAAGTTTGACAGATTCTGCTGGGGAATCTATAAAATGTTTACACATAATTCTATGTTATTACCATCTGAACAATAATGTAATTACACTTCATTCGTAATACATGTATAGTGATTTCGTATTATTTTTTAATTACATTCAAACATATTCAAACATATTTATTCTACCCGTGTGTAATAGTGCTGGAGCGAAATATGTTCTAATGCAATGATGATGGTTGCGAGACATGGCATGGTTGCGAGTTGGCGCTTTTATATTTCGTGACCCCCATACATGTAGGTGCCGGGAAAACTGCAAGGCCGTGATCGTAACGAAGGGTTTTTTCTTATTTCGATTAATTATCGACAGACAAAGTTGGCAACGTTGCGCAGCATTTTCTACCTACGTCATCTTTTGCCATCGTTTACACATATTGATGTTTAAAAACAAAAAAGAAATTGGATTTAAATAAATGTATTCCAACATTTTTCTTGTATACGAAGTTGGCACTCGCTGAGCAGAATTTTCTATCTACGTCAATTTGTATATGAATTCAAATAAAAAAAAAATTATTTTATTTTCAGGATTCCATTCCAAAAATATTTAGATATGTTTTTATGCAAACATACTACTTTTTGAACTGAAACATCAGATATGTTTCTCTGGAAACATTTTTATATTCAGGTCGTTTCAAATCATGTTATATTTTAAACATATTTATGTTTCGGTTCAAATATTTATTTTGTTTGGATGTAGTAATTATTATGTTTCTATTAGAACATATACCATTTTAAGGGGCAACATCAACATGTTTCCGTGATAACATAATGTAAATCAGAGCTCATTACAACACTGTTCAAGTCTCAAGACAACCCTGTATACAAATGATTTATCAGTCAATTATATATTATGTTTACATAAAATTCCAAACATACATGTTAATGCCTGCAAAATTATGTTTGGGAGAGCCATTTTTGCAGCGTGTAGTTTTTGAACTATACTTTGAGTGATTACCCTGGCAATATGAATATATTTATGCTTCAGCCAAAAAACTAGAAATTAAAAAAAAAACCAGTTGGGAAGGTTAGATCACATGGGAAATTTTAAAGTAGGTGTAATTATGATAGTTAGGATTATCAGAATTATAGTCGGTCTAAGCCGACTATAAATACCCTACACATATGTGTGGTTACCATTCAAAGTGATATATAGGTCACCAGGGTATACGAATCCTGAAAATAACTACAAACATTCAATCGCTGAAGAATTTCCATTCATTTGATACCCATATTTACAAATGGGTAGGCGTACCGAATTTCGATTTTTTTTTTGTGAACCACAAGTCTTTTCGCCGGAAAACATTATTATCATGTATTTGAGCATGATATCAATATATATTTGACCAAAAAAGTTTACCTAAGCACGTATACATAAAAATTGATCTTTATATGTACATTTTATATGAGGTATTTGAACATAAGTGGTCGGATCATAGGTCACAATGGACCGATCTCGATTTTTCGCACATACAGCGTAGGTATATTAGTAATCAAAGTTATAAGTTTCATTTATCTAGCTCTTCAATTTTAAAAGAAATAGGGATTTCAACAGACAGACGGACAGACAGACAGACGGAAAGACGGACATCGCTAAATCGACTCAGGAGGTCATGCTGATCAAGAATATATATACTTTTCCATACCGGAGATGCTTCCTTCTGGGTGTTACAAACGGCGTACCAAACTAAATATACCCTTTCACTCTTAGTGTAGGGTATAAAAATGGCGTACTTGGATTCGAATAATAAATTCGCCCAAAAATATCCTACACTCGGAATAAAATGTCCCATTAAGTACTTAATGGTACGACTATCTTATGTTTCATGTATTAATAGTTTTTTCTTTTTAAATTTTTTAGGGTTTTTCAGTTCTAGTTGAACTTAGATTGTGGTTTAAACTTTGTTTAAAATCAGAATCGATTTTGACAGTGAATTTCAACTGTCGTTTAAACTTAGTTTAAACGACCGATGCAGAAGGGTTAAACTACCTTTAAACTTTCAATGTTTTTGACATGAAATTTTCTCAGAACACTTTTCACTATTTTCTGTTCCTGCGTTACTTAACAAATTATTATTAATTTGTTTGCACACTATACATTAAAAACGAGTTGGGAAAGTTAGGTCACATGGGTAAGTTCGGTCACATGGGGCGGATTTTTATAGTCGGTCGGGCCCGACTATGGAATACCCTACACCTTTGGTGGAGATATTAATGAGGAATATTTAATTGTATACATTAAATTATTAATTATGCTGAACCTCCCCACCCTCAGAATATTATTCATATATCAGAAATTTACGTCTAATATCCCCATAAATTAAAAAATTTATATAAAGTATAAAAAACTAAAAAAAAAAATTTAAAAATATATTTGGGCGGACCACGCCTATATTTATAATTTTGAAAGGCTAATATTTCATAGATTTGATTTTAATAATTTACGGATCAATTTTCCACTATGAAAACCCGGGAAATAATGAAAAAAAAAAGTGGGCGGATCACGCCCATTTTTGGACCACATATTTTTAGGTGAATTATAACAATACGTTTTACATTTTATAACTATACCTTGAATACTTTTCGAGTTATTAGTTTCGAAAGAGTTATGTAAAAGTGACTTGTATGGGAGTTGGGCGTGGCCGTTGACCGATTTTGCTCATTTTCAAACTCAGTTCCTACTTTTGGCTAAAATACATTGAGACGAAATTTCATCGCATTCTGATCAGTATTTCTCAAGTTATTCTGTATTCGGACAGCAAGACAGCAAGACAGCAAGACAGCAAGACAGACAGACAGACGGACATAGCTAAACGGACTCGGGTAGCGATGCTGATCAAGAATATATATACTTTTCCATACCGGACACGCCTCCTAAGGGGCGTTACAATATATGCACAAAGTTAATATACCCTGTACCTCATAGGTGTAGGGTATAATAAACTCTCGCGTGCACTTTATTTGCTAGATATGTTACTAAAATTTAAATTTCCATTAATTTTATTTTTCTGAAACAATTTTTGTTTTTATTTAATTTTGAATGACATTTATCAGAAGTCAAAAATCGAGAGAATTATATGTGATTAGCCTGTGGTGCCATATGTATTGGCTGGATATGTGTTTATTTTAAAATATTACTGAAAAACTGCTACCAAAATTACGCGTCATTTATTTTAAAGAGAAGATTAATTAAACGGAGTTTAAACTACGTTTAAACTAGCACTGGATTGGTCCTTAGTACCATAAATTTGAATATTTCCATATCATTATTTTTCATAGAATAAATACCGTTTTTTTGATTTAATTGTAATAATCCACATTATTAAACCCAACATTGGTAATGCTCAATGTATTAAATGTCAATTCACTATATTTACTCTTTTTATTATTTATTTATTACAATAAATACATAATACATTACACTTTAATTACGCCAATGGACTTAAAAATAAATGCAGACTAAAGTATTACAATACCCAGAAAAAATTCTCTCAAATCCAATATAAATTTGTCAATAGGACAATTATTGATTTAATAGTATACAAAAAATAAATCGTTTCATATAAACTCAATGTCATGGTATTTTCTAGTATTTTATGGTATTTTCCGATTAAAATAATGATTTATCCTATTGACTATTTTTAATAGTAAAAAACTGTTATTTATATAGTATTTTTTCTTGGTGAATCAATTATTGGAAACTGAAATGAACATTAAATGTGTTATAACCTTTTGCAACGAAAAGAGTCTTGTTTTTTTAAAAGTGGCTCTCAATGCCGACATTTAAAAAAAAAAAATTATACAATAAAATAACTAAAATACATTTTTGTTTTAAATAGTGCTGTGCGATTAATCAATTAATCAAATTTCGTGATTAATCAAATTTCCGATTATTTGATTAGTCAAATTTCCGATTAATTGATTAACCAAGATTTTCGATTAATCAGAACCTTGATTAATCAATTAATCAGGATTTTGATTAATCAGAATTGTGATTAATTGATTAATCTGCATTTTGATTAATGGAATTTCTGATTAATTAATTTCTCTATAAGTAAAGTATTTAAAAATACTTTACTATATAGTTTTTGAACATTTGAAACACTTTTATTTTTCTAATTATTTTAAAAATAAATGTTTACTATATTTAAGTTGTCAAAATGTTCAAATATGGTTGAATAAAATTATTTCATTTTCAATCAATCAAAATTCTGATTAATCAATTAATCAGGATTTTGATTAATCAGAATTGTGATTAATTGATTAATCGCACAGCCCTAGTTTTAAATAATTATTAGGAAAAAAAAATTAATTCGACTAAACTATAAAAGTCTTGCTTATTGTAATTAAAAGAGCACATTATAAAATGTATGGTACAAGAATAAATTGTATTAACAGTTTCAATATTACTGAACTAATGGGACGCATCCTATTGACCAATTTTAATAGTATAAATTATTGTCTTTCTATTTAAATACTATTAATTTCTGGGTGTATGACGCACCTGAATAAGAATAGATTCAACCAATAATTTATTTGCGTGTCACTACAATTCAACTTTTTATAAAATTATGTCCACTTTTGTTGTATTCAACTCCGGGTTGTTTATTAAAATATGGTACGATAATGTCACGTTAATCTTAAAATGTCTACTCAAAGTATTATAGAATGGCACGTTTACGGCAGGTCGTAATGGATTTTTAAGTGATTTAATACGTTTTCGTTGTTCCTTAAAACCCATTTTTCATCACTATTCCAAATACATAAATCAGTACGATTTCGGAAAATAATTCAGTTTTGCTGTACCGATAACGGTATATAATCGGAATGAATTATTTCGCCCAGCCCAAAGGGTACCATTAGCCTTCTAATGATGTCCGCTATCGATTTCCGAAATAAAAATTTTTGGGTCATAAATGCGGTTTTGACCCCCTTTTGGGGGTCAGGGACCATTCCAAAGGGTACCATTAGTCTTCTAATGAGGCTCCAGCAATAAAAATTTTTTGGACAAAAAGTGGTTTTTGACCCCCCTTTTGGGGGTCAGGGACCACTGAGAGTGGTACCATTCGATTTCCCTTGATGTCTGCTACCGATTTCTGCAATAAAAAATTTTTCGGTCTTTTTATCACTTTCCGCCCACTTTTCCCCACCCACCCACTTTTGTCCACCTACATTTTTCCAACCACTTCCGACCAACTCCCACATAAAGCAAACGAACGGACAGACAAATTAACAAGCGATCAAATGAACAATCGTCAATCGAACAAACGAACGAACAAACGAGCTACTCGGAGCTCGAAGAACGATCGAGCTACTCGAACAACGAACGAGCAATCGAGCTACTCGAGCAAACGAGCTACTCGAATAGCTCGAACAAACGAACGAACAAATTACCCGGTTAGCTCGAACATTTAATACCCGGGTTTTTCGAGTATTTGAACAACCCGGGTATTACCCGGGTAGCTCGAAAAACCCGGGTAGCCCGGGTACCCGGGCACCCGGGTAATCGAGAGCTCTGATATATATATATATATATATATATATATATATATATATATATTTGTAGTATCGTCGACAAAACCGCAAAACTACATGTGAAAATTACACCTAATTGTGTCTTATAATCCGATTTTAAACGATGTTGATCGGATAAATGCCATTATAGATTATGACACACTTAATTCTGGATAAAGTAAATGCAGAATTGAGACTCAGAACACTTTTTCCTTCTGTAAAATTAATTTTGTAAGAGGTATTCAAAAATGTAAAAACGGTATTGCAGTATCAACGACGATATACATATATTTTTTATTAAATTTTTTAGTAGGTAAGATTTAAAACGCCCCACCTTTTTTTGTGAGTTAGATTTTCCTAACAGAATTCGAACGGCCGAATTTCAATAAAATTCAAATCATATGACAACTGTATATGCAACAAAAGATTACATCCAACCACACAAAAATAAAAAAACGAACTTTGTAGAAAACCCTATTTTTCTACAAAATGCATCGAGACAGTCCTACCTACTACATATTCTCTTTCAGACGTTATACATTACGCTTTTGTTTCCTTTAGTATATTATGATTTATTTAAAATATTAATGAATTGATATACTGCGGGAACCAGCCGTTCCTACATACATATGAATTATTTTTAGGTGCTAAATAATAACATAATTTGTTGTATTTAAATAATAAATTATAATAAATTCTAATTGTAGTAATTTCAGAGTAGAAAATAAATCGAAGAAACATGAAAGTTTAAACAACGTGTACAAATTATAATAATAATTATAATAATTCGAAAATTTGTGTTGTCCCTATCATGTAGCGCTGGCCGTCGGATTGGATGTAATGTTGGACGTGTCGACAGCTGCAATTACGACAGAAGTTATCGATGACAACGACGATGATGGTATTGTTGACGACGACAACGACGGCGACGTAATATTATTCCCCACACAAGTGTTGGCTGTTGTCATGGCAGATGAATGTTGCTGGTGTTGTTGTGGTGGTTGCTGCTGCTGTTGATCTGTTGCAACATCCATGCCGCAGTCTGTGGTCGATGTGAGCAACGCAGCTGGTGGTTCATTGTTGTTGTCATTTCCAGGTGGCGCATTGTCCGTGGCAGTGATGGAAATGTGAATCGCCGAGTTGTTGTTGGCATTCTCTATCGAAGCGCCCGAGAGCGACAGTTCATCCGCGGAATCGTCGGCCTCCGTCTGCACTGCCTTCTCCAGCAGCAGATGCTCGTTGTAGCGTATTTGCCTGCCATCGGAGCCGAACTGTTTGGAGATCTGCAGCAGTTCGCGCAGTGTTTTGTTCTCCATTTGCAGACGCGCCATAGTCTCCATCTCCTTGACAACGTGCTCGTCGTCCAGCGAGGCAGCGCGCTGCATCACGGCCGCCATCTCGGTAATCTTCTCGCGTTGCTCCCGTATGATTTTCCACAGTTTTTCGTTGTAGAATTCCTTGAAGTTTATCTTGGTGCCCAGCACCTTGTTAGTCGTGTGCTCTCTGTACTTCTGCATGATTAGTTCCATGGCGCGCTCATAGTCCTCGATGCAGACCTTAAGCTCACGGTTCTCCTTCAGTATCTCCGAGCTGTTGGCGTTCTGCTGTTGAATGCGGTTGACCATGTCTGCATTGGATTTGTTGTTGGAAATGCGATTCAATGAATCGATATCGTCGTGAAACTGTCGCAGACCCTCTACCAGACGATTGTTGCCCTCGGCCTCAACCAGCAGAGCACTCAGCAGCGCGTCCAGATCTTTAACGCGACTCGTCATACGCTGTGCGTCCATGATAATCTGTCCAACGTTGATGTTCGACATGTCGTTGGCCCTGATAGTGACTCTTGCGCGATGACTGTGTCGATTGTTCTGTTCTGTTCGCACTTCCGCTCTGTTCGTTTTCCCACACGTTGCACTCTGTTTCACTATGTTGCTGTTTTAATCAGTGTGGAATTTTCGTCTTTGAATATTGATTAAACAGAAAATTTAAACTTTTCAATTTAATATAAACTAATGAAAAATCCTGCAAAAAACTAGAATTTTTCATAGAAACAAAAGAAAATTTCGAATGACGTTTTGACTTCGCCCCAAATTATTATTTTTGACACCCAGCAACAGTGTTGCCAGATGGCAGACTATATAAAATACCTGCTAAACAATGGGAACAAAGTATCGAGTATTCTAAAAGTACTAATATAATTGCAGGTACTTCATTTTATGAATATTCATCTCGTTGTACACAATTAAGTTAATTTTTATGTAATCCCACAACCCTACCAAAGTCTAATATTAGGGATCCTCAAGATGGGCTTTCCGATTTAACATAGTGTCAAACAGGGCAGTATCAAATATTTTTAATTTGAATTTTTAAAATAAAAATGAATTAAAATAATGATAGGTGTATGTGAATATTATTTTTGCCTTCCTTTATTTAAAATTGAAAATGTCATTAATAGCAGATATTGGCTGCATTCAGCGATTTCAGCAGTTGTGGAGCTGTTGAGTAATTTTCGTTTAAATGACATGCTACCTTCAACATGTTTAGTGAGCGGTCACCATTTTTTCCAGCATGAAATTTGTACGCTACATTTGCGCTGCCTTTGTTATCGATGACATTCGTGACATTTTAACTCAAATATTTATAAACAAAAATGAAATTTGGAATGGAAAAATATTTTTTCAATCATTTAAAGAGTTGTACACCCAAAAAAAATCTTGTACTATTAAAAAAAATTGTATTCAATACAGCAATACATATTGTTAATTTACGTCCAAAGAGATATCTTTTTAATACAAAAATAATAATATTGTAAAACTTTAGAATATTTTCAAATTACATACAACAAAGTGTTGTTAATATCAAGAGACATTCTGTTATATATATATGAAAATGTATTTATATTAACAAGATTATCATGTCACTTAAAAAACAATTCTCGTCGTAATAATAACGCTATCCTTTCAATCTATTTCATTGAATAAAAAGCATATTTTAATTTCTAGAATTTGAAAAAAAATTGAAAAAATATTCTTGTGATGAAACCAGAGCTCTCGATTGCCCGAGTTCTCGGGTTTTAAATGTTTGAACTACCCGGGTATTCTTTTGTTTGTTCACCTGACCGCTTTTTTCTATGTCTGTCCGTCCGTCCGTCTGCTTAATGTCGGAAAGTGAAAAAAGACCGGACATTTTTTATTGAAGAAATCGGAAGCAGACAAATCCCAACAATCTCATTTATGGCTTTCGAGCGTCCGAGAACACAAAATACTCGTAGAAAATCGAGAGCTCTGGTTGAAACAGCCTTTGCCTCTGGAAAATTTTAATTCATGTTTCTGCATTTTGTGATCCTTGTTACTGAATGGCTTGATTTAATGTTCCATGCACATGCAAACATTAGTAGAATCAACAGTTTTTTTTTTTTTAATTATTACCTGTGTTTATCTTTAAATGTTTAATTTAATGTTTACATTTTATTTAAAGTGACAGCGTCACATGCTTTATTTTTTTTTTTAAATCTATTTGTATCAACAAGATGAATATCTTAGCATTATAAATGCTGTTGTAATTCAACAAGACTACAAGTGTTTGAATTAATAAGAATCTTGTTGCAACAACATGAATGTTTTTATAATACAAATATTTTTTAAGAGAAATTTAACCAAGCAGATATTGTTAATAGTTAAACATAATTTTTTGGGTGTATGTAACTTTAATAAAATATTAATATTAAATTCTTTTGTAAATTGATAGATGAGGTAGCGGTGCATTTAATAAAAGTGAACGATTAGTTAGTGAGTAGTCTTGCAGCTGTTGAGGTCGCTGAATGCAGCCATTGATAGCTAGCATTTAGCGTATTAACTGTTCATCGTATTTTAGTATGGTATTCGTACCATGTATTATATATACGATACAATAATACAGAAATTCTAAGAGATGTTTTTTTGGTGTCGTATTTTGTGAAGTGAAGAAAATTGTGAAATTTAAGCCAAATAGTGCAAATAAAATATTAATTTATTTGTTTTTCTTTTCAAATCGAAAATATGTATGATAATTTTTAAAAATCCGAATTTTATAAGAATCAGCTGCATTTATTAGACGAAATATTTTAATGAGTAGAAAAGTGGTGCTCACAGTTCAATTGTCGTACTGTCGTATTCGTATAATGTCGTACCAATACCATGAAACTGTGAATGCGCTAATTTTATTTTAAATACGTATTTTATAATTTTATTGTTTTTTTTTTTAATCCATCGTATCACAATTCGTCGAACACAATTCATCGATTTCACTATTCATCGTATTCACAATTTATCGTATCACAATTCATCGGCTGCATTCAGCGAACTCAGCAGTTGCGAAACTGCTCAGTTACTAATCGCTCACTGTTTTTGAATTCACCACTATCTCAGCTGTCAATTTACAAATTAATTTATTATTAATATTTTACTGAAGTTACATACAACTCTTTAATTGATTGAAAACATATTTTTAATCTAAATTCCATTTTTGTGCATACATATTTGAGTTAAAATGTCATCGAATGTCATCGATAACAAACGCAGCGCAAATGTAGCGCAAAAATATGTACAATTCATCGTATGAACAATTCTTCGTATGCACAATTCATCGTATCACAATTCATCGTATCCACAATTCATCGAATGCATTTTTCCAACAAATTTTGACACAACTATAACATTTATATGGAAAGTTATGACGAGAAAGCGATACAGGTGAAAAAGTATTCATTTTGTGCAATATGAAATACTTGTTCTTTAACATTTATAGCTGAAGTGAAAATGCGAAAGCGCCGAAGTCGAACAATTTTTCATTTTTATCTAATTGGAGCAACAGCTGATATATTACATTTAGATGCATTATTCATACGATGAATTGGGCATACGATTAATTGTGCATACGATGAATTGTGCATACGATGAATTATGATACGATATATTGTGAATACGATGAATAGTGAAATCGATGAATTGTGTATACGATGAATTGTGTATACGATGGGCACCCAGCAAAAAATTGCTAACCGATAGTCATGGTTCGCACACTACTAAAGAAACGTGCATGTTCAAAAACACATCGAAAGCAGATTTTCTTCCAACGTTATAGGTGAGAAAGGGATAGCAATAGGTTTGATTTTTGTTTATGTTTTCCATCAAAAAAAAAATGTCTTGTTGAATAGTAGGTAAAAGCCAAAGAAAAATAAAGGGAAAAGAATTAAAGTGATTTTAACAATCGTTAAATAATAAAAAATAGTAAAAATTTAAATTCATGACACACATCGAGCGCATTGGCGCACATTCGTGCAGTCTTCCATGGCATTGTAGGACAAAAAATGCACACCGCGCCACTGGAGTTGTTATGCAGATGCGGAGTCGCCATTCATTAGCATGTCTGGATGCACATTTCTTCACTAGACATAAGCAAGAATCAGGCGCTGGAGGCAGGACAACGCATTGGACAGGTACGTGATCTGCAAAAATATTACTACTTCATTGATCATAAACTTCTGTCATAGGACACTTTGAAAATTCAGGAATGACATCTAATTAAGATCTGGGCAACAAAATAATTAAGTGCTTCAAGAAGGAGAAAATCAAATTATCAAGATTCACGTGTGCACGTGTTTATGATGCCACCGGCGCTCATACACGTTTCGTACAGTGCCCCGACGATGAGCTGCGAAGGTCGCACACTCGACTACCTGGTGCTGATCTCCAGCGACACAACAGGAAATTCGTGAAAAATTGTACAACAAGGATCAGAAAGGCGTCTTTAACGACTTTTTAAAACAATTGTTTAATTTAGTATACTAAATAAAAATTTATATGAAAAAAATAATTATGGCAATACTGTTTTATATTTCTGTAAAATATTTTTTTGGTCTGACAATGTGACATAAAAATAGCAAGAGGTGCAAAAGAGACAACAAGATTATTTTTAAATGAGCGCAATGCTTTAGTTAAAAAGGGATGTCTTGCCACATGTACTTCACACAGATAGGAATCTGCCGGTTACCTTTCTCCCGATGGTAGAACAAAGGTAACCGGCAGAATAACATGTAATTACCAGTTAGCTAACCGGTTATTTACCAGTTACCTTTTTTTTGCTGGGGCAACTAAGAAAAAATCGATTTTAAATACACAATATCGATTTTAGCTAATAAAAATCGAAAACGATTTACTCATCACTAATTTTGATGTTATTAAAAATTTTCGCAGTCGAACTTGAGAAGTAGTGAATATTGATATTGTTGTGTTGCGAACTTTTAAAATTGTCTTGTGAAATTGTTAAAATACATGCAAAATCGAAACAGTGCAGAAAATAGTGAATAATTATTGTTCACAAATATTTAGTGACGAAATATTTGTGTCTTGGGCGGCGCAGCCTGGTGGAACACCCTTCGACCCATCCACCCTCTATTAACAGCCACTGTCAATGCCACCCACCCACACTCAGTTTCACCACCACCATGACCTAAACTGAAAATCAATTAAATCGTTGACATTGTAATCTTTGTGTTTTCATAATAAGATACGAAAAATAATTGAAAATAGTATTTGAACCAGTCATAAATGTCACAAAATCATCGTCACATGTCGACGAGACGTGCATCGCATGCGGAGCGTCCGCCAACCTCTGCGCTACGCAGTGTTCGCTGCGATACCCACAACGTCAGCTGCCGCTTCTCGATGCTCTTCGTACTGCTGTTTATTCTGGGCGCACTCACCTCACAGTGTTGCGCCACCAGTACGGATATTGCGCTGGATGCCAAAGCGAATCTCACGCATCGCATTGACAGCCTCAATCTGCTGGTCTACACGTTCCTGCTGACATTGACAGTACTGACGATTTGGCTGTTCAAACATCATCGTGTCTCGTGGCTACATGAGACCGGGTTGGCTGTTATTTACGGTATGTTGTTCATTTAACATTTTTTAATTTACTCTTATAGCCACTAAGATGGTCGGGTTGAATGATAAAAATCATGGGTCTTACTGAACATGTTTAAAGTGGTATTAAGGGTCAGAGACACTCGATGTTGTTGCACTCTAGTTCAGGTAAACGCGCAATAAATCGATCAATCATAACGATTCAATTAGTTTTTTTCTGTACTGCTGCCTTGTAATCAGTTTCTAAACAGACGCAAATACGGTTCTTGTCTGCAAATGATTTATTTTCAAACGCATTTAGCTAAATACACTTTCTGAAATTGGGCGCTCAACAATAAAAATAATCACTGCAACTGCAAACACACTGAGCGACAAAAATTTACTTTTTAAAATTTAAATTATTAAAGAAGACTTCTAGAACTAGAATTCGAATTAATATGTTTTCAATTACGTCGCATTCACTTAAATAGTACAACAATATAATCGAAGGCTTTTGTGTAAAAACTTCGGGTAGATAACTAAAATAACAATTTATTTTCATATTTATTTTAAATTGTATGCAAAATATGATTTAAAATATTCAAAGGTTAAGTAAGAAATATGTTATCAGAAAAATATATATTTTTTAAATAACCACTCTGACCAAGATTCTGGGCGTGCATGAGTTAATAATAGTTCGTTGAAAAGGATATTCTTCCTGCTATTCAAAGATGCCTATAAATAAATTTTCAAATATTTCGGATTATACGAATTTCGCTCCCCATAAGTTTTCCACATAAGAGACAATTTGGAGTAAACGTTGTGACCTAGCTTCAGAGTGGCTGCATGAATCAAACATAGTTCATTGAAAAGGTCCTTAATTCACCTATTCAACGATGTAAAAAACTAAACACCCATTTCAGATTGAGTATTTGCACTAAAGTTTGAAACAAAGTTCAAATTATATTGAAAAATGTATTCAATATTTTGATTCTCAATTATTTTTTCTAAGTTTGAATAGATTTTTTCCAGTTTCAATATTGATTTCTACATAGATTTCCATTCTTAGCCAATAAATCAAATTATTTTACATATCAATACATATTCGCTACATCTTAATCTATAAATCCAGACTTAGTTTTTGAATGTGCTAGGGCCAGTTTTTCAGTGCTAGTTTAAACGTAGTTTAAACTTTGTTTAATTAATCTTCTCTTTTAAACGATGTTTAATATTGTTTGTAGTTTTTCATCGATAGTTTAAAATGTACATAGATCAAGACAATAAATGTGGCACCGCTGGCTAATGACACAAAATTCTTTCTATTTTGATTTGTATGTCATTAAAAATTCAAAAAAAAAAAATTTAAATAAACAAAGAAATAAAATAAATGTTTCAGAAAATTTGTATGATTATTATATGAAATATTAGCAAAACAATGAGCAACTATGGTGAACGTGAGGAAAAAAGTGCAAAAATCTAAAAATAAAGAACAAATTGTGATCGGGCGGAGAAACTGAAAATAACAAAATTGTTGTGAGATAATTTCCTCTATTTCCTCTTGAAAGTTTAAACAAAGTTTAACCCTTCAACATCGGACGTTTAAACTATGTTTAAACGTCAAATGAAGTTCACTGAAAACTTCGATTCTGTCTTTACACAAAGTTTAAACTACAAACTAAGTTCAACTAGAACTTAAAACTGGCCCTTTCTGTGGTAGTCATCATTTTCATTATATTTATTATTTTAATTATATAATTTTGTATATTAACTTAACGGTCAGTTTTAATTTATATCGAATTTCTTACAAAATTCCCAACTGGATTTTTCTTTGGTCTGCATACTATGTGCTTGAATAGGAAGTGTAAAGAAACGTGGCGAAACATAATTTAATAAAATAGTTAGTTACACCGCAGGAATGGGCTTTACAAAATAGCCAATTAAATAACTCCAATATTAAATATTCCAAAACTAAAATTAAATAAGCCCCAATGAAACAACGCACAAAACGAATATGGATACGGTGGATATAATTAGAGTTATTTACATAGTCATCTTAATAAAAATGATAACAAATTGGGTATTGAACAAGATGTTTGAAATTTTGAATGTGTCACCATTATACACAATTTTTTCATATAAATATCAACAACTTGTTGACTGATTAGTTGTTTATTTCGGACAAGTGTTTTTTTTTTCTATACACAAATACAACTTGTTTCGGAATAATTTTAGTAGCTACTTGAATCATGTTGTGATATTAGGTACTACGTGTTTCGTTTTCTACAATAATACATTTTTATCGCAAAATACGTTCGCTATATTTTCAGTAACTCATTCCTTTTGTACAAATTGTATTTTATAATACTTTAATATTGAGTTTTTTTTAAGCTTTATATGTAACAAGAAAAAAAAATAACGAAAATAAAAAATCCATCTTTTTTCTTTGATGTCACTTTACCCAAAAGAATATCATTTACTTCGACATGAAAGCCAAAAACCTATTAAATTTGATAATTGTTTTGGTGAAGTTCTTTTTTTACACATTTAACTTTTTCGTAATTCTTCTCTTTGGTCGACGCTTTCATTTTATTTAATTCAGAAAAATATACTACGACTTTTTTTTTTATCAGAATTCATGTTCGTTTTGCGTTATGAGTCTTATTATAATGAAAAAACTTTTTTATACATAGATTTTATTAAATATAAAATCAATATTATATTTCAATTTTTTATTAATTAAAATTCTTTTATCTCATATTAATGCTTTTCAATAGAATATAGAATAGAATTCAATAGAAACATTAGCATTTTTATGTGTTAATGGATTTTATTACATTCATGAGAGCGTTATAATTACTATGTATGTACTTATTATCGTATAAATTCATTAAATCACTTTACAAAAAAAACCCCTTAGTTATATAATTTTTAATGTGCAGGGCACCCATCAGTCATACCTGTACATAGCACAGACACGTAGCAATTAAACAGCAGCAGCAATAACAAAATCCCCGCCATCACTTCACCACGATACTATAAGCTTAGAACATATTACACGACGATGCGCAGGCAAATACAAAATAATTGACAACAATGCAAATAATTCATTACATGCAAAACAACAATGACTCATATTATATTAAAATACCATTAAGTATTAATTCAAAGAAACTCGTTTTCTATGCATTGGAAAAATTACAGACAGGCAGACAAAATCGATTTGTTTTTAAATTTACAAATTTCAGAAGAATTATTTGTGTTTACAAATTATACTGAGAATGTGTTTATAAATCTAAATAAATAATATAATTAATAAGGTCCATAATTATTATTGCACCGAGAGCAAAACGTAGTTATTCATAACTAAGTTTTCAACTACGGCGTGAATGAAAATCCTCCGACAATGGAACGTAGTCAATTCTAACTACGTTTGAAAATTTACTTCAACGTAGTTACGTTCAACTTCGACATAGTTAGAAAAAATATTTTTGAACAACTACGCCATAGTCAGGTTCAATTACTTCATAATATAAGAAAATAAATGTCATAATTAAAAAAAATATATATAAAGGATAGGATTGTCTTCGAGGGTCATCTGTTTGATTCTTCTAGTAGACAGTCACACTTAAAGCGGCATAACACTTCAAGCGTTGAACAACTACGGTTAGAGTTGGTAGTCGCCGAAACGTGGATCCTTCTCATGACATTATTGATTCATTCTGTGGAGATTTAATATTACTAAATATGCAAAATTCTAGAATTTATAAAGACCTTTATATCGTTCGAGCGAGCACCAGCAGTATGAGTTTTTTTTCTCATATATCATCACCATCTTCTGATATTGCGCACTGTGCATGCACTATCGTTTAACCCTGCCCTATCAGAATTGATATTCAGACAGTTTTTGAGACTTGACAGTAGCTGCCCATGTGCAAGAGCATTTGTCGACGCTTCCCAACTAGCTGATAAACACTAGATGAAAGGTTTGCGTACACCGGTTCTTCCGGGTTGTCGGTCACTTGCGGACGGTGCAGCGAGTTGATGCACCAGCAGGCTGTATCAGCCGGAGTGTTTTAGTGCATGTTTTGCATGGTCTTTTTTATATTTATTTGCAAATAATTGTTTGGATCATTGCACTGAAAATATGTTAGCATTATTTATTAACTACTTCTAACTTACCTTAGACCAATGTTAATTCTCGTGTAACCAAATTTTGAACGAAACAAATAGTTTTGACATTTTTTTAATTCAAATATTTTTAAACTGACGTTTCTTTTTTTATTATGACGATAGTTAACTACGTTTTGCTCTCGGTGTGGAAATGTTATCAAATTTATAATACTTTAATTGATAGACTCCATTCAAACTCCAAAAATGGAATAACATTAAAACCATGCTAATGAAATGGGATCATAGAAAATAGCAAAGACAAATGACGTAAGATATCTACTGGTACTAGTGTAAGCAAAATTTTGTAATTTAAAGGAGCAAAAACAACGGATAGAGATATCGGATCGGTTCAAAAACTCATAGATATCTACTCGTTAAGATTACGGTCATAAAAGTGATATTTAAGGTTATCACTTTGAACAAGGTGGTGAACGAATCAAACATAATCTATCCAATGATGTCAAGAACTAAATACCCGTTATATCATTTTGTAGTGACCTCTGTTACCATGATTCTGGGGGTATACGAAACATATTTCGTTGAAAATTACCTATCAACGATGTCAATCAATGAATACCTACCCAGTAGTAAATTTCATGCGTAAGAAGCTATGCGAACACTGATTCTCAAGCAGGTAGAACCCCTTCCCGACTAAATGATTTCCTTTCTTCTTTTTTATATGAAATGAACATTTTTACAGGACTTCCCTATTCGTTTCTCAAAGAACGACTCTCAGTAGGTCTCACAAAATCGTTTGACTCATTACTGTTAGCATTCCATTAGAAGGTGAGCTAGCAGAACTTTGCTTTTGAATTTGAAAAATATTAGAAATAGTCACCAAATCGATTGGAGCTGATTCTCTAGCAGGTCTGTTCGAAGTAGACTAGTTTCAGTGATGGCTGAGTGTGTATTGAGCATGCTAAGAAGTTGTTATAGCAGGGCTTCTATTGGCAAGGCCTGGACAAATTTACTATTGGGTAAATTATACGAAAAGATCTTTTGAAATTTTAATTTTTCATAATTCTTTCAGTTATTCAAATACGTATATTAAAAATTTTCAAAAGATATATTCGTATAATCCGAAATAACTGTGTAATTAGTGAGTGACGGTAGGTAATGAATTCGAATTTCGGTAGTAAATTTTAATAATTTCGACTCGTTGTTGGCTCGTGTATCTTTCCATCATGAAATGGCAAACCTTACTGAAGAGAAATGTCGAAAGAGCGGCAAGAAATATGGCGTCGTTTGCTGTCCCTGTCGCTCTACTTTTGTAACTCTTGAAAAACACTTTTGTAGCGTTCTTATTGAAAAACCCTTTAAGTTATGACATACATAATTTTGGATGAATTGCAGAATTGAGACTCAAACAAGTTTTTTTATGCTGTAAAATTCAATTTGTAAGCGGTATTCGAAAATGTATATATGCGGTATTGCAGTATAATCCCCCGAATATCGGTCACTTAAAATTTGTAAAAAAGTTTTAAACCAATGTTCAAGCAAACATTATTTTTAGTAAGGCAATTTATTGCGATTTTTTAATTATGTATTTTTAAGAAACTTACACCGAAAAAATACCTGTAGTAAATTATATTACATTATGTCTTTGTTTTGAAAAAATGTAGGTCTACTACATTTTGTTAGTTTTTAAATACATTTGTATTTATTTCACTTAAATTTACTACACCATGTATTGATAATACGTTCTCTACATATTGCTGTATTGTTGTTTATTTTTTGCTTTTATTTTAAATATTTGAAATACGTGGAAAATATGTGCGTTCTAATAAACGTTTTAAACCTTCAATCACATAATTTTCCGAATCAATAAAAAATAGTTTTTATTTAATAAGAATAAAAATATATAATTTTTAACCTAAGTATAACAATAAAGTAAACTACATACAGATTATACAAAATTAAAAGCATGTGTAGTAGTTTCTCTACATATTTCAGGACGTTTAAATAAAGATAACAATTTTTATTTTTAATACAAATGTATTCAAAATTTATATAGAAGGGCTGTTTAATTATGTAGTTATTTTCCATACCAGAACAACTAAATTAGTTTAGAAAAAACAAATACGTATGCATTTTACATAATCAAATACATATGTATTTATTTTAAAGACATTTTTATTTATTTTTAATGCATTATTATTTTCGGTGTAATATACCACAGTGTGTTATCAATCCTAAACGGGATATTTTTATTATATTTTGTTTTAAGATCTTGTTAAAGAAGATTTTTTTTTACAATTTAGATTTGGTTAAGCAAGGTTCTTTTCAAGTATATAATTGTTGAAAATATGTACATAAAATGATGTTTATAATTTTAATAATTTAAAAATTTATATTAGATAAGTATTTAAAATATGATTTTGTGAAAACTCTGCAGCCTATACGTAGCAAAATCTTGAGTTGATGCAGTTTTTTCATTCTTTGCTTTTGGTTCCTTCTTCAATGCACATAATTCTTATTGTGTTCATTGGAAAAGGAAAACTTTAGCGACTTGAAATGTAGAATATGCAGAGAAAGATCGCTGATGAAGGGGCTTGACTGCTTCTGAAACAGCAGTACGATCTGTCACTCAATGCATTTTGCCAATTATTTGTTGTTTTATTTGTTGGTACAAGACACCAAATTTGTACCGACTGGACCTTGAGCACGTTAAGACAATATCTTAATTTAAAATATATTTAAAATTATATTAAAATTACGAATATATTAAAAATAGCCATACATTATAATTTTTCACTTTTTAGGACTCATTGTCGGTGCGGTCATACGTTATGCCGGCAGTTCCACGCCACTTATACATTTGGCCGTGGAACCCCAGGGTAATCCTAGCTTCAATCAATCACTACCGCCGGACACACTTTGGTTTCAGGTGCATACATTACTTTTAACTACTTTAAAACATTAACCAACATTTGACATGAACTTTTCACATGAAAAGTATCCCGGAAAACTGACACCGAACACCAGCGACATTGACCCCATGCCAAACAAAACGTACGCATATGTTTTTCGCGGACAGGTCTACGATGTCGACGAGAACGAGATCGATTTGAAGGCAACATTCGATCCGGAAATTTTCTTTAACATTATTTTGCCGCCCATTATATTTCATGCCGGCTACAGCTTAAAGAAGGTTCATATTCAAATAAAATTATCTAAATAATTTAAATTATTACAATTTTTTTATATATATTTTCCAGAAATATTTCTTTCGCAACTTGGGTGCCATTCTCACATATGCCATAGTGGGTACGACGCTATCAGCGTTCCTAATCGGTGCCATTATGTACGGTTGTGCGAAACTGATGCCTGCCTATTTGAGCAGCGGTTTTACATTTCTGGACACGCTATATTTCGGAGCGCTGATATCGCCAACGGATCCACTTACAATACTTGCCATCTTTCATGATCTGCACGTGGATGTGAATTTGTATGCGTTGGTCTTTGGCGAATCTGTGCTAAACGATGCGGTGGCCATTGTTCTCAGCGGGTAGGTTGTCGTTATAGCTATTAGTCGACTCGTACCGTATAAATATATATTATAAAAATCGTTATTTTTTTATAGTGCGATACAGAACTACGGTGAACACTATTCTAGCACTGGCGAATTCGAAACAACTGCATTCTTTAAGTCATTGAGTGACTTTTTCTGCATATTCATGCTGTCGCTGTTGATTGGAGCCACAATGGGTTGTTTCACGGCATTGATATCCTTTTAAAAACAATGTTTTTATTTTATAAGAAATGTTTTAACGTAAACACATAATGCAAGATTCGACTCATAGAATCTGGATTCTTGAAGCAACTTTCCTTTGGACAAACGTCTACCCTCGAAGACTTTAATATGAACAAACTCTTTAAAACAGACTGTAACTCCACAGTTGGAAATAAATCCAAACTACTATATCAAAATATCTATAAGAAAACAGTGGGACGCTAACGCACTAATAAGCGACATCCATAATCAAGGCTTTACTGACAGTTTTTAGATGAAGATGGTGACGGAATCAGGAATATTTTGCAAAGTACTGCAAATCCACGATTCGCACAGACTTCCGAATGATAGTAGTGTCTTTCAGGCAGAAATGTTCGCTTTAGACAGAGCTGCTCAGACAATCCCATTTAATAACATTGTTCCATCAGTGATTGATATCTGCATAGTTAAGCAGCCATCCTAGTACTAGACAATATCGCAATAATTATATGTTTGGCTTCCGGACATAGCAATATAGAATAGGCCATCATCGTGCCAGTCTACTTTAGAAGCTGCATGTAAATTGAGGACTAAAATAAATTGAGCATCTACTATGCGAATTTCCAAACTGAATTTGGGCGAGATAGTTTACAAATGTATATTACAGGATTGTTTACTTGCAGACAATTTCATATAGACAGTCTATAAACAATGTTTACAATGCAGATAATTCATAATTTTGATTATAGACAATGAATATATGTATATTATGTAGAGAATGTATACAATGTAGATAATTCTTATATTTGATTGTTATAGATTGATTAATATTGAGTAATTAATCGATCTAAGCATTATTATCTTATTTTTCTATAAACTATTTGACGCTACATTTGTTATTCGATAATTGATAGGTGATTTTGGTATATGAAAATGTATAGGATGGATCTAATCGAAAATGATTATGTTTTGAAGAACCTAGGCCGAGCCTTTCTCACAATATTTGGAGCCTTTCTCTTATATTTGTATTCAATTGGTGAGACCTACAATGTTTACATAGTCTACACAATTAAATACGTATTCTACATTGTCTACCAATTAATCTACAAGATATAGTAAAAGCTCTGGAAGATATAGTAAAAGTTCCAATTGCAATCCTACTAGGATTCTTAGGAAGATCAGGATGGTATCAATGAAAGCAATATGAATGGGGCTACCAGATAAACGGTAACACAATGGCTCAGTATGCCGGCCTCCATTAGTGTACCTGATAAAAATCTCAGCAACACTTTTTTACAAATTTTAAAATATTTCCTAAATTGTTTTAGAATATTTAAAAGTTTGAAATCTTAAAAATATTGTTTAATTTCTCTCATATTGCTTGTTTGTTTTATCAAATACCATGTATATTCGTATATTATAAATATTTCTTGCCGCTCTTTTGACATTTCTCTTCAGTAAGGTTTGCCATTTCATGGTGGAAAGATATACGAATTCGAATTCATTAGTAAATTTTAATAATTTCGACTCGTTGTTGTCTCCTATATCTTTCCATCATGAAATGGCAAACCTTACTGAAGAGAAATGTCAAAAGAGCGGCAAGAAATATGGCGTCGTTTGCTGTCCCTGTCGCTCTACTTTTGTAACGTTCCTGTTGAAAAACCCTTGAAAAAAACTTTTGTAACGCTCTTATTGAAAAACCCGTTATTATTAAATGTTTTTCTTAACTCTTGTCACACTTGACGAAATTTACTCGTGTGCGTGATTTTCCTCTGCTGGAGGCAGCACTCTTTGTACTCATGTCATACAGCACATTTCTCATAGCGGAAGCCTCCGAATTAACCGGCGTCGTTGCTGTACTTTTCTGTGGTATTTGTCAGGCGCACTACACGTACAACAATCTGTCGGAGGACTCGCGCACAAGAACAAAAGAAATTTTCGAATTGCTAAACTTTTTGGCAGAGAACTTCATCTTCTCGTACATTGGCGTCTCGATGTTTACATTTCCGAAACATCATTTCGATGCAGTATTTATAATAACAGGATTTGTGAGTTGTCTTTTTTAATAATTAATGAATGAATATTATTATTATTGATAAATTTGCATTCATAGATTTGTGCTGCTATTGGACGCGCTGTGAACATTTATCCATTGTCATGGATTTTGAATTTGAATCGCAAACCAAAGATCTCATCAAATTTCCAGCACATGCTGTTCTTTGCTGGTGCGTAGTATAAACAATTTTCTTTAAATTTTTATTGTCTACTATAGAATAAATTTTAATATTTCTAATAATATTTAAAATTTAAATTTCAGGTTTGCGTGGCGCCATGTCCTTTGCTTTAGCCATAAGAAACACTGTCTCCGAGGCCCGACAAACTATGCTGACAACAACATCTCTAATTGTAATCTTTACTGTTGTTATACAGGGAGGAGCATCGAATTTCTTGCTGAATTGGTTGAAAATACCGTGAGTTTGTAATCAATTATTTGAATTTTTATATATGAAGTAGAAAAAACTGAAAACAATAGCAAACTTTTAGATTAAAAAGATTACATAGTAATAATCTGCAATAGTTTAAAGATTAAAACTTTTTTTTTCAGTTGTTAAATGAAATTTAGTATGAAAAGCCATGTCGAGTCTAAAATTCTTTAGACTATTTTTATAGTGTAGGCTATATTTCGATTTGATGTTTCATAACTAACGTTTCGGTATATGTTTCTTTTTTATTTTTTCATGAATGTATTTTATTTTGACAGCAAATTTAAAACCTTTATTACTCGGTTTTTTATGTATGTGTGATTCGGAATGTGGTATATATGTACTTCTGCAGGTACAGGTTAAAAATATTATTAAATATACGAAAAAGGGTATAAACAGAAAGAAAAGTGCACTTGACAACCACAGTGATGAGAAATTCGGGACTTCTTTTAAATGAGAGAAGTACAAAACTTAAACTTAAAATCGCAGAAATCATTTTATTTTTGGAATAACGACTCAAATGTATTAAATTTATAAAAAATGATTAGCAATTTAAGTTTTTTGAATTATGTCAAATCTCTGTATATATAAGAGGAACCTGTGGTAAAGTGGGAAATAGGGTAATGTGGGAAATTGATTTTTTTAAATAATATTGCATTTATAGACAAACAAAACTACTGTCATGTGTTACTGAATTGGCATCCACTTTTTTATCCACGATTTTAATCAAATTTGTTTTCTAGAGTGGTGTTCTTAACTTTCAAAAAGTGTGCGATTTCAACGTTTTCAATTCAATAAGTTTATTTAAAATTAACATATTTTAAATCTCTTTAAATAAACAAAAGGGGTTTTGCAAATAATTTAAAGTAGATTAAATTATACTAAGCCAAGTAAAAATTGCGATATTGGTTGGGGAATTATGGGAAACTTTTTTTTTATTTTTTTATATATATTCTAAATGTATTTATATTGTTTATGTTGTAAATAAACATGAAATAATACAGAAATAACAAATTATTTGTCTGTTTGTAATTTTTTAACATTTCCCACTTTACCCCAGGATTTTTCAAGAGGTCCGAAAATGAGCAGTTTTAACGAGGTATTAAACTGAAACCATTTTTATTTAGAATAACGTTTTATTTTTGATTTTTTATATAACGGTTTCGGTTTATAAAATGAAACGGGTTTAAACGGATAACGGTTTCAATTAATGATTTAATCACTGGCTTTAATATGATATGATATTCAGAACATAGTCCAAAGTAACCAGAAACATGAAAAACTGTCTAATGATGACCTTATTAATATTAGTGTGGTTTGAAAAATTAGTATTTTGCAAATTGTTGATGTATTTTGTGCTTTTTTTTAAGGATATTCATTTTTTGTTTACAACTTCTCAATTAATAATTGAAATATATATTTTGCAGAGTTGGTGTCGACGAAGAGACTGAACAATTGAACAACTACCAGGTTCGCAGTGTGAGTATTCGAAAATGTGTTTTATTTCAAATTCTTACTGTATATTAAATTTTTTAACTATCCTCTTTACTGATAACTGTTCCTTAACGTATGTTGTGTATAAAGCGTATTGAAATTTCAAATTTAAAAAAATATATATATTTTAACACGTTATGGTTTTTCCTCAAACAACTTGAAGCACTTCAATATTAATACCTGCTCTTATTACTTTCACATCGCTCAAACGCTTTACGCATGCATTTGTTTTAACATCATTATTATTTTTCCAATTCAATGCCATTTTATTAACTGTTTTGTATTGTTCCTAATTTTTCGAATGCAACCTAATTAAAAATGTATTTAAATCAAACAAAAATCTTCAAATAACGCAAACCGAAACACGCGCCAACCACAAAAAGGTTTACAATTCTATGGAGAATACAGCTGCTGCGGTATGTGTTTCATTAACCACTTCTTCACTCTAATTGTATTCAATTTGTTTTAAGTTATTTGCAGAATATCTTCACATATTTGATTTTATGTTTCTTTTTTTAGTTTGTCATACATTTAGACGTTTTTTAATTTTACTTTTTATGCATTACATTTATACTTATTTAGTACAATTCATACCTACACATGTTGTTCGTTTGTTAGTTGACATGTATGTATATTTTCATATACGCAGTCTATCGACACCGGACTTAATTTGGGCCAATTGCCAATGTCCAGACGACGAAGTTCCTTGGTGAGGAGTGCTGCTTTTTAAATTTCAGTTTTAAGCTTGTCTAAAGTTTTTCCTCAATTTGTGTTAAGTTTTTTGTTTTTATTTTTGTTCAAAATTTAAATTTCGCTTCTTATGCTAATATTTCAAAATTTATATATTTACTGTAAATTGACGTCTTTGGCTGAGTGACAAAAAAAAATGGTTTTTAATCACATATCTTGAAAACTTCACATTTGTTGTTTTGGAAAATAATTTATTTATTTTTAATTTATTTCTGTATAAATATTAAGTATTATTTAAAAAAAAGCTTATTAAAAACAGTGCGCATATACACACATTTTTTTAATATTCGGTTTCTGAATTTATACACTATGTATTTCGAAACGAACGACGAAAAGAAAATTTGAAATTGTCGAATTTGGTTTTCATGTTACTTGACTTTTAAATAAAGCTGTGCGACTAGTCGATTAATCAGTTTATTATTAAATAATTAATCACGATTTTTCGATTAATCAGATTAATTGTGATTAATTGATTAATAATCATTTTGAATAATCAGAAAAACTGCGTCTAAAATAATTTAATATGATTTTCTACATGGTTCTTGAACATTTTAAACAATTTACCAGGATTATGATTAATAAAGATCTTGTTTAATTGATTAATCGAACAGGCCTACTTTAAAAATTTTAAAAATCGAAAAATGCACTGAAAAATGCACTAAGTCTTATTCAAAATATATTTCAAAATGTATTAATTATAAATTTAATATGCGCACTCGTTGAAGAATATTAGTAGCACATGTTTCTGTTGCAAGGATCAACTTGAGGTTTAAATTCAGTCCGATGGCTATTTGCAGGATATCGACGGCGACATGGAAAGTGGCCCACGCGCAGGTGCTGGAGCTGATGCCAGCACGACAACACCATGCAGACGTAGTAATGAAAAGGCTGTATTAGCCAGGCTCTGGAGCAACTTCGATTCAAAGTAACTATGCATTTATATATTATTTTAAACAATTTAAGTTCAAATTTATGTACAGTGTATACAAGCAAAACTCAGATACTAAAAAGATATCAATATTAATAATTTTAAAATTCTAATGTTTTTTTAGATTATGTATTTTTTCACCAGAAATCTAAATCCAATATTCAAATAACAAAAGATCACAGCCTTAACCTTGCTTTACTTGCAAATTATCAAATATCTGACACTATTTTGTGATATATATAGAAAATATATATAGTGATAGGTTACCTATTTCTGGCTGTCAATTTCACGTAGAGCCAGACAAAAACCTTCAATTTGCAAACAAAATCAAGCTAATAAATTGCAGATCGTGAATTATTCATTCTGGCACAGATAAAAGCAAATTTAATCTTTTTGGATCAGATGCTGTGCGATTAATCGATTAATTGTATTGTTTGATTAATCAATTTCTGATCAATTGATTAATGTTCGATTAATCACAACATTGATTAATCAATTAATCAGGATTCTGATAAATAAATATTGTGATTAATTGATAAATTAGCATTTTGCTTAATATGAATTTCTGATTAATAAACTTCTGCGTCACAAAATATTTTAAAATACTTTACTATATCCTCCCACATAACCTTTTGACATAAGCAAGGAACGTTTGACCGTATCTTCAGGCGTTTGACTGAAGCACGGGACGCCTAAGATGAACAAGAACTCTAATACTTCTACCGTGTCTCATAATCGTCTCATAAGTCTGTTGATTAATCTGATTAACCAGGGTTCTGTGGTTTAAAAAATGAATTTATGTATAAACGTTGTATTATTTAGCGTGCAAGTTTCAGTTGGATCCACTGTATATAGTTATTTATATCTGCATAAACATATTTCCATACGATAATGAATTTATAAACCATTGTCTTGTATTCTAAAATAATTTAATATTAATTACATCTTTCGTTCTAGATACATGAAACCATTGTTAACGCATTCACGGCCGACACTGTTGGAGACACTTCCCGTGTGTTGTAATCCGTTGGCACGTTTGCTGACCACAACCGAGCAGTTGACACAGGTATGTTTCGACAGACATTAATTATTTGGAAATTTGGCTATAACGACTATAACAATTAGGAAATGTAATCAGAAAAAGGGAGTTTCTTAACTAATGACCCCTTCATAAATGCACTGAAAAATATCCACAGAGCAAAAACTACCGCAATAGTTGTAGCCCGTTATTGCGGTGACATTACGGCACAATACTACGTGTTAAATACGGATATCAATTTCTACGTACAAAAACCGCCCTCGTAATTACGGCAAAAAAACGCGTAAATTCGATTGAAAATACAAAAAAACATATTTACGTGCGAAGTACGGCATCGTTACGTGCACGTAATTACGGCTCAAAAACGGCAGCTACCGTAAATACGGCATAAAATAACTTTACGGCTTTACTTAATTTAAAGAAATATTTTTATGACTATAACCCAGCAGATTTTAGAAGTACTTTGCAACCACTTTGGCAACTTATAATGTATTAAGGGAGTCGTCAGCTTCCAAGAGAAGTGAACGGAAAAGTACATCTCCATTCGCTTCTACTGCAATGTGTTGTGGAACCACTTTAAGTACTCTCTTTTAATTTCTCTCTTTACTGGTTGAACAACTTCTCTCCCGGTTCCAAAAGACGCAGTTATGGAATAACGACCGATGGAATGACTTTTGGAACTACTTCTAAAAATGGTTCCCATGGAATGACTTTTTGAACTACTTCTTAAAATGGTTCCAATGGAATGACTTTTGGAACCACTTCCCTATATTGTTCCATTAGAATACAAATATATCGAGGGCTTATATTCAATACAGTATATCTACAAAAACACAGTTTTTCAGGATATCGAAAAAACTGATTAAATCGCAAACCACAAAGGTGGCTGGCGATCAATATTTTTTCTACAATATTAAATTAAAATGGTCTTTAAATGATATAATTAAAAATATTCAGCAATTTCGCGCAATTCTGCGTGCTATAGTAGATAGAGATTATTGCTATTCAAATGTGATCAATGTCTATGAAAAAACGAGCAGATAGAGCATATTGCACAATACTGTAGTGGGGATAGATCAGAAAATATTCTTGGAATCAGCGATTTGTTAATTTTTTTATATCCTGGTGTAACCTAAACAAAAGTCACCGACTATTTTTTGTCCTACCAATATCGGTTCACGAGGTATATGATGGCAAATGGTCTTAATATTCCGTAATCTAATCCGACGTTTATAAAGATTGCAATAAAAAAAACCAGTTAACTCTTGTATCGCTATTTTAAAATCATTAATGTTATCCTAAATATTTAAACTTATATCCTATTCCTATATTGACCCCGTAAATATTTTACGAATCCTTAAACTTTCTTTTAACATTGTACTAAACATTTTTCTGGAAATACCACAAAGGCAATGGTACAAGCTATATTTCCTCAGTACAGACTTAATTCAAACTTCGTCCTTTAAGGCTTCTTCATATTAGGATAGGAAAAAATCTTTGAAAAGTTAGTTTTCCGTATAAGAAAAATTATTTTAGTAGTTCCTATGGCTTCTTTGATATTGTATATCCATTGAGAAAATGTGACGTCATCCTTCGTTACCCAATTTCATTCTTTCCACATAGATTTCATATCCTTTTTCATACAAATTGAGTCGTTTCTTTGTGAGTTAGGATGGACCAGACCGACGGATGGACATGACGAAATTGACTTATAAAATTACGCTTAAGAAGATTATATAAACTTCTCCATACCTGCAATGCTTATTTATATAAACTTTCAATATAAACTTTTAAGCAAAAATTGTGTGTAGATAGATACTATTGCATTTTAAAAAAATCATTCATGTAGATGACAAATTATTAAAATGAAAATATAATAGTAATAGAAATTATTGTTTGGTCCTAAATTAATGTCATAGATGCAGCGGTGATCAGTGAAGATTTTTGCATCAAAAACTCATTTTCGTAAAAATTGTAGATAGGCAGTATTGAATATAATATCGATATATGTATTTGAACAATACCATACAAATATAAATAAAATTTTGCAGTTAATTTTTATTAATTAATTAAATTATATATGATCATGAATGTTTAAAATGTATTAAAAAATAAAATATTTTGAAGGCAATGTTTGCTCCTGAACTTGTTCTTTTTATTGAATTTCATTGTCCTCATCCAAGATAGGGACTTCCTACGCACCAACCATCTGAGCCTTCGACGCTACATGTATTAAAATATAAAACTATTAACTATAATATTTTAAACTTAAATTATGAAGTACTTACTAAATTAGCTAGCCGCGGTAGCTCAGTGGTTAGTGCGTTGGACTGCGAGCCGAAAGGTCCCCGGTTCAAGCCTGGACTGGGGCTAACAACATCTTTTCATAGAAACATTTTTCTATACCGCGCTACCTCTCGGCAGTAAATGGCAAACCTACGAGAGTAAAAATTGCCTATGAAAAGCTCTCACCCGCCGTTCGGATTCGGCAATAAACTGTAGGTCCCACCACTTTGAGTACAAATATAACACGCACAGCTCAAAATGGTGAGAGAGCTCGGCCTAAGTTCTTATAGAGCTGTAGTGCCAAACTATTATTATTATTACTAAATTAGCTAAATATCTTATGACACGATTGATTTTGTTTGAAATGTTGATTTAAAATAAGAAGCCAACTTTATTTTGCTTAAATAAAATTTTCAAAGAGGTTTTCAAACGTTTATGTTTATTCCAAAAAACATTCTAAAAAAAGCGAACGTGGAACAACTTTTCATTGGAACCAAATGTGAAATTGTTCTCGTATCTGTGTCATTAGTACCAGGAGAGAAGTTATTCTAGAATAGGTTGTTATGAAATTGGATGGATATACATATCTCCCTTTGCTTTTCTGCACTCATTAGATGCTCAAAAACTGTTTTAGCTTCTCGTATACGTTCCGCTGGAAGCGAATGACTTTTCATCGGAACCCAATGTGAAGTTGTTCGCGTTGCTGTGCCGCCAGTACCAATAGAGAAGTGATTCTAGAACCAGTTGCTGTGGAATTTGATGAAGATACAGATATCCGTTTACGCTCTCATTAGGTGATCGAAAACTGTATTCGATTCTCGTATACGTTCCGCTAGAAGCGGAACCCAATGTGAAGTTGTTCTCGTTGCTGTGCCGTCAGTACTAAGAGAGAAGTGATTCTAGAATCAGTTGTTGAAGAATTGGATGAAGAAACATATCTTCGTTTGCTTTTACGCTCTCATTAGATGCTCAAAGACTGTATTCGCTTCTCGAATACGTTTCGGTAGAAGCGTGCTTTTATATGGCCCGTTTACGTGCCTTTTATACGGCCCGTTTACGTGCCGTATTTACATTTCCTTTACGTTCCTTTTATAGGTTCCGTTTACGGGCCGTATTTACGTTCACGCATTCACGTTTTAATGCCGTACCTACGGGCCATTTCCGGAATGGGCCTTATATTAAATTTCATTTAATATGTAAAACGTGTTGCTTTACGTTCCGTAAACGGTGTTTATGCCCGTGCCTTTTGGTTTATTGGGATAGATTACAAAATCAGAAATAATTTCCAAGGCTCGTGCAGGTAATGAGTTTTTGGGTAACAACTAAAAATGTCCCATGAAATGGACATAAGTATAGGGAAGACATCGGAAAAAACTCTCTAAAAAATCAGTATAAAATCGAAATACTCTCCCATCAAACGAGTTAAGTCTTGTAAGACTCTGAAATGACTTTTATTTCGGTTAATATACTCTCATATATGAGCACTTAAAGTTTCCAAAAAGGCTCCCTAAACCTGGGTAAAAGTTGCGATCCTAAGATATACTTCGGACGGCAAGCAACAAATCCAAGTGATTTGCGTCTGGCGTCGGACGAGCGCATATTTGAATTCTGTCACTTGAATTACTTACGTTTTTTTGACGAATCACTTTTCGTTTCGTTTTGCAAAATAATTTTCTCCCACCTGTCTACAGATTTTCGAAGATTTCACCATTTTTAGGTATTAGGCCCGTTAACTCATCTCAATTCTAAACATTGTTAAGGTCTAAACTGTGTTTAAACAAAGATTAAATTTGATTTGGTATTTAATGATTTTTTTTTAGATATATAATAAAATTCTTTTTTGTTTTTGTTTATTAATTTATGATGTTTCCTTTAATTTTGTTACATTAATTTCCCATTGTCGATATATTTTAAAGTTCTACACTTAAGTTTAAGTAAACAGCCGATAAAATGTAGATAAGTTATGATCAAAAATTTAAACATGTTTAGAATTTAAGCAGAGTTTAGCAAACCACTGTTTAAGAAAGTTTAACTTTCGAGATGAGATAACGGGCTTTAGTGTTGTTTGAACAATAATGATGAATGTTATAGCCAAATAATGCTGTTGAAGAATTTGCATATAAATTATTTAATATTCATTGCTTTACCTTCTTCTGTCATCGCAAAGGACGTAGGGCTACGTCGATCCGATTCCGATTCGGACATATGCATAGATGACGACGAATTCGCGCGCAACAATGGCTCCACAAGTACTGGCGGTGGCGGCTCAGGCAGTGGAGCCCGCCGTAACTCTATCAATCGTGTAAGTATACGAATTGTGGCCGATGATCGCAGTTTATTTGCAAGCTATAAGAATAGAGATTAACTTTAAATTAATAAATAACTCTTTAGTATTTGTAATGAACAACTAACCTTAGCAAATTTCAACTTCTCTAGAATCGTTATATCTAAATTGAACACAATTCTATTGGCTGTAAATTCTATTTTCAAGACTTTTCAAGAAACTTATTTATTTGTGATACCAAAGAGAAAGAATCATTAGTTTGTGTTTGTTGCGTTTTTTTCAATTTATTTATTTATAATCTCTAATCAATTATTAATATGTTTGTTGTATATTTTGCATGCTGGTCAAATAAAAATTAAAAAAAAAAAACATACTAAACTTACAACTTCTTTTTTTTATATATTTCTTTACATTTTCATAACACTTTTAAATGTGGACTTGATAAAATTACATTAATTATTGTTATTATTAACTCTTAATCTACTCTATATTTAAAATAATTCTGTAAATTGTTTGCTACTAAAACTGTTTGTCAACTACTTGTAATTGTAATCATCAAAATTCTTATAAACGTATCTATATTTGCTGCTCTCAATTTTAAAGTGTAATATTTTAAATGAAACAAATCAAATAATTGCCGACCTCAGTGTGGTTACAAATAATTTCATGTAGAAACAAATATTAAATACAATCGTTATATACTGAGCTACAATACAAAATATGATTAAAAAAAGAACACTAAACATAATTTAAGTTACCTCAGAAACCATGAATTGAAACACTTCATTTTCACACACACACACGTGGAAAATTGTCCTTGCTCATTCTGACCGTTTAAAAAGTTAATTCAAAAATTAAAGAATACAATTTTGTAATGATAATACACAACACAGTTTTGTCATACCGACAAAAGTTTTAGATTAAGCTGAACCTAACAGAAATGGGAATTATGTATATAAAATATTTTTCTGTTTGTACGGTTTGGTGACATTGTAGGTAGTTATTTGCACCAAACCCACACATTATTTTAGCAGAGCATTCTTGAAAACCTGAATATGCAATTAGTGAATAATAACCTGAAAAAAAAACAAATGCAAATATTATTGTATATGTTTTACCATAAAATAGAGGTTTATTTAAAATAAAAAAAAAGGTAATTTCGTTCGGTATATGAGCTACAGGAACACTGAAAAATAATAGTTTGATTTTTTTAGAAACTCTATTTTATGTTGCCCCGCCTAGAAATCTTTTACATATTTTCCATAAAAAAAAAACAATTTATATATTTATTTTAATTTTTATATTATTTAAACAGAAAATAAAATCCTTTGCAATATCAATTCTGGTTTTAGTTCCAAGATTTTTCAAATAGCGGTTTTGTTACAAATAAAAAAAATATATGGGTTCCGCGGTTCCACACATTATCTTAATAACGGCTCTGGTTTTGGTTCCGGTTCCAAAAACCGATACGGTTTCCGGGTTCCGATTCCAGTATGCATTTTTTTACTTTATTACATTATAATGTAAGTTATTTACAAGTTTACTCCTGTCTTCTATTCTCGTTTGAAATCGTATGTGTTAATTGCTAAAGCCAAAACCTATTTTCCTAATAGCCATCATCTATCAACATTACTATTGCTTATTACGTGTGTTTCATAAATTTTTGACCCCCAAAAGAAGTCTAAGAATTATACGACGAGGTGACAGAGAACACAAAGTTTTAGTTTAAAATGTAAATGCTGCCACTAGATGTATGTAAATGCTGCATATTTTCAGGGGCATATCACGAATGTTCAATTTTAAAACCAATGTTATTAAAATAAAAACAATGGTGCGTAATTGTCGACAATTTAAACTGGGGTTTATTTCAATGTATAGCTTTTTAACATTTATTGCTGAGGTAATCAAAGGATTGGTTTTGATAAATTTTTGTAAAATAGTTAAGTGTGGGTTATAATTTACTTTGAAAAACTTTACTTCAATTTGTTCATTTATTTCACATATCTTTTCATATTTCTACTTAGTATCCGGTCCTCACCGGTAACAAAAAATACGACTTACTAATATTTCTACGAATTTATTATGCTTTATAATTTTTATTTTATTTTCTTAAACTTTAAACTTTTTTTAATTTGTATGCCCAATTTTGACGTTTACGATTTGTTTGAAATAAAACATCCTTAAAATCTATGAGATTTGCTAAGTTGTAATTCAAAGCGCAAGAATGGTGCACAACTGGGTATTGAGAAACAAATGTTCAAAAATTGGGTCTATTTTTAGACTAAAAATGAGTCCTTTTTGCTTCATATATCAGGTCCTGTCAAAGGAATTTTAAAAATTGATATCAACGTATAATTTGTGTTCTGTAATGCATTTTTTCAATAAAATAAAAATAAGTCTGACATTAAAATCAAAGCTTACCAACCAATAGAATCCTCAAGAACGTCGTTTTTCGTTTTTATCAAATATCCTTGAAACTGGACGCGTGGGAAAAAATTGAAAACGCTATTGTTCTTAGAATGTCCAAATCCATAATAATATGTAACTTTCATTTCTGGTGGTAAAATGGGTGCGCACAGTGTAATCGACGTAAATATAGCAACCGATATTAACTTACTTACTTAAATGGCCCTTACAACCGTGGATCGGTTTTGGCCGCTGAGATGAAGCCGCGCCTGTCGGATCTGCTTTGCGCGCGCTGACGCCAGTTAGAAATACCAAGCGTTGCCAGGTTGTCCTCAACTTGGTCTTTCCAACGCAGATTTGGACGCCCTCTTCTACGCTGTCCACCTTCGAGTTTCGATTCAAGCACCTTCTTGGCTGGAGTGTTTTCATCCATTCGTTCGACATGACCTAGCCAGCGAAGCCGCTGGATCTTGATGCGCTTGACTATGTCAATGTCGTCGAATAACTCATACAGCTCGTGGTTCATCCTGATTCGATACTCGTTAGCAAAGCAGATAGGGCGAAAGATTTTACGGAGAATCTTTCTCTCGAACTCTCCCAGTACTCTCTCATCGGTGGTGGCCAGCGTCCATGTTTCTGCACCATAAAGTAGGACGGGCATGATGAGTGACTTGTAGAGCGTTATTTTTGTCCGGCGAGAGAGGGCTCTGCTTCTCAATTGCCTACTGAGCCCAAAGTAGCACCTGTTGGCAAGAGTTATTCTCCGTTTGATCTCCAGGCTGACGTCGTTGTTGCTGTTTACGCTGGATCCCAGATAGACGAAGTCCTTCACAATGTCGAACTTGTGGGTGTCAAAATCAGCTTTTTGTCCAAGACGCACGGACTCTTTTTTGCTTGTTGACACAAGGAACTTCGTCTTGTCCTCGTTCACCGCTAGACCCATTCGACGCGACTCTTTCTCCAATCTGGAGAATGCTGCGCTGACTGCTCGTGTGCTCCTGCCAATGATATCAATATCGTCGGCATATGCGAGCAGCATGACACTTTTGTTGAGGATAGTGCCGCTTTGACGGAGTTCGGCAGCTCGAACTATTTTCTCCATCAATAAGTTAAAAAAGTCGCACGATAGGGAGTCACCCTGTCTGAAACCTCGTTGCGTATGAAATGGCTCGGAGAGGTCTTTTCCTATTCTCACTGAGCAACGTGTGTTGCTCAGGGTCATCCTGCAAAGCCTTATAAGTTTCGCAGGTATACCGAACTCAGACATTGCGGCGTATAATCGTTCCCTTATCGGAGTGTCGAAGGCGGCTTTATAGTCGACTAATAGGTGGTAGGTGTCGATCTGTTTTTCTAGGGTCTTTTCCTGGATTAGGCGCAATGTGAAAATCTGGTCTATGGTGGACTTTCCAGGTCTGAAGCCGCACTGATAAGGTCCAATCAGTCTGTTGACGATGGGCTTCAGTCTTTCACATAATACGCTCGATAGAACCTTGTATGCGATATTGAGTAGGCTGATCCCACGGTAGTTGGCGCAGATAGTGGGATCCCCTTTCTTAAGGATTGGGCAGAGTACACTGAGGTTCCAGTCACTTGTCATGCTTTCATCCGACCATATTCTGCTTACGAGCTCGTGCATGCTCTCTATTAGCTCTTCGCCTCCGGTCTTAAACAATTCAGCAGGCAGGCCATCAGCACCTGCGGCTTTGTTGTTTTTCAGCCGAGCAATGGCTGTTCTGACCTCGTCATGGTCGGGTGGCGGAATCTCAACGTCGTCATCAAGTACTGGGGTTGCCGGGTTTGCTTCTCTATCGGTGGAATTGAGGTCATCATCACCGGTCAGCAGTTTAGAGAAGTGATCCCTCCATATTTTCAGTGTGCTCTGGATATCTGTCACTAGATTTCCGTTCTCATCTTTACAGGAAGAGGCTCCGGATTTTGAACCTCCGGCTAGGCGTCTTATTTTCTCGAAGAATTTTCGAGCCTCATTCCTGTCCCCATGCATCTTAATCTCAATCCGATATTAACTGCATGTCATTAATCAATCCAGCAATGAAATTGAGTAATTTAATGAAAACATTTGCTATTTGTAGTTAAAACAGAAATTTCGGTTGGTGTATATGCATAGCAGACACACCAACCGAAATCACAAACTACACAGTTTGAAAGACACCACAGTTTTACTGATTCTTCACAGTTTTACTACAACAAATATGTAATAATAATAATATAATAAAATAATAATAAACAAGTAATAAAAAAAAAAAAAAAATCATAATAGGCTGTGTTAATTTCCTATAATTTTTGTTCATTTAATTTATTAATCTAAATGAATTGGTATCGACTATAAGCGAATACTGACACCAATGTAAGCGAATAAACATACCAAATTTAGCGAATGTACATACAAAAATAAGCAAATATACACACCACCAGCGCGTCGCGAAAACAGCTGTTGCCAGCAAATGTGATTGCTAATATGAAGATGTGTACGCTAATGCATTTAATAGTTTAGTCGGCGCAGTGTCAGCAAAAATGTAACTGTATTGATGTACATTTTTGGTTATATTTACAATTTTTTTTTGTGTGCATGCTTCATATTATATGCACACTACGTATTTGCCTTAATATTAAAAAGAGAAACTTTTAAGACAGAGTTTCCAAGAAAATGGAACGAAAATTTTTCGGTCTACCTACCATATTGTACACCACTGTATATATATAAAAGTGGGTGGATCACTAAATCGCTAAATCGGTAAGACGCTGAACAGGAATAATTATTTTCATACCCTTCACATCATCTGGGTGTTACAAACGTGTGCATCCGTTCATCATGGAATATAGTCCAATATGATATGGCAATACTACCCTAATAGGTTAAAGTTGTATTAGGGTAGTTTATGTTGTGTTAGAGCGATAACCAGTCCTGATCATTGTATTATCATTGCCTTATCAAAAATCAGTTACATGATCACAGATTTTTTTCATTCTGTATTAGTGGACTGTATCCCCCGTTTATCGAAAAAAAAGTCACAGGTCACAATCGACCGATCACGCCCTTTTTCAGTAACAGATAGCGTAGATATATAAGTAATCTAACTTCGGTGTCTCATTGATGTAGCTGTTCTAGTTTTTATGTAAACGTGATTTCTACAGACAGACAGACTGACATCGCTAAATCGGCTCGAAAGGTCACACTGATCAAAAATATATATACTTATCTTAACTATACTTAACATCTAGGCACTCGGGCATCTGGATGACCTACTGAATATTCCCTTTCAGTCTTAGTGTATATAAATGCCAGGACAATTTTCCGTACACTGGAAAAAAACACTTTACTCTTAATTATAATTTTATTTCTTTCGATGATTTGTTAGTAAAACCGCTATAAAAATGTTTTGGCCTTTAAAACTATTTATGTTTCTTCTATTTATTTTTAATTACGTCGTGGTGCAATGTAAGTATTTGTAAAAATATTTATAAATAAAATTAAATCTTTCGATTTTTTTCTTTGTTACAACTTAATAAGAGTTACATTAAACTAACATTTAACTAATATAGGCTGTGTAATTTATTGTGAGGGCTCATTAGACTTATGGATTTTTGGTCTTGTACTTAAAAAAAAAATATTTATTTATGTGCTTTGCTTTCTTATGTTTCTTTGCAATGTTTGGTTTATTATTTATCTATTTTCAGGATCACAATAAGTTTCGTTCGCAACACGTTTGAATCTATATTTTAATGTTAGAACAATTTGTTATTTTTTAAGAAATTTTATTTCTAGATTTGAATCTCCAATTGAGCTTTAATATTTTTTGTTAAACAAAAAAAGACATTTTTCCTATGAATTTGTGATTTAACTTAAATAGAATCCTAATTACTAATTTTGTTGTGTTATTAATTTTAATATTATAATTGTTTGAGTGAGAATAAATGCGCCTATAATAAAAATATAAAATGTTTTTTGTTTAATATTTTATTTTATTTTATATGTTTTCCCTTCCATTAGTTATAATTTTATTTTGTATTAAATTTAATTACTTTCAGTTAACAAAAACATACATCGCATTAGGATAAATCCACTACATTTAAATTCTATGTAATCGCAAAATATCAGTAAATTAATTTGTTTGTATATTTTTTTCTATTTTCTTTGTAATTTCCCATTCAATCATGAAAATAAAATTGAAAAATAAAAATTAAAAAATAATTAAATATTAAACATAATTACAATAACGAAACTAACGCCATTTATAATCAGATGGAAATTTTGGAACATATTCAAAGCCCCGTTTCTACGCGCATTCGACTTTTAGGATTTTATGGCAAGAATTTATAGAAAATTTATAATATTTAAATATTTCGTAAATAATAGTAACTATGTATTTATATTGAATATAATATTAAAATAATAAAAAAGAAAACAATTGCATACACAATTTACATTTAGATATTTTATATTTACATTTAAATATACATAATATTCTAGAGAAAAACTTAAATAAATATTAAAATACTATAACAAATTAATATGGTTTATTATTAAGGCTTTTTATGTGCATATTGAGGTATACAGGCTATTGTAATATTTATAATAAACATGTTATAAAAACGTTGAAAACATATTTTTACTGTAACAGTTTTAATATAAACTAAATATATAATTTTAAAACTAGTTTTTTACAATTAATATCATTGCAGATTATTTGTACATTAAAAATTAATCGCCTCGATAAGTATGAACGCAAATGAATGCAAAAGGTTCCTTATTATAAGGGAATTTTCCTCAAAATAAGTAAAATGGAAAGTGACTATTTCAAGTTAATTTTTCTTAATATTGGAAATATGTTTTTTATGTATTTTGTATATTTTGTAATGAAGATAGAATTGTTCTTAGTACGTACCATGAATATCTCATCATCATAAACCGTTTTTGGATAGGTGTCAAGTCAACTTTGAACTCGAGGAACATATAGAATTTGAATTAAACTCTATTTCCTGATAGTTAACACCTTTCCAGTTTAATTCAAGGGGTTATTGCTGTAACATGATAAGCCGAAAAAGCAAAATATCGTTCAAAGTTTTCTTCAGGACTTCATACTTTGATTGAAGACTACACTCAGAAAAAAACTATAAAATTTATAATAATTCCCATTGATTCAACGATTTTTTACTATTAAAATTAGTCAATGGGATTTTTCCTATTAATATTATAATGTATGGCCTATTAATATTATGGTGGCGTTACACTATTGATTTTATAAGTTTTTACTATGTCCCATTAAAAGTTTATCACATTAAGATAATATACTTATACTATTATATCATATTGATAAAATTATTAATTGAATAACTCAGACTATTGTTTTAAATATAATGCTATATTAATTCAATAGTTTAAATCATATTAAAATTTAATTTTTTTTGTATATGTATTCAAAAGGATTGGCCGTATTAATCCGAAATGATATTTATTTAATATTGTTGAAATCATTTTTATTTTAAGTAATATTAAAATAATTGATCCAATTATTGCAATTTGAATTTCCGCTGAAAATGATAAGAAAATAAATGTAAACGAGTCAATAATATTATCTCGTCGTTGTAGAACGAATAGTCACCAAATACATTTTTCTGAAAAACTTAAATTTTGAGTTTGTTGATTAATATTATAAAAAGTAATTGATGCAATTTTAAAGTTGAAATATCAATTGATATATTTAGATTTTCTTTTTGAAAATGTATTTGGTGACTTTTCGTTCTACAACGACGATCTATTCATTTTTTTTTTAATAAAATATTCATCTTTTTACAATTATAATTAAAATTTTATTCTATATGCAAATATGTGCTTGCAATTTCTTTTTCGCGCTGCCTTCTTTGCTGTACTTTGATGGTATGCAACATGAATGGAATGAAGTGAATTTGGAAATGAATAAATTTAATAATATCAATAAGTTATTATTAACGTTATGTTCAAGGATTAAAATGTAAATTTAATCATCCTATTGAAACAATGAGAAATAAATTCTTAATCAATAGTTTGCTTCATATAACATACTGATTTATTAATTTATCCTATTCCTTTCGAATTAATGCTGACCACCTTATTAGCTAAACAATAGTACAAAATACTATTAAAACTATTGAATTAATAAGAAAACTATTGTTTCTTGTCCTTTAGAATCAATAGTCGTACTATTTTTTTTCTGAGTGTACACAAAATTCGCAATTGCAATGGATGAGTAATTCGGTGTCGCTGATCTTAAATCTGGATCCCTTTTTGCTCTATCACATCTGGATTACTCTCAAAATGCAGTAAAAAAATTAAAAAAACAGTCTTGAATTTTAAGGACCCCACCATTTTTTTATATGCGCACTCAGAAAAAAATCCTATCAAAATTGGTCAATAGGACAGTTATTGATTCAATAGTACACCTTACAAAAAATAAATCAAAATCAGCTGTTTAATTCCAAATCATTAGAAAAATCTGTCAAAATACCATTTCACATGGATCATGGGATGCCTTATTAACGAATTCGATTCGGATCTTATAATAACTAAATCCCAACGACAAGCTTCAGAGTAAAAGTAAATACGAGAGATTTTTTGCAAGCGCTTACTAAATACATCAAATTATGTAATAATGTTTATATATAGATGGAGTGTCAATATAAAATAAATGACCCCTTAAAACTAACCGAATTATTTAAAAATTGTCCCACTGTTATATCGATTCTGTGATGATGGCCAACAATTTTGATATCTATAATTGACTCCTGTCCAAAAATGGTTTCGGATTCTTAAAATTAAAATTTGAGAATGTTTAAGAAAATGTTGGTACACATAAATTTCGATCAATTTATAAATTGGCGGTCTTAAGTTTAGTCTTAAATTTTATTAAAGAAAAATATAATTCACAAATATTGTAAACATTTGTATAATACTTAAAACCACCAAAGTTTAGTCTTAATTGTCCGTAATTGTTCTTATTATTTGGAAACTGTTGTCTGAGTTCATAGAATATTTGTAGTATAGTTTCTATAATAGACATTTTACGGCAATTTTGAAAATTTTCTAGCTGTTTTAAAATTTGTGGCTTAAAAATCTCTTTTATTAAAATATTTTTAAGAGAAAAGAGTAAAATTTAAAATAAACTGTTTACCCCATTTTCGTATCTATTTTAACAATAATGCGTAATCAGCTTATTCACCTCTTAGGTTCTCACCTCATTAATTAATATGAATTGATAAAAATAATATAATTTCATCTTAAGTTGAATTATATGGTCATTACAAAAAAAATGCAAAGATGTACTATAATATTTTGGCAATTAGTGATTTTTACTACAGTTACTGTTATAAATAAAAATACTCCATTCAGTTCAGAGTTAGTAAATTTAAAATGTTGCTATTTAATCAGTAAATTATTTTATAATACCTCATATTTAATTTCTTGATACATACTTACTAAAATATAATAATATTTTGTTGAATGTTTTAAATTGCGTTACAATTTGCATAAGATTTAAATAAATGAAATTATTGATAAAAATATTTATTTTGTTTAATTTAAAAATGTATATAGTTTTGGATTCAATAGATGTATGTACCTTGCTGATGGATGTACCTTACCGTTGTCAACAAATCGGCGATCTTCGAAAAAGATGAGGCATATTTCGTTTATGACAATTATGACAATTCGTCGTATTTTAGTCTGGTATTCGTATCATGTAGTATATATATATATACGACACACTAAATGTTGTATGAAATATTGTATCGTTTATGTCGACCAACTGTTATTTTATTTTTAAAAAATCGACACTTTTAATTGTTGTTTTTTTGTTCAGAACTGTTATTCAAACTGTAACTTTAAATATTGAACGAAACGAGTTTACTTATTTGATATCACATTTAATATATAATTTGTGAAAGCGTGAAACTACGTGAAGTAGTGAAGAAGGCAACAAAATGGATAATGAAAATACCACTGGTAAGTACAACATATTCAAATATATAATAGTGCTGTACAGTTTTAAGTGTTTATGCGTTACGCTAAAAAAAGATTATTTTTGTACTCATATGTGCAGCTGCATGTGATTCATTTTATCGGCCGAATCAACGTTTACAAAATTTCCACCTTCTATCTTTTGGAAAATAATGACAACAAAAAAAATATATTTCTCGGACCAAATGTAATAATTTTTAAAGTCAGTCAATTCTTAGTATTAACCGATTAAGAAAATAAAAAAGGACATTAACACTTGATGATACTTAAACGAAAGTAAATTTGCTCAGAGGAAGACACTTAAGAATGGTCCGTTTTAAACCATGCTTTTGGAGACGAATTGGTAAATCTTAAAATAGTCATCAGAAAATGTTTAACCGAAACCTTTTTCTGATGACAAATAGTTTAATAAAATTGTATTGTGGAATTATTCCCTCTTATGGGATTAATTCAAAAAGTTCTCATTTTTGTATTTCTAGTTTTCTTTATTACTCCCCTTTTATTAAATTAGACAAGGCGTAATAGGTTTTCATTTTAACTTTTTAGATAATTGAAATTTTATAATTATAATTAACAGTATTCATAAATAAAATAAAACTTATCAGCCACAACTCGAATTAATTATCAATTCATATACACTAAGAAAACAAAGATGATTACCAGAAATATCACAGCCCTAAATATCAAGTTATTTACAAATTATTTAGATCGTATTTGAGACAACCATCTCTCAAACATCCGTCAAATACGATAAATGTTGCTAGCAACCATCTTTCAAATTTACGATTACACAGTAAAAATATTGTACGTATATGGGCCATTCCACACCAAATCGACCAAAAAAAGTCAAATTTGAGATTTTACCTTTTTGATTTTAATGAAATTTTGGCAACTGATAAAGGGTATCAAGACATGCACTAACCAATTTTTTTTATTTTTTCCGACCACTACTTCCAGAGATACAGTGGCTCAAAGTTGGAAAAAAAGGGCTAAAAATCACTTTTGTATGGTTGTTCATATTTAAATATCTCTTGAACTAAAAATGCCAGAAATTTCATTAATGGCTCGTTTTTAAGCTAATAGAACAAACTTTTAGAAAAATTAAGTTGTTACTTTTAAACGTTAACATGTGGCTCGTGGTCATTATCTTTGTACTTCAAAATTGTAGTCCTTAAAAAGGACCCTTTTTAAAATTCTGAAAAAAAATCCTAGATTTTCGTCAATTTATTGTAAATGATCATGCATAATTTCAAGACGGTATTTTGATGGAATCATATTTTAAAAAAATAATTTTCTAAATTTTTCAATATTTTTTATATTGAAAAAAAAAAAAACATGTTCACGTTTAGAGGTTACAACTTAATTTTTCCAAAATATTGTTCTATTAGCTTTAAACTGAGCCATCAATAATATTTCTAGCATTTCTAGTTCAAGAGATATTTGAATATGAACAACCATACAAAAGTGATTTTTGGCCTATTTTTCCAACTTTGAGCCACTGTATCTCTGGAAGTAGTGGACGGAAAAAATAAAAAAAATGGTTATTGCATGTCTCAATACCCTTTATCAATTCCAAATTTCATAGAAATCGAAGAAGGTGAGTTCCAACCGCTTGTCGATTTGGTGTGGAATGGCCCATATATAACAATTGATATTAATAGCAAACAAAATCGTATTCCAATTAAAAATATGAATGTATTAACTAATTAATTAATTGTATTTACACATTTTTTAATTAAAATATTAATAGAAATAAATTTAATATAATTTCAATACAACTAAATCATTAATAGTATTTACTTTTATTTCTTACTTTTGATTTATTCATTTTGCAACACTGTTTTTTCCTTCTGGATTTCATTTGGTTTTTTGTTTGTGCGTCGGCGGTGTCGTTCAGTATCTTCAAACATAATTTTCTTCTACGTTGCTAATTTAAAACAGGATATTGCATTATTTAGTGTATGTTATGTTATTAAAGCATTAAATGGCTCAATTTATTTTTGTTGTCAAGAATTTGAATAAACAGCTTATGATGCTCATTTTGTTGCATATTGAATCATTAACGAGTTGGGAAAGTTTGGTCACATGGGTAAGTTCGGTCACATGGGGCGGATTTTTATAGTCGGTCGGGCCCGACTATGGAATACCCTACACCTTTGGTGGTGATATTAACCCTCAGAATATTATTCATATTTTAGAAATTACGTCTTATATCCCCATAAATAAAAAAAAAATATATAAAGTATAAAAAACTAAAAAAAAAATTGAAAAATATAATTGGGCGGACCACGCCTATATTTAAAATTTTGAAAGGCTAATATTTCATAGATTTGATTTTAATAATTTACGGATCAAATTTCCACTATGAAAACCCGGGAAATAATGAAAAGAAAAAAGTGGGCGGATCACGCCCTTTTTTGGACCACATATTTGTAGGTGAATTCTAACAATACTTTTTAAATTTTATAACTATACCTTGAATACTTTTCGAGTTATTAGTTCCGAAAGAGTTATGTAAAAGTGACTTGTATGGGAGGTGGGCGTGTCCGTTGACCGATTTGGCTCATTTTCAAACTCAGTTCCTACTTTTGCCTAAAATATATTGAGACGAAATGTCATCGCATTCTGATCAGTATTTCTCAAGTTATTCTGTATTCGGACAGCAAGACAGCAAGACGGACAGACAGACAGACGGACATGGCTAAACGGACTCGGGTAGTGATGCTGATCAAGAATATATATACTTTTCCATACCGGACACGCCTCCTAAGGGGCGTTACAATATATGCACAAAGTTAATATACCCTGTACCTCATAGGTGTAGGGTATAAAAAGCGAATATCAAATTTTATGTTTGACTCAATTAATGGGCCCACCTGTAGAAGTTGTGAAAACTGACTTCGGTAAAACATTCGTTAGGTTGAAAGAATTTTACAAAGCATATCAAACAGTATAAATACTTATTTCATATTTATTTTATTTTATATATTGAATTAAATTATTTTTATTTTCATATGTATCTATTCGACAAATATTTTATTTAATTTAACAAAATATTTAATTGATCCAATTTCTATCGAATGAAATTTTTAATTGATGTTACTATTTAATTAATTAATGATTTAAAAATTCCCAATAAAAAATATAATATATATAACAACTTTAATATCAATATGACAAAGTTTCTCCAATTAACATATTCTCATTATTACGAATATGAAATTCAATGCTACTAAAAGTTACATCGACTCAATTAAAAATTAATTGGATTGATTAACATTTTAGTTATATTTACACACTTTTTTTTCTGTGTGTATACTAAGAAAACAAAGATGATTACCAGAAATATCACAGCCCTAAATATCAAGTTATTTACAAATTATTTAAATCGTCTTTGAGACAAACATCTGACAAATACGATAAATATTGCTGGCCTCTTACAAATTTACGATTATTTATAGCAAACATCAATTAAACATCTTACAAATAGTTAAGAAAACAAGATGTTTTTGAAAGTCTTGCTGTAAATACGCCTTGTAGCAAATATTCAAACATCCCATAAGTTTCAATAAACTTGCAGCAAAACTATTAATCTTTTTTAAATATGACGTATATTCAGATAGTTACGAGATGTTTGCCACAACAGCAATGAAAATTGAGATATTTATAGCAAAACTTTTGAGGTATTTTGACATTTGACTACCATAAAAAATGAAAATGGCGTACGGAAAAATCCTTACGCTCTATTTATCCACAACAATGAAGTACATCAAATGGTGTAAAAAAGTGCCAACTCAAATATTACATTTTAATGGTAAAATAAAATATCCTGTGATTTAAATTAACAAAACGTGATGGAACATATTTAGTTTCAGAGTTAACTTAGATGACAGCATCGCCGGTCGGACTCGGTTCTTCTGCGAAGAAATCTCAAGTCGTTGTACAATTTTACCTTCGAAGGATTTATAATGACGATGGCGATGTATAACCAGGATACTGTTTTAAAATAAATAAAAATACATTTGATTCATTTTATTTCCATTTAATAAAAATTACTCCGCGAATTCTAATGGAGTACCTTTCCAAATATTCATCAACTATCTTCCTATTTCTAAGGTGTTTAATTGATGGTTGCTATAAATAATCGTAAATTTGAAAGATATTTGCGAGAAATATTTATCCTATATGTCGGATGTTTAAGAAATGGTTGTCTCAAAGACGATCTAAATAATTTGCAAATAACTTGATATTTAGGGCTGTGATATTTCTGGAAATCATCTTTGTTTTCTTAGTGTACTGTTATCTGTAACATTTTATCTAAATTTTGTTTTTCTAGATTTGAGACGACTATAAAACCCAATATAAAAATGAATTGGCGCTGTTCGAAAACTGGAGAATGTTCATTCTTAATTACAGCAAAGTAATAGAATGTAACATTAAAGACGTGTTAATGAAAAAATATATTGCGCAAATTAGCGATGTTGGTGAAGGTATTGTAGTTTGATTTATTTCATCTAATTAATATTACATTTTGTATTGTCTGTTACTTTGTTCTAGATGAACAAAATTTAATGAATATCCTAGGCGTGCACGCGGTCATAAAACCAACAAAAAAATAAACAGTGGTACTACCAAATGGATCCCAACAATTATTAACTCACAAGAGAGTTTCGGAGTTATTTGTGAGGCAGCTTAATTAAAAGAAGTCATAACGCAGCGACAAGAAAAATAAAAAAAATGGGTTGTACAATTCAGCCATTTTTATAGCTGTAGGTAATATTAAAAAAAAAATAGTTATTAATTAGTTATTTTAGATGGTGTTAAATATAAAATTCAAAATTTCCTAAATTCTTTTGATATTCTGTTTAAAATTCATTTAGTACTAAATTTAGAGTTTTCAAAAGAATAATTTAACTTTTGGCAATTCATACAACATTTTTTTTACAAAATTTCAGTTAAAAATTTAAATACATTTGCAAAGAGAATTGTCTTAATAAAAAAATTGTTTTTATTATTTTTATAAATTTGTATAATAAAAAATGTTAATATTGTTATTATAATTAATTGTTGTCAATAAAAAAATTAACTTTTAAATTTATGATTCAATAGAAGGGAAACTAAAAATTACTTTCTAAAAAGTAGTTTGGAACATTTGTTTATTGGTAGATAACAACCCTGTTTTATTATTTACTTGCTGGACCCGTGCACGACTCGTGTCAAGATTTTGTGAATTCAAAGATATGGAGCGATTTTATTAATATAAAAAACATTTATATTATTTATATGAGGGGCCCGTGCTTACACTCTCAGCAATATATTGTCATTTCCGACAATATTGTAACAATCTCGATGTTCAAAATAGATCTCATAACCGCATTGTCAAATTATTGTCGGTGTGACAATTAGATTGTTTTTTTTAAACGTCATTAGATTGTTTTAAAAACAATGGAGATTGTCAATAAATAAAATGTCACACGAATGTTTAAAAATTGAATTTTTGCAATAAATTTATTATAATGCAACATATTAAAAATACAATAAATCACATTGGCAAAGAGTGGCTGTAGCGGACGTTTAAGTACAGCGAATGTTTTTGTGGAAGATACGGGAAATTGCGTGTCTTGAGCGCAGTAACAATAGACGCCGTTTTAATGGGTTCCTTCTTGATCATAGCAACTGTTGGCATTTCAAATGCGAATAAGTGGTGCGCTGCATGGTCTGAAATTAGAGGAGTTGAAGACTAGTTTGGTATTGCCTTGATGAAACGCATCCCTAATTAGTGTTGTGGGGAGCTTGGCGTTGACATTGAACTCCGGCAGATTATATTGTCCGAAAAGTCGGGAATGTCCTGCAAAACGAGAAATAGTCAAATTTGCGACGCTAATATTCTGCAACAAATCTCACACATTGGGCAGACATTCATTGTGACTAATGGCGTATCTGAAATAAACAATATAGAACAAAAAAAATTTAAAAATATTTATTTATTTTATTCGTAACTTACACTTTTTGAGAAAATTTTAAACAATTTTTGAAAATTTATTTGAAATATTGAAAACAATAATAAAGTTTGACAAAAGAAAATTGAGCTGCCACATTATTTTTTATTATTTTTAAATGACAATCGGATATTGTTAAATATAACAATATATTTCTGAGAGTGTAGTTGTTAAAGATTTTTATTGGTTTTATAAATGTAGTAACCAAATAATAATTCACCGCCATAACAACTTTTCTCAAAGACAATTCTTTCTCAGACTGCGCTTCCCCTTAGAAATATTCCCCGTAAAATTCTTCGCCATAGAACGCTTTCCCGGTAGAATTCTCCCCGGTAGAATTCTTCCCGGTAGAATTCTTCCCGGTAGATTTCTTCCCCGTAGAGTTTTTCCCAGTAGAAGTTTTAGTGTGGTTGGTTTTTATATAGTGAGTTTCGGTGTGGTGAGTTTTAGTGAGGTGTGTTTTAGTGTGGTGAGTTTTAGTGTTGTGAGTTTTAGTGTGGTGAATTTTTTAGTGTGGTGAGTTTTAGTGTGGTGAATTTTAGTGTAGTGAATTTTTAGTGTGGTGTGTTTTAGTGTGGTGAGTTTTAGTGGGTTGAGTTTTAGTGTGGTGAGTTTTAGTGTGGTGAGTTTTAGTTTGATGAGTTTTATTGTGGTGAGTTTTAGTGTGATGAATTTTAATGTGGTGAATTTTAGTGTGGTGAGTTTTAGTGTGGTTAGTTTTTGTATGGTGAGTTTTAGCGTGGTGAGTTTTAATGTGGGGAATTTTGGTGTGGTGAGTTTAAAGAATTTTGGGTGGTTGTTAACCTGGTGTGAAATATCTTGATATCACTATAATAACTGTTGACATACACGTAATGTAAGATGTGTCATCATGGGGGTGCCACGATCAATGGTCACCCATATTCGGCGAAACCGTTTAGAATGGTTAAAAATAATGCTGACCAAAATTTAATTAAATTTGCTATCCCAATTGCCGATATAATGTGTTTTTAATTTTTGCGTTATATGGGAGGTGCCCAGTCCACCAATCTTACCGAGATATAGCATATACTCTGACCATACTCGCCCAGTCCACCAATCTTACCGAGATATAGCATATACTCTGACCATACTCGGCGAAACCGTTTAGATATGTTCTATCGTGTATTCGAACCATAACACAGAAATGTCAATTTTTTGGTACATCCCTTATACAAGTGAAATCCCAAAACTGCCGTATTTCAAAGTAGTTTTTGTATTTGGTGTCGTATTTTTTGAAATGAAGATTAATTGTGAAATTGAAGGTAATGTCCTGTGTGTGCCAGAACATAATGCCCGATTTACATTGTATGTTCTGTGAATCTCACTGTATCTCCTAGGATTGCATTTTTTTAAAAATCTACTATTTTTATATGAAAATTTAAAAAAATGCAACCCTAGGAGATACAGTGTGACTCACAGAAGATACAATGTAAATCGGGCATAACTAAAGAATGAACTGACGGATTTGCCTGATTTTTCTATTTTGTTCCTCACAATACAGGAGTGGTTGGACATAGTATTTTTGAAATTCTCCCCCCTAAACTTCAAAAATGGGCGTGGTCAAACCAAACTTGTAATTCAAAATATTTGTTTACTTAAAATACCCCTAAAAATCGATTTGTATATATTACGAATCAATATTCGTAAAATTAAAACAACAACAAAATTACGAATATTTCGTTTAAATTACGAAACTTTCGATATATTATTTTCTATTACAATTTTTTTACGAAAGAATAACATATTTTACGAATGATATTTACTTTTTACGAATAAATTACTAAACTTTCGTAAATTGTGAGGCTATATGTAGAATTTTACGAAACATTCGTGTTATTTATGAATCATTAGTAAAAGCAGAAATCAGTTGCGTCAAATAGCAACTTGGAACATTTTATTCTAATTGGTCGCAAGCAGATAATTAAAAAATATAATCTGTTTTAAAATGTGTTCTGTGTGAGTTCTTTTTGTGTCAAAAGTTCAAAAGTATCATATTTTTTATATTTTTATGAATCGTCATTTTCATTTTCGGTTTTTATTTAACAAAGTATTCGTGTATTTTACGAAAGATTCGTAAAATGTTTCATATGTTTCAGAAATGTTTAAATGCTATCGTACAAAGTACGAATACTTTCGTAAAATTTACGAATATATTCGTAACCAGTTGGGAAGGTTAGATCACATGGGAAATTTTAAAGTATGTGTAATTATGATTGTTAGGATTATCAAAATTATAGTCGGTCTAAGCCGACTATAAATACCCTACACATATGTGTGGTTACCATTCAAAGTGGTATATTGGTCACCAGGGTATACTAATCCTGAAAATAACTACAAACATTCAATCGCTGAAGAATTTCCATTCATTTGATACCCATATTTACAAATGGGTAGGTGTACCGAATTTCGATTTTTTTTTGTGAACCACAAGTCTTTTCGCCGGAAAACATTATTATCATGTATTTGAGCATGATATCAATATATATTTGACCAAAAAAGTTTACCTAAGCACGTATACATAAAAATTGATCTTTATATGTAATTTTATACGAGGTATTTGAACATAAGTGGTCGGATCATAGGTCACAATGGACCGATCTCGCCATACAGCGTAGGTATATTAGTAATATAAGTTATAAGTTTCATTTATCTAGCTCTTCAATTTTAAAAGTAGTAGGGATTTCAACAGACAGACAGACGGACAGACAATTAATATTTGTAATTTAGTCATAAATTTACGAAATTTCATTCATGTATTTTACGAAATATTTCGTGGATAAAGTTAACGAATTTATTCGTAAAATACACGAACGATTTCGTGTATTTTAAGCAGATTATATTTTGAGTGTTCTCACTTGATAAATAAAAAAGGATAGATATATTTTTAAGATGTAATTGATAGCTCTTATCGTAATCTATACATGTTTAAAAAAACTTTTGCCATAAGTTCTATATCTTACTACAATTTCGAATTTAAATGCTTTTTTAAAAAAACAGAGTTTACTCTACGAAGTATTAAATTTTAGCGAAAATAAGCGGTTCATTGAGACTTAATATATCACATTAATTCATTAATATAGGGGGATGTTCCCTCTGTAATAAAGTTCTGCAATGATTACCTTGATCACTTATTTATAAAATATCAAAAAATGTGACAGGTTTTACACATTTCGAGACGGGCGTTACCTGTACGAATTATCAACAAATAGACATAAAATATTCAATATGACCATTATGTATTGGGTTTTTTTTTAAATGTTTGCCTTCCAAAATTTTAAACCGTTATTTTTCAGTACACTTTCGACATTATTTAAATGAAAAACTAAAACAGTCGTTTCAAAAATAAATATTATTATATTACCATTCTTTTAATTTATACTATCATCCGTTTTCTTTACAGTTTATATAAATATTTTTTGCATTTTAAAAATATTTTTTTTTTTTTTAAATATTTTTTTTTTTAATGTTTGGAATTCTCTTTATTTTATCTTTTATAATTGAATATTTAAGTATATTAACCACACCTCTATGATTAAATAATTATATAATTGATGTTTGATACATAACTTAACAAATATATAATATTCCAGTGTGTTGGTTTTACGACGAATGTTACTTGTGGCGGGCGTTACAATACTTTGGATGGATATAGCGACCATCTGGAATATCAAAGAGACCAAAGAGTATAATAAATGAATGGACGCTATAAAAATCCTTACTTCTACAAAGTTTCCAAGTTACTGGTTTGCAAAATATATCCCATATAAATTTTACTATTTTTTGTGACGGGCCATACAACACAAAAGGCAGTTTTATTTTGGTTAATTGTCAGTACTTTAAACCACTTGTCATTAATACAATGTGTGGCAAACATTCGTCAAAAAAATATCTTTCAAGTTCAATTTTCTTTCCGACGCAAAACAATGAAAGTACAGTGTTTCATAAATTGCTTCTATTTTGTACTATAATAATTATATATAAAATATTTGACTTAAATTGAGAAAAAAACAAACTTGTCATACATTTTGGTAATGTACCAGAGACTTTTTTGACTCGTTGTCAAACGCACTAACCAGACGAGCCACCGACGCATCCGGTTACACACATTTTTTTAATAACGGTTCTGTTGGAAAAAAATTGACAACAACTATTTTTGAAAGTATTAATTTTATTTATTTAATAAAACTTCAAAATTTATAGTTTTATTAAATACGTTATTTTTTCCAAATTGAATTATTATTAAAAAAAAGTTGATTATATTAGATGTGTAGTAGTAGTTTTAAAATTATTTTATAAGGTACAGTGTTGTGTATACAGTGTTTGTAACATTCTCCCCCTTGTTAAAAAAATCTATAAATTTTTTAACCGCTTAAAAATTATCATCTACTTTCTTTACGTCAAGCTTCGCCAACTTTGCTACTGGTCTGTTGAAAGTCCCGGAATTAGTTCGTACATTTGCACTTCTTACGTTACCATATTTTGCTGTAAAAACGAACTCGACAATTCCCATTAGGCAATTATTTTGAGGTAGATTAGAGTCAACTAAAATTACAACGTCGCCAACTTCAAGTGGTTTGCTCGTACTGTGTCATTTCGTTCTCTTGGTAAGAGTTGGAAGATATCCCTGAATCCACCGTTTCCAAAACATATCAGCAAAGTACTGCGCCTTTCTCCAGTTCTTTCGTAAAATGGAGTCATCTTGAGTTTATTGCCATTGGAAGAGCCGAGAAGAAAATGATTCGGAGTCAAAGCTTCATCGTTGGTTGATTCCAAGTCCACATATGTTAAAGGTCGTGAGTTTATTATGCGCTCACATTCTATCAGCGAATTTTGAAGAGTATCATCGCGAAATGTAAAGCTGTGTATAATTTGATGCAAAACTTTCTTGACAGAGCGCACCAATCGTTCCAACAGCTGGTGGATTAAAATGCCATGTTGTAGTGGAGTTCGAAAAATTTAAAGCAATTTGATCGAAGTTCAGGTTCTGTACAGCTTTTTTTAATTCAGATTTTGCTCCTTTGAAATTGGTCCCGTATAGTGCAATTGGTTGTCCTCGCCTCGATAAAAAGTTTTGTAAAACTATTATGAAACTGTCGGTTGTCATATCTTTTGCAACTTCAATATGGATAGCACGAACCGTTAAACAGGTGAAGAAAACACACCACCGTTTCTCCTCATGCCGAGCTACTTTTACGAGAATAGGAGCAAAGTAGTCAATACCAACGTACGAAAATGGACGAGTATATGGCGGGCACGGGCACTCGGTAATATTGCCATTTCTGGAATAACAGGAGCGCATGCTTGATTCATGCATAATTGACAATTTTTTCGTACCTTCTTAAGTTCAACTCTAGATCGAGGAATGTAGAACAGTTGCCTTAATTCGTTCAAACACGTATCATGGTGAATGTGACGAAATAATTCATGAAAGTGTTTTATCAAAAGAATTGTGCAGTAGTGGTTTCGAGGTAGAATAATTGGACGTTTTGTTTCCTCTGAAAGGCCTGGAACTAAATCAATTCTGCCACGCATTCGAATCACCGAGTTGTCATCAAGATATGGGGAGCATTTATATAATATACTTGATTTTGATATTTTGTTGAAATTCGAATTTTTTAAATATATAATTTCGTCCTTAAAACTATCATACTGAATTTGTCGAAATAAATAGTTTTCTGACATTTTGAAAAGTGTTGATGCTGTAGGCTGAATGTAATTCTGGTGTTTTCTAAAGTACATTTTTCTTTTAATATTATGAAAAAACTTATACATACAGAATACAGTGCGCAATAATCTTTTCCACGTAGAAAATTTTTCAAAATCGATGATCGTAGAATTGAACGTCTCACCGGCGTGAACCATGGATAGGATAAGCTCCGAAGAAGGATTCATAATCTTTTTTTGGTTTTTTCAGGCCATGATGACTCCGGGAATTTTAAAAAATTTGGTCCCATGAACCTTTCCATGTTAAACTCAAATTTTCCTTTCCACTTTGTACCATCATCTGGGACATTTTCTTTGGTTGGAACATACCTCCATTCTGACACTTCGCTATAGTCGAACACCTCACCAATTTGAACATGACAAACATGCTTGTAGTTCCTTGGATCTGACTTTTACCAAGCAAGAACAGTGTTTGAATCTGACCAGAACCATCGCCTCTCCAACTGAATCTTGTGCATACTGCAAATTGTATTTGCAAGTCGAACTCCTAAAACTGCTGCCATTAGTTCCAAGCGAGGAATTGAGACAGGTTGCTTAGGAGCAACCTTGACTTTTGCGCTAACCAATGTGCACTGGATATCATCTCCTGACCGAATCCTAAAATATGCGACTGCTGCATATGCCATCTCGCTTGCGTCGACGAATATATGGAGTTGAACCGAAGAGTGAGATGTAATTTGGTACCATCTTGGAATTTCTACGTTTTCGATCTGTGGCAATAATTTTGTCCAAACAATCCATTTCTGATACACATCCTGGTTCACCTCATCAGTCCATCCATTTGTAGTTCTCCATACTTCTTGTAGAAGAATCTTTAGATAAACAACGAAAGATGACAGAAAGCCGAGTGGATCGTAAATTGACATCAGCGTTTTGAGTATGTCAGTTTTAGCTGGTATCTTAGCTCCACGTAGGACATCAGCATTCACACGGTTGAACTTTACTGAAAACGTAAATACATCGGTTGCTGTTGACCACCACATTCCGAGAACTTTTTCAGTTGTCATTTCGATATTTGAGCAAATGGATACATTGCTTTCTTCCTCCAATTCTCCCAGACAGTCCATCACTTTCTTAGAATTTGATCGCCAGTTCCTGATGTAGAATCCGCCCTCTTTGTGTATGCAGGAAACTTCTTTTGCCAGTTGAATCGCTTCGCTTTCTGAATCTGCACAATCCAGCAGATCGTCGACGTAGTGTTGATGTGTTATACAGTTTGCAGCTCTAGGAAATGCCTTTTCGAACTGCAATGCGTTTATATTTTTTTACGTATTGCTCCGAACTGGGAGAACACACAGCACCAAACGTCATTACCTGCAGCACGTAAACGTCAGGAACCTTGTTTACGTTATTATTCCGCCATAGGAATCTCTGAGCATGCTATATTCCTCACGTATTTTCACTTGATGAAACATTTCCCTTATATCCGCGCATATTGCAACTTTTTTCATTCGAAAACCAAATAGCACACAGAAGAGGTGTCATCAAATCGGGTCCCTTTAGCATCAAATTATTTAAGGAGACGCCACGCACCTTTGCAGCAGCATCCCACACTAGACGCACAGCTTTTCCATCTCATGTTGACAATCGCATTGTTGAATGTTATGGAATCCAAGAATACCATTTTTGGCCGCATCTCCGCCGCCATGAATAACCCATCCAAGCCGAGTTTTTGAAGCACAGGGTTCACTTGCACTGCCTTCGATTGTCTTGAGTGTATTGCACACATAACCAAATGCTTGAAAGGTAGAAGGTTCTCTTTTGTAACTGTGCGAACAAAAAGGTATGAACCTTTTTGAATTGTCATTTTGGCGGAATTTGCACATTGACCATCATAGAATCTTCTTCTGACCGCGACGTATCCGATGTCCACTTCAAGCAAAGAGTATTGAGCTCGCCGTTCAGTCCAAGTTGGGTACAGATGTCTTCCTCCAGCAGTGTAACATTGGAACCGTCATCCAGAAAGACATACATGTTGATCGATCGATTTTTGTTGTGTAACCGGCACAATTTTGAAGTATGTTCTAACATCGTGATTTGAATTTGAGTGTGTTGTAACTAGCGGGGAGCTCTGCTGAAATTTGTGCAGCAATTTGTGATGCCGCGCTTCGCATCCTTGAATTAAACATTTTACTTCTGTACAACGGTAATTTCCGTGTTTTTGAAGGCACATACGACAAAATTTGTATTGCCTTACTTTGTCCCATCGCTCTGGAAGTTTCAATTCAAAAAAGATATTGCAAATTTTCTATCGAATGCATCTTGTTGCACGCAGGGCAATTTTTTGTAAATGTTGCTGGTTTTCTGGTCGTTGTTATTGACATTTCCTTTGTCGCAGAATTTTCTACATCATGTGCATGCAAACTAGCACTGGTTCCAATAAAAAGAAGAGATGGACTCACTTTAGTTACCGCTTCTGCAACGTCAAATAGCCATCTTGAAAACAGTCCAATGTTAGGTTCCTGTTTTACCGCGAACATCGCTCAGTTAAGCTTTATTTGCGCTGGTAGTTTGTCTACCAGTTCTTGCAGTAGCAGGGGGTTGTTAAAATGATTTTCAAGACCAGATGCTTCCAATGAAGAACATAAGTTCCGCACAGAGATGGCGTAGCTTACCAATGTTTCCAGTTTTTCCGCTTTTGGAGAGGACTCTGATCGAATTTTATTAAGCATTGAATTAATTATGATCTCAGGGCGGCCAAACATCATCTTCAATGTGCGCATCACTTCAGGAATGTTCTTAGGTATCATCAGATGGCAATTAACGGCATCCATTGCACGTCCTTTAAGACACCTTTGCAGCCGAAGTAAATTTTCAGCATCGGTGTATCCGCATATATTCGTGCTTTCCACAAATGAACTGTAAAACAGCGGCCATTCTTCAGGTTTCCCGCTGAAGATAGGGTGATCCTTTGGCAGCGTTTGTCGCGCAGCAAGTTGATTTCTTGAAATAGTTAGCTGTTCGTGCTGTACTGTTTCTTGCTGCAGTGGGATGTCATGAAGATTAACGTGCGTTGGATTCTGCAAATTGGTTAGCCACTTTTTGGTTCGCGCGGTTGCACCACTACGCGTACTGGCTGCATCATCTGCGGACATCGCCAGAATTGCAAATTTGTTTTGGATATATTGCTTTTCATGGTCGAGCCGTTTCAGTTCCAACGCCTTTTCTTCTTCCAGCTTTCTAAGTTCCAGGTCAATCCGTGATTTTCTTGACGATGCACATGAATGTATAGACTTCGCCTTTGATTTATGTGTGCTATGCTCATTGCGTAGCCGCGGTAGCTCAGTGGTTAGTGCGTTGGACTGCGAGCCGAAAGGTCCCCGGTTCAAGCCTGGACTGGGGCTAACAACATCTTTTCATAGAAACATTTTTCTATACCGCGCTACCTCTCGGCAGTAAATGGCAAACCTACGAGAGTAAAACATTGCCTATGAAAAAGCTCTCACCCGCCGTTCGGATTCGGCAATAAACTGTAGGTCCCACCAATTTGAGTACAAATATAACACGCACAGCTCAAAATGGTGAGAGAGCTCGGCCGAAGTTCTAAACAGGACTGTAGCGCCAAACTATTATATTATTATATTATGCTCATTGCTATACAAACTTGCATTTTCCATGCATTTCGAGCACTTCCAAGGATGATTCGTGATAGAATCGGTAACTCCCGCGCAGATGTAGTGATACCATGTATCACATACGTCGCATTGGACCATCTCGGAGGTGTCCTCAGCATTGCATCGTCCACAGCTTTTTGTAGAAAAAACATTCTTCACCGGCGACCGAAACACAGACATTATAAATTTTGAAGAATGTTGGAAAAAAATTGACAACAACAATTTTTGAAAGTATTAATTTTATTTATTTAATAAAATCTCAAAATTTATAGTTTTATTCAATACGTTATTTTTTCCAAATTGAATTATTATTAAAAAAAAGTTGATTATATTAGATGTGTAGTAGTAGTTTTAAAATTATTTTATAAGGTACAGTGTTGTGTATACAGTGTTTGTAACAGGTTCCGATTCCGGTTCTTTGCGTTCCCTGACAGCGACTATAATATCTGTTCCGGTTCTGGTTCGAGATTTTTTAAATAGCGGTTCCGATTCCAATCAGAAAAAAATATATGGGTTCCGATTCCAGTTTCACACATTTTTAATAACGATTTCGATCTAAATGGTACTGATTTTTCATGTTTTTCCGTGCTTTTTTCGTGTTTTTCCGTGTTTTGTCGTGTTTTTACGTATTTCTTCGAATCATTTTAAATCGTGCTTCATCGTGCTTCTCGTGCGTGCCTGTAAATTTAGTGACCGGGCTCATGTTCGTGCATGTCACCTATCGGGGTGCCCGTGCGTGTCCGTGCCATCAGAAACAGGCACGCGCCCATCTCTAGTTGTAATAGGGCTTAAGTTACATATTGCTGCTAGAATTTAAAATCAACGAGTTGGGAAAGTTAGTTCGGTCACATTAGTTCGGTCACATTGGACGGACTTTATAGTCGGTCGGGCCCGACTATGGAATACCCTACACCTTTGGTGGGGATATTAATGCGGGATTTTTAATTGTATACCTTAATTTAAGTTATTAATTACGCTGTTATTAATTACGCCCCTCCCCCACATTAGTATATTATTCACATATCAGAAATTTACTTCTTATATCCCTTTAATTTAAAAAATTAATATAAAAGTATAAACAAAAACTAATAAAAAGAATTATAAAAATAAAAGTGGGAGGACCACGCCTATATTTAAGTCTTTTTTAGGCTAATATTTCATAGATTTGATTTTAATAATTTACGGCTAAAAGTTCCTCTATGAAAACCCGGAAAATAATTAAGAAAAAAATGTGGGCGGATCACGCCCATTTTTAGACCACATATTTCTAGGAGAATTCCAACAATACATTTTAAATTTTATAAATATATCTTGAATACTTTTCGAGTTATTAGTTTCTAAATACTTATATAATAGTGACTTGCATGGGAGGTGGGCGTGTCCGTTGACCGATTTCGCTCATTTCCAAAGTCAGTTCCTACTTTTGGCTAAAACATGTTGAAACGAAATTTCATCGCATTCTCAGAAGTATTTCTTAAGTTACTACGTTTTCGGACAGACATACGGACGGACATGGCTAAACACACTCGGGTAGTGATGCTGATCATGAATATATATTCTTTTCTATACCGGACACGCCTCCTAAGGGGCGTTACAATATCTGCACAAACTTAATATACTCTGTACCTCATAGGTGTAGGGTATAAAAATTTGAGTCGGATAAAAATAATGTCCTGTGCTCGCGTCTTGCAGATCATGTAAAAAGATAAAAAAAAGCAAACAAAACATATTAATTTGGACCAAATTTTTCTAAACTGTGGCAATCAGCACTCACTGTGTAAAAACTACTTTAAGTATTTCTACTTAGTTATTTAGTTTTATATAAAAATATAATTTTTATTTTCTTTGAAATTTGTTTCTGAGAAACTGAAAAATAAAATTAAGTTTTTTGAAAATTTCATATATATTAATTTCACTCGTTTTCATGACTTCCTGTTGGTTACCCGGAGATGCGCAGGGTTATCCCGAAACCTCACGCAGTTCGACGTTGCATCACACGCATCCGCACTACGTCTGGACACAACCACAATACAGCCCACGTTGCAACGGAGCCCGACGTTTCAACGCTGCCCGACGTGTTAACGCAGCCCACGTACGGTGTCTCTGCACAGCCACACCATACATCTTAAAACGAAAATATTGTTGCAGGGGAGGGGGAGTATGTGGCAAGCAGCACTTACTGTGTAATAACTACTTTAAGTAAATCCACTTAGTTATTTAGTTTTATATAAAAAAATAATATTGGTTTTCTAAGAAATTTATTTCTGCATTGCGATATTGAAAATTTCTCAATTACATTATATGACTTCAAAAATTTAGATATTGAAAGTAAAATAATTCTTCTTAGCAAAACTGACCAATCTAATTTTTACATAAAGGCCGTTATTCGAGTGTATCTATGGATACACTCGGCAAGTGCCCTTTGATAATTATATTATTACATCAATGTCATATTTTCAGATTACTCTACTTAATTAATGTTTAGATTCGCCTTCAATAAATGAAGAATATTTATCTGAAGAAACTGATTATATTCGACATAAGACGCTTGAACAGTTGTACCTTGGGTATATAAATTGAAAAAATAATTGAAATTAAAAATAGGGAGATTAAAAATATACTTGGAGAAATTCATAGTTTACGTGTGGAATTTTAAAAATCCTAAGCAATCATCTGCAATAGAAAATGTACTGCCTGCAAATCAGTTCCAGAGTGCCGAAGAATTTTTAAAATTTGGAATTGCAAATTAGCCACACTCTGCGTTACAAATGTAGGAATCATTGATTATATACGATTATAAGATTTATTAAATACAATTTATATTATTTTAGTGTAATATTTATGATATATTATAAAACTGTACTTGTTTTATTTTACAAAAATTAAATAATATTTCAGTAAGCTTATTTTTTCCACTCAGTTTAAAGCACGTTTATGGTATGTTATGTTGTATTCCTCTCCATTTTTATACCCTACACTAAGAGAAAGGGTATATTCAGTTTGGTACGCCGTTTGTAACTCCCAGAAGGAAGCATCTCCGGTATAGAAATGTATATATATTCTTGATCAGCATGACCTTCAGAGTCGATGTAGCGATGTCCGTCTGTCTGTTGAAATCTTGATTACAGAAAAACTAAAAGAGTTAAATAAATGAAACTCCTAATTTAGATTTCTTATATACCTACGCTGTCTGTCAGTTAAAATGGGCATGATCAGTCCACTTAAATTCAAATACCTCACATAAAACATTCATCTACTGGTGAATTTTACGGTATAAGTGCATATGTAAACTTTTTTAGTCAAATATATATTGACTTCATTCTCAAATGCATGAAAATAATGTTTTCCCGCGAAACGACTTGTGGTTCAAAAAAATCGAAATTCGGTACACCTACCCATTTGTAAATATGGGTTTCAAATGAATGGAAATTCTTCAGCGATCGAAAGTTTATATTTATTTTCAGGATTCGTACACCCTGGTGACCTATATACCACTTAGAATGGTAACCACACATATGTGTAGGGTATTTATAGCCGGCTTAGACCGACTATAATTTTGATAATCCTAACTATCATCATAACTCATACTATAAAATGTCCCTGCTTTAAAATTTCCCATGTGATCTAACCTTCCCAACTGGTTCTTATATAATTAAGGTACGATAATGGCACGTTTTCGGTGCGTTTCAATCGTACTATAAAAACTGTTCTCAGTTTAAAGTACGATTCAATGGCACGTATTCGGCACGCCATAACGGAATTTCAACTGATTCGAACACGTTTTCGATGTTTCTTAAAACCAGCTATCGAACACGTTTCGCGATTCAGAAATCGCCATGTTTCCGCGATATGATTCCGTTTTTCTTTACCGATAACGGAACATGAGCGGAACGAATTGTTTCTTGGGTAGATTCATTCGTCATCGTTGATACGGCTGTAGAAGAGGAAAAAAGTATTAACTGAAGTACCGTAAAAATAAGACAATTCAAATATTTTATATTGGAACAATTTTAAAAATTCAAAGCTGATAAACAATGCCTCGGAACCGCAAAGTGGAAGTGTATTCCCACGTGAGTGCTGCAATTCAGAAGATAGTGAAAACACAGGAAAATTGTAAACAAGTTGATTCGGATAACTTCAAATTTAAAATTATCGCACAAATTTATAAGTACGATGAACTGGAGTCATTATCAGGGCTCGGATTTTGATGACCAAAAAATACGTTAAAAATTACCATTAAAATGACCCTAAAACGATAAAAAAATTACCTAAAAATTATTTATACATAAATGCAAACATAATCTAGTTTACTACAGCTGGTTTGCACTTTCAAAGCATTTATGCTGGAAAATATTTGAAAAAATAGTTGGTATCCTGAAATATGGCAGGAACCTGTTAGATTACAGTTTTAATCTACATTTCAGTTGATTTTTTGACAGATTTGTTAATATAAATCATGGCAATGTCTGTGGAAAATTGGTAACTAATTCTAGATATTTCTACGGAAATCTACAAATAATGACCTAAAATTTAAAATAATTACAAAAGTTACATAACTAAAAAAAAGTAATCTAAATTAGGAGTAATCTAAATTAGGATTTCATTTACTTAGCGCTTTTAGTTTTTCTGTAATCAAGATTTCAACATGCAGACAGACAGACGGACGGACATCGCTAAATCGACTCAAGAGGTCATGCTGATCAAGAATATATATACTTTTCCATACCGGAAATGCTTCGTTCTGGGTGTTACAAACGGCGTACCAAACTGAATACAACCTTTCACTTTTAAGTTCAGGAGTAAAAATTTCCATGAAAATATTTAATTTTTTAATATTCTTTAAATTTTAAATATTCCTAATTATATTAGTTTTATAAAAATTAAATGAACAATTTTATTTATTGTATGTATTCTATGGATACAATATGTGGAAGGTGTTCCAAAAGGCATTCCATGGGAACCATTTTAAGAAGTAGTTCCAAAAGTCATTCCATTGGAAATATTTTAAGAAGTAGTTAAAAAAATCATTCCATGGGAACCATTATAAGAAGTAGTTCCAAAAGTCATTCCATCGGACGTTATTCCATAACTACGTCTTTTGGAACCGGGAGAGAAGTTGTTCAACCAGTAAAGAGAGAAATTTAAAGAGAGTACTTAAAGTGGTTCCACAACACATTGCAGTAGAAGCGAATGGAGATGTACTTCTCCGTTCGCTTCTCTTGGAAGCTGACGAAAAAGTACTTGCCAAAGTGGTTGCAAAGTACTTCTACGCAGAAGGATTCAAACGTTTAATTTTCAAATACTTACATTACTTTTGGAACTTTTCATTAAAAACTTCATTTTTATGCTCGTTGCGATCAAGGTGTATTAAGGAAGGTGAGGAGAGCTCAAAAAATTTTAGAAAATGTCTGCCCACGTATGCCTTTTTATACCCTACACTAAGAGTGAAAGGGTATATTCAGTTTGGTACGCCGTTTGTAACACCCAGAAGGAAGCATCTCCGGTTTGGCAAAGTATATATATTCTTGATCAGCATGACCTCCTGAGTCGATTTAGCGATGTCCGTCTGTCTGTCCGTCTGTCTGCCTGTCCGTCTGTCTGTCTGTTGAAATCACGATTACAGAATAACTAGAAGAGCTAAATAAATGAAACTCCTAATTTAGATTACTTATATATCTACGATGTCTGTCAGTGAAAATGGGCATGATCTGTCTATTGTTTCAAATTCAAATTTATCATATAAAACACATCTACTGGTGACTGTATACGTGTTCAGGTAAACTTTTTTTGGTCAAATATATATTGACTTCATGATCAAATACATGAAAATAATGTTCTCCCGCGAAACGACTTGTGGTTCCCAAAAAAAAAAAAGTCGAAATTCGGTGCACAAATGGGTATCAAATGAATGGAAATTCTTCAGCGATTGAAAGTTTGTAGTTATTTTCAGGATTCGTATACCTTGGTGACCTGTATACCACTTTGAATGGTAACCACACATGTGTAGGGTATTTATAGTCGGCTTAGACCGACTATCGACCTAACTATTGTGATAACGCCTACTATAAAATGTCCCTAATTTAAAATTTCCCATGTGATCTAACCTTCCCAACTGGTTTTTATTTGTCAATGGCCGCAAACGTAATTTAATTCTTTGTTTTTATTTTCAAATTCTATTTGTATGCTGTAAAATGTCATTTCAATATATATTTTTTTATTGTTTACATTTTTGTTTTTGTATTTTTATTTTTTTTTTTAATATAACAAAAAAAACTTTGACGATAAAATTTTTGAAGGAGAACGCCTTTTCAACTTTCCTCACCTTACTTAATACTCCTTGGTATTGATTGAAACGTTGTTTTCTGAACTTTATATTTTTGTTAATTTTGTTGAGTACCCCTGGAATTTTTTTGTTGTTGCAGAAATAGATAAGATTTTTTTTGTAGTAAAATTTGGTTGTCGAACATAACGTTGTTTTAGAATTTCATTTTTATATATGGGTGAAAATTTGTCAACCGTACCCGCTTCAAAAATTTGTAATAAGGTCCACATGTATTGCATGTTCACCAAATTTCATTCAAATCGGAAGCAAAAAAAATGTGAAGCGGGTACGGTTGACTTTTCACCCATATATGAAAATGAAAATACCGGTAAAAATATCTTTAATTTTTATTATTACTGCAGTCGTGATCGAATGAAAGTTCGAAATTTTTGCGTTTGAAATTACGGCACTAGCTATCGAACAAAAAATATTGAGATGATAACGATGACGTCCAAACGTTCGAATAAACCCCAACACAGTTTTACTCTTTGTGTTTCTCGGATCAATAAATCGACGGCGAACCTGACGGAATAAAATTTATATTTATTATTTTGAATTGATTTTAATGACTTTTTTAATGACAATTTTTAAAAAAAGTAAAGAAAAATCTATTATGTTATTTCAAAATTTCGAATCGTAATGTATCTAGTGCCATGATCCAGCTACTCTTTCTATAATGGAATTTTATTCCATATTGTCAAGACCAGGGGTCTTCACACATTCATTCGATTTTTCCTGTTTCTTTTAAAGTTTTACAATTATATCGGAGTCAAAAATAGTACAACGCATTATTTCGCTAGTTATATTGTGCAAATTATAGAAATTCTCGAATTTCCGTTGTACCTCGTATTCTTCTACAGATTTAATTTGTTCTAGAATTTTGTTATATTTAATACTAGATTGAATTGAATCACATGTAAAGCACCTTATGATATGGTACAGTTTTTCTAGTTGACAGTACCTACGGATTTTTTTCTGAAAGCGACTTAGTAAATAATTTTATCTGGAGTTTTAACACTTTTCTGAGTTCAGGACAAATTGACCGTCTTCCGCTATATAAAAATAGTATAGCAATATATTTGAAATTAAAAATCTTGTAAAGATTTCTTGAGTGTCGCATATGCTATCTGATGATTGATTTCGAAGTGTCAGCTTCGCTATTTCAACTGATAATGGCTTATTGAGGACCTGTTTCTTCGTTATATAATTTATTTATACAAATAATTCTACGCCAAAACAAATTTTCTCAAAGACAATTCTTTCTCAGACTGTGCTCCCCGTAGAATATTTCGCCGCAGAATTCTTCCCCGTAGAACACTTTCCCGTAAAAATCTGCCCCCGAACAGTTTTTCCCAGTAGGAGATGTGGTGAATTTTGGTGTGAAGTTTTAGTGTGTGGAATGTAATGTAGAAGTTTTAGTGTGGTGAGTTTAGTGTGGTAAGTTTTTGTGTGTTGCGTTTCGGTGTGGTGAGTTTGGGTTAGGTGAGTTTCGGTGTGGTGAATTTTAGAGTCGTGAGCTTAAAGAATTTGGGGTAGTGATACCCTGGCGTGAACTATCTTGGCATCACCATAATAACTGTTGACATACACCATCCGTGGCCGCGGTAGCTCACTGGTTAGTGCGTTGGACTGCGAGCCGAAAGGTCCCCGGTTCAAGCCTGGACTGGGCCTAACAACATCTTTCCATAGAAACATTTTTCTATACCGCGCTACCTCTCGGCAGTAAATGGCAAACCTACGAGAGTAAAAACATTGCCTATGAAAAGCTCTCACCCGCCTCTTGAAATTGTGCTTTTAAGGTGGGGTCCAATCCGCCCCCTTTCGGCGAGACTGTTTAGAATGGATAAATGTTATATTCATTAAATTTCATGAATTATTAAATTTCATTAAAATTGATATACCAATTTCTGATATAATGTTTATCATTTTGGGTTGTAGGGGAAGTGCCACGCCCAGTCCACCAATTTCATCAAGATATTGCCTATACTCTGGCCGGACCTAACAAATCGAAACGTAAATGTAAAAAATAAAACAATGCTAATTTCGTGAGAATTAATATTTTAGGCATGTAAAATTGTAACAAATTATATTTTTGACTTGTTTTACAAAAAATAAATCAGTTGGCTTTGGATATCCATTTAATTGTAATAATTTTATTTAAAAATATTGTATTATAAGAAAATCAATCAGTTGGCTTTGCATACTACACATGTGATTGAAATAATTTTATGAAAAGACTACAAGTAGATTTGCTATCTTCCCTTCATTTTGTAAGAATATCAAATGTATGCTTCGCTTTCGAACAGATTGTATGGCAAGTGGTTTTCTAAGATCGATGGCAAACCTGACGGAATAAAATTTATATATATTATTTTGAATTGATTTTAATGATTTTTGACAATTTTTAAAAAAGTAAAGAAAAATCTATTATGTTATTTCAAAATTTCGAATCGTTACGTATCTAGTGCCACGATCCAGCTACTCTTTCTATAACGGAAACGTAAAATTAATTAAATAGTATACACTAAGAAAACAAAGATGATTACCAGAAATATCACAGCCCTAAATATGAAGTTACTTACAAATTATTTAGATCGTCTTTGAGACAACCATCTCTCAAATATCCGTCAAATAGGATAAATATTGATACAGCCATCTTTTTAATTTACGATTATTTAAAGCAAACTTCTGACCGTCGATGCTGTCATCAAAGTAAACTCTGAAAAGAAATATTTGCCATCACGAGTTCATAATTTCAATCTCAGCTAATTTTATTTTCACTTTTAACATTGAAATGTAATATTTGAGTTGACACTTTTTTACACCATTTACTTAATTGTTGTGGATAAATTGAGCGTAAGCAAAAAGTACGCCATTTTCCTTTTTTATAGTAGTCAAATATCAAAATACCAACAGTTTTGTGGCAAATGTCCAAGAACTAAAGATGTTTGCTGTGAGTCAATATCACAATTTTCATTAGTGTTATCTCGTCACTATCTCCATATATGTCATATTTAAAAAATATTAATAGTATTGTTTTATTTTTATTAGTTATTATACTATGCTAATCAATTTAAAATTTAATTTTAAAAAATATATTTAAATTTGTTGATGTGTTGAAATACACATTTCTTTATTAACATGTTTAAAAAAAATCTTGAACAATAATATAAATTATTACGCATGTAAAATTGTAACAAATTGAATTTTCACCTTGTTTTACAAAAAATGAATCAGTTGGCTTTGGATATTCATTTTATTGTAATAATTGTATTTAAAAAAAAATTATTATAAGAAAATCAATCGTTGGCTTTGCATACTACACATGTGATTGAAATAATTTTATGAAAAGACAGATTCTATGGCAAGTTGTATTCTTAGAATGTTATTTAATGGTACCCTTTGTTTTATAGCGACATCATTTCTTACAATGACTTCTTACATATAAATTATAAATATAAATTTGAAAATAATAATTATTGTTGGTCTCTGATTTTAGGAAGGTGTACATATCTCAGTACCCTTTGGAAACAAAATTCAATTTGTGTATCATATTAATGGTGATCAATACCGACATCTCGTTTGAAAACTACTTCAGATATACACAATGTATTTTTAATGATTATTTTCACTTTTCAAGTCAGCATATTTCGGAAATCATAAATGCAAAATATTTGAATTTGATTTTTTTTTTAAGTACTACATTTGTATCAAGTTTGGCGTTTCTCCTATTTTTTGTACCATTTATCCAAGAAGTAAACGGTTATAGTTACTTGACCAATTATTAAATAAATTTACAACAGATTTTTTTAATTTAAAAGACTGAAACCGTAAAAATCGGATTATTAATCGTCGCTGTAGAACTAAAAGTCGTTAAATAAATTTTGTTTCAATATCGATTTTATTGCATTTTCAGCCATATACATTTGTTACCTTTCTATTCGAATAATCGTTGTTTTTCTAAGTTAACTAGTTTTAAAGAAAAAAATTATTACAAATCACTATATACATTTTGAACTAAAATTATATAAGCAAAAATCCATAAGCAGCAATCCCTAAGTAGAAATTTTAAATTTAATTTTCAGGTGAAAAAAACTAAAATTTTCAGATTTTTCAAATCTTCAAGGGGTATCTAAAACAGTACGGAAGGCCAAAATGTTGTTGAAGAGGGCAACAAGGATTTTTGGTTAGAAGCAAGGAGTGAAACCTAAACGAATAACGGGTTCGATTTCGGTTTCGGTTTTTTCCGCGTTTCGGTTTCAGTTACGGTTTCGGTTTTAAGTTTTTATAACGAAACGGTTTCGGTATACCGGTTTCATGTTACGGTTTCGGTTTTGATTTCGGTTTTTGTATAAATTTTCTTTATTTCCATATTTTTCAAATAATTTTACATTTTTTATATGGTGCTAAATTATGATCAAATTATGATACTGGGGTAAAGTGGGAAACGTAATTTAAAATATTGTGTTATATGAATTATTTAATTGATTACGTCAAGAAAAAAATTTAATTTAAAATTTCGTGACCACAAATTAATGAAAAGCAACATTTTGACTTCACCTGATATATGATCTGAATTGAAAAGAAGAAGAATTTTGTACAATTTTCATCCATAAAAGCCAAAGAAATTAAATTTCAACAATTCTGTGAACTGCAATATATGTAAACTAGTGATGATCATTTGCAAGAGCAAGGTAAGAAATGTTAATCTTAATCTTTTAAATTTTAAATAAAGATCGAAGACAAATATCTTAAACTGCATATTAATTATGAAAACGAATAGAATTTGAACACTAATTGTATTTAAATTACTTATGTTCCATATTTTCAATTTCTTTAACATTTTACTAACAAAAAAAAAATCCAATAACATAAAAATTGGAATTATATTTTAACAAGAATTAACAAACAAAAAATAATTGTATAAAACAAGTGATGTTGACAAGACAATTCAAAATCTCAAGGCCATAGTAAAATGAACGAAAAGTCACCAAAAACATATTCAAAATGCTAAATATTTTTTACAAACATCTTTATGTATCTGTCAATTTTTAATCGGTGATCTACATTTTTTTTACCACATGATAAGAAACTGTAAATCTATCAATTGATATTTCAACTTTAAAAATGCATCAATTACTTTTTATAATATTAATCAACAAACTCGAAAATTAAGTTTTTCATAAAAATGTATTTGGTGACTTTTCGTTCTACAACAACGATATACAGTATACGATATACATACACAATAAATATAAAGAATATTTCGTATAATCATATTTCTGTTTTCGTCACAGATTAAAACAATCCGTATGCTACACGTACCGTATGTCAAGAGAACTCAAATAATATCTTGCAGAGTAACATTTTTCTTTGCGAACACCATGCGAACACCATGCGAACACAAACTCAAACGCTACAAAGCGAATACTAACAGAAAGAAGAGAAAATAACAATAACGATTACGATTCGTATATACACACTTTCACAACGACAACTCTTCGTTGCTTTCCTGTATCATCGCATGGCAACAAACAGACGCATGACAACAGACAGACGCATGACAACAGACAGTCGCATAACAACGGACAGACGCACGGCACCACACTACATGTATGTATCTAGTACAGCTCTCTAGTTGGCAACAACAACAAAAAATTTCCCGTCAAAATTCTATCAAAAGCTTGGATGCTGCTTTATTGTTGTTGCACTTTCAAACGAATCATCGGATTTGTGAAAAAAGAAAAACACAAAAAGCAATATATCAGCTAAATATTTCACACTGTGAAAATGTTCATATATTATTTTTTTTTACTTCATGATTTTACAATTAACAAAAAAACTATATATAAAAGTAAAACAAAAATAATAATGTGCATAAGCACAGTGCATATGCACAATTGATGTACGAACTTGCGTAGCGAAGAAAAGAGAAAAAAACATTGTTTTGTCTTTTTTATCTTTTTGAAGCGACTTTTGAAGCACTTTTAAAGCTATTTACCGCTTCAAAAGTGCTTCACAGGCCTTATTTTTAAGATGATTACATTCTTTAGAATTCGACAAAAACAAAAAAAAAAACACACATCTTCATTAATGTTCACGTTCATAAATATTTTGCACGCTTTCCATTGTTACTTATTGTTCAATATTTAGTAATATCATGAATTCTTTTATATTATTATTATTACCTTAAAAACATAATAAATACATTAAAATCATAAAAAAAACGCAAGTCTTCCGTTTCTTGCAGTCTTAGTCTTGCACTTGTTCTTTTTCTTGCAAAATCTCAATCTCAATCGCTTTTCGCTTTTGTTCTTGCAAAAAAAATGCAAGAACAAGAAGAATTTTAATCATCACTAATGTAAACAAATAATTGCCTTATACTTGAAATTTTTAAACTTGTCTAACTTGCATTTCATTTTTCGTATTTCCTTAAATAGTTACTGAGATGTTAGTAATTTTAAACTTTTTTTACATTTTTTTTGCATTACATTGTTTTGTTTATGTCCGAAATTGAGCTGTTTTGAAACATAAGTCAAAAATCCATTAGAAGACTTATAAATGGTATTCTATTGAATAGACCATTTAAAAGAATTTAAAATATATTCAAATGAACTTTTCAAAACTTGTTCCACTTTACCTCAAGCTCCCCTATATATTTTACTAATAAAATAAATAAAAAACCAATATTATTAAAATTTTAATCATTTTTTAACGTAAAAATTTTGCTTGGTGTTGCTGATGTTTTGTTGTTAATTCGATTAATGAAACAAAAAACAAATTTTAGACCAAATACCGTTGTTTTGGAAATATCGTTTCTCAAAAAACAACATGTGAATTTTGTACAACCAAAAATGTTTATTTTGGGAACTCCAAATTTTAATTAATGAAATTTTACTTAAGATCTCTATATAAAATAAAATATATTTTTCTGGTTTTTTGTATACTTTTTTAAAAACCGTTTTAAACCGGTATAAAACCGAAACCGTTTATATCGGTTTTGGATATCGGTTTATTTCTGATTTTCGTATAACGGTTTCGGTTACGGTTTCGGTTTTAAAAATGAAACGGTTTTAAACGGATATCGGTTTCGGTTACGGTTTCAATTCTTGGTTAGAAGTTAATTTTTTTTCATGCAAAAACTTTTTTTTTTTGCTAATAACTTCTTCAATTATAATTTGAAACAATCATAACCTTATAGCGTAGTGCCGAATGCACATACTTAAAAACTTATATTTTGTGAATATTTGATTTTTAATTATGAAAAATACACCAACACATCTAAAACTATGAATTGTCGAACTTTTATCGAATTTTCAAAAATGCTATTTGGACTTATTGTTTCACAACGAAGATATACAGAAAAATAAATTTTCTAAAATCTATGGTATTAGTATAGACAATTTAAATACAAATTTCAATTTATTCTATATACAAATTGTCAAAAAAGTCGTATTTATTATTAAAGTTGACTTAAACTTGTCTATGGTTATGCGACTATAATGTTTAAATTCTATTTAATATTGATACCCCGAGACAAAATGTATGTAATTTTTCAGGAATATTTAGGGCACATTTCCTGCCAACACACAGATACACGGCATATTTTAGAATCGCGATAAAAACAGACAGCTTGTGATACAAACTCCGCCTTTGGCTGTTTAAAATATGTCGAAAAAATGTTTCTAAACTGCCTCGACCGTGCAAAAATTTTGTCTTGGGACATTTATATAAAGAACTCAAAATATTTAAAACTGTAAATGAGTATTCTTCAGAATCTTTGTCAAAATATTCGTAGACAATTTAAAGTCAACTTTAAAACCAGTTGGGAAGGTTAGATCACATGGGAAATTTTAAAGTAGGTGTAATTATGATAGTTCGGATTATCAAAATTATAGTCGGTCTAAGCCGACTATAAATACCCTACGCATATGTGTGGTTACCATTCAAAGTGATATATAGGTCACCAGGGTATACGAATCCTGAAAATAACTACAAACATTCAATCGCTGAAGAATTTCCATTCATTTGATACCCATATTTACATATGGGTAGGTGTACCGAATATCGATTTCTTTTTTGGTGAACCACAAGTCTTTTCGCCGGAAAACATTATTATCATGTATTTGAGCATGATGTCAATACATATTTGACCAAAAAAGTTTACCTAAGCACGTATACAGTAAAATTGATCTGTATATGTAAATTTTATATGAGGTATTTGAACATAAGTGGTCGGATCATAGGTCACAATGGACCGATCTCGCCAATTTTTTCGCACATACAGCGTAGGTATATTAGTAATCTAAGTTATAAGTTTCATTTATCTAGCTCTTCAATTTTAAAAGTCTTAGGGATTTCAACAGACAGACAGACAGACGGACAGACAGACGGACAGACAGACGGACATCGCTAAATCGACTCAGGAGGTTATGCTGATCAAGAATATATATACTTTTCCATACCGGAGATGCTTCCTTCTGGGTGTTACAAACGGCGTACCAAACTGAATATACCCTTTCACTCTTAGTGTAGGGTATAATTAAAGTTACCCGCTATTTTGGATAATTTTAACAAAGATTAAAAAGTCAAAAAGTTTATTTTAAAAGTCGCAAAATTAAAAAAAGCGAACAATTAAAAAGACGCGTAATTTACAGAATATTAGTAATCTGAAGATAGTTAGTAATTTTTTTTAGACACAATGTAGATAGAAAACCTCCAAAAGGCGTAAACTATTCAAATAACAAATAAAATTTTATCGTCTTTACAAGCGCAAAATTATCAAAACAAACACAAAAAGGAAAAGTCGCATATTTACTTTTAATTTTTCAATTTTGTTTGTTTTTTTTTTAATTTGGCGCCTTTTTCCCTATTTTGCAATCTTTTTAAAAGACGCAAACATTCTGTATTTTAGGCGCCTTTGATTTTGAAATTTGACTTTCCAATTGAATTCCAATTTTCTAATATATTCGTACCATTATAGTTCGAAACATTATATTCCGTCTGTTTGGCTAATGGCAAAATACGACATTGAATATATTTCTCAAGAGAATACGTATTTTTCTTTATTCTCAATTCGAACTATTTCTGAAAGAGCAATATTAGAAAAATATGATTTCTATTATTTCTTTGCATTTCGTTGATCACATTCATTACATTAGTTCGAATCTTGTTATTTCATAGTCAAATTATTTGATGTAATAAATTTAGCTATGCAGTTCAATCCGTCAACTAAATACTCAGATACATGAAATGCATCATAATAATGATTAATTGTTTCTCCTTGGTCTTCTTGTGAGACACGTGGAGAAGGCTCATTGGCCAGTTCATGACATTCACTGTTGTTCAAATAACACCAGTTGTTCAAATAATACCACTTCAACTGCGTATCCCACTATATAACAGTTGCTTCAAATTGAACTGAGTATATCTGATGTGGTTCATCAGATATTTCCTCATCAATTTCAATGTTCATTGTACTTAATGAACATGAACCAGAAATGTTTAGAGTTTCTTTTTTTGTTGGACATAATTTATCCAAACATAATTTTGAAATGATGTGCTGTTATACGTTTCCTAAAATTTGATTTTAATTTTATAAATGGTTCTTCCAATGAATTTTGGTTGAAGCGATCAATTTGTACATACTCCTTATTTTCCTTGAATAATTCTGTAAGTCTTATAAAGGTTCTGATTATGCCATTAATGCAATTTAAATTGTTCTGTTATTACATTAATATTTTTCATATATTTGGCATATTTTTCAAGTTTATTCAATACTAGCTGGACCCGTGCACGACTCGTGCCAAGATTTTCTGAATTCAAAGATATGGAGCGATTTTATTAATATAAAAAACATTTTATTATTTATATGAGGGGCCCGTGCTTCGCTGCTTAAATTTTTTTATTGGTTTTATAAATGTGGTAACCAAATAATTCTCCGCCAAAACAACTTTTCTCAAAGACAATATTTTCTCAGACTGCGCTTCTCCGCAGAATTATTCCCAGTAGAAATCTTCCCCGTAAAATCCACATAGAACGCTTTCCCGTAGAATTCTCAACGTAGAATTCATCCCGGTAGAATTGTTCCCGGTAGAATTTTTTCCCGTAGAATTCTTCCCCGTAGAGTTTTTCCCAGTAGAAGTTTTAGTGTGGTGGGTTTTAATGTAGTAAGTTTCGGTGTGGTGAGTTTAGATGTGGTGAATTTTGAAGTGGTGAGTTTAATTGTGGTTAGTTTTGGTGTGGTGAGTTTTAGTGTGGTGAGTTTTAGTGTGGTGAATTTGAGTGTGGTGAGTTTAAGTGTGGAGTTTTTAAGTGTGGTGAGTTTTAGTGTGGTCAATTATAGTGTGGTGGGTTTTAGTGTATGAATTTTAATGTGGCGTGTTTTAGTGTGGCGTGTTTTAGTGTAGCGAGTTTTAGTGTGGTGAATTTTATTGTGGTGAGTTTTAGTGTGATGAATTTTAATGTGATGAATTTTATTGTGGTGAGTTTTAGTGTAGTGAATTTTAGGGTGGTGAGTTTTAGTGTGGTTAATTATAGTGTGGTGGGTTTAAGTGTTTTTTAGTGCGGTGAGTTTTAGTGTGGTAAGTTTTAGTGTATCGAAATTTGAGTGTAGTGAGTTTTAATGTGGTGAGTTTAAAAGTGGTGAATTTTAATGTGGTGAAATTTTAGTGTAGTGAGTTTTAGTGTGGTGAGTTTTAGTGTGGTGAAATTTCAGTGTGGTGAGTTTAAGTATGGTGAATGTTAGTGTGTTGAATTTTTGTGTGGTGAGTTTTAGTGTGGTGAGTTTTAGTGTGGTAAGTTTTAGTGTGGTGAGTTTCGGTATGGTGAGTTTAAGTGTGGTGAGTTTTAGTGTTGTGAATTTTAGTGCGGTGAGTTTTAGTGTGGCGACATTTGAGTGTAGTGAGTTTTAGTGGTGAATTTGAGTGCAGTGAGTTTAAAAGTGGTGAATTTTAATGTGGTGAAATTTTAGTGTAGTGAGTTTTAGTGTGGTGAGTTTTAGTGTGGTGAAATTTTAGTGTGGTGAGTTTAAGTGTGGTGAGTTTTAGTGTGGTGAGTTTTAGTGTGGTGAGTTTTAGTGTGGTGAATTTAAGTGTGGTGAGTTTTAGTGTGGTGAGTTTTAGTGTGGTGAGTTTTAGTGTGTTGAATTTTTGTGTGGTGAGTTTTAGTGTGGTGAATTATAGTTTGGGGAGTTAGTGTGGTTAATTTATGGGTGAATTTTAGTGTGGTGAGTTTTAGTTTGGTGAGTTTTAGTTTGGTTAGTTTTAGTGTGGTGAGTTTGTTTTTCTTTTTCTTTCCTTTTTTTGTTTTTCATTTAGTTTGGATTGTGGTTTTATGTGATTGGTTTTGTTTTTGTATTTTTGCTTTTGTTTGTGCTTTTGCTTTTTTGTTTTTAATTTTTTTTTTGTATTTGAGTTTTTTGTTTCATGTTCGTAGCTGGTGAAAGTGCCGAGTTATATCGTGTTTAGGTTGCACGGGAGGTGCCACGCCTCTTTGTCCAATCCTGCCCATATATAGCCTATCATTCCTTCCAGACCATACCGTATCTGTGGTAAAAATTTCAAGAAAATCGGATCAGCCGTTTCGACGGAGAAGCGGAACAAACGTGATTGCTTTTGTTTTTGTATTTTTGCTTTTGTTTTGTGATTTTGCTTTTTTGTTTTTAATTTTTTTTTTTTTGAGTTTTTTGTTTCATGTTCGTAGCTGGTGAAAGTGCCGAGTTATATCGTATTGAAAGTTTAGGTTGTATGGGAGGTGCCACGCCTCTTTGTCCAATCCCGCCCATATATAGCCTATCATTCCTTCCAGACCATACCGTATCTGTGTTAAAAATTTCAAGAAAATCGGATCAGCCGTTTAGACGGAGAAGCGGAACAAACGATATTGCTTTTGTATTTTTGCTTTTGCTTTTGTTTTGTTTTGTGCTTTTGCTTTTACATTTTTTTTTGTATTTGAGTTTTTTGTTTCATGTTCGTAGCTGGTGAAAGTGCCGAGTTATATCGTATTAAAAGTTTAGGTTGTATGGGAGGTGCCACGCCCCTTTGTCCAATCCCGCCCATATATAGCCTATCATTCCTTCCAGACCATACTGCATCTGTGGTAAAAATTTCAAGAAAATCGGATCAGCCGTTTAGACGGAGAAGTGGAACAAACAAACAAAAGGACAAACCAACAAACCAACATTCAGATTTATTATATTAATAGGATGGAGTTTCTGCGCATATCTATTGAAACTTCATGGACATCACATCCAATTAAATTTAAGGTATCAAAAGCAGTTTTTGATTCCAGAAGAAACTCTATAATACCATCAACATATTCTTCATTTATTCCAAATATATTTGTTCCCTTCAGGGCTGAGATAGCACTAGTTAAATCGTAACTTAGGATATTACTTATTTCTTCTATGTTCATAACATTATTGTTATGATCTTTTATATCAAACACTTTTGGACACATTTTGACAAATCGACTTTTATTGTCGGTTTCTTTTACTTGGTTTATTATTTTCCAAGTAAAAATGCCAGTTGGTGCATTAACATTGTATTGTTCATGTTTATAAATAAATTTCTAAATAAATGAATAATGTCAAATACACAGAATATTTTTACATTCTTGTATATGATATATGGAACATCAACAGACATTTTAAATAAATAAAATGCATATAACTTTTAAATTTATATTAAATGCAGCAATTATGTTCTCTTCTATAATGTCCTTTAATTGTTGGCCTGATAATGCATGGGAGAGATAATAACACGAACTTTGTTATACCTTTTAGCATTATCAGCTAATACATCATATTTTTAATTGTTGCTACAGTTAACAAAGCCTTCAATTGAGTCATTTTTCTCATTGTAATTGAGATTTTCTTCAATTTTTGTTTCATCAAAAATTAGAATGCAATCTCTTTCATTGACATTCAAATTTGATGTCAATATATTCAATTGATTCAAATATGCAATATCAATGCCACATTGGACTTCATTTAAATATTCATTTATATTTGATGAATTTTGAAAATTATTTTCAATTTGATTGATTTTATTGTTCAATTTTTCAATTTGAACATTTTTAGAATCAATTATTTTTTTTAATTCATCATTTTGTTCTTTTAATTTCCATTTAAAATGAATTGTGGAATTAATTTCGTCATGATCCATCAATGATTCAGACAGATCTATATTAGAAAATTGTTCAATTTGTGTCAATTTCATTTTTTTATTATATGCATTGGTTAAATCGCTGCAATTGTGTTGTAAATTCATTATTAAAATAATATATAATATAGTATTTAATTTATTTATACAAGATTGTAATAAAATATTAAATATATATTATATATATATATATTAGATTGAAGGATATTTGTCACATTTTTTGAGTTAAATTTATTTTTTTAATTTTTTGAAATTATGAACAGCTCTATCAATCTTTATGAAATATGCATTAAAATATTTGTGAGGATGTAAGTAGTATCACTAACTATATTTTGTTTATCCTTTTGCGTTGGAAATATTTATTTTGACATATTTTACGTAAATATGCGTACCTTTTGCATACCGTCAACTGGGGTGACTTTGACCCGAAAATTGCATTATCAGCTAATACATCATATTTTTAATTGTTGCTATAGTTAACAAAGCCTTCAATTGAGTAATTTTTCACATTGTAATTGAGATTTGCTTCAATTTTTGTTTCATCAAAAATTAGAATTCAATCTCTTTCATTGACATCAAATTTGATGTCAATAATTTCAATTGATTCAAATATGCAATATCAATGCCATAATGGACTTCATTTAAATATTCATTTATTTTTAATGAATTTTAAAAATTATTTTGAATTTAATTGATTTTATTGTTCAATTTTTTAATTTGAACATTTTTAGAATCAATTATTTTTTTTAATTCATCATTTAGTTCTTTTAATTGCCATTTAAAATGAATTGTAGAATTAATTTCGTCATGATCCATCAATGATTCAGACAGATCTATATTAGAAAATTGTTCAATTTGTGTCAATTTCATTTTTTTATTATATGCATGTTGATTTTGTAATACTCATAATTCGCTATTTTCTAATGGAATTAATATTTCATTCTTTTATGAAATATTGTAAGTATGTCGTCTTTAAGCATCAGTAATCAAAATGTCATGGTGTAATAACAGTAATTATAAAAAAATAAAAATAAAAATGGTTCAAAGTCACCTCGCGGGTGAGGTGACTTTGGCCCAAACATGTTAATCACCAATTTTATCTATGTTTTTATGGAACTATAAGAAGACTATGACACTATATTATCATAAATGTTTTACTGAAAATCCAGATCACTTGAAAGCCTTATATTTCAAATAATAAGTATGGTAGCATGGATTAATATGAAAAAGATAAAAAACATTTTGTATTTTTCATTAGAACAAGGATATTTAATGGAATTAATCAAGTAAATTAGTCAACTGATATGTAATATCAATTACAAAAAATACATTCTGACTATTTTACACTTATTTTTAGTAAATGGCTTATGTTGATGTATTTTTCCAATATTTCTAGATAAATAATGGCCACTTCAAGTTTGTACCCGCCTTAGTCTTGCAATTAACTCAACTCCATTGTTTTCCATTTATATTGTTAAGTCAATATCTGACATTAAATAAAAAATTAACTAAAATTCAAACACGTTTATTTTAAAAATGGGAAAATATAGTATATATTTGGAAAAAATGGAACAAATAAACCTACAATTTCACATGAGTTATTTTAACATTGGGTTCGAATTATTTGTGTGGGTTTTAACCGGGTCAAAGTCACCCCCATGTATAGTTTGGGGCGAATTTAACTCGGGCCAAAGTCACCCCAAAAACATTAATTTTAAGAACGATTAAATAAAATAAATAATTAAAAATAGTAATGGACTAAAATGACAATACATATTTGGTTTATTAGAAAGAAAATATATTAATTTCTAACATAAAAAATGTGACGTATTAATAGCATACGTATATTTTACATACTAAATTGATTTTGCTCGTAAATAAAATTAATGGTTTTTAGCTAAATTTACAAAAATGTTAATATGTTGGAATTTGAGTGTTTAAAGTTAAGGAAATATCATTACGCAGATAGAAAATGCTTCAAAGAAAATTATTGTAAAAGAATTGAAATCTGTAAGTCACTTGGATGCTGAGACAATTTGATTGCAAACATTATTTTTTGTTTGACCAAAGTCACCTCTGAAAGTCTAAAGTCAACCCAGTTGACGGTACTTTTTTTTAATATAAATTAAATTATAAGAATTAAAATATGTACAAATACATTAAAATTTCTAACGGTGAAGAACAGAGCGAAAAGAATTTAAAATACACATACTGTTTAATTTATAACATTCCACAAAAGCATAGATACAAATTTAAAAAACGTATCACATCATAAGCTTTGAAACATTTAAAAAAAAAAACATTTAAAAACATACAATTCATAAAATGTTTTAGATTATGAAAATTCAAAAATGTATCTTCATTCATAACCGATGACCTTCATTTAAAGTATTTGAGAGACGCCAATGCATTTTAAATAAAACAGTAAATATTTGCAAAGAAAGCTAAAAACTTCAGCTAAAATTCATTCATTTTTAAATAATGTATTAAACATTCTGATTTCCAATTAATAAATCGATGTGCGAACTTCGTACAAACTAAGCATCAGCTAGTTTAATTGAAGGAAGATTGGAAAATACAACTGGATCGATGGTACTCTGAGGGAAAAAAGTAATAAAATTAAATAAAAAAGTAATAAATTTAAATACTTTTCTACACGTTTTTCACCCGTAGTCTTTTGTATTTAAATTAAATACTTTTTATTTAAACTTGATGTAAATGCTGTTTATTCAAATTTATTACGTACGTAATAAAATTTGAAGTAAATACTTTCTATTTAAATGTATTACGTATGTAATCAAATTTGAAGTAAATTCTTTTTATCACTTTTTATTAAGGTTACAATATTTTAGTTCAATCACAACATCATAAATTCATAAATTGGTATTTTAAAAACTATTTATTTCATATAAAGAAGATTAGGAACAGATAAAATTACTATTTTATTTTACTTTTTTCGAAATTTTTAATAAAATTAAATACTTTTTTATTTATTTTGATATTAAATATGCACGTAATATTTTTTGTATGGAGTATTACGATTTTTATTACAAAAGTATTTAAATCAAATTTAAATAAATTTTATTTAATTTTTTACGTCACATTTTTCTTAGTGTAGTTGTTGGAAGATTACTAGTTAGCTGTGATAGCATAATGCTGATGCTTCAATTGATATAGAGGAATTAATTGGAGAAATAAGAATAAAAGAGCACCTCTTGTTTACATTCGCAGATATTGCATTATTCAATCCTGAAATTTTATCTTGTGTACACTAAGAAAACAAAAGATGTTTTAAAAGTACTAGAGCCTTAAACATCTTTGCAGTTGAAAATTATTCATGTCAAATATTTGACATCTTTTGTGATATTTACACCGAAAAAATTACTGTAGTAAATTATACTACATTTATGTCTTCTTTTTGAAAAAATGAAGTCTACTACATTTTGATTTTTTTTAATGCATGTGTTTTAATTTGTCTGGATTTTACTACACAATGTATTAGAAATTCATTTTCTACATATTGCAGAATATGTAGTATGTATTTGTTTTCTGTAGTTTTTATACCCTACACTAAGAGTGAAAGGGTATATTCAGTTTGGTACGCCGTTTGTAACACCCAGAAGGAAGCATCTCCGGTATGGAAAAGTATATATATTCTTGATCAGCATGAACTCCTGAGTCGATTTAGCGATGTCCGTCTGTCTGTCTGTCTGTCTGTTGAAATCCCTACTACTTTTAAAATTGAGGAGCTAGATAAATGAAACGTATAACTTAGATTACTAATATACCTAAATTGGCGAGATCGGTCCATGGTGACCTATGATCTGACCACTTATGTTCAAATACCTCATATAAAATGTACATATAAAGATCAATTTTTATGTATACGTGATTAGGTAAACTTTTTTGGACCACTTATGTTCAAATACCTCATATAAAATGTACATATAAAGATCAATTTTTATGTATACGTGATTAGGTAAACTTTTTTGGTCAAATATATATTGACATCATGCTCAAATACATGATAATAATGTTTTCCGGCGAAAAGACTTGTGGTTCACAAAAAAAAAATCGAAATTCGGTACACCTACCCATTTGTAAATATGGGTATCAAATGAATGGAAATTCTTCAGCGATTGAATGTTTGTAGTTATTTTCAGGATTCGTATACCCTGGTGACCTATATATCACTTTGAATGGTAACCACACATATGTGTAGGGTATTTATAGTCGGCTTAGACCGACTATAATTTTGATAATCCTAACTATCATAATTACACCTACTTTAAAATTTCCCATGTGATCTAACCTTCCCCACTGGTTATTTTTGAAATACGTGTACTACATAATACATAAAATGTATTATGCAAATATTTTGAGTATTATAGTTTAATATTGAATTATAAATTATTTACATATTTTTATAACTTCTTCTATAAATTTACTATAAATTCCCCTGTATACAAAAATATGTATCACTTAAATTAAATTGTTTTTATAAAAATTTCATTAAAATTGAATTTTTTATATAAAATCTTAAAATTAACAGCCCTATTAAAATGTCTCTAAATATGAAAACATAATTTACTTTCAAAAACAGCTAAGTTTTGTTTATAATTTTAAAACCAAATGTTTAGCCTTACCAATAACAAAAAAAATTACCAATTTAAAATAATATTCGAATGTAAATGGAAGTCTTGTCAAAAGCCACTAATTTGTTAAAGCTATACACCGAAAAAATTACTGTAGCAAATTATATACATTTTATGTCTTTGTTTTCAAAAAAAAATATATTTCTACTACATTTTGTTGGTTTTTAAATACATTTGCCTTTATTTGTCTTATTTTTTTGCTACACCATGTACTGAAAATTCGTTCTCTACATATTGCACAAACTGTAAATGTTTTGTTTTTTGCTATCATTTGAATTCTTGTGGTATCACTGACGAACGAATTACGAAAGGTCGTCCCTCGTGCAGGTATAAACGAATTCTGCCAACTAAGCTGCCAGTTCACCGCTGAATATTTTTGGTTTTAAAACTTAGTTGTCAACTCTGCAGTGTACAAATATAGCACGCAGCTCATAGTTGCCAGGTCTTTATCCCACACAAAATACCTTTATCCCACTCCAGAAAATAAAAAATACCACAGAAAATACCATGGTATTTTTTCAATAAAAAATACCTTTGCCATTTAAAAATACCACAAAATATCCCACGCAGTTAAAAAAATACATCAAAAATACCACAGATTAAAAAATCCCACAAAGTTTAAAAATTTATGAAAATAGACTCTTAAATAATATAATGTGTATTATTGACAATAAAAGACCATTTGTATTTTTAAAGTTATACTCTTGTATGATTTTTTATTTTATAAATTTAAATTTTATGAATATAACTTACAGATTGTTTTTGAAAAACGATGATATCTTAGGATCTCCTTCCAGCAGAGTTTTTGGCAAGTTTCTTTTACGACCAGTCATAACAACATTCTAGATTCAAGAGCAACTGAAATTCACCAAAATAACTGTTGTCATTTTGATCTCGACCTTTTAAATTTCGTAGATCACATTTCGGTGCCAAAAATATCGCATTTCCGAGCTCTGACACAATAGTCTTAATTGTAAAAATTTATTGCACGAGTGATGGGGCTACATAAACAAATGTAAGGGACTTTCAATGAAATGTGCGGACGATCATTTTAAATTTGGTCCAGACTGTCGTAAAATCTTCAGTGCACTTCCCAACTTGGGCTTTGAATAAAACTGTTAAGCACATTTATATTTTCCACCAAGAGTTAGCTCATTCAAAAAATTCATAGTAGTTCTACGTACAACCAACTGCATTGCATCTGTCGCAACGATTAAAATAAAAAAAAAACATTAAAATTATTTTAATCAATTATTATCTCAAATTCAAACATTTTACAATGGTTGTCAAAATTTTGTTCTGTCAAAATTTCATTTCATTTGGCACAGCATAAATGGAAATATTTTTTCAACAGACAAAAATTTTATTCAACTTATTTTCATCGAGTAAAAAGTTACCGATTGGCACAGGCCCTTTGTTGTCATAAAATGGCATGTTCGTTGAATTTAAAAATACCTTGGTATAATAGCATAAAAGGTTTTTATCCACACTAACTGGCAACTATGACGCAGCTGCAGATGAGTAGTTTGCTGATGTGACGCGCCATGACGTTAGCATTTTTAGTTTATATGACATCTTTATGGTTTTATCATAGCATATTATTCTTATGTGTTTTCCTGTTAGTCGTCAGAACTGATGATACTTAGTGGTGCTCCTTATGATCATGATCTTCTTATGATCATGATCCATATAACATTTTTGCATTGTATGTGTATGGTCTAAATGTCCATGCCATAGTAAGATCAGCTACACTTCCTTAATGTCAATACCACGGATACCACCGGCTACATCCAATATGCATTTGGCGCCTGATTTGAGTACATCCAGTGTAAGTATTCACTTTGCTCTTGACCTTTGCACTGGCCAAGCCCTTGGCGAAGTCATGGAATCCATTTTAAAGTAGGAAATCTGTTCGATAGCCCTTGAAGTCAATATGGAACATCGCGAGTGTCTCGACGGCCTCAAGGTAATTTGTTCGACAGCCCTGTCAAAACGAAGTAGAAGGGGTTATAGTACTATAGAAGGGCGTCAGTCGCTCGACGGCCGCCGCCATGTCGCAGAAAATATCACGGTTTTTCTGCGTAGAAAGCAAAGTGTATTTAATTAAAAGTACCAAGGGAATTTGGATCTTTACCTGTTTCTATTCGTTGTAATTCTCCATCATAAGATGCTGAAGCACATCTGAATTAATCAAAAATAAAATGCAAATTGAAATTTAAAATGAAAAGTCAAAACAATAGTTTGACAAATTAATTTTATACTCCAAAACTAAAAATTAACAATATTATTTTCAAAAATAAATATTATGCTATTGTTTAGCATTTTGAAAAAATCGGTAATAAATATTTTCAAATTTCAACAATTATTTTCTATGTGTGTAGAACAAGGCATTATTTCGCTAGTTATTTTGTGCACATAAATTCTCGAATTTCCGTTGTACCTCGTATCCTTCTATAGAATTTATTTGTTCTAGTATTTTGTTATATTTAGTACTAGATTGAATTGAATGCTTTAGCTGGAGCATCATGTGTAAAGCACCTAATGATATGGTACAGTTTTTCTAGTTGACAGTACCTATGGCATTTTTCTGAAAGTGACTAAGTAAATGATATTATCTGGAGTTTTAACACTTTTCTGAGTTCAGGACAAATTGACCGTCTTCCGTGATTTATATTCCGTAAAATAATTAAAATAGTATATAGCAATATATTTCTTGAGTGTCACATTTGCTATCTGATTATTGATTTCTAAGTGTCAGCTTCGCTTTTTTAACTGATGATGGATTATTGAGGAGGATCTGTTTCTTCGTTATAAAATTTATTTAATATCATCGACTATCACAATCATTATTCTACTAAAATGCGGAAATATTCGCTCCAAACGGGAACAAAAGATTACGTCGGAAGTTTTTATGAAAATCGAGTATAAAATAATTACGAAAGATCTCCCTTCATTCTCCTTTTATACAAAGGAGGTAATTTTATATAATATATTACAAAAAAATATTCCTTTTCATATATATTTTTACCAACCAATTCAATACATGGTTGTATTAAAATACCCTATATTTCACTAAAATAAAAGTTAATGCATTGAACAAAATTGTTTTATTTTTATTAGTTATTATACTATGTTAATCAATTTAAAATTTAATTAAAAAAAAATATATTTAAATTTGTTGATGTGTTGAAATGCACATTTCTTTATTAACATGTTTAATGTTGAATAATAATATAAATTATTTCGAAATTAGCCGCGGTAGCTCAGTGGTTAGTGCGTTGGACTGCGAGCCGAAAGGTCCCCGGTTCAAGCCTGGACTGGGTCTAACAACATTTTTTCATAGAAACATTTTTCTATACCGCGCTACCTCTCGGCAGTAAATGGCAAACCTACGAGAGTAAAACCATTGCCTATGAAAAAGCTCTCACCCGCCGTTCGGAATCGGCAATAAACTGTAGGTTCCATCACTTTGAGTACAAATATAACACGCACAACTCAAAATGGTGAGAGAGCTCGGCCGAAGTTCTATACAGGACTGACTGTAGCGCCAAACTATTATTATATTATTATTATTATTTCGAAATTTAAAACATTAAAAATATTAAAGAAGAAGCCGGAGCCAGTTTATATTTATTTAAAAATCGAAACGTAAATGTAAAGTAGTATTTAAAACAATAAAACAATCCTAATTTCGTGAGATTTTGAATTTTAGGCATGAAAAATTATAACAAATTGTATTATTGACTTGTTTTACAAAAAATAAATCAGTTGGCTTTGGATATTCATTTTATTGTAATAATTTTATTTAAAAATATTGTATTATAAGAAAATCAATCAGTTGGCTTTGCATACTACACATGTGATTGAAATAATTTTATGAAAAGACTACAAGTAGATTTGCTATCTTCCCTTCATTTTATATGAATAATGTATGCTTCGCTTTCGAAGAGATTGTATGGCAAGTGGTTTTCTAGACTTTGTGGAATATCATATAATTTTAACATGAGATTTTTAGAATCACGGAAACAAATTTGATTTAGTATTTCCAATTAGGGTAGAACGGGGAAAATTTGCAAACTAAATCAGTCATAGATATTTACAATTAAGCCATTCTGATAGAAGTTATAAATAATGCAAACAAGTCTACGCAGTCAAATTTTCCACATTTGGACCCCAATATCTCGACAACCAGTCATACTATCCTCCTTAACAAGTTTTAATGAGGTCCACTTATATTAAAAGATCGCAAATTTTCATTCAAATCGGAAGCAAACAATTTTTGAAGCGGATACGGTTGAAGTTTTTTTAGCCATATACTGTTATTTAGTTATAAAAATTATAGATTGTAATAAAAATTTATAATTTATATTTTCGTATGACTGTCAATAACGTTATCTATCTGAAATGTATTAGGTTTATTTCAAAATATTAGTTGAAGTATTTTCAATGAAATACAGAATCAGAAATCAAATCTGAAACCCAAATTTGTAATGTTTTAATTATGTAGAAAAACACAAGAAATATCATGTATTTGTTTTACGTAATAACTCAAAAACTTGAAGCAATCTGAAATAAGTGAGTATGAGATCTTGATTAGAATCTTAAAGTCAATCGGAAAATCATACTAAGTTTGCAGATCATTTTTTTTTGTTGTGTATTTAAATTCACCGAGAAAATAAAACTTTAAAATCACTTTAAACTCCGGTCCAAAACATTTTATAATTAAAAGTGTGAATGTATGAAAGTCGGTTGTGTTTGAAAACATTAAATTTCAAAGTGTTTACTTTTAATTTTATATTTTAATGTTACACTCTAATTTTTAAAGTTGTATTTTTACTTCTAAAGTGTCACTTTTAATTTTATTGTAAGAGTACAAAAATTTCTTTCAATGAGCGTCAGATCGTACGGCCATAGCCTGCGTTACCTCTCTGTTTCTCATTATTCATCTTTGTTGTAATTCTTAGTGAAAGGGAATATCTGCTTTTATTCGTACAGTTCATCCAATTGTGCACCCACAAAATAATGCTATCTAAATAATAATTTATTACTAATAAAAATTGTCAATAGGTTAAATTATTTTAATCGGAAAATACCATTAAATACTAGAAAATACAATGACATTGCCATTGAGTTTATATGAAAAGATTTATTTTTCGTATACTATTAAATCAATAATTGTCCTATTAACCAATTTTAATGGGATTTGAGGGATTTTTTTCTGGGTGTGCTTATGATCTATGTTCTACTGGCATTAAGATAAATTGTGTTAATGAACTTTAATGTATAAATTTCAAACAATAACAAATATTTTTTTATTGTTTAACATCTTGGCATCCAGAACCAAATTTTTAGAGAGTGGAAATTGTATGTCTGAAATGTTTTCACATACAGTTTAGAAGGACCACCTCAAAAAAAAATGTTTGAGAACTTTGTCTAAACTCAAAATTTTAATCCTTACACTAAAATATGCTAATTGTCCAACTCAATTTCATAAAGTTTGTTTACTATCAAGTAAGTCGTACAAAACATGCGGATCATTATACATCGAGATTTGCCGGAATTCAGTGGTTTTCCATATTTTGGCTTTCGAGTAAAATTAATAGCCATAAATTTAAGCAGCACGTTCATTATTTTGTACAGTTTATGACTCCTTTATATCCAACTCCTCTAACATTCTAGGATCCATTCTAATATGGTGATAACTATCTATTCATGCTCTAAAATGCTCATTCGCGCGAGGCATAGAATCGACTAGTTTAAATACTCGTATTTAATCATTTGCATTTGGTCAATGAAATAAATGTTGGTTGGCACTTTACATCTGTTACAGTAAATAAATTCTCTTGTCTGGGCCACTATCCTTTTTAAATCAATGAGTCCATTAGTCATTTATTAATAATATAATTGTATATATCGAATACATTGCCAAACAAATAAATTGATAACGAATCGGAATTAATGAAAACAGTCGAACATTTTCGAAAAAAGTTTTTAATTTCAGAAACTGACATTCATTCTTACGTAGCAAAAAATTTGCAAATTTAAATAAATACTAGTTGAAAATTTTGGAAAATGTCAGACTGAAATACTTGGAATAGATCACAAATTTTTAAATAGTCATAATTTTTTTAATAAATAAAATAATTAAATGCTATTCTAATTTAATAAGAATATATTTTAAAGTAAAACTCAATGGCATTGTCATGGTATTTTCCAGTATTTAATGGTATTTTTCGATTAAAATAATAATTCATCCTATTGACTATTTTTAATAGTAAAAAACTATTATTTATATAGTATGTTTTTCTGGGTGTAGGATGAATCACACAATTGAAATGCACCCGATCGTTGACTCCAATATTCAAACAATTTTAATACCAGTCGTGTGATTGCCCAATTTTCTATAATAATTTTCTCAATTTCAAATGGAATATCTCAATTTCATTTTGCAATTTTGCAATTTCACAATATAATCTTTAAATCACATTATGAATAACCACAGGACCAGTACATATAACAGAAGTTCTGTATACCATCGCCTTCCAACTTTTTAAAAGAATCATGTTAGGTATCTACAAGGATAACATGTGTAATTTTATTATTGATAGTTTGTGGGTATTGCAAATTCTAATGGATTTCCTCATAACCCTTGAATAACCCCTAAACAAACTAAATATAAATAGTCTAAGGGAAATTGCTATACCATTCTAATTAATTCTAAAATCGGATCGTTTAATGGTGATCTTCTTGTGCTCGCGTCCTAAAGCTGTCATCCGGGCGTTGATGAGTACAATCATCCTGAAAACACATTCTTCGGTCAATGTGCGATCCTTCTTGGACACATTTACAGCACCCGAAATAACCTGTATGCTCTTTTGAGCCGATTCAAAATATTTTCGCAGATGTGTCGAGTATAAATTTTAATCAAAAATTGACGATATAGACACGATTATCTTGATTCTCTTCATCTTACAAGTGTTTTAAATATGTGTTACTGTCTTTTGGCTTTGCATAGGCATGGCAACGATAAAAGTCGGGAATTTAAATTGATCCAAGTTGCAAATTTATGCCTGAATTGGTCAAACATTGCTGTTTGTACTCTTAATAACTTGAAATCCATCTACATTGCAATCTAAATAAATACATTTAGTTACAGCTTCAGCCGGTATAGATTTCTGTTAATGAATTATTGAATTTGCCAGACCTAATTGTGTATATTATGAACTCATATTCAAAATTCTGGTCGTATTTGGGGTTTTAAATTGTCTTGGAAAATTTGGCAAATTTTATTTGACAAATGGTCAAGCCTTAAACATCATTCCAGTTGCAAATTATTCAAGTCAAATATTTGACACTTTTTCTGATATTTAGACAATATTAAAAGTTTTGCCACAAAAGCATTAATATCTATGGAATATGAGAATATTTGCAGCAATGTATCCACAACACGACCAATCCTGATTAAACATTCAAATCTTTTCCTTTTATAGCCACCATCAACGTCTTTCTTCTTAAGTTTCTTTCAAAACCATATGTAGTGTGTGGCTGCAAATCCATTCAAGGGTGTGTGGCTACACCTGAGCTTTCTTCCAGTTCTTCGTCTAGCTTTAGCGATTCTGGTTTTTCCGAGTCGTCTACGCTTAACTCGATAGGATTCTCCTTGCTTAGCCGCGAATTTCCCGTCTTGAAATTTTTTATAAAATAATAAAAAAAATTATAAATTCTATAATATAATAAAATATTTCTAAATCTCAATATTCGAAGATAACTAAATTCTATAATAAAATAAAGTGTAAAGTAGGACAAACAAGGTACTATATGGTATCCACCACATGTCTGTATGTACCCAGATAGCACAATGCTCGCATTATGCCCTCACTGTGAGCGCACGCCTGATAAAAAAAGTCGCATGCGTACGCTCACAGAGTGGCAAACGTGAGTCCGCATTTGAGACTCAATACGCACGCACTAGTGCGAGGCATTTGTGAGTCGTATTTGATCATCAATATAGTCGCATAAGTGCTTATAAAATTATAAAAATCAGTAGTATGAGACGCATATGCGCCTCAGTATAGTCGCACGAGTGCGAGCAAAATGTGTGAGGCGCATCTGAGCCTCATATAGCTCGCACGAATGCTGAAAAAATAGTATGTCACGCATTTGATACTCAGTATAGTCGCACGAGTGCGATAAAATTTTGTGAGGCGCATATTAGCCTCATACAGCACAGCACGCACGAATGCGACTAAAACAAAATACGAAAATATTAAATTTAGTTTGACGTTATTTTTAAAATGAAAAAACTCTAAATACATTTTGATGTCAACAACAAACATGATAATTTAACAAAATATTAAAGACAATAGTATACTAATTAGCTTTATACAAAATTAAACGTGCTGCTGATTTTCTGTTTATTTTCAAAATATTTCAGCTCTACCATTGAACATTGGCGAGCAACATTGTGCGTTCATTTTGATCGCATATAGCACGCACGACATGATTCCGCACATTTGCTATCTTGGTAGTAACTCTTTATGTTATTTCTAACAGTACTCGCAACGATTGACCCAGCGTAACATTTAAAAGGTTATCACAGAGATAAACGCATGTTGTACAGGTGGGCAATATAAACGTGAGAGCAATATAAACTCACTGCATGTTTTGAAACTCACACCGAAATCGCATGCGTGATACGGAAATTCGGAATCATGACGTGAGACTCATATGATGGTAATATGTATGTTTGAAAAAATTTTGCACGAAAACCGTATGCGTCATTATAAAATGTGTCACACGGAGTGTATTAAAATGAAGACAATTTGAGGGCATTAAATTCGCATGAAAATAAAATGCGGAGCATGCTACTTGCACGAGAATCGCACGTATGCGCTCGCGTCACTGTGTGCGCTGGCATATTGAGGGCATATTGTGCAGAATGCAAAGCTCTGCATAGCGTTACCTAAAAATTTAAATTCTAACTCGACAATTCTTTGTTCCAAGCCTAGTACTACTTGTATTCAAAATTTTTTTCTCGATTTTTTTATTAAAATTCGTGGTTTTAACCTTCAGATGTATTACCACCTGTCGATGTCATTCTCACCAATAACATTTTCGTGTTTTAGTAAGTGGTAAATTCAAATATATGTACGTATGCATCATGAGAATTTGGTAAGAAAAATCAGAATCTTCTGTTTATGAAACTCAACGCAATTTTTAATTAATTTTTAATTAAATATATAAATTTTGATAGAAGAGCAAGTTAAATAAATAATAAAAAAACGTATTGTTAAAACTGTTTACTAAAAAAAATGCCCCTATATGTTTTAGGAAAGAATTGAAATATGTATATCCAATTCTACATTTATGGTTCTGCCTTTGTCGTTTTGTTTCAGAAAACTTCGTCTTTCTTATAAAATTTGGCATTGAGAAATATGTCCTTTAGGTTATAACACAATCACATGACAAGCCATATTTTAACATGGGTAGCTTTTTGTGCGATAAGAGAAGTGCGTCTCAGTTTTTTAAATATAAATTTGTGTAAGATGAAATAAGCACTGTGCGAGAGAAATCCCATCTCAACGCCTACTATTCTAAAATACAAATTTTGTAGCTTGTCGACACGGTCGTCGTCGAATATTACAGTACTATTCGATAGGTGACAATTGAACGGCGTGTCGACCAGTTACTTATTCAATACTAGATAAATTCAATAATGTCAACATTTCACAAAAAAATGAGTGAGCACCTATACCGTTCGAATTATCGAAATTAATTAATAAAGGGTTATTTTCATGCAATTTAAAACAATTGCTCTCAGCATATACTTTATTTAAATAGTTCAATTTAGAGGAAATACTTTTTTATTTATATGACCGATTTATCACACAGCCCTTTCACTGTCCATATCTACAAATTTATAAATTAAATCTACAACATTATCTGCTCATTTTCTGTTGAAGAATTTGCGTCTCTTTGCACTTTTCATTACTTGCCAATACGTTTTTCATTAACGTCATTTTACGTGTTTTACCCTTTTATTAAATCTTTTTTTTAATTCCTTGGCATCTTGTGAAAACATTTTTGTCCATTTTAATTCTTAAAAATGAAACGATATTATTATAAAAAATCACGACATACGATGTGTCGTAGGCGTAAATTATTCAAACAACATGGACCCATACACCCAGAAAAAATACTATATAAATAATAGTTTTTTACTATTAAAAATAGTCAATAGGATAAATTATTATTTTAATCGGAAAATACCATTAATTTTTTTTCTTTGTGTAATAAAAAAAAAATTTAAGTTTAATAAAATATAAAATATATACAATTTCTACTAAATCCCGCGGCTGCGCACTCTCAATCCAGTTCGTGACTGTGTATGATCCATATTATATGTTTTTTAGTTTTGGATATATCCATAAACATAATTAACTTTACAAAATCCCTTGGATTAGGTGACGAATATTCTTTCACTAATTCTTTTAATTTTGGTTTTATACAGTCAATGTCCATTCTCAAATCTTTAGCAATTTTTGCTATAAGAGAAATTTTCATATTTTCATTATGAAAATTTGGATCATTTAGATCCCAAAGAGCTGGACTTTTTTTGTATAAAAATATTAATCTTGTTAATTTATAATCGCTCCATGAACAATTTGTATTTCTGAAATATAAAATTAGAACTTTTTAGATTGTGAAAAACAAAAATTTGTTAAGAAAATATTTATCATGAAGGATAATATTTTAATTTTGTGGTTTAAACAAGTATCGGCATTTTGGAACCATCTAGGTGTCCGCCGTATACATTGAGAAATTATTTTTTCTTTAATCTTACAAATCTTTGGGTCACTAATACATATGTTCATACATATTTCGTAGTGTTCTCTGCATATTTGGAAAAATATGTCTGATGGATTTATTAATTTAGTTCTTTCTAATTTTTTTCTTTTCTTTATTAACAATTCTGAATTTAAATTCATTTCATTGTCAATTTTGATCATATTGAGGCGACAACTTGAACAATCTAGTTCGAATATCACCATTTCAACTGCGTATCCCACAATATAACGTATTGTGCAAACAGTTGCATCAAATTGATCGGAGTATATCTGATGTGGTTCATCAGATATTTCCTCATCAATGTTCATTGTACTTAATGAACATGAACCAGAAAAGTTTAAAGTTTCTTTTTTTTTGTTGGACATAACTTGTCCAAACATTTTTCTGATATCATGTGCAGTTATATTTTTTTTGAAATTTGATTTTAATTTTTTAAATGCTTCTTCCAATATATTTTGGTTGAAGCGATCAATTTCTACATACTCCTTATTTTCCTTGAATAATTCTGTAAGACCTATAAAGGTCCAAATTATGCCATCAATGCAATTTAATGTACGTTCTGTAATTACATCAATATTTTCCAAAAATTTGACATATTTTTCAAGATTATTCAATAAGGAGTTTCTGCGCATATCAATTGAAATTTCATGGACATTACATCCAATTAAATTTGAGGTATCAAAAGCAGTTTTTGATTCCAAAAGAAACTCTATAGTTCCATCAACATATTCTTCATATATTCCAAATATATTTTTTCCCTTCAGGGCTGAGATAGCACGAATTAAATCATAACTTAAGATACTACTTATTTCATCTAAGTTAATATCAAATTTGTCATGATTATATACATCAAACATTTTTGGCAACATTTTGACCAATCGACTATTATTATCGTTTTGTATAACTTGGTTTATTATTTTCCAAGTAAAAATGCCAGTTGGTGTATTGATATTATAATTGCTCATGTTTAGAATTAAATTTCTAAATAAATGATATTATCAAATACACAGAATATTTTTACATTCTTGTAAATGATATAAGGAACATTTTTTGACATTTTAAACAAATAAAATGTATTAATATTATACGGCGCTTGGTCGCATAATATGCATTTAACTTTTAAATTTATATTAAATGCAGCAATTATGTTCTCTTCTATAATGTCCTTTAATTGTTGGCCTGATATTGCATGGGAGAGATAATAACTCATCAAGTACTCCCATGGCTTTGTTATACCTTTTAGCATAAAAAAAAATGCATTATCAGCTAATACATCATTTTTATTATTATTGGCATAGTTTATAAAGCCGTCAATTGAGTCTTTTTCCTCATTGTAATTGAGATTTGGATTGATTTTTGTTTCATCAAAAACTAAAATACAATCTCTTTCATGGACATTCAAATTTGATGTCAATAATTTCAAATGATCTAAATATGCAATATCAATGCCACATTGGACATCATTTAAATATTCATTTATATTTGAGGAATTATTTTCAATTTTATTGATTTTATTATTCAATTTTTCAATTTGAATATTTTTAGAATCAATTATTTTTTTTAATTCATTATTTTGATAATTTAATTCCAAAAGAATTGTGGAATTATATTCGTCATCATTCATCAATGATTGATCTATATTAGACAATTGTTCAATTTCTGTCAAATTTATTATTTTATTATTAGCATTGGTTTCGCTGCAATTGATATTAATTTAAATTTATTATTAAAATAATGTATAATATTGTATTTAATATATATACAAATACATTAAAATTTCTTACGGTGAAGAACAGAGCGAAAAAAGAATTTAAAATACACATACTGTTTAATTTTTAACAGTCCAATAGTAAATATAAAGTAAATAAACAGTAAATATTTTCAAAGTAAAAATTAAGCTTCAGCTAATTTAATTGGAGGAAGATTGGAAAATACAACTGGATTATGTGATAGCTAATGTTTTTTTTTTTAAACAATTCATTTATTTATTGGATCTTCTATGTTTAAGCGAGTTGGAGTTTTGCTCACGCAGGTAAATTGGTGGTGGTTTTTGAGCTTTGGGCTTAGATTCAGAAATTTCCTCTACTGCAAGTACAGAGAATCGATTTTTCCCCAGTTCAGGCTGCACAATAGTTATAATATTACAACAGATTGATCTGTTATCGTTTTAAATAGCTTTTTTTTGGAAAAAACAAAAAAATAAATTTAATGTTTCTCCAATAGATAGATGGTCAGAAGCAAAAATACTCCAAAGAAATATAAGTAGAAATTCAACCCAACGAAATAAAAGAAATGCACACATTGTCTAAGAACAAATACAACGGTGTCCAAAAGTAAAATTATAAATAATACAAAATAAAAATTTTGTTTTATAACTTTAGTTATAATATTACAACAGATTGATCTGTTATCGTATTAAATAGCTGTTTTTGGAAAAAAAATAATAAGTTTTATATGTTTCTCCAGTTCGGATAATATTTAAATTATATTTGTTTCTCCAGTTCGGATATTATTCAATAATAAATAAATATATATTAATAATGAATGAATATAAATAAAGAATAATAGAATAATAAGATTACGCATTGCGCATGTACACCCTATATTGATGAAGTCAAAAACTATGGAATGTCAAGTAAAGCAGACAAATTTCATAAATTACAAATATTTATTTTATTGAAATTTTGTTTTGGAAAATATTTTTGCCAAAAAACATTGGTGGGTAGCAGGCTTCCGGCAGTTTCTTCATTGGATTCATCAACTATCGTGCTGATCAAGACATTTCTATACATGGACATGGGTGGATGGCTGCTAATTTAAATTTAAAATCTAAAATATAGTGGGACCAGAGCGACATAAATGCTTTTGTATTATTTTGTTTTTAGCGCATTTCAATGCTGGTTTCTTATTTTTAATTTGTGGTGGCAGATTAAGAGCTGTTTGGTTAACATATCTATTAGTTAAATGCAATTATATCAAAAACTAAATATGTTGTTTTCTTTCCAACAACATCTGACACAATGAAAAAATTACAGTTGTAAAAAAAAATACTACGTACATGCGCAAAAGATTGAAGTTTTCATCAACGTTCTGCGCAATCTTTGTTTCTATTATTCTTGAATATAAATCATATTTTGTAATTATTGTAATATGCAAGTTATAATAATATATATTTTCAGGTGAGGTAAAATCGCAATTTCATGTATATTGTCCATCGTTTCCATGCTATCTTTCGCCATCACTCGTCATCTCTATTTCGTTGTGATACCTAGTGATAGCAAAAGTTCAAATGTTTCAACTTTCTCTATCTTTCGTTATTCCCCCCATGTTATTAGACGGCGAAATACTGATGACGAGTGACAGCGAAAGATAGTAGCATGGAAACCATGTCTTAAGGAAAAACGTAATAAAACATGAACGAAATAAACGATTTATAGTGGGAGTGGTCAACGAAACTATATATTGATGTTCTCCTATGTCTATAATATATACAAATATATATATATATATTTTTAATAAATATATATTTTTAATAAAAAAAAATAGATATTAAGATAAAATAGTATCTGTTCTAAAAAAAGGCAGTACTAAAAGCACGCAACATGATACTATTTTTTTCAACTCTGAATTGCGTCATTTTATCCGTCAATGTTGTAAGTGTTGCTCACTTTTGAAACCATAAAAATTAGTACATTCGCCAGTTCATTCGCCAAATTGCGTTCGCTTCGCCAAGTACATTCGCTTCGCTAATCATAATAGGCCCCTTACATTTTTAATTTCATTTTTTAATTTATAAAGATATAATAATTTATAAATGTTATTTAATACTTACGATGCATTCGTTGCGTTTGTGGTGTCATCATGATACCTTTTCATATGACCAACAAACATGTTCTCTTCATTTGTTTTAAAATTGCATATTGTGCAATTAAATTTATTTCCCGAATGAATTTTGAAATGCAAATTTAAATCATCTCTTTTTTTATATGTAGCATTGCATATAGAACATTTAAAATCTACGTCAACTCTGAATATATATATAAAAAAAAAAAAATAAACCGTTAACCTTGGCTCCTTAGTAAGCGACACTGGTGAAAGTTTCCCTTGTATGAAACCCTCTTCCGCAGGACGGCAAAATGTTCTCTCATTCGCCCTATAGTTACAAAAAGTATCTTCTAGAACGCTTTCGTGTTGGTAAATTTATATATTTATCTTACATATTTTAATAATATAATAGTTTGACGATACAGTCCTGAATAGAACTTCGGCAGAGCTCTCTCTCACCATTTTGAGCTGTGCGTGTTATATTTGTACTCAAAGTGGTGGGACCTACAGTTTATTGCCGAATCCGAACGGCGGGTGAGAGCTTTTCATAGGCAATGGTTTTACTCTCGTAGGTTTGCCATTTACTGACGAGAGGTAGCGCGGTATAGAAAAATGTTTCTATGAAAAGATATTGTTAGCCCCAGTCCAGTCTTGAACCGGGGACCTTTCGGCTCGCAGTCCAACGCACTAACCACTGAGCTACCGCGGCTACTATCCCTAATTATTTTTATTAATTGATACATCAAAAAGATGAAATAATGCCAATGTTGTTCACCTCGATAAGAAACTGTCGGATAATAAAATTTTTCCTACACAACATTTATTAAAATTTTTAAAATGCAGTCGTTGACTTGTGGACATGAAAAAAAATAATTTATTATTTTTTCGAGGTTTGTTTTTATGTGCCTATTTTCGAAATTTTTCAAAGCAAAAGTGTTTTTTAAATTCTTATCATATGCTTGCGTGTACTGTTAAAAAGTAAAGAGTAGTTCCATATTTTGAATTCAAAACATATACTTTGGTTAAAATTTTAACTATCGAGCTAATCCTCGCCGAAATAAATTTTAATGAATTGTATATACACTATAATTCATAAAAACTGAAGGAAAAAGTGGGCATATTTGCGAAAACTATGTCAGAGCCCAAACTGTAAAACAGGTCAACAAATGAAAATTTGATTTTGTCAAAAAATATTTTATACTTAAAAGGGTTAGGTAATAGATTATAATTTATGATAATACTTAAGTCTTGACAAATCTTTCGATGCATATTTTATAAGGGTTAGTCGATCCGTTCCGATATTACAAATTATGAGATGCAAAAGTGACTGCTGACCCACTGTGCGTCGGTAGCTCAGTGATTATTGCGCTGGACTGAGAGGCAAGAGGTCACGTAGAACAGGTTTAAATCTGGTCTGGGACTGTCAACATATGTTTATCGATTTTTTTTTTTGTTTTATCCGACGATACCTTTCGGTAGTCAATGATGAAAAGCTCTCACACGCCGTTCGGAGACCCCCTATATGTGACCCAAAGAGGTTCCAATTTTAATTAAACAATGGGTCCTCTAAAAATATGTTTGAAAGTCACGCATTTCTATAAATCGTTGCACAACTATAAAATAAAAACTTTTGTTCCTCTAAAATGAGCTTTAGCGATTCTGGTTTTTCCGAGTCGTCTACGCTTAACTCGATAGGATTCTCCTTGCTTAGCCGCGAATTTCCCGTCTTGAAATTTTTTATAAAATAATAAAAAAAATTATAAATTCTATAATATAATAAAATATTTCTAAATCTCAAAATTCGAAGATAACTAAATTCTATAATAAAATAAAGTGTAAAGTAGGACAAACAAGGTACTATATGGTATCCACCACATGTCTGTATGTACCCAGATAGCACAATGCTCGCATTATGCCCTCACTGTGAGCGCACGCCTGATAAAAAAAGTCGCATGCGTACGCTCACAGAGTAGCAAACGTGAGTCCGCATTTGAGACTCAATACGCACGCACTAGTGCGAGGCATTTGTGAGTCGTATTTGATCATCAATATAGTCGCATAAGTGCGTATAAAATTAAAAAAATCAGTAGTATGAGACGCAGATGCGCCTCAGTATAGTCGCACGAGTGCGAGCAAAATGTGTGAGTCGCATCTGAGCTTCATATAGCTCGCACGAATGCTGAAAAAATAGTATGTCACGCATTTGATACTCAGTATAGTCGCACGAGTGCGATAAAATTTTGTGAGGCGCATATTAGCCTCATACAGCACAGCACGCACGAATGCGACTAAAACAAAATACGAAAATATTAAATTTAGTTAGACGTTATTTTTAATATGAAAAAACTCTAAATACATTTTGATGTCAACAACAAACATGATAATTTAACAAAATATTAAAGACAATAGTATACTAATTAGCTTTATACAAAATTAAACGTGCTGCTGATTTTCTGTTTATTTTCAAAATATTTCAGCTCTACCATTGAACATTGGCGAGCAACATTGTGCGTTCATTTTGATCGCATATAGCACGCACGACATGATTCCGCACATTTGCTATCTTGGTAGTAACTCTTTATGTTATTTCTAACAGTACTCGCAACGATTGAGGTGGGCAATATAAAAGTGCGAGCAATATAAACTCACTGCATGTTTTGAAACTCACACCGAAATCGCATGCGTGATACGGAAATTCGGAATCATGACGTGAGACTCATATGATGGTAATATGTATGTTTGAAAAAATTTTGCACGAAAACCGTATGCGTCATTATAAAATGTGTCACACGGAGTGTATTAAAATGAAGGCAATTTGAGGGCATTAAATTCGCATGAAAATAAAATGCGGAGCATGCTACTTGCACGAGAATCGCACGTATGCGCTCGCGTCACTGTGTGCGCGGGCATATTGAGGGCATATTGTGCAGAATGCAAAGCTCTGCATAGCGTTACCTAAAAATTTAAATTCTAACTCGACAATTCTTTGTTCCAAGCCTAGTACTACTTGTATTCAAAATTTTTTTCTCGATTTTTTTATTAAAATTCGTGGTTTTAACCTTCAGATGTATTACCACCTGTCGATGTCATTCTCACCAATAACATTTTCGTGTTTTAGTAAGTGGTAAAATCAAATATATGTACGCAGTTATGAAATTGTCAAAATCGATGGCTGTTGACTATACACGTAGCACCACGGCACTTATCCGCTTATTTCACAATTTCACAAAAAGGTAACAGTGTTTACAAAAATCAATGATGCTGCTCACTATATACGCGCGCATTTAGCACCTTTTCATATTCCGTGCGCACAAAAAAAATCAAAAAAGTGCGACCAAGAAAACTCTTTTTAATATGCTCAAAAACATGCGCACAAAAAATCTCAAAAAAGTGCGACCAAGAAAACTCATTTTAATATGCTCAAAAACATGCGCACAAAAAAACTCAAAAAAGTGCGTCCAAGAAAACTCATTTTAATATGCTCAAAAACATGCGCACAAAAAAAATCAAAAAAATGCGACCAAGAAAACTCATTTTAATATGCTAAAAAACATGCGCACAAAAAAATAATGTGTAACCAAAAAAACTCATTTTAAATCTAGAACTTTCTTCGGACCAAGGTTGCCACATTTTGATATGTTGATATTAGCTATGTTCCCGTAGTGTATGATCTATACACAGTTCTATTTTCATACATAACATAAATACAAAATTTGAAACATGTTTGATTTTTTTATTTTGATTCTATTTCTGATTTGGTACTGTATGTTTTAATAGTAATTTTGTTTGTGATGATGTAATGATATTGTTATAACACTTAAAAAGAAGAAGAATTTGTTTTGGCAAGAAACGGCAGTGCAGCCAAATATGTTAAAATAGAACCTATGGCATTCCCGTGAAACAGATCTGGTTCAACTGCCACACGGGAACACAGCTATTAAAAATATAAATACTAAAAATTTATAAAATAAAAATACCTAAACGTTAAAAGGTTGAAAAAAAAAAAAAATAATCAAAACAAAAAATAATGAAAAGAAAAATATTAAAAAATATAAGTTGAAAAAGTAAAAATATTAGAAACTTAAAATATTATAAATTAAAATTTTAAGCCAAATATACTTAACAATACACTTTAAAAAAGTGTAATTTCTTAGGGTGTGTGCGAATTCGACTAAATTGATGACTTAACTAAATTGAACGACTTTTCAAACGATCTCTAGTCGGTAACCGGCAATTATTTAGTCTATAATCAATCGATTATCATATGTCAGTTTGTTGTCTTCCAATTTTGTTCAAATTAATCTTCTCGAAAATGTGCTAAATTGAAAAATCGAACAATGCATTACCGACAAAATTAGTTTAATCAGCAATGATTTTTTATTACAATTATGTTTTTTAAATGTTAATTCCTATTTACAAAAAATAATAAAAATTAGCACTACTGGGAAATATATCATAAATATGGCAACATTTTGAAAAATATGAAAAATATAATAAAATATGGCAATATATTATTCACCATTTTTTTTTCAATTGAAAAAATTCTGTTAGATGCAGCTTGTTCAGTTCTTAAAAATTTTTTTAAATCTACAAATATTAAAACATTTACAGAATTAACAATTGTTGAAATGCCTGGTAATTAATAATTAAATCTTTTTTTAATGACTTTAATTAATAATTAAATATTTTTTTAATGAATTTAATTAATAATTAAATTTTTTTTATAATTTCAGATGAAATGGAAATTGACGAGAAGTCGCAACTGAAAATGAAACAACAACAGGAACTTGAGGAGTTTATTAAAATGTTTTCGCTAAAACATAAGGCAGAAGAGGAGGAATTTGAGAAAAAAAAGCTGGCCAAAATAAAATTCTGCGAGTCCTGTGATGCGTCCATGAAAATCATACAGCAAAATTTCGAAGATGAAAAATCAAAAATGTGGAAGGCCATTAGTCAACTGCAAACAAATTACGGACATCTGAATAAAAATTTCAATAGATTCAGAAATAACACTTATAATGCACAAAAAAACAATAATAATAATAATCCATACAATAATAAAATGAATAATAACAATAACAATTTAAATAATAACAATAGAAATAATAACATGTAATAACAAACAAAGAATACAAATTTAAATTTAAATAAATTTAAAAATTTAAATTCAAAAATGTTGTTTCAATTTATTTTTTCAAAAGAATTTTAGGTTAGGTTATTGTGTTTTGCACCATTTTAATTAAGAAATGATGAAGGAAAGAGATAATTTTTGAAAACTTAAAATAGCTAACTTGGTGAGTAAATAAATGCTTATTTTAAAAAATTATAAATGTTTCTTTTTATTAACAATTTATAAAGCAACAACTAGATCGTCATTATATTAGTTCAATTTGATGGCAATTGAAGAGTCACACGAACAGCCCTACTTAAATAGGAATAAATAGACAATAGCCTTGTATCTCCAGTTGACCCACCTCGATGGGCGTGCCGTGCAACGTGACGTACGTTGGCACGTGAGGCTGCAGTGTGTCACGGTTTGTGGCAGTGCTCGAACACAATGGCCGTGGTGAGCAGACGCATATCGCTGACAGTCAGCTCAAAAGGCAGCGGATTACGCAGACGTAGCGAAAGAATTTCACCGGGAAGATTTTTACCGGGAAGTATTCACTTGATGAATTATACGGGAAAGCGTTCTATGGTGAAGAAGTTACGGGGAAGTTTTCTACAGGGAAAATTATTCAGGGAAGCACAGTCTGAGAAAGAATTGTCTATGAGAAAAGCTGTTTTAGCGGAGAATAATTTTTGTTTTCTTTACTATATTTTTAAAACCAATAAAAAACGTCCACAGGGAAGCATGGGTCCCTGATAAAAATAATAAAAATTTTTTTTTATGTCATATCCTTGCATTCACAAAACGTTTGCACGAGTCGTGCACGGTTCCAGCTAGTAATAATATAAATTGTTAAAAATGGAGTTGAGTTAATTGCAAGACTAAGGAGGGTACAAACTGGAAGTGGCCATTATTTATTTATAAATATAAAAAAAAAATAGATCCACGTAAGCGCATTACAAAAAGAGGTGTGTTTATTATAAAACAGTCATAATTTATTCTTTGTAATTGATATTCAGATATTTTAAATATGGAGAATTAATTCAATAGCAAGTGACAATTTACAAAATTAAAAATGTTAAAGTGAATATGTTTAGTTATTTTATTAATTTTAAGCAATTTTTTTACTTATTCCTTTTTTTAATTATTATTATTATAATTTTTTTATTTATGATAAAAAAAAATAAAAATAATTATTTAGCATGTTGAACATCTTGCGCTGAACCTCACCTCCACATTGGAGGTGCACTGCAGCGTGCTGTCATTGATTAGCGTCACCACGCATGTGGACGACTCACCATTGTACAGCGTCAGACTGGCCGAAGTGATGACAATGTCAGCGCTCTCCAAACTGCTAAAGGTCGCCGTCTGCGGCAGCGATGTTTTGGCGCTGATGCGCGCGGCCGCAGGTATTACATCGAGCAGATAGTTGGGCGGAAACTGACGCGCACGCATATGTTTCAGTCGACAGTTGGATTTAACTCCCAGCGTATGCGTGCTGTAGCCTTGTATCTTCAGTTGACCCACCTCGATGGGCTGCCGTGCAACGTGACGTACGTTGGCACGTGAGGCTGCAGTGTGTCACGGTTTGTGGCAGTGCTCGAACACAATGGCCGTGGTGAGCAGACGCATATCGCTGACAGTCAGCTCAAAAGGCAGCGGATTACGCAGACGTAGCGTAATTTCAGTTAGATCGTTCTGCACCCAACAAAAAGCTGTAAATTGAATTGGCAATAACAAAAATAAAATGCTTATAATTTATTTAATGTTTACCTATTTTATTTTTATCCTTTTTCTTTTCACGCCTATTGATTGAACTAAAATGTATGGGCGTAAAGAGGAACGGCCCGTTGAAGACCTGCGCGATCTTGATGCGCTGCAGCCGCAGATGAGCCGGCAGATCCTTGACCGAGAGGTCGAGACAAAATGGTAATGGTAAGTCATACAAATTTCTGATTAAGTTAATAAATTAATAAACTAATAAATTAATAATTTAATTAGTTAATAAATTAATAAATTAATAAATTAATAAATTAATAAATTAATAAATTAATAAATTAATAAATTAATAAATTAATAAATTAATAAATTAATAAATTAATAAATTAATAAATTAATAAATTAATAAATTAATAAATTAATAAATTAATAAATTAATAAATTAATAAATTAATAAATGAATAAATTAATAAATTAATAAATTAAAAAAATCATAAATGAATAAATGTATAAATTTATAAATTATCTTCATAAATGAATAAATTCATATATAATAAATTCATATGTGAATAAATTTTTAAAAGAATAAATTTATAAATGAGAAAATTCATACATGAGTAAATTCATAAATGAATATATTCTTAAATGAGTAAATTCAAATTTAAATTTATTAATGAAAGAATACAAGAAATTGAATAAATGAATCACCTGCAATTGCAACGCCATCTCGCTCTGCTGCGCCGCCATCATATTCAGCCACTGCGTCTGCAGCAGAAACATCATGTGCCGCGTGGCCAACGCAGAATGACCCAAACGACGCGCCCGCTATCAGCGCCTGCAACAAATCAATCTGCAACGATGTCCGTGCATAAGATTTAATATAACTTATAGTTGTTAGGTTTCGCCATAATCAAAATACACACACGCACTTAGTGTTACTCCTAAATTCGACACATAATATTTACTAATAGCATACTTTTCAGCTAGATTAGCCAAAGCTAAGCAAACTCTATAATATTCAGTTGATTAATAATTAATTTTAAATATTTTTTTAATAAATTCTGTTAAATTCCAACGTTTTCAACGCATAACGCACGCATGCTGCCTGCAGTGTCTGAATGATTTACTCGGTTTCGGTTTGTCCTGGGGCGCCACCATTTTCAATGATTGCATCGAACGAAAACGGCTGGAAAGCATATCCTAAACCTTGATAGAACTTGCTCTGGAATTCAACCCTATGATGAACAAAAAAGCAATTGTAGAATAGTATCGTTGCAGAATTTACTTTAAATAAACCTACCAATGCAAACGCAAAGTGTGCAAAAATGCAGATAATCCTTCCATGAGCACAAGTATGCCAACAGTTAGTATGGCCCAGAATGCAAAGACCACTGTTACAAAGATGCCGCCGAACCAGCCCGATTGCCGCAGGCCAATGGACAAGACCATGCTCCACAAAACCTCAGCAAGCTCTAAAAAACAAGATATCATATTTAGCTTCATCTTATATTGAATTCAATACTTTTGTTTCAACTTTATTAAATTCTATTTTAATAATAAATACAAAAAATGTAGTAAAAAAACTTACGTGCATGCGCAAAAAACAAAGCACACAAACGCAAATACGATGCAGTGTGGGAGACGGAGCCCAACACGTACTCAATGGTGTGAATGCCTTGATGTATGAAAATTTCTGATATTTCCTCCTCGTCGTGATGACCCGCACCACCCGCGACATGTCCAGAGAGCCATTCATGCCAACCTCATCATCGCTAGAGCCAGTTATGGGTTGAACCTGTAGAGCATAGCGTATGAAATTGAATAATAGAAGAAGACATGAAACATTTAAGTGAAAATAAAAAACATCATCATAAGAAATTACCTCCTCCAGTGTTTTAAACGGAGTGGTTAGGGATTTTCATTTTGTATGAGTTCTGAAAGATGATCTTGTTGGCGCCGGCCACCTGCCAAATCGGATCCATGACGAACGGATATGGGGTTGCCCGTATAGTCGCTGGTCTCCGGATTCAGCTGCAGATACTTATTCTCCAGCACAGTCGATGTATTGTAATTGATCTCCCAATGCGATCCGAATATAATCAACGATTTGGAGAATATGTCATTATAAATGAGACCCGTGCACATTGAGAATGCGCCCATGAGAAAGATGTAACGTCCGCCAAAGAATATGTTCCAAATCTCATTGTCCGTCTTCTGCGCAGCCAGTCCCTTCTCCTTGCGTATCATCCACAGACCAAAGAGCATCATAATGGCGCCGTGTCCCAGATCGCCGAACATCACAGCGAACAGAAAGGGAAACGTGATGATCGTATAGGGTGCCGGATTCATTTCACGATACGAAGCCACACCATACGCATCAATTAAAGCCTGCACGGCCATGCACTGAAAGAAAGCAGCCTTGCGACGGTAGCCAATCTGATAGCTGATACAAATCGGTGATGACCTCAAAACGTTTGACGCGCTCCTGCTCGGTCATGCTTAGATTTATATATAGTATATTTTGCAGAAACATTGCAACATCGAGCGGTTTGCTTTGCTCAATGCAAATGCGTGCCGTCTTCAGTGCAGACTCTGTCTCAATGATGGCCGCATGACGATACTTGATATAGTTAATAATTGCTTTACGAAAATTTATAGGTATCTCGTCTGGCTTCAGTATGTTGCCGGGCAAATAACTGCGCGTCGCAGTGTGTGTGGCCGCAGACAACGTCGAGGTGGACGATGATGTCGAGGAGGACGAATTGGTAAAGGCGCTTGTGAGTATGGAGGAGACAGATGAGGACGACGACGAGTTAGAGGCGACAAAGCCACCATGCAGCGATAGTTTGTGTGCGTTCGTGTTGTTGTTGTGATGCTCGTGCGACGTGGACAGCTTTTTGGTTAGGTCGCTGGCGCGCCATTTTTCGGGTGAGGAGCGCAGCGTCGAGCTGCCTAAAATTAAAAATATATCGTTCGCTTTTAGAACGTTTAGGTTTTGAAATTTTAAAACAAACAAACGAGAGCATCGACGTGCGAAAACAAAGCTCTGCAATTGAAACAAAAGTTTTTTAGATAATGTTTTTAGAGTATGCAGTATAAAATTACCGCGCTCCATGTTCTCTGCGTGTTCTGCTTCGCGTGCACGACAAAACCTGCTCCAGCGAACAGCGATCCACCGGAATGGGCACCTCTCTTTGGCCTCGATGATAATGTTTTTGTTCTGTGTGTGTCCACCACGATATAAAATTGCGAAGGACTAATATTAAAAATGAATTTTAAAAACCAAAAATACTATAAAAAGATTCATTTCAGCAGGCCCCAGCTAGTGACCTGCGCGCTCGGCAGCAGCTCCATATTGAATGAGACCGCACACTGACGACAGTGACTGACGGAATGCCCTGGTCACAAAATTTGCAGACAGCGCCGGAAGTCGAGGAATTAGTGCTCGAGCAGGGAGAAACGCAGGCAACAATTGCAATAATGAATGGACTCATTAAGGTTGGTCTCGCTGATGTTCGTAGTCACGACTGCTGCTGCGTGACGCTGTTGATGTTGTGGTGGTTGTTGTTGATGATGATGTTGGTGGTGGCCAGAGACTCTAGTATTTAGCGACTTTTGGTAAATGCACTGCGTCTCAGTGACCTTGGAGCGCGTTACACAGCTGCCCGAACGTTGAGATGATGTGGCAACAGCCTCTACATATCCATCGCTGTCCGAACCCTTGCTGCTATTTGGCGTGCCATATTTATGTTCACGTTGTCTTTAATAAACAAAAAGTTATAAGTGAATATTGTACAAACTAATTAAATTATACACAAAGCACCGCGTCGCAGTTTTAAGGCCAGTTCACGCATTTCGTCCTCACGCTCCTGTTGCAATAGTCGTTCGCGTTCGGTTTTCTCGATTTCAGCCCTTTTGTCTGGTTTGTCTGTGTGACACAATAGAAGTAGAATAAGTGATTATTTATGCTGTGACTATTGGACATGATTATGCATAAATGCAAAATGACTTGTTTTACTGTACAGGCTTACTTTACTTGTTTAGCAAGTTCTGCTAAACGCTGAGCAGCTGACATATCGGGCGACAGCAAAGAAATTGCATTATCCATAACGCGCCAGAATTTCAATAACGTCACATCCGAGGCGACAAACGTTTGAATAAATTATCCGTGTGATATTCATGATATTCATGATTCGAGCCATCTATTTCATCGTCAGAATCAAATTCAAAGATTCATTGGTGCTGAGAAATTGCGAGTTATCGATAAAAGAATGTAAAAAAATGTAATTAAATAATAAAATAAATCCCTTACATCCATGGCCATCTCAATATTCTTCTGTTAGCGCCATCGTGTAGCATGGGCGCTACCATTTTGCATCACACCCAGATCACATGAAGACAGCAAACATAATGCACCAAAACAAATTGTTATGAAATTTTAATTGTTGACTTTCTTATTGAAAATTATCTAATATATTCGTACCATTATAGTTCGAATTAATATATTCCGTCTGTTTGGCTAATGCCAAAATACGACATTGAATATATTTCTCAAGAGAATACGTATTTTTTCAATATTCTCAATTCGAACTATTTCTGAAAGAGCTATATTAGAAAAGAAATCACAACCAACAGTGACTTCTATTCTTTCTTTCAGCGTCACCAAGGGATGTTGATGCATTTCATTTATCACGATCATTACATTAGTCCGAATCTGGGATTGTTCTTTCATAGTAAAATTATTTGAAGTAATAAATTTAGCTATGCAGTTCAATCCGTGAACTAAATACTCAGGAACATGAAATGCATCATAATCATAATTATTTCTTTCTCCTTGGTCTTGTTGATTGACACGTGGAGATGGCTCATTGGCCGAATTAATAATTTCATTCATTGTTTCTCCTTGGTCTTGAAGATTGACACGTGGAGATGGCTCATTGGCCGAATTATTAATTTCATTCATTGTTTCTCCTTGGTCTTGTTGATTGACACGTGGAGATGGCTCATTGGCCGAATTAATAATTTCATTCATTGTTTCTCCTTGGTCTTGAAGATTGACACGTGGAGATGGCTCATTGGCCAAATTATTAATTTCATTCATTGTTTCTCCTTGGTCTTGTTGGTTGACACGTGGAGATGGCTCATTGGCCAAATTATTAATTTCATTCATTGTTTCTCCTTGGTCTTGTTGGTTGACACGTGGAGATGGCTCATTGGCCGAATTAATAATTTCATTCATTATTTCTCCTTGTTGTGAAACATTTGGAGATGGCTCATTGGCCTGTTCAAAAATTGAGTCTTCATCACTCAAATCAATAATTATGATATCGTTATTATGAGATAGTTTTTCTTTCTTAATCTCTTTAATAACATATGGAGACATTTGTAAACGTTTTTTTGTTTTTGATAAATTCATAAACTTCAACAATTTTACAAAATCCCTTGGATTAGGTGACGAATATTCTTTCACTAATTCTTTTAATTTTGGTTTTATACAGTCAATGTCCATTCTCAAATCTTTAGCAATTTTTGCTATAAGAGAAATTTTCATATTTTCATTATGAAAATTTGGATCATTTAGATCCCAAAGAGCTGGACTTTTTTTGTATAAAAATATTAATCTTGTTAATTTATAATCGCTCCATGAACAATTTGTATTTCTGAAATATAAAATTAGAACTTTTTAGATTGTGAAAAACAAAAATTTGTTAAGAAAATATTTATCATGAAGGATAATATTTTAATTTTGTGGTTTAAACAAGTATCGGCATTTTGGAACCATCTAGGTGTCCGCCGTATACATTGAGAAATTATTTTTTCTTTAATCTTACAAATCTTTGGGTCACTAATACATATGTTCATACATATTTCGTAGTGTTCTCTGCATATTTGGAAAAATATGTCTGATGGATTTATTAATTTAGTTCTTTCTAAATTTTTTCTTTTCTTTATTAACAATTCTGAATTTAAATTCATTTCATTGTCAATTTTGATCATATTGAGGCGACAACTTGAACAATCTAGTTCGAATATCACCATTTCAACTGCGTATCCCACAATATAACGTATTGTGCAAACAGTTGCATCAAATTGATCGGAGTATATCTGATGTGGTTCATCAGATATTTCCTCATCAATGTTCATTGTACTTAATGAACATGAACCAGAAAAGTTTAAAGTTTCTTTTTTTTTGTTGGACATAACTTGTCCAAACATTTTTCTGATATCATGTGCAGTTATATTTTTTTTGAAATTTGATTTTAATTTTTTAAATGCTTGTTCCAATATATTTTGGTTGAAGCGATCAATTTCTACATACTCCTTATTTTCCTTGAATAATTCTGTAAGACCTATAAAGGTCCAAATTATGCCATCAATGCAATTTAATTTACGTTCTGTAATTACATCAATATTTTCCAAAAATTTGACATATTTTTCAAGATTATTCAATAAGGAGTTTCTGCGCATATCAATTGAAATTTCATGGACATTACATCCAATTAAATTTGAGGTATCAAAAGCAGTTTTTGATTCCAAAAGAAACTCTATAGTTCCATCAACATATTCTTCATATATTCCAAATATATTTTTTCCCTTCAGGGCTGAGATAGCACTAATTAAATCATAACTTAAGATACTACTTATTCCATCTAAGTTAATATCAAATTTGTCATGATTATATATATCAAACATTTTTGGCAACATTTTGACCAATCGACTATTATTATCGTTTTGTATAACTTGGTTTATTATTTTCCAAGTAAAAATGCCAGTTGGTGTATTGATATTATAATTGCTCATGTTTAGAATTAAATTTCTAAATAAATGATATTATCAAATACACAGAATATTTTTACATTCTTGTAAATGATATAAGGAACATTTTTTGACATTTTAAACAAATAAAATGTATTAATATTATACGGCGCTTGGTCGCATAATATGCATTTAACTTTTAAATTTATATTAAATGCAGCAATTATGTTCTCTTCTATAATGTCCTTTAATTGTTGGCCTGATATTGCATGGGAGAGATAATAACTCATCAAGTACTCCCATGGCTTTGTTATACCTTTTAGCATAAAAAAAAATGCATTATCAGCTAATACATCATTTTTATTATTATTGGCATAGTTTATAAAGCCGTCAATTGAGTCTTTTTCCTCATTGTAATTGAGATTTGGATTGATTTTTGTTTCATCAAAAACTAAAATACAATCTCTTTCATGGACATTCAAATTTGATGTCAATAATTTCAAATGATCTAAATATGCAATATCAATGCCACATTGGACATCATTTAAATATTCATTTATATTTGATGAATTATTTTCAATTTTATTGATTTTATTATTCAATTTTTCAATTTGAATATTTTTAGAATCAATTAATTTTTTTTAATTCATTATTTTGATAATTTAATTCCAAAAGAATTGTGGAATTATATTCGTCATCATTCATCAATGATTGATCTATATTAGACAATTGTTCAATTTCTGTCAAATTTATTATTTTATTATTAGCATTGGTTTCGCTGCAATTGATATTAATTTAAATTTATTATTAAAATAATGTATAATATTGTATTTAATATATATACAAATACATTAAAATTTCTTACGGTGAAGAACAGAGCGAAAAAAGAATTTAAAATACACATACTGTTTAATTTTTAACAGTCCAATAGTAAATATAAAGTAAATAAACAGTAAATATGTTCAACGAAAAAATTAAGCTTCAGCTAATTTAATTGGAGGAAGATTGGAAAATACAACTGGATTATGTGATAGCTAATGTTTTTTTTTTTAAAAATTCATTTATTTATTGGATCTTCTATGTTTAAGCGAGTTGGAGTTTGGCTCACGCTGGTAAATTGGTGGTGGTTTTTGAGCTTTGGGCTTAGATTCAGAAATTTCCTCTACTGCAAGTACAGAGAATCGATTTTTACCCAGTTCAGGCTGCACAATAGTTATAATATTACAACAGATTGATCTGTTATCGTTTTAAATAGCTTTTTTTGGAAAAAACAAAAAAATGAATTTAATGTTTCTCCAATAGATAGATGGTCAGAAGCAAAAATACTCCAAAGAAATATAAGTAGAAATTCAACCCAACGAAATAAAAGAAATGCACACATTGTCTAAGAACAAATACAACGGTGTCCAAAAGTAAAATTATAAATAAAACAAAATAAAAATGTTGTTTTATAACTTTAGTTATAATATTATAACAGATTGATCTGTTATCGTATTAAATAGCTGTTTTTGGAAAAAAAATAATAAGTTTTATATGTTTCTCCAGTTCGGATAATATTTAAATTATATTTGTTTCTCCAGTTCGGATATTATTCAATAATAAATAAATAAATATTAATAATGAATGAATATAAATAAAGAATAATAGAATAATAAGATTACGCATTGCGCATGTACACCCTATATTGATGAAGTCAAAAACTATGGAATGTCAAGTAAAGCAGACAAATTTCATAAATTACAAATATTTATTTTATTGAAATTTTGTTTTGGAAAATATTTTTGCCAAAAAACATTGGTGGGTAGCAGGCTTCCGGCAGTTTCTTCATTGGATTCATCAACTATCGTGCTGATCAAGACATTTCTACACATGGACATGGGTGGATGGCTGCTAATTTAAATTTAAAATCTAAAATATAGTGGGACCAGAGCGACATAAATGCTTTTGTATTATTTTGTTTTTAGCGCATTTCAATGCTGGTTTCTTATTTTTAATTTGTGGTGGCAGATTAAGAGATGTTTGGTTAACATATCTATTAGTCAAATGCAATTATATCAAAAATTAAATATGTTGTTTTCTTTCCAACAACATCTGACACAATGTTGTCAAAAAAAATACTACGTACATGCGCAAAAGATTGAAGATTTCATCAACGTTCTGCGCAATCTTTGTTTCTATTATTCTTGAATATAAATCATATTTTGTAATTATTGTAATATGCAAGTTATAATAATATATATTTTCAGGTGAGGTAAAATCGCAATTTCATGTATATTGTCCATTAGACATCGTTTCCATGCTATCTTTCGCCATCACTCGTCATCTCTATTTCGTTGTGATACCTAGTGATAGCAAAAGTTCAAATGTTTCAACTTTCTCTATCTTTCGTTATTCCCCCCATGTTATTAGACGGCGAAATACTGATGACGAGTGACAGCAAAAGATAGTAGCATGGAAACCATGTCTTAAGGAAAAACGTAATAAAACATGAACGAAATAAACGATTTAAAGTGGGAGTGGTCAATGAAAACTATATATTGATGTTCTCCTATGTCTATAATATATACAAATATATATATATATATATTTTTAATAAATATATATTTTTAATAAAAAAAAAATAGATATTAAGATAAAATAGTATCTGTTCTAAAAAAAGGCAGTACTAAAAGCACGCAACATGATACTATTTTTTTCAACTCTGAATTGCGTCATTTTATCCGTCAATGTTGTAAGTGTTGCTCACTTTTGAAACCATAAAAATTAGTACATTCGCCAGTTCATTCGCCAAATTGCGTTCGCTTCGCCAAGTACATTCGCTTCGCTAATCATAATAGGCCCCTTACATTTTTAATTTCATTTTTTAATTTATAAATGTTATTTAATACTTACGATGCATTCGTTGCGTTTGTGGTGTCATCATGATACCTTTTCATATGACCAACAAACATGTTCTCTTCATTTGTTTTAAAATTGCATATTGTGCAATTAAATTTATTTCCCGAATGAATTTTGAAATGCAAATTTAAATCATCTCTTTTTTTATATGTAGCATTGCATATAGAACATTTAAAATCTACGTCAACTCTGAAAATATATATATAAAAAAAAAAATAAACCGTTAACCTTGGCTCCTTAGTAAGCGACACTGGTGAAAGTTTCCCTTGTATGAAACCCTCTTCCGCAGGACGGCAAAATGTTCTCTCATTCGCCCTATAGTTACAAAAAGTATCTTCTAGAACGCTTTCGTGTTGGTTAATTTATATATTTATCTTACATATTTTAATAATATAATAGTTTGGCGCTACAGTCCTGAATAGAACTTCGGCAGAGCTCTCTCTCACCATTTTGAGCTGTGCGTGTTATATTTGTACTCAAAGTGGTGGAACCTACAGTTTATTGCCGAATCCGAACGGCGGGTGAGAGCTTTTCATAGGCAATGGTTTTACTCTCGTAGGTTTGCCATTTACTGACGAGAGGTAGCGCGGTATAGAAAAATGTTTCTATGAAAAGATATTGTTAGCCCCAGTCCAGTCTTGAACCGGGGAACTTTCGGCTCGCAGTCCAACGCACTAACCACTGAGCTACCGCGGCTACTATCCCTAATTATTTTTATTATTTGATACATCAAAAAGATGAAATAATGCCAATGTTGTTCACCTCGATAAGAAACTGTCGGATAATAAAATTTTTCCTACACAACATTTATTAAAATTTTTAAAATGCAGTCGTTGACTTGTGGACATGAAAAAAAATAATTTATTATTTTTTCGAGGTTTGTTTTTATGTGCCTATTTTCGAAATTTTTCAAAGCAAAAGTGTTTTTTAAATTCTTATCATATGCTTGCGTGTACTGTTAAAAAGTAAAGAGTAGTTGCATATTTTGAATTCAAAACAAATACTTTGGTTAAAATTTTAACTATCGCGCTAATCCTCGCCGAAATAAATTTTAATGAATTGTATATACACTATAATTCATAAAAACTGAAGGAAAAAGTGGGCATATTTGCGAAAACTATGTCAGAGCCCAAACTGTAAAACAGGTCAACAAATGAAAATTTGATTTTGTCAAAAAATATTTTATACTTAAAAGGGTTAGGTAATAGATTATAATTTATGATAATACTTAAGTCTTGACAAATCTTTCGATGCATATTTTATAAGGGTTAGTCGATCCGTTCCGATATTACAAATTATGAGATGCAAAAGTGACTGCTGACCCACTGTGCGTCGGTAGCTCAGTGATTATTGCGCTGGACTGAGAGGCAAGAGGTCACGTAGAACAGGTTTAAATCTGGTCTGGGACTGTAACATATGTTTATCGATTTTTTTTTTTGTTTTATCCGACGATACCTTTCGGTAGTCAATGATGAAAAGCTCTCACACGCCGTTCGGAGACCCCCTATATGTGACCCAAAGAGGTTCCAATTTTAATTAAACAATGGGTCCTCTAAAAATATGTTGGAAAGTCAAGCATTTCTATAAATCGTTGCACAACTATAAAATAAAAACTTTTGTTCCTCTAAAATGCTCCATTTAAAAGATAAAACAATTTATTGAAATTATCTGTCTTGCCGGATGGTATGTCTGGAACCTCGGTACTAATATAAATGAATTATACTTTAAAAAAATGGTTATTAAATCAATTTAAAATGGGCCTTTATTTAGTCATATGATTATCGAATCAACATTCTCTAATGACCAATTTATTCCGATTTTTCAGTCGAAGCTTATTACATGCTATAGAAATCAATTTAAGTTTTAACACCTTATACAATCACAAGCTATGGTTTTTATAAGGTGTTACATTGTTCACATTATTGAAGTGCATCATCTAACATAGAAGTAGTCAAATCAAATAGCCAGTCAGTCAGTGAAGCATACAGTTAGAAAAATGCATTGTATCCGTCTCCAGTTAAGGTAGCTATTTATATTGATTATTTGAGGAAATAGGCTACTTAAAGCATAAACTAGTCGGACAAGGCAGACAGGCAGTTAGGCAGGACATGTGCCGATAAGCAGTTTTTTTGGTGTGTTGTTTTTATACCCTACACTAAGAGTGAAAGGGTATATTCAGTTCGGTACGCCGTTTGTAACACCCAGAAGGAAGCATCTCCGGTATGGAAAAGCATGACCTCCTGAGTCGATTTAGCGATGTCCGTCTGTCCGTCTGTCTGTCCGTCTGTCCGTCTGTCTGTCTGTTGAAATCCCTACTACTTTTAAAATTGAAGAGCTAGATAAATGAAACTTATAACTTTGATTACTAATATACCTACGCTGTATGTGCGAAAAAATTGGCGAGATCGGTTTATTGTGACCTATGATCCGACCACTTATGTTCAAATACCTCATATAAAATGTACATATAAAGATCAATTTTTATGTATACGTGCTTAGGTAAACTTTTTTGGTCAAATATATATTGACATCATGCTCAAGTACGTGATAATAATGTTTTCCGTCGAAAAGACCTGTGGTTCATTAAAAAAAAATCGAAATTCGGTACACCTACCCATTTGTAAATATGGGTATCAAATGAATGGAAATTCTTCAGCGATTGAATGTTTGTAGTTATTTTCAGGATTCGTATACCCTGGTGACCTATATATCACTTTGAATGGTAACCACACATATGTGTAGGGCATTTATAGTCGGCTTAGACCGACTATAATTTTGATAATCCTAACTATCATAATTACACCTACTTTAAAATTTCCCATGTGATCTAACCTTCCCAACTGGTTCATATTGCCATTGTCATCGTGTTCTTTCCTTCGTTTGTTGACCACGTTAGTTAGCAAAATGTCACGCTTGCATCGATTGATGCGAGATATGTGCATTTTATTGCAGTGTTATTTTGGCACAGTTATGAGTGATAATGTGGAGTAAATCGACGTAAATTGTATGATTGATTAAAGTTTTATTAAATGAATTACTTTGTGAGAAATCTGAATGGTAAATCTTTGGTAAAATGAAAAAATATATGGATATTAAAAGAAAAATGTTTTAAATTGATTGTTTCATAATATTGGTGAATTGTTTTTTTTTAATATGTAGACATTATAATGACCTAATCATCATGGTCTTGTATCTCGTCGCATTATTAACATCTACTCGTTTTTTGGAATCATGATTTTCAAAAATGATGAACCAGATGAGATTTTACACAGAGTTTTAAAGCTTTTATTTTTATTTTCAATTTTTATTGCTTTACTGTAATTTGTTTTTTCTTTGAAAGAAACCAAAGTATTTATTTTTTTGAAAACTTTAAATACTTTCACTCCTTGCATTTGAAATGCTTGCTTGCTGAAAATACATTTTTTTTTTTTTTTAATGTGGGATAAAAAATAGAGCCACTGCACTCAGACAGTGTTATATCCATTGTGCTGTGACCCAGTTCCCTGGTTTTTAATGATACTTCTTAGATTCATTATTGAATCTAAGAAGGCTATTGTGTGATAGAGAGTGAAGCTGATCCTCTCTCATCACGTCTGTGCCAAAGATCTGCCTTCTAATTCTAGAAAATGCTGGACAGTCACAGAGATAGTGCTCTGTGGTGCCAGTTTCTTCGTAGCAGGCAGAACATAAGGCGCTTTCGGCCAGGCCGATTGCGTTCATGTGTTTTTCACATGCGTTGTGTCCCGTTAGAAGTCCCGTCAGTTTTCTGCACTCCTTTCTACTTAAGGAAAGTAGAAACGAGGCCGATCTTTTGGTTATCGTCGGTGTCATGAGCTTGGAGAATCTGCATTTCGTCTCATTCAGCCATCTGCTCTTGTGTGCGGAGGCGACCCAAGAGCTGATGACGAATTTTCCCGTAGATGCAGGTAGTCCAAGCACAGGTTCTGGTCCAAATGGATTATCCTCAGATCCAGCACGTGCTAGTTCGTCAGATGTTTCATTGCCCGAAACTCCTTTATGGCCCGGCACCCAAATCAGTTTCAGTGTATTGTATTTACCAACACAATTGAGACGTGATCTGCATTGACGTACAATTTTGGATGTGATGACCTGGTTGTTCAAAGCCATAAGAGCAGCCTGACTATCGCTGCAAACTGATATAGCCCTGTTCTGCCATCTATTATCCGCAATTGAATCCATAGCCATAAGTATAGCATAGACTTCGGCTTGAAATACCGAGGCATTGTCGCCTAAGGCGAAGTGAAGTCTGCGGTCATCCGGTTCCACAAACACTCCAGCACCAGATCCCTGATCGGTTCTGGAGCCGTCTGTGAAAATGCGGTGTGACCCTCTACCTGGCTCACAGTCAGGCGTTAGCCAGTCAAGAATGTCAGGTTGGCAGACCTCAAAATTTCGTCTTGGTAATATTTCTGTTATCATTGCATCAGAGGGCATCTCCAGTGTCTAATGGAGTGTCAGGTGTCTAATGGAGTGTCAAGTGCAATGTCAGAGATATTCCAGGGAACATTAAACCAGAAACCACCTCGTTTTAGTCTCCAGCAGCCTTTCATGGCTTCGCCTCTGATGAAGATGTCAATTGGTGGTAGGTTTAAGATTGCATTCAGTGCTGGACCAGGTGTAGTGGGAAAGGCACCCGTAACACCCAGACACACGGTTCTCTGAATCTTGGCAAGACTAGATGTCACGCATTTTCGCGACAGCTTGTTCCACCAGACTACCAATGCATATGATATCATCGGTCTTATCATTGCCGTGTAAATCCATAAGGTTTTGCTCGGCGATAGTCCCCATGTCTTCCCAAAAATTCCTCTGCATTGCCAGAAGGCATTCAATGCTCGCGAAATTTTATTTTCAACATGTTTTGTCCAAAGTAGTTTACTATCTAGAGTTAAGCCCAGATATTTTACTTCGTTAGACAGAGGAATAGTGACACCCTTAAGTACTGGTAGAGATAATCCTGTCATTATTCTTTTCCTAGTGAAGAGAACAATCCCTGTTTTGTGAGGGTTGACGGAAAGTCCGTTTGCAGTACACCAGCTGTCAATTCGGTTCAACGAGTTTTGTGTTTTAACACAGACCTCATTGAGGGAAAATACATTGCTCTATTTTTGTGTAAAGCTTAATAATATTTTTGTTATTCGCTTTTTGTACTTTGCAAATAAGCTTTCTTTACACTTTCAGAGTCAGGCATCATTTTGATCTCGTATACTTAGTTCTTCGGTTTTTGCCAGCATTCGGAAATCAAAGAGCATAAGTATTTTTATCGCGTCAGCATTCAAAAAGCAAAGAGTTTTGGTATCGTAAAGCATTTTTAAAATAATGAGTGTGATATGTAACATATAAAAAGCATAGATTGAGAGTTTTGCAATCAAAGCAGCATTTAAAAAACATAAAGCAAAGAGCGAGATTTTTAGAATTGTACGAGCAATTTAAATCCTGGTTTTACAAAAAATGGAAGAGTATATATAAATACTAATGCATTTGAAACCGACTTCAAGAATTTAATTTAATTTCAAGAGAAGTACTGTCGCCGACTTTATGCTTGAAAATCAAATGAATGTGTTGCTCAAAACAACTAAGCACAAGTAGTGTCAAAACAAAACACAAACAAGACGTAGTTGTAGTGAAGAGATTCATAATGATGTACAAAATTGAAATACTGAATTAAACAGCTTATACAAGGTGTACTGAGTGCATTTTAAATTTTTTATCCTTCTTACTCTAAGGAATTTTCATTAATATTGAAATAAAGGAAAAATCAAAAGGTATAAGAAAATTATAAAATATTTTATATTAATATTAACTGTCTCTATTACGAAACAAACACAAATTTTGATTTCATGTTTAAAATTACGCCAGTTTCGTCTAATAGTCATTCGTTTCCAAATGCAGAAAGAGGTAGTATGTTTTTTATTTATCGAACCACATTTTTATACCCTACACTAAGAGTGAAAGTGTATATTCAGTTTGGTACGCCGTTTGTAACATCCAGAAGGAAGCATTTCCGGTATGGAAAAGTATATATATTCTTGATCAGCATGACCTCCTGAGTCGATTTAGCGATGTCCGTCTGTCTGTCTGTCTGTCTGTCTGTCTGTCTGTCCGTCTGTCTGTCTGTTGAAATCCCTACTACTTTTAAAATTGAAGAGCTAGATAAATGAAACTTATAACTTAGATTACTAATATATCTACGCTGTATGTGCGAAATTGGCGAGATCGGTACATTGTGACCTATGATCCGACCACTTATGTTCAAATACCTCATATAAAATGTACATATAAAGATCAATTTTTATGTATACGTGCTTAGATAAACTTTTTTGGTCAAATATATATTGATATCATGCTCAAATACATTATTATAATGTTTTCCGGCAAAAAGACTTGTGGTTCACAAAAAAAAAAAAATCGAAATTCGGTACACCTACCCATTTGTAAATATGGGTATCAAATGAATGGAAATTGTTCAGCGATTGAATGTATGTAGTTATTTTCAGGATTCATATACCCTGGTGACCTATATATCACTTTGAATGGTAACCACACATATGTGTAGGGTATTTATAGTCGGCTTAGACCGACTATAATTTTGATAATCCTAACTATCATAATTACACCTACTTTAAAATTTCCCATGTGATCTAACCTTCCCAACTGGTTTATGTATTGTATTTTTTATAAACATAAATACCGACAACAACGTTACGTTGTCGAGCGGCATATTTGTAGAAGTTATCAATGTTCGTCTTCTCACTCATTACTCGTTGCGATCAGTCTCTGCACTCATTGTACTTGTTGAATTTTCAGCGAGAGTAGTGTCATTTTTTTTTTTTCAAAACATTGAATGTCTTCATAAAAAGTTTTGACACTACTTGACACCAATGTAACAAATACTGCAGTGTAGTGAAGTCGCTGGAGAGACGTCACTATAATACAGTAGATTGCCATTGCAAAATGAACTCAATGCTGTAGAGTGCATATTTTGCAGGGGGAACTTCAAATACATTTGTGCAGATGTCTAATACTTATATACCCTGTATATACCGCAACAATATTTCCAGTTTTAGAATAATTTGTACGAATTAAAATACAATAATTTAGGTATATTTGATACAACTCTAAAATTGATTCGTTTGAACACACCATAAACATTAATAAACCGCCTACAACAATTTATATTTTCGTTTAACGAATTCAATGACATAAACTCAGAAGAAAATGTACCATAAAGTACTTTATGGTATGACCATTAATCTTATGGTTCATGAAATAATAGTTTTTTCTTTTTAAATCAAAAGTTTTCTAATTAATTCAATAGTATTTGAAAAATTCAGTACCATAAATTTAAATATTTCAATATTATTATTTTAAATAGAATAAATACTGTTGTTTTAATGGTTTCCTCCTATAATAATAAACGTGGTGTAAAAAAACATAAAAACGAATACAAACATGTTCGTTTTGTACGTCATTCTGCGTGTTTACTCAAAATGGTCGCATGTTTTTTTTTTCTAATAATCCACATTATTAAACGCGACATTGGTAAGGTCTCAATGTATTTAATGTAAATAAATTATATTTATATATTTATTTATATTTTTATTTATTACAGAAAATAAATAATATATCGAACTTCTATTATGGCAACGGACTCAAAAATAACTGCAAACTCAAGTACTACAATCAATTATTGGAAAGCAAACATTAAATGTGTTATAACCTTTTGCAACAAGAAGTGTCTTTTTATGTGTGTTTGTTGTAAAAGTGAATATCAATTTTGACATTTAAATAAAATAATATATACAATAAATTAACTAAAATACATTTTTGTTTTAATAAATTATTAGGAAAATGTAATTCGATTATACCATAAAATTAATAATACGTCATTCATTAAATTTGTATAGATCTTTCTTATTATAATTAAAATATCACATTATTAAAATGATGGTACAACAAAATATTGTATTAACAGTTTCAATATTACTGAATTAATGGGACACATCATATTGACCAATTTTAATGGTATAAATTATGGTTTTTCTATTGAAATACTATCAATTTACCATGATTTTTTTCTGTGTGTAGGATTAAATTTAAGATATAGTTAAGATATGAATATTGCTTTAATATTGTATATGGCCTTGAAGGCTCGATATTAATTAGATAATAAATGAAATGAAAAATGAAATTGAGTACTATAATGTTAAAATAAAATTTCTAATGAAATTAATTAAGTAAATAAATTAATTGAGTTATGTAATAAACCATTATCATAAATAACCCCAGACAAAAAAAATGCAAGGAAACTGGTATTATACACCCATTAAAAAATCATGGTAAATTAAAAGTATTTCAATAATTTATATTATTGAAATTGGTCAATAGGATGCGTCCCATTAATTCAGTAATATTGGAACTGTTACTACAATATTTTGTTGTACCATCAATTTTATAATGTGCTCCTTTAATTACACTAAGCAAAATCTGTAAATATTTTATGATACAAATTATTAATTTTATAGTATTGTCAAATCTAATTTTCCTAATAATTCATTAAAACAAAAGTGGATTTTAGTTAACTTTATGTATAATTTATTTTAAATATATGTCGAAACTGAAATAACTCACACACATAAATGGGCACTTCTCGTTGCAAAAAGTTATAGCACATTCAATGTTCGCTTCAGTTTACAATACTTGAGTCTGCATTTAGAGTCCGTCGCCATTCGATTTATTTATTATTATGTGTAATAAATAAAAATATAAATAAATATATAAATATAATTTATTTACATTAAATACATTGAGACCTTACCAATGACGCGTTTAATAATGTGGATTATTACAAAAAATGCATGCGATCAATTTGAGCAAACACGCAGAATGACGTACAGAACGAACAAGTTTATATTCGTGTTTATGTTTTTTATGCCACGTTTATTATTATAGGAGAAAACCATTAAAACAATAGTATTTATTCTATTAAAAATAATAATATTGAAATATTTAGATTTATGGTACACAATTTTTCCAATACTATCAAATTAATTAGAATACTTTTGATTCAAAAAGAAAAAACTATTATTTCATGAACCATAAGATTAATGGTCGTACCATTAAGTACTTAATGGGACATTTTCTTCTGAGTGTAGTATTATAGTTGAGGAAAACTCACAGGAATATCGTTGAAAATACACATTGCATAGCGGGAATTTTGAATTTATGAAAACAGGCAGACTTTCTATGTCAGCTTTTACGCAGTAAACTAATGTTCAAGAATACACCTCTTTTCTAAAAAAGATGATTACCTACCATTTTGCTCACACGTGTTTGGCTACCATATACCTAGCCTGCCATTTCCCTATCAATTTTGTTTTCATGCTATAGCAGGGAACTATCAGCTTTTTTCAACATTCCCATAAGAATATAAGTTTTTAAAAATACTTGTAAAATATAATGAAATATAACTTACGTTTCATCTGGATAAATATTATCATGATATTTTTTCATATGTTTTTTGAAATTTTCAATGAACATATTCGAATATTGGCAATGTTGGCATTTATATATGACTCCTGAGTGCTCTCTGAAGTGACGATTCAATTCTGCTTTTCTTTCATAGTTTCTTTCACAAAGTGAACACTGAAATCTGTTGTCGTTTCTAAATTTGAAAATAAAGAAAATCAGATAATTATTATTTAAATGATAAAATAAAAGAAAATAAAGTTAATTTACAAATTATTACATTGATGGAACAAAATTATATTTTTAAATTTCAGAAACACATTAAATAAGTAAAATGAGTAAGTACACCCAAAGAACGGTTGGGGCAACCGTCTTTTTTTGCCAACCGATTCATTTAGTTCTGACAACATTCCACTGATTCAGTTGTTGCAACACCGCGTATCAGTTCACACAACTAATGAATACAATTGACACAACCAATTTGTTTAGTTGTAGTAGCCAATTTAATTATATGAAATCGGCCATTTTACCTCGCCCTAGCACTCCAACGTGTTGCAAACACGAAGTCAGCGTCACAACAGCGTTCCTGAGATCGAACATTGCCGACGATTCGTTGTGCTGCTAGGAGCGCTAGGGCTGCATATAGAAGTACAACATATAGAAACAAAATCGCAAAAACTCTGTAGAATAGTGCGTCTCTTGTTGAAGAAAATAAATGTTGGTATCAAAGAACTTAACAGTAACAACGAATAAGACTATAAATAAATCTTACGAGACTTAAAACTCAACAAATAAATATTAATGCAGATTAATAAATTTGAAAATATGTTTATTTAATTTTAACAACATTTTTTCTTAATAGAATATTCTCGAGGCGGACGACGCAACAGGAGCAGCCAACAAATTGAAAAGTGAGAGCCAGCCAAAAATTTATTTCATTGGTGACAGCAAGAACGTAATATCAATTGCATACGTCGACATAGCTGGAAGGCGATTTAAATACAAGAATCCAATGAAGGCAATAGAAGTTTGCTTCCATTGTTTCATGGGAATGAATATAAAATATCCATCTTGTTGCGCTCATGTTTGGCTGTTTATCCAAAAATTGGTATTCCAAATAAGTACACCGTGGGATATCGTAGTACCATCGGTGAACACACTTATCCACGATCTCTCAAACATGTAGATACTATGCTAAGTATTATTTTTCACCGTGGGATATCGTAGTACCATCGGTAGACCCACTTATCCACGATCTCTCAAAGATGTAGATATTATGCTAAGTATTTTTTCTTATTTTTCAAGTACGATAAAATTGTTTTGTTTTTTTTTATTGATTTCGTGTTATTTTGAAAAACCTATTAAACATTATTTCTTTTTTTGTCGTTTACAATAAAAATAGCAATGAATTCAATAAAATGTTTTCATTGCTCGCTGGAATTTAAGATCATTCATGAGTTTATTAAACATATTAGGAATCTGCATCCCAACATTATTTCAATGTCATGTGTTTATCCTAATTGCAATAAAATATACAGTCAGATAAGTTCATATCGATCCCATTTAAACACGCATTATAAAGAAGTAACTGAAACCACACCTACATTTCAAGATACCCTAATTGCAACCCCCATTAATAATGATCTTATAGAAATCACAGATTCCTTTAATGCGACACTCAGAAGAAAACGTTCCATTAAGTACTTAATGGTACACCCATTTATTTGATGGTACACTATTTAATAGTATTTTCACATTACCGCAATAGTTTTCTATTTAATACAATAGTATTTAAAAAAAAAATATATCATTAATATAATAGTTTCAAAACTTTTACTTGTTTTAGTAATCATACGATTAAAAATGCATGAAATATTCTTGAAATTATAGTATTTTACAATTATTATTTATAATGTTGTCTTATTATAATGAGAATGCGATCACATTATTTATTAAAAGTATATAAAAACGATTCTTAATGTGCTAATATCTTTAATGTAAGCGCAAATAAATTACTGCTTACTTTTTTCCATCAATGTGGCAGCACCAATGTAAATAAATAAGCAAACGCGAAAACAGATGATTTATGAAACAAATCAAATTGCAAACAATAAAATGCAAAAAGTCATATCTAAAAGTGTTATTAAATTATTAAACATAGCTAGAATAGACAAGCTAATTGTGAATATATCTAATGTGATGTGATCCTCCATTTTAACTAATTGGTCCATTATTTAATGTTCATATTTAAGTAAAATGGGTAACCAGGAAGATGAGCACTCGAAAAATAATTTCAAAGAAGACGAAATAATATATACTCCTAGTGAAGTAGAGTACTTAGAAACTAAAGCAAATCTATATATATAAAAATGAAATGTCCTGTGTGTGCCAGAGCATCACGGGAGAACGAACCGACGTATTTGCCTGATTCTTTTTGTATTTTATTAGTGTCAATGGAGTGGTTTAGGAAAAAAGAAAAGTCGGAAAACCCCAAAGGAAAAGCCGGAAAATCGAAAAAATCTAAATTTTACCCTAAGAACTTGAAATTTGGACAGGGTGTTGATTTCCCGACGTGAGAGCGCACTACGAAGGGATTTTTTGAAATTTACCTCCTAAAATGGGCGTGGCAAAACTAAACTTTTAATTCAATGGGAGTAATTCATGGGGAGTGGCACCTCCCACAAAAAAAAAACGTTAAAATTGCTATTATTCTTTACCTACTAAGAGCAGGGTAAAAAATCGAAACAAAAGATTATATTAAACATTGTAATGGACACGTAGAATCAGGGCAGGAAAAAAAAATCCTGATACTTTGTGGAAAAATTCACCTTCTTGAATCTGGAAGCCGTTTTCTTCTATATACTGAATTAGTCATATGGACGAGAAAATGAAACGGGCTAAGTGCCTGATCAAATCTATTTTGAATGTCCTCTTTGTAAGCCGACAACTCCTCAGAACCTATTAGATTCAATCAATATCTACCACTTTAAAAATTGGCATAGAATTGACTTGAATTAAGCACGGGCGAAGCTGTGAACGGGTCCAGCTAGTGAGCTATATTTTTTAATTTGCAATCGATTTGATTTCCACCAAGAAATCTACGAACGTGTAGTAGGTAAAAATCTTATTTGGAACCTAATATAATATATAATTCATAAATTTATTAATTATAGAAAACAATTTTGATATCGACAGTCTTATGTTGGCAACGAACTGTGTAATTAATGATTTGCTTCCCACACCTTTTTTAGGAACCAGAGCAAAATTTAAATTTAATTTGAATTTATGGAGAAAAGAGGTATGTATTATGAACTAGTTTTTCTCAGAGAGTATGTATTATGAATATAATTTTCTTCCGATTTTGCTGGCAAAGCTTCCGAAAATATTGGTTAAGTGGAAGTTGAATTTTACATATTGTGCTTAACGGAAAAACAGTTAACAAAACAGGTGCCATGCGCGGATATTTTGCAACATAGCAACATATCGAATTTCATCGTTTTATAAATTTTAATTATTTTCGGCCAAAAATGTGACTGAACCCTTACGAATTTGTATCTTGTGTGTTGATAAAATTTGTTTGAATTTCCTCATTACCAATAATTAAATTAATTGTACATAAGGCGTAGGGAAAGTAATCTATATAAAATACATCATACTCTCAGCTTTTTTCCTGATATTCGAAAAATTAATGTTTCATACAGGGAGTGGACTGAATATACTCGTTCATTAGAGATAAATACATCAATTGTACCGTCAGATAGAAGAGATAATATTGTAGATAAAACTAATCTCAAATTATCGGATCTTCTTAATCAATCCGAATTAGGTGTTGATGTGCTAAAATTTTACGAAAAAAGACAGTGCTTAAATGATGAGCACCGAGATATTTTGGTATCTATTATTGTCGATAGCTACACCAAAAATAAAAAGTCAATGTTGTTTTACAAAAAATAAATCAGTTGGCTTTGGATATTCATTTTATTGTAATAATTTTATTTAAAAAAATTTTATTATAAGAAAATCAATCGTTAGCTTTGCATACTACACATGTGATTGAAATTATTTTATGAAAAGACAGATTATATGGCAAGTTGTTTTATAGCGACATCATTTCTTACAATGACTTCTTACATATCCTATCCTATCCTATCCTATCCTATTAATATAATAAAGCTGAATGTTGGTTTGTTGGTTTGTCCTTTTGTTTGTTTGTTCCACTTCTCCGTCTAAACGGCTGATCCGATTTTCTTGAAATTTTTACCACAGATGCGGTATGGTCTGGAAGGAATGATAGGCTATATATGGGCGGGATTGGACAAAGGGGCGTGGCACCTCCCATACAACCTAAAATATTAATACGATATAACTCGGCACTTTCACCAGCTACGAACATGAAACAAAAAACTCAAATACAAAAAAAAAAATTTAAAGCAAAAGCACAAAACAAAACAAAAGCAAAAGCAAAAGCAAAAATACAAAAACAAAAGCAATCACGTTTGTTCCGCTTCTCCGTCTAAACGGCTGATCCGATTTTCTTGAAATTTTTACCACAGATGCGGTATGGTCTGGAAGGAATGATAGGCTATATATGGGCGGGATTGGACAAAGAGGCGTGGCACCTCCCATACAACCTAAAGTTTCAATACGATATAACTCGGCACTTTCACCAGCTACGAACATGAAACCAAAAACTCAAATCCAAAAAAAAAAATTAAAAACAAAAAAGAAAAAGCACAAAACAAAAGCAAAAATACAAAAACAAAACCAATCACATAAAACCACAATCCAAACTAAATGAAAAACAAAAAAAGGAAAGAAAAAGAAAAACAGACTCGCCACACTAAAACTAACCAAACTAAAACTCACCACACTATAATTCACCACACTAAAACTCACTACACTAAAATTCACCACACTAAAACACACCACACTTACACTCACCACACCAAAACTCACGACACTAAAACTCACCACACTAGAACTCGCCACACTAAAACTCACCACACAAAAACTCACCACACTAAAACTCACTACACTCAAATGTCGCCACACTAAAACTCATCGCACTAAAATTCACCACACTAAAACTCACCATACTTAAACTTACCACACCAAAACTCACCATACTAAAACTCACCACACTAAAACTCACCACACCAAAACTCACCACACTAAAATTCACCACACAAAAATTCAACACACTAAAATTCACTACACTTAAACTCACCACACTAAAATTTCACCACACTAAAACTCACTACACTAAAATTTCACCACATTAAAACTCACTACACTCATATTTCGCCACACTAAAACTCACCACACTAAAACTCACCGCACTAAAATTCACCACACCAAAACCCACCACACTATAATTAACCACACTAAAATTCACCTCACTAAAGTTCACTACACTAAAACTCACCACAATAAAATTCATCACATTAAAATTCATCGCACTAAAACTCACCACAACAAAATTCACCCTAAAATTCACCACATTAAAACTCGCAACACTAAAACACGCCACACTAAAACACGCCACATTAAAAATCACCACACTAAAACCCACCACACTATAATTCACTAAAACTCACCACACCGAAACTCACCACATTAAAACCCACCACACTACAACTTCTACTGGGAAAAACTCTACTGGGAAGAATTCTACGGGAAAGAATTCTACCGGGAACAGTTCTACCGGGATGAATTCTACGGGAAAGCGTTCTATGTGGATTTTACGGGGAAGATTTCTACTGGAAATAATTCTGCGGAGAAGCGCAGTCTGAGAAAGAATTGTCTTTGAGAAAAGTTGTTTTGGCGGAGAATTATTATTTGGTTATCACATTTATAAAACCAATAAAAAACTTCAACAGCTAAGCA